>CM035601.1:15562726-16187726 GCA_020496755.1 Channa maculata | reverse complement strand
AAACATGAACAAAGGTATATGAGTGGTCATAAACTTGTCCTTACTGCTAAAATCTTTGTGATTATTTAAGTCTGCATAGTCCCTTTTAATCAACCACTGTGGATGGTTATTTTCAGAATTTTAAAAACACAGAGGTCTTTATGGTTTCACTACCTCTCTTTCTCATTTGGAGAGACACAGTAGCTGTGAATAGCAAAATGAATTCTGTCCAATCCATGCCTGTTACAAAGCCCACATCCTAATTTCCTTTGCCCAAAGTAGAAGTTGAGACATTTCATAAAAATTTTAACCAATGATAAGAGACTATAGAGCTGTTCTACTTTAAGAGCTGTGCAGTGTCCAAAACTACTGTAGTCCTATCGGCGTCATTAACAGTCAAAATTGTCTTTTTTAGGCCGTGAGAAAAGGATACCTGGTCGACCACCACTCTCCCCTCGAATGGAACGGCCCAGAGGGCCCATACCGGTGCCCCCCCAGGGCGACAGGTTGGTTAAATGTTCTGCATGTTGTTGCTGTAGTTTTGTAGTTATCACAAGATCATACAACAACAAAAGTCAAAAGTAGTAAAAAGAAGTGCATTCATCTGGAAGTGTGGAAATTCTAACGCATCATCACCAGCACTGATCATGATGATTTAGCCCAAACACATCAGGGTTTTCAGAGCATGAAGTTTGCCTGACCACAAGTGTCTAGCCAAAATGAGGAACATTTCACGCTAGTGGAACCACATAGATATTTCACCCTTTCTGCACGTGTCACAATTACTGACTGGTTCTTGCACAAATTCCCCAATGTAAAACAGCTGCTATGCAATAGGAAGAGCAGAAAATAGACTCTGTTCAGATCTCAAGTATCATGATAAACAGAAGAAGATTATACCTTAACATTACTAATTGTGACTCATACTAGTTGCCAGCATTTGTCAACCTGTATTTCATATCCCTGGGCATGACTCTACCAGTTTATCTTTTCTTGAGACCATTTGGTATTTCACCTAATCCTACTCATCATACAGAGCACGGTTTCTGTTAGTAATAGTAAATTTAAAATTTTACGTTTCTCATTGTATAAATTGCCTACATTGTGAAATAATTTTTTTAGGTTCTTTTTTTTGTAGAAGTGATCTAAGTGATAATTCACTGTATTATAGGTCTCTTGAGTCAAAACCACATACCGTATATCCTCACCAGCTGCAGTCTACAGCATTGTCATGACTCTAGGGTTAGAAACCTAGAGAACCCGGTTTGTTGTAGTGAAGCTAACGGTTGCATCTGAGAAAAACAGATTGGAAAAATCTGCACACTGATCTGAGCTCTCTGTTTGTGGTTGTTGACAATATGCGTCTGTTTACATGATGTGAGTGTGCTGATGTACTAGTCCAAGTATCCTTAATATATAACCTGTATTTCTTTTTATGTGAATTATGACGGCCTTTCAGAAAGTTAATGTATTATATTATTAATGCTCAACAAAGTCCAAAAAATATATACATTTGTTGTATTCTTTGCATGCTTGCATAAATGTAGGTTTTTAGGACATTTGGGGTTTGGGCCCCAAGTACAGTTTTAACAGACTTATCTAAATTATGTAAATACTAATTATAATTATAATAATAACATTTGTTATTAGAAGCCTGGCATAACAGCCATCTTGTTGTTATCGATGCTTAATGTTCTATCTGCATCAGCTGGCAACTGTAACTTTAAAGGCAGAGTGGTTCATTCACTAATCACATGGTTTGGTTGCCAGCTCCTCCGGTCCCCCAGTGAAGAGTCCTTGAGCTGTCACTTTGGATAAAAGTGCAAAATGACTAAATGTAAAACTGACCCTTTCTCTCTTTTCTCAGAAAACGTCCTTTGTCACCACCTTCCAAGTCCTCTGGGAAAGGCCCAGCAGCGCCATTGGGCAAACCAGCCGCCCCAGGCTCTGCCTCAGGTGCTGGCTCAGGGTCCAGTTCAGGGTCAGGCTCCAGCAAACCCAGCAATACGCTGTCCCGGCGGGAGGAGCTATTGAAACAGCTGAAGGCGGTGGAAGACGCCATCGCCCGGAAGCGAGCGAAGATCCCTGCTAAATAAAAGAAGCTGTCTTCTCTCCACTTCACCTACCTGCCAGCCTGTACAGCCTTGTGAGGCGGGTAACAGTGAGGACCACAGGATGGGGTGTTTTCCCCTGCCATCAGTGGACGTGTAAAAATGTTGTATGGTTCATGCCGCCAAGAAAACCATCTTCTGCTTGTTTGACTCTACTCCGTTCTAAAGCGTCATTCACTCCCATAAGCCCGACTTTTCCTTCCTTCAACAATCTTTCAATGTCTCTGCTGCAGCTGCAGTGAGAAAGAAGAGGGAAGATTTGGGCATTTGGAGAGTGAGGACATCTCAGGACTGGAGTGCGCTTGGTAGACTACAGAAACAGAAGAGTAGTAAGGTGCACTTGATCACTTGCTGTTCAATCTGTTCCTCCAGTGGAAAGGAAGCATCTTCCTTATGTGATGTGATGTGATGAATAACAGATTTCCACACATTGATCCTACTACTTCTGTCTTTCTATGCCCCTTTTTATGATGTTGTTTTCATGATTTTTCTTTAGTTTTCTCTGTGTGGAGTGGTGTGACTGTTGGGCCAGCTCTCTACAGGGTACTGACAGTGCTTGTGTGTAAATCAACAAAGTCTTGAGCATCTGTTTTCAGCCTGTGTAAAACCTCACAAGCCCATGCTTTGTTCACAAGCAGGCCCAACTCAACCAATGATTTGTCTGTTCCCAGTTTTAGGGCAGTGTTCACAGTCACACCTTGTACAATAATAGCGAGTCATCAGATTATTTCACACATATAATTATAGACAACACTGATGTGAAGTATTGCTTTTTTTTTTTATCTACAGCATTTATTTTCTTCCTAGCTCTTTGCAAGCGATGAACCAGTGTTTTATTTGTCACCTTTTTAGTTGTAGGAGTATGAGAAGTGGAATGGGGACATTTAGAGACAAGATATCTCTTGCTTTTGTGACAAAAGCCTTCTAAATAAACTATTTTGATAAAGAGAAGGTCAGTTTTTCTCTGCTGTTGTGTGAGATTTAAGGAACTGTTTTAAATAAAGATGTACAGTTTGATAGAAGCATTTAGATATGGAATCTAATGAATGTGGAGTATGTCATCATTCTGTCTTTATCCTAAAAATAGCCGCTCTCTATTTCATTAGGACACAATGAGCCAACAAGTTTCGGGTTGTTACTCAACATTCCATCAGCTAAGTGTTGAGAAATGTCTATTGCACTTCTGTTTTCTCTAATAAAAGCCACTGTGTCATTTCCTTTTCATTTAGGTGTTGCACTGATGCAATAGGGACAGCCAGCAGGTTCAAACTTGTTTTGTTTAATTATGCTAGTGGCATGGCTCTGTACATGATCACTCTGTCAGTACAATGTTCTCAGAACATAATTGTCTTTTTTGTATACTATTATAGATTTCATTCGAAAAAGGAGAAATTGACATTCTTTACCATCAGTGTTATGCAAAAATGAAACACTAATGAATTAATCAACATTCTAACATGGACTAATTAAATCTTGATTAAGGGTTGACCTATGCAAGTACCTTCTGTATTGAGGGTAAGTATTGCAAGGAGGAGTGAATTGTCATCTATCAGTCGGGAGTTCAATCGATGATTGTGTGTGAATCAGGTATTTTGTGGTTCCATCAAGTGTTTTGCATTTAGCAATTCCTTTTAGAGTTCCCTCTAAACTGTGTAACCTTTACCTAAAATTTGCCTAGTTTTCCATAACTTGAACATTGCTGAATAAACATTCCTTGTGAAAACTAGGTCACATTTTTTGCACCAGCAGCAAAGTATAGGTTTTGAATAAGTGGAATCATTATTAAACAATTGAATGACACTAGTGTTCAACAGTTGAAAATATCCCTTTCTGATGTGTAAAATTTCAGACCTCAATACATGCATTAAGATGGAAATCTGCATCATTGACTCAATCATTTTGGAGCTTCCTGACGTTTGCCAGACTGGAATTCTGCAAGCTCCGAGGTAAAAGAAGCTGCTATGATGCTCCTCGGCTAAAGTGTAACTATATATTGTCAAGAAAATTTAGTAAATTGTAAATGGTTTTAAATTCTGTTTTTAGGAGATCCAAGTACCAATTAAGCAATGTAAACAGTACTTTAAGTACAGAGAGCATGTACAGTTAGTCCATGTGTAGATGGACTGATCAAGTAATTGACACCAACGCTAATGAGGACACTGAAATAATCTGTCAGCGTAAAATGTCAGCAGGGAGGTTATTCCCGAGGAAACTGGTAATACAGAAAGACCTGCACTCTTTAATCAACTCCCATTTAGTTTTTTTTTATCAGAAGCACGTTAAATTCCCCAAAAGCCAGTGCGGAGGAGCTCAGATTGGTGTATGGTAAATTTGTGACTCTGCCATTGAGAGAGAAAATATTATTTTAGCGTCTGGTGTGTAACACAGATGAAACAGCCAGTCTTCAATGTTCTGTTCGGAAGAGAGGACAGGACACCAAAATTCTTGGCTATCAAACATCATCTTGTCAATTATTATTTTAAAAGTACACTGATTAATAATTTCTGTGGGCTCATACAAAAACTCAGTCAAAATTGTAGTTACAGTACTTAATAATAGGAATTAGGAGTCCGTAATCATGCCAGCGTGATCAAGTAACATGATTGGTTCGATACTAAACATCTTTTAATGTAGTACATTATGGTAAAATCAAAAGTTTCAATAAATTATGGCAGATTCCTAAGGGTTAAAATCCACCATCTCAGTTTTGATGCAGCTATTAAGCCATCTAAGTCATTTAAAATGTTATCTTTCTGAAACCCTTCACAATTTTTGTTTTTATAATAGAAGCAGAGATTTTCCCTCTTATCTGTGCCTTATCCCAGACACCTTGGATGTGGATGTGGATTTTTATCCTCCAGGAGACTTGGCTTAAGGTTTTGTGTATCTTCCTCTGTACGAAGAGACGTGTCTCTGTATTTGTAGTCAATTAAACCATCCAAATTAATTTGAATTATTAATTTATTTTTGATTGGGTGGTTAGTAATATTTTTGAGTGAAAAAAACATTTGTGGACAAGTGAAGCAGCAACAGTCCACTACGTTTGTTAAGCAAAACATAAACTTGCTTTCATAGTTTAAACTTGTTTGTGTAACACACTTCCAGGTTTTCATCTTAAGCCCATTATAAGTCATGAACAGGCCTATTGTCACAGCTCTGTCAGCATTGTTGCAGCATTGTTGCAGTGTTGCATTCACTACCTTAGACAGCATTAGGAAGAAGCATCGCACCGCATCAGCAAGTCTGTGAACATATTTGAAGGCACACCAACATTACCTAAGCGTTTGATGTGACATCATCCCAACACGTCACCAGCTCCTACAGCAAGCAGAAGATCTGACCAGTGTCCAATTCTTGTTTGTTTTTTGTACATATATATGAATTATTGGAGCTTTAATGGGTATGTCTGTCTAAAATCAACAAATATGAAATTCATAGTTCCAAAAAGGTCTTAATATTAACCTAATATTTGGACCATAGTCTGAAAAAAATTCAGCCATCCATAAAAAGTCCTCCACCACATGTGGTTCTTATAATATGCTTGGCCTTTGAAATCTATGTGATTTGATTATAGAAATGGGCATGTCCTCTTTTACAATTAACAATACTGTTTCCATCTTGTTCTACAGCCTCTGTATTTCTGCTCATGAAGTTTTCATCTCTGTTGTATTGATTGTGCTTAATGTTTATAAACTGGCTGATTGATCTCCTCTCTTTTTTTTTTTTTTTTTTTTTTAAATCACTTGCTTTACCCCCATAGACAGTACTCCAGTTTCCATGTGGATTTTTCCTTTTTAACAACAAATGCAGCTTTCTCAGCTAAAACCAAGAACAGTCATTTAGAGCTGTTTGGAACATTTAAACTCACAGGACCCACCTGGGTGTCCAGTAGCACCTGCAAGTCCAATATCCAATATTACATTACATTCATGCACTTAAATTTTGGCTCATCTAATACCAAATATGCCATGTTCTATGTTATTTACATATACAAGTGTAAACACAAATAAACATCAAATAAAATGTAGAAACTCCTGAAACTCATGTCTGCACTGCAGAGCAAAAAAAAAAAAAAATCACTTGCTCTTGATGTTCCAATACTTTTGGAGGGGGCTGTGTATCAGGGCTTTTTTACTCTTCGCACTAGCAGCCAATGTTTCATTGGCTCTAGCATCACTTGCTGCCAAATACAGATTCCCATAAGTCCCTGCTCTGTGTATATGTGCAAAGCATCATTGTTGAACCTATGCCAGGGGGACTGACCAGTGGGAAGTTAACTGTGAATGCCCCTAGCACACACATGTTAAGAAGAGGACATCCCCCTCTTTTAATAGATGGATAAATTGATTAAAATGTCCCACTGTGCGCAAACAATCTCATGACTGCATACCTGGTTAACAACAAATAGTTTGTACCTCTTTTTAAGTAGCATTTTTAATTGGGGCTAGGCACCTTTATTTATATAGTACATTTTAAACCCAGAGGAAATTCAATGTGCTTTACATAACAAACATAATGAGCAACAGGAATAAAAACCAAAATAAAACCATTTAAGACCAACAGTAGACAAAAAATAAAATAAAATGTACATGACATTAAAATAAAATGCAAATACACAAACATAAAAGTTTGAGAAACATTGAAATAGAAAAGAAGATCAAACAAAAAAAAACAAAACATTGAGACCCATGGGTGAGTTTCTGTTTGTTTCTTGTCCCGACATGAGACCTCTCACTCTTGCTATTTGTTTCAGGTGATTTGAAATTTTTGAATTAGGTATGAGCTCAATGTAGCTACTGAAGTTTAAATCTGGGTCAATTAAAACACAAAGATGTTAAGCCTTGATGCAGGGTCATTGCCAAATACAATGATTTCTGCCTTTTGTTAGAAGGAAATTTTATTGCATCCAGCTGATTATTTGCTCTAAGCACAGAAAGAGTGAGTATAAGTTATTGTGGTGATTTGGTGAAAGAGTATGTAGACCTAATTGCTGTTAGCACTTGTGTGTACCATTAAAAGACTTCTCAGTTAATTTTTGAGTGTCAGAGGCTAATGTTTTTTCTCTCTAGGAATATTCATTGGTTGTTGTAATAATAAACAATCATTATTACCACATTCTGCAATAAAAGGGTCCATAAAGGCACAAAAACATGAGGAAGAGTACAAAGATGCAATTATTATAACCATGCTGAGCTGGGGGTTTTGTGAACTAACATGGTATCTGAAACAAATATGAAAACATGGGACAGGACTGTGTAAGTGCAAATCATGAAACATCTACTCATAGAATGTGACATTCAGTTGGAGGAACAGGGTTGTAATCCCCTTCACCTTTTGCATATTTTAGTGCCAAATTTAATGAAAATGTATTTATTTTTTCCATCAGTCTCAAAGGGGAAGCTCTATGATATCCAAATGGTGAAGGTGCACACAACATAACCACAGGATCCCTAGTTTGAATCCAGCTGGGGATCTTTTACTGCATGTCATACTCAATTTAATAAAGCTAAGAAATCTTAAAAAACAATATTAACAAATTAAAAATATATTTTCCAGAAATGTCTGCAAACTAAATTTGCTCTTTTACAAAAGTATTCAAATGTCTTGCTGTTTGCTGTCATTATCCTCCAGATGTGTCCAGAATTGATTGTACACACAGATTTATCAGTCAACCACAGTTAAGAATTTATTGAATTTATAATTATAAAGTAACTTTTACATGTTAGGAACTAGGCATTGCCTCACTTTGTCCTTTAAAACCTAATTGTGAGAGGCAAAATGTATGGTGTTCCTATGATGCCAAACACAACACTGGCTATAACATAAATCTAAAATAAAACAGAAAACACCAGAACAAAACTCAAATGACAGCAACACAAATAACAAATAAATAAATGCAACATTTTAAAAAACACATAGTAATCAAGGAGAATTTTGGATATTAAATCAATCGCACTTTAAACAATCCCTTATACAGTCTGTCTGTTAGTCTGCAGCCTGGATTAGCTGGTTCATCTGAAAAATGTTAAGAAAACATCAGCCAGTCACCTTTACATTAGCAAGACTTGGTCAAGACAAAGCCATAATTCCAAACGTTAAATTTAGAGTGAGGGTTATGGTTATGCAAGTGGTGAATGAGTCTTCAGGAAATCAATGAAAGTGCAAGGAATCTCTTTAAAGTGATGAAAACACACCTTTGTGTGTGTGTGTGTGTGTGTGTGTGTGTGTGTGCATGCGTTCGTGTGTGTGTGTATATGTATGTGATGCAACCATGTAAACCATGTAAGTGTGAACATGTACCATAGGTGTCGAAATCTGTGAGACTGTAAGTCATTCATTACAAAGCACTTATACAAAGATACACAGTACAGTCTTTCTGAAGCTTTGTGGTCATTGAGCTGTAACCACAAAGGGATTTTCTAACAATATGTGTTATCTGATCTCTTTCAGAAGAGAACTGGCAGCGTAAGTGGGACAACTAAACAAACCAAAGCTGGGATTCAAGGAGATAAAAAAATGCTGCTATTTTTGGAGCTCAAGCCTTCTGTTTTCACACACATTGTGTTACCTCATCAGTACTGAAACAGCCTGCAACAGGTTCCAAGAACCTGGAATTTCTTTTACTAAAGTTTTATTAAAGCCTCTGGAAATAGAGACCCCAAAAAAAAAAAAAAAAAAGAGAGAGCTTTTCAGTAGGTTTTTACAGTTTTTGGAAATATCTCATAAAAAGAGTTCCTTTTAAGGTTTCTGTTTGTAACTTTTCATTTAGATTTGGAAATGAATAATGTGCTTTTGTTGATATTAATAAACAGATAAATGACTCAAGTTTGATTTTTTTTTTCATGTCTAAGTGAAATGATCAGGTAAATGGATGAATGAAAATTCAATTTACTTCTATTAATTACCTGGTTATATTTGCCTAAAAGGAGAACTTTTTTTCAACCATCCGTATACAGACACTAAAGGCAACAACATTTAGGGTCTCTCACTTTGCAGCATGGATTTGCTTGAACCACAGCTCCACTGACTAAAATTGTTCTTCATTCCAAAAACATTGGGTCAAGATATTTTTAACATATTGTGCCCAAAATTGTTTACTTATAAAGTATCTGAAATTTGTTTTGAAGTATCGTACTGCAGTAAACTTTTCAGGTCTTCGTGTAGAGGGGCTTGTTATTTAACGCGTGTGTGCGCATTAAATATTTTACATTCCTGTGACACCTACCTACCTACTAGGCTACTTTCACTTAGGAAAGAGGAAGTCGAGGAACAAAATAGCATTTCCATTTCCTCATGCTGCCGGTTTTTCCCAGGTAGGCTCCATAAATAAGAGTCGCCTGACCATGATGGCAAGTACACGCAAAGCCGATCCCCTGGTTCACATTAGACAGACACAAAAAGGCAGAGGATGGACATGAAGCAGGTGAGTGAGACTCTTCACGGAGCTGACACTGCGCTGCTCTCTGCCTCCTCCATCTCTTCATCTGTCTCTCTCTCTGTCTCTGTTCTTCCCTCCTCCATAGATTCTCATATTTGGACTTTTACTCGTGCCCGTGTGGACGTGCAAATTGAACGAGTGCTGTGACGAAGACAGGTTGAACAAAGCGCTCGAGAGGAGGCTGAAGACGCATTACCAGCCGGAGCTGGAACCTATGACCACCGCAGTGGCTGGCTCATCTCCCGTGTGTCCCGTGGGCCTTTACCAGCGGGCGCCTAAGTCCCTCCGCGACCGGTCTCTGTCCCCTTGGAGATACGTGTAAGTTACACTTTATCGCATTTTTACGGAGTTGGAGGGCAGAAGTTAAAAGCAGTTTAAACTTTGTTATCAGGACCTTTAAAGGTTTAATAGGGTGTCTGACGGAGTCTAATACACAGACACGGGGACTGGCTCAGGTGCTACCTCCCTCTGTGCTTTCTGCTGTTCAGGTGACTTTCATGTCAGATTTGAAAGCGCTCAGAACAGAACCACTGAGCTCGCAAACTTCAGGCCGCATCACGTGTAGCGCAGACTGGGGAAAGTTGTGAGAGGTGAAGTGTGAAGAAGCTCCTGGAGAAGGGAGGAGTGCTGGAGACGGGTGAAACGGGTGGAGTCTGAATGTCATCATGCTTTTGTTTTCAGCACCCAATTTATACATAATTAATACTACAGTGTAGGTAATCTCATAGATGCGACGTCGAAATGTCATATAAACTCTGTTGTAAACTTTTCCAGAATGCGTCAAGGTTAGAAGAGAAGAGAGAAGTCATAAGTGTTTCTTAAGCCACCCTGAGTGTTTGCATATGATAAGGTAGAACAATTAATATGTAACGGCCTTTGAATTTCCTTGTAATTAGCGGCTGTGATTTGGCAAACTTCGCACCAGGCACTTGATGCCAATGACGCAGACTTGAAGGGGAAGTCCCCTCTCCGTCCATCCCATGCTGTGTTGCTACATAGCCTCTGGGAATGACACAAATTTGTTCACTGGGGTAAACGTGCTACGCTTTATAAACACACAGTGTGTGGGTAGGACATTTACTCAGGATACTTGCATTCACCCCTTTCATGCTCCACATCCTCCTCCCACCTTTTTTCTTATCTACAGCAGCTCACTCCAGACTTGTGGAGTTTTCTTATATATTCAAATAGAAACTAAAAGTTTTTTTGTGATTCACATCTGTTATTTGTATCAGGTTCATGCACCGATAGTCAGAAACCACAGTGTCCATTTTAACCAGTTTTGAGGGTCAGGAGCAAACCATGTCATTGGGCTTCTATATTTATTGTGTGTCTTATAAGTCTGTCAGGTCCCTGATGGTATTTTAACCCTGATGTGCATCATTATGAGAAATGTCCTGTTAACTGCAGCCACTTGCCTCATTCAGAATTGTTGCCATGATTTGCCAGTCATTTGGGCTTTGAACATAAAAAAATTGAAAAAAGGTGTGCTTCTTGAATCAGTAACTACCACCAAAAACGTAGTATACTCACATTCATGAACACGCATGCTGTAACTTCCAATTTCAGGCACTGAGGTTTAAAATACCAGGCCTGTAATAAATATGAGCCATTACAAGATACAGCCCTGCGTATCTGTATTTCAATTGCTGATAACTTCGAAAGCAGTTGCATTCTCAGAAAAGCATCCTTTCATTTATCATGTCCTCACTGTCACTCTTAACCGAGTTTTCTTTTTTCTTTGCAGACTTGTGACCAAAGAGGATCACTTTCCTTCCACCTATGCCGAAGCCCAGTGCCTGTGTTCTGGATGCATCTTGATTCAGAACAAGAAACCTGAGGGTGTTGAGAGTTACGACTACAACTCGGTCCCCGTAAAGCAGAGCAGGGTGTTTCTCAAAAGGGAGCTCTGCAAAGACGGAAAGTACAAACTAATAGCAGTTACTGTGGAAGTAGCTGTGGGCTGTACCTGCGCCAGAGTCCAGACCTCCTCGTAAAGGGCATCCCCTCCTGATCTGCTGTCACTGCAGCCCCCTACAGTTAATGTATTTGTTATAAAATGCACCAAGTTGTTAGGAATCTCTAGGTTGCCAAGTCCTAGAGGGTGTTAGTTAGCAGACGATTGGCACAGAGGGGACGCTGGTCCTACATGCTCTCTGGCGTTCCAGTCACTGCAGTGCCACTACTTTAAATGCAGCTGATATCCCAGTATAATTTCTGTGTTCTCCTTACTGTCATAATGATGACGTCATAATTCTACATCTCTAACATGTGTTCTGTAGGTCTTCATAGACCCTGTCTCTTTATTTATAGGTATGCATCTCTGCATAGTGCAGCTAATGTAAACTGGGTAGTTTATTATGTACGTGCTTCATATTGATGGCTTTGATATGAGAAAAACAGCTATTGTATAGTTTTGGTAAATAATTTATCTGCTAATAATATTTGAATAATTATCTATTTATTGACTTGTTTTATGTTAAACGTGTAAGAAGCTTTGTATTTATTTATGATGGTTATCTTGTAGGTATTGTCCCAGTGGGACTCCATCAGAGTCTAAGTCTATTATGGACTAAAGTGAAGCTTCTTTGAGGCAAAATAAAGAGAAATGTTGGATATGAAAAGAAAAGAAATTCTCTGTGTTTTTCTATTAAGAGGTGACAGATCAGTCAGTGTGTGTGTGTGTGTAAATGTGATCACATCAAAAGAAAGGTGACCCCTCAATGAAACTCTTTTGAAATCAGTTTATTAAATCAATTAAATTATCAATTAAATTGTTTACAGGCCACTACTGTAATTATTCATTTAATGTCAAAGTTCTGAAAAAAGTCAGACTTCACATAAATGTTTTGTGGTGGTCCAGATCATAATCCATCAAACTTGAGTGATAACTGGGTTTAGCAGCTCTACAGCTCTAAACAGGCACTGTCATGAGTCTGCATTGTTCTAAATATCACTTTCAGCAATAGGAAGTAAACCAGCAATACAGAATGGCACAGTCAGAGGAAATTCCAAAAGAGATGAGGAAGAAGCTGATTAAAATGCACCAATGTCAGGCACTGAAGGCTTATTTGAGAATGCCCCCTCCTGTCCCTTTTTTTTTCCTTTTTGTTTTTTTGTTTTTTTTTTGGTTTTGTTTTAGTCATTTGATTTTTTTGGAATATCTTACACCGTTGGCCACCTTGTGTCATTTTGCCATTTAATTCTTTGATGTTTGAGGCTCTATTTGCACACACACATAGGGCGGCTGTAGCTCAGTTGGTAAGGGATTCGTCCATGAACCACAGGGTCAGTGGTTTGATCCCTCGTCCCAGCTATATGTCGAAGTGTCTCTGGGCAAGACACTGAACCCCACTGAAGCCCATTCCCATCCCCAGCTGTGCAGTGCCGGTCCAAGCCCGGTAGAAATTGGGGAGGGCTGCCTCAGGAAGGGCATCCGGCGTAAA
This sequence comes from Channa maculata, assembly GCA_020496755.1. Classification (NCBI taxonomy): domain Eukaryota; kingdom Metazoa; phylum Chordata; class Actinopteri; order Anabantiformes; family Channidae; genus Channa; species Channa maculata. The sequence goes on along the minus strand of CM035601.1, from coordinate 16,174,752 downwards.
AACTTTGCCAAATCAACATGCGGACAATGATCCGCTGTGGCGACCCTGAACTCACGGGAAAAGCATGTGTGTTGCTGAAAAAACACCTGATGGAACATTTCACAATGACTGAGGTTAACTGGCAGCAGGTCAGTATATTGATTGGTAATAAGAAGAATATCCCAGAAAAGATGTGGTGAGGCTCATCACTCTGGGAAAAGTGCATGAGAATGTACAAATAAAAATGTTTGGAGAATCCAGAGTAATAAATACATTTGGTTTGTTTAGTTGTCCCACTTACGCTGCCAGTGTACAGACGGAACAAGGCCAAAAACCAAGTCAAACAGTAACAAACAGGTGGATAATACTAAGTACCCCCAGGATCCAGTACATTGTACATCCACCTTTATTCCTGTTTCTTTTATGAGTTTATCAGATTCTCTCACTTTGTTGGGGAGTAATTCTGGCCCAGTCTTCTTTACAACAATGCTTCAGTTCTATGAGGCTTATCTTATGCACAGCTCTCCTAAAGCGGGACTTCAACTTGTTTTTCTATGGCTTTAGTTTAGGCTGTACATATATATTAATGCTTTTACGCTTCCCTCTGAGTTCACTGTATTCACATATTTCACTGCTACTAGCTGAAAGAATCCTCCAGATGACATCGCCCGGAGGAGTTTTTCATCACTAAGAGTTCAGATAATATCATCTGGGGGAGCTCTGAAAAAGCAGGTTGACCACGGTTACAAACTCCATAGTTAGAGTAACAAGATAACATGATCTGAACTGAAGTTTCCTCCAAATGATGTGGAGGCTTTTTTCAGTTTAATGGCATTTAGTTCTAATGTTAAAACTAAAGTTATATGTTATTGTTTGTTTGAGGTTGTATTTTCCTAATACTATGAGCCACTATGATCAGATGATTTTTGGTTTACACAGACTAATCCCAGCACTAAAAGAGCAGGTACTAACTTTTTGCACAACTGCCACCCAGACAACTTAATAAGACAATCTGTAAATGTGTGCATAGGGATGACCTGTATGAACAATGTTTTTTTATCAAAGCGGCAGACACAGCTTTAGTGATGATAAATCTCACCTGGTCTTTATCCATCTGCTCATGCTCATTTACATACAGAATCACCTCCTTAACACAATATACTATCCTGAGGGTCTAGTTGCTTTTTATTGTGGACAAAACTAGAAAACGAGAAACGTAAGTCTGACAACATTATAAACAAGTTTACAAAAAGCTCATAGTATCGTCAGTGCGAGCAGTTAGGAAAGGCTCTTATCATGCGCAGATATATGGACATAGGCAAAGATGTTTCTGCAATTATTTCACATTTTACTGGTTTATAAATAACACAAAATAAACAATAGGTAACCTACCTGTCAACTGATAATTTATTATTGATTATAATAGGACAACTATGACAAAGGACCGCCTGAACTTAAATCCTGTATCAAGCTAGAATGAGTTGACTCTTTTTAAAAAGTTTTTAGTCTTTTGCCTCATCATTAGTTTTGTTTTTTTAAACCAAAGGTCAAGTTCTCACTAAAAGAAACTAAATTAACATTGATGATTTTTACACAGAATTTCTTAGAAAAAAAGCTTTTGTCAAATGGGGGGGGTTCTAAGGTTCAACTCAGCTTTGTCAAAACACACCCATGAAACATTTTGGAAGAATTTTCTGAGTCATTATGCATAAACAGTATTTTGTGATTCCTCTGGTTGTTTCAGTTTAATAGTTAATCAGAAACCAATTAGTGTGAAATACAAACAAAACGGAAGAAATCCGGACGATTTTACACATTTGAATATGAGAAGAACATTAGATTACACTCAAAGGCAGAACTGTTCTGGAGAATGCAGTACTGTACAGCCAAGACATGTAAGGGTACTGTAACATCATCATCATATTCTATTATCACATCACTCCACATGAACAAACGTCCAAATTCCCCATAAGCAGTGACTTCAACTTCTATTTCAATTGTGGTTATGGTGATTTGACATTGTTTTATTTTGCAACCACATTGTGTAAGTCACACTGCAAATACACAACAGGGTGGCTGTTAAAGTGAGAGCATCTCAGTTTAAAGCTCTGAGAAATGTGTAGATTATTTTACCTTTACAGTGGCTAGTGCAGATAGAATTGTCATTATTGCTGATGAAGACTGGAGGATCTTCCAGAGAAGCCACTCAAAAAAGGCCCTCAGCCCTGAGCACTTAGAAACCTGGAAGAGCTCAATGAGCCCAATAATCTTCAGACAATAACTGCCTTATGTCTCCTATTATGTAATTACTGGGAAAAAAAAAATAATGGTTTAAAACCAGGACCAAACAATGGGAAGCAGTGACAGTTCAATGAGTTTTACTACTAAATGATATTTGTAACTGAAGTAGGAGGAGGCAGGAGGGAAACCTTGCAGAACTGTATGAAATGCAGAGGACATATCCAGAAAAAAGAGCTCTCACACGCTTTAGGTAGTAGGTGACCTGCATCATAACTGTGCTGATACAGTCCATCTGATATCTCTGGATAATGCTCACATAAGGCTGAAGAATTCCGTTCTTTATTCTGTAAATTTATCAGTGTGCCACTAGGTGAAATCCGAGTCCAGACAATATGCTATAATATTGAATGTGTTAATGAGACGCAAGATGAATTTTCAGTGTGAACTGATAAAATTGTATTATGTATTGCGATTTAAGAGCCCTATAGAGTTAGATTGAGGTCTGGACTCCGACTCGGCCACTGCACAACATTATCTTTGTTGTCTTTAACCATTTACATAGTTGTAAAAGGTTAAAGACAACACTGACAGTATGCTTGGGCTCATTGTCCTGCTGAAAACCAAATCTTATCTCAATTCACATTTCTCTTTCAATCCGTATCAGATTTTGTCTCTGTTTTGCTGCATTCATTTTCCCCTCTACTTTACAAGTCTTCCAGATCATACTGCACAGAAGCATCCCCACAGATGAAGCTGCCACTACCATGCTTCACAGTGGGGATAGTGTGTTTGTGAGGATGTGCAATGTTAATTTCCACTAAACCATCAAATCATCTAGTCTGATGGTCATAAAAGCTTTTTTTTGGTTCATTCAATGAGGCTCAGTGGGCAGCTTATGCCTCAACACATTGGGGTGAGTTAAAGGTGGAGAGAGAGAAAAGAAGAGAAGAGCAACTGGAAGCAACAATAAAACTCTAACAACAACAATGTAAGTGTACTCCAAGAGCTATCTGATGACTTGGAAATCATTCCCTGACTTCTGCTTTTCAACAATTGTCTCAATGTGTTCTTTTATCTTTGTGCTATAGTTTTTGGCCTGGATACGGAATCACCTAAAACTAGACCTTTCACATACTGGTGTATTTATACTAGAATCTCTTAAACACATTAACTGCACTCAGGAGACATTCATCTAACCCTTTGTGTAATTCTGGAAACTAATCGGCTAAAATGATCATTTAGGTGAGTTTTTTTGTAATTGGAGTGAATCTTTATACAATCACCTGGTTTCTGTTTTATAGTACTCTAAATAAACTAGAATACTCTCTTTAAATAAAACATGATAACATCCACTTCATGCTCATGAACAATAAGCCTGGCAGACTGCAAAGAGGTGTTAAATGTCAAATGTTAAAAGCTGACTTTGTTAAAATTTAAAGTATTTGTCAGGGCCTATGAAGAAAACACATTATCTCATATAAAGAGAATAGGTGTACTTTCCAACTTCTGACCACATAATGAGTAAAAGCAGCTCAAGTTCCTTCCTTGTAATGGACTTTTTAGTTCTGTAGGTTTTTCACATCCTTCTTATTTTGCATAGTTACTGTTTTATTCAAAGCCAGTTCTGTTAGGAAGTTGGTGAAAAGTCAGTGTAGAATTTTGGGAAACTCAAGACATCTTGGTTTAAAAAAAATAAAAATACACCCTGAATATCAACATTTTTTTTTTAAGCCAGATTACTACTCTGACTGACGTCAATGTTGTTAACATCACATTTAGTGAAGTTCAATTTAAAACACCACCATCTGCTGACTCCATGAAAGCACTGCTAGCCACCTCTCTTCTCAATTTACATTTACATTTAGTCATTTAGCAGATGCTTTTATCCAAAGCGACTTACAAGTGGGGTACAAGGCAAGCAAAAATCTAAGTCAAATTTTTCAGAAATAAAGATTGTGCTCATCTTAAATGTATCTGAAATTAGAGCATGACTACATTTATTAATTGATTTATGTTGTTAATGTTTAAGAGCATTTATGGGAAAGTTTTGCAGCTGGGAAAAAGAATTACCTTTTCAGTAGCCTGAAGGCTACATTCCCAAATGTTACATTTAATACAAAACTCATATTTTATAGTCTGCAGGTTAGTAAATTAGCTTTAACTAAACACCGCAGATACTCCTCTACCGTATGTGACCATGTTTTTTAGTCCTTGTTTTTGTTTTGTGGGTTCAGTTCATCACAGTACATGGACTTCTTTCTTTTTGCTACAAAGATCTTCAGACTAAATTAACCTAAAAGCAACATGAGCAAACACTAAATTAAAACTATATCTATCTTGTCTCAAAGCAGAAAACATAATAGGTAAAATTTTAACAAATTAAAAACACTTGTAAGTACAACAAAAAAAGACAGTAAATTGTTTATTTATTACTTTATCAAAACATTTGTTTTTACAAACTGATGATACATGAACAGTATATTTTTGATTGTGAAAGTTCCTTTTCTCAGATATCAACATCTAGGCCATCAGCCTTCAGAAAAGCTGCTTTGTTTCACCTCACTTAGGTTGCAAACTTCTTCTGTCGGACAGGTGCTGGCAGCTGAGACATGATGTCCTGCAGAGGACGCTCCACGACAACCAAAGAATGGTCCTCCATTAAACTTACACACATAAGGTGCTGTGGATCAAAATGTGTCAGTAAGATTGATGGAAAAACTGAATATAATAACTACTTCCCTAATGGTACCGTATACATGATCCCTCCGGGTCTGATCTTTCTGATAACTTTATTAAAATGTAACTTTATGTAACACGTTTAGCTATATTTTTCAGCAGTTAAACTAAAGCTCCACTGAGCATGAAATATAATAACTGTACCTGGAAATTCTTGCAGATTTTAAAGGCGTGGCTGTGTCTCAGCCTTTCTGACTCAGGAACACTCCTCAATGTCATCTGATTGTAGAGCAGGCTCTTTGCTTCAGGGAGAGGCTGCATGTGGAAACAAAGAAAGCTACTAGTGTTACATAAAAAAACAAAACAAAACAAAAAAAAACACGAACCACACACACACACACACACCACTGATAAAGTTACAATGTGATTACTAAGTTTAGAAGTTGTGTATCAATCCACACACACCAGACTCTGGTCTATGATGCAGAACATGAATGTGTCATGCAGAATGATGTGAGCTGGGTTTCTGGGATTGAAGGTGATGTGCACGATGGGCGTGTCCCTCTCCAGCCACAGAGAGTGCAGGCCATGCTTCTGCAGCTTCCGGCTCCACTCTGTGTATTCCTTCTGCACAAGAGAGTATTCAAAGATCTACACACACACAAACACACACACACAGTTGGTAAATGGACCACTCCTTGGTATTACTTTTATGAAACTTTATATTGTGCTTTTATTTTGACATGCAAAGTTTGACAAAGTTTATGTTGTATTTTTATTGTGAAGGGCAGAGTGTGTTTACCTGCTGGTCAGCGTGAACCATGATGAGATTGCTGCTCACAGGGTGGATGGCTAAAGCAGTGGGACACGAGCTGTAGACTGGAACTTTACAATGCAGCTGTAAACACAAAGACACATTAGGAGTTTACAATTATAGAATTCAAATATAACCCATCAAGAAAATATTGAATAGGAGAAAATGAGAGTTCCAACTCACTTTTAGCTTTTCAAGGTTGTACACGTAAATCTCACAGTCTGTGTTTGCTGTAGCGAGCCATTTGCCATCCTCACTGGCAGACAGCAGGTGGACTGGCTGTCTGGAACCTACATGTCACGGTAAAGGGGACAGTGTCATCACAATGAGCAGAAACCAGTAACAGCCATTGACAGCGAGCTGACCAGGAGGTGTCAAACAGATGGTTTACATGTAGCAGTAGCTTTCACCAGCCTTGTTTGAGTCTAAGAACAAAACTTTATTTCCAACTGATGTTTATGTCCCGTATTTCTACCACTTCTATGTTAAAAGAAACTGTGTGTTCCCTTCCTGCTATGTTTCAGTAATTATACACCATAAAGACACCATGAAATGCAAACCAGTAATAAAAGTATTAAAGACAGAATTAATTCATAATTCTGAGTCAAACATCATGGCTCATAACTTTACCATGACTGCTGTCTGGGAAAGGACTGGGATTCAATACACAGCTTCGCATTCAACTAAATATAACTGAACCCCCATCCATCAATGTACTATTCTCAGTTTCAGACTATAAAAACACCCCATAGTGAGGATCCTGGACTTACCTGACTTGGGTCTGAAGGTATAAAGATATTTGCACTCTGACTGGTTGAGGGCAACAACAATGACTGAAGACTGACTGGAGGATGCAAAGAGTTTGGAGGAGTCTGGGGAGAAGCAGAGCTGATGGGCTGAGGAGAGGACTTTGGGTAGTTTGGACACCTGAAGGCAGGATGAGGAAACTCATTATCCACATACACAGCTTAATTTGACATTTAGCTCACACACCAGGTTTAACGATTTCACTGTCTTTGTGGAAAGAGATATCACATGCACAGGAGCCCACCTTGATGATGCTGATGTTATTATTGTCGTACTGTAACCTGTAGAGACGGATACTGGAGACAGTCGAGTACGCCATCCAGCCACCACATGGAGACAAAGCACTGCAGCAGATATGATCCTCTCCCTGCACAATATTTAAACACATTCAACCTTTTTGTTTCAGTGGTCTCCTTACTCTGTGATTCAATAAATGGACACAAAACAGCCAAAAAGAAAAAGTGAAATAGTGTCAGAGCCAGTGTTTCCTTCACATAGAGTATACTTGTGTGACTTGCCCAAGTATACTTATGGCCACCGTTTTTATTTCCTAAGACAAAAACACCATCTCCAGTCAATTAACTAGGATTATTTCCCCCTTTAACTATTGGGCCCGTAGGCCACTTCTTTGATGCTTAAAATGTCAAACAGCAGTTTAGATCAGCTGTTGGTAACATTACTTCATGATGACAGTACAAATCAAACATCCTGTACATGTGTGTTCTCTCTACTTTATATATGGACTCAAAAACTCTCTAAACAGAGACTTCACAGCAACAGCTGCTCTTCCATGAGTTTCACAATTTCTTAAAATGTTCTGTCATCGTGCGAATATTAAATCAAATTACAGTTCTGATTTAGGAACTTCAGTATTTGGGGCAAGTACCTGTTGTAAAATAAGATGTGCCAAATTCAGTAGGCTGGCAATGTGTAAATACTATTAATAAATACTACTAATAAACTATTACCAAGCAATTAACATTTACTTTTCAACTTTATAGAAAAGCTTACAGTATAGTTATGTAAGCATCTTAAGCACAAATATTTAATTAGCCCAGATTAAATATTCAAATAATGTTGTCAGTGTCTTGTACAGACAACCCCCCACCCCACTCCCTCAAAATAATGTCTTAATTTTCAATAAAACCACAAAACTTTAAGAGTTTTATCTTCAGTTTAGAGTAAGAAAGCAGATTTATTTTTGTCTGTAACATGACTACTACTACTCTCCTTTCGGCGTATCCCGTGAGTTCGGGGTCGCCACAGCGGATCATTGTCCGCATGTTGATTTGGCAGTTTTTACGCCGGATGCCCTTCCTGACGCAACCCTCCCCAATTTCTACCGGGTTTGGACCGGCACTGCATCACTGGGGAGGGGGAACGGGCTGATAGGGGTTCAGTCTAAATTCTGTCAGAATCAAATATGTACTTACTGTGCAAAGAAAAAAAAAAAAGAAAAAAAAAAAGGTAAATTGGTAAAATTGTAATAACTGTTTTTTTTTTCTGTCTGCAGCCAGTAGAACAATATGAAATCACAACTGACCAGTTATACAAATATGACATTATGACAAATATGTTGGAAAGCTGTCCTCCTGCAGCCAAACTGCAATATAAGTATTAATTTGGGGTAATGTTTGCTGAACACTGATAGAAAGAACCTTATTTAAACTCTAGTTTTTCTTTTACATTTTCACAAAACTAAGCTCATCTTGGCGACTTAGCACCAACTCAAAAAACTGTTCAGAAAATGTTTGCCCAGTTTCAAACTGCTCATCTGTGCAAAAATCATCTGAGAGAATAATGCTTTAGGACAGGGCTCCCCAAACAGTTTTCCAAATGGCACACTGTCCTTTGTTAACATGTGTCAGGCAGACATCGTCGTGGGCAATAATGACGTGTGGACTGGAACAGGTTGTTGATGCATCAATAACTTGACATCAGACACATTCCACACTGTCAAAACAAACTGCAATCTGTTGCACGCAAAAAAACAAACAAGCATTCAACATGCCGCCATGTAGGAGGCCCTGCTGTCAACACAGTGTTGATGGATGATGGAAAGTCTTAAGAGAGGTGGCCCAAAGGACATGATGAGCAATTAGTTCCTTCACCAAAAAAATACTGCACGTCGAGCCCCCAAGACCATCTTCTTTACTCATGCCTTTGAACTAAACCCCTACCACTGCCCCACCCCCCGTCAACTGAGCACCCCTGTCGTGATTAACTGGCTCTTTCCCAAAATCCTGACCAACGTGTGTAGAAAATGCTAAAAGGGTGAAGAAGACATGACTCAGGCAGCGAATTAAATGCTTATTAGGCTAAAAAAAAAAAAATTACAATTTTTAGGAATATTTTTACAAATCGATCCACAGATTGTAAAAACCTTACTGAAAACAACAGCCTGAAAAATGTATAACAAAAAAATACACACCTTCCTCTTTAGCTGGATCAATTTCTCTGGTTTACTCTTCACAGCTAGACTGTCACCAGGCTTTCCTGTTAAAACACAGCAGAAGCAGCCTCATCAATTGCTACATTATATTACTTTTGATCACTTTTATATTTAGAAATTAAACCCTTTAATAATTAGCATCTGCTGATACAGAATCTGATTCTTAAATCTACCACACAGCATGCCATTAATAAAAACAAGTTTTCATATACATTCGTAATAAGGCTCAACTGTTACATAAAGTTAGTTTTAATTTTTAGTTCATTCAACGCACCGTACAACTTCATATGCTGCAAGTTTATTCAAGGAAACAAAACCATCGCTGTGCTCTGTGTGTGTTTGTGTGTGTGTATAGCTCGCCCTCAACAGTATTGGAGAGAAGTAGAGCCCCTCATGCGAACAGCAGCAGCAACGGCAGAGAGTGAAACATTATAAAATATTCTCAGATAAGCCCCAGGACCTCAGGACATGTCTAATTATACCATATATCCAAGGATATGTGCGTGTGTGTGTTCCTCACCATGTCCGTCACTTTCCCCCAGCCTCCACAGCTCTAAATGTTCAGGGAACTGAAACAGCAGCAGTCCTACTTTCTTTGCACAACACACCAGGCTTCTCTACATGGAGGACAGACACAGGTAAAGCATGCTGCCATGGGAACAGTCATGATATTCCTAAAGGTGCTCTCTTACATGTTCAAACAATTCCAATTTGTCATTCAAAATAGCAATGCACTGATTGGCCTATTGGTCAATATGCAGAGAATACAACAAACATTTTCTAAAAATTCCTTCTGAACTCTAGTAACTAGTGAAAGGTGGTCACAGGTTTTGATATTATATTATTATTATTATCTTACATGAGGGAATGCCATTTTGCGCAGTGCTGACTCCTGGGTGTTCTTCTCTACTTTGTCCAGCAGGGGGCGGACTACTAATTGAGTGTCCATACCTGATGGGATTACAAACATTACATCCTGATCAACATCAAGCCAAGCCAACATTAACGGTTTGAATGGTTAACAGTTTGAACGAGCTATTGTGTGTTTCTGATTAGCAAGTGTGTTGTTGCATTATGGCAGACTGACTGCACTGAGCCAGCTTCAACTTCTTTGCTGAAACCCTACAGTGATCACAGTGAAATTAATAAATAAGAATGTGATTTTGCAGACAATGTTACTGTTTGTCTTAACACAAAAAAAAAAAAAACATAGCTACAACCTGATGTAAAGAGCAAAACCTTGACATCTTAACACACCCACATAAACAAGGGTGACATCTTGTGTCCAACAGCAAATGCAACACTGACCTCCAGAAATCACAGCAGTCTCGATGTGGGCAAGCGCCCTCACATCATGGGAGTGGTTTTTAAACGTCCTAGTTCTGACCCACTCCTTATCTCGCTGGTCCACAGTGGAGGAGAGGAACTGAAATTGGATGACTGTACCCTCTGATGTCCCTACTGCCAGACTGCTCTCATCCTGTTAAAGATTTGCAAGGTTCTGTGGGGTTGTGCAACTATAACTGGTTAGAAGTTGTGCAAATTATTGTTGGCTGCACATTTACCTGTGTAACAGAGAGAGCCAGAACGTCCCACTTGGTAACCAGATGAGTTCTGACCAGAGTTCCTGTCAATCCGTCCCATACCTGGACCTTTCCTGCAGAATCACCACTAATGATGGTATGGTCAGACAGGAATGCAACACTCCACACCACTACCTCTTTGCTCTTGGATGCTCCGACCCCCCTCTCCACCAGCAGCCTGTGTGTGGCTTGGCCTAGAGACAGCAAAAGCAAACAGAAACTGAGAGGTCACATTGTGGGATAACTTTGGATGGCACTGAATTTTACAGTTAACTGACACTCATCTCATCTTCTGATGTTCCAAGTGAACATTTTACCTGAGCTGTGCAAACCACTTCTGCTTACCTGTCTCAGCATCAAAGATTCTGATCATGTCCATCATGCCAGCAGCTATCAGTGTACCAGAGGGATGCCAGGACAGTGATATAATGCGACCTGAATGATCAGAAGAAATTCAGTCATGAAACAAAATATTTAACTCAAATGATTTTACACAAAATTTCACAACACTAGTTATGCCTTTCTCTGTCTGGGCATCTATACATTTTTACTATAACAAAAATATTTTCTTGTTTGCCCATTTGTCATATGATTATAATCTAATTTGCATTATCAAGGAGGTTAAATAATAAGGCTATTGTAGGACACACAAATGTAATCAAATATGACGTGTACATAGTGGAGTAAATAACTGTAATGACATGTAAGCAAACATTCCACTGCATCAGCTTGTTCTCTTACTTTTCTGCCTGTCTAGGTTTCTTTGAAACTGAATCCTCTCTTCCAGTACCTCAAACATCTTCACCATCCCGTCCTCACAACCAACCTGACAAAAAAAAAAACAAAAAAAACAACACTTATTCGATTTTTAAAAATTAAAGATCTGGATGATGATCATCAAGTCCACACATCAGTCTTTGTGAGAGAATTTAAGAATGGCCTACAGACTAAACATTACAGCCACAATATCTTGACTGACCGCTAGCAGTGTTCCTTGGTTGTTGCTACTGATAGTCCAGATTGGTCCTCCATAGGCCACCATGCTGTACCTGGGCCTTAGGTTCTCTAGGTCATACTCGGTGATCTCGCCATTCAAACTAGCACTGAAGAGACGCTGACCCACCCAACACAAAGCTTCAATAGTCCTGTTGTCCTGTCCCGGGATCACCTGTGAATCAAAATTAAAATGACTCTGGTTATCGCTGTGCATCTTCAGCAGCCACAAACCCGACGGTTGTAGGAAGGCAAAGTAATGAAAAGGCTGACTAAACTCTACTGACTAATTGAGCCATTTAGAGTTTGGGAATGTGAACGTGACATTAGAGTTTTTAAAGTGTAACAATAAACTGAATGCAGATGGAACTTCCATAATCAACGCCTCGCTTCACAAGACTTCACAATGTCAGTTCTGAGCGGACCATGGGGGAACGATACCTTTTCTTGGAAATAGTTGTCAGCGAAGTTGAAGACCTCCACGGCTCCATCAGCCCGAGCCAGAGCCAGCCGTTCAGATCGGTTGTTGAACGCCATGGCCCTGATGGCACTGGGCATGTAGTCGAAGAAACGGACACGGTGAACCATGAACTCACCCATTTTTACTGTTAAGGAAAACACAAACAACCTGTAAACATGCTGCCGGTTAGCAAAACCACAATCTGATTCCTTAATCTAATTCAGTACAAAGTTTGTGTTAAACTATTGATTAGCAATATTAATAATCACTAAAGAATCTTATCTACCCACTGCTTTTTGCTCGGCTAGAAACGTTTTTTAATATTTACTACACACCTCGCTATACACGCTGGAAAACATCAGCGGTCACGTTGACGACCTTTGAACCGGTACTGAACAGGCGAGAGGAAAGGGAAATACGTCATCGTTGTTTTGGCACGCGCCGTTGGCGGGAACGGTAATTGACTGAAGCCAACAGAACGCTGTTGTTTTCGGACTGGTTTAATGTAAATGGCGTGAAAACGTATCCGAAATTTTTGATTTATTATTGTTATACAGCGAGATAATGGTTCAAATAGTCATAAGGTAAGAATGGTCTACAAACATTATTGTGAGGACGTACATTAGTTCTGTTCCCAGACTCTAATTAGCAAACAGGAATTGCCATTACAGTTATTAACATAACTTAACGCTAAGTAATACGGATTCCATCACTGCTACACAATTTGTCAAACGCTACAATGTTATTTATTTAGTCTATCAATGTCTATGTTTTTAGTCATAATCCTTATGGTAGATTCTGGGCTCGATCTGGGGGCTCAAATCGCACCTGCTCTACAGCCGAATGGTTCAGGTGTTGAATCAACAGCACGTTGTTTTCTATACGCATTGTCTATGTTGTTTAATACAAAATATTTAGATTCTATTACGCATATTAATAATGCATATTGTGTTGTACTGTACTGCTAATAGTGTAGTTCAATAGCTTCACAAAATAGACATTGATAAATTAAGTTTTTAAAGGGCACCATTACCAATTTTCAACTTCTTTTCTATGACTTTAGTTGAGGCTGTAAATGTGCATTAATGCTTTTAAACTTTCCTCTCACTCCCCTATATCTTATTTCCTATACCAATGCCCATCATTAGGAATTCAGATTGTGTCAACTGGGGGTGCTTTGGAAAAGCAAGTTGGTATGATTACAAATTCTAGTATGAGCAACAAGATGACATAATCTGAATTGAAGTTTCCTCCAAGTTAAGGTTCCTCATATTTTAATATAGAGACGTCAAAGGGATGTTTAATGGCATTTATTTACATGTACTACCAAACTAGATCAAGAGTAAAGTTCAAAATCAGTGAAGGCATCCTATAAATAGTAAATGACACAGAATGTTTCATCAGTTGGATAGTAAGTGGGATGTGAAGATTTTAAAAGTAACATCTGGACAGATGTTTTAGCCCCAAATATCTCACAGATCAAGAATGAAAATGTGTATTTTGATTTAGTATAGTTTCATATAAAATCAGTAAAATGGCTTGTATATAGCAGCATCACAGTTTACATTTCTACATAATATGAAAATTTGAATCAATTTCATGTTAAATATGAGTCATATAGTGTTTAAATTATGAACACAGATCACTCGTGTAGCATTTTGAGTGTTTCTGTCAGATAGAAAAATGAACACATAAGGTATAAGGATTGAGTCTATAATCTTTAATAATTATCCAGTGACATTTTTATTTAATGTGGTCGGGTGCCCATGGAATGGCAGTATTTGTGACTGCGTGTACAGATGACAGCTTTACTATTTATGTAAAGGTGAAAAACTGTCCATCTTGGCTGCACTTGTATGTCACGTCCTCCTGCTGCTGCAGCTCCCTCCTTCTGTCTGCTATCCAAGCAAGCGCAGTTCATCTTGAATGACGCTATGGATATTTAAAATGTTACTTGTAGATAGGAAGACTGCCATTGTGCATATGTAAATGTTCTAGATGTTGCAAAGGTCAATGTACATTTATTGTGATAATAAAAATGTTTTAAAAATCCCAACAATACATAATACTATATAATGTATTGTGGCAACATTTTTTATAATATTAAAACAGTGTATTGAAAATGAAAAACTCCTTTTTACCAGTGGTTTAAATTTTTTTTATTTACAATTAAATTTATCACACAACAAAAGATAACATTTCAAAAATAATGTGTGCTTGTGGGTGGGTGTGTCTCCTGCAGAGGCAGTGTGGATGGCAGCAGTCCTCCAGAGTGGCTCCTGGTGGAGCTGCAGGGTGAGACGGTGTCCAGACACAACTCTGGTCTGGCAGGAAATGTAATGGGAGATCTGCTCTATACTAAAGAGGTAAACAGAAGACTGAAAAGGAAACAGAGTTGTGATGCTTTAGAGAGACATACACTCACTGGCCACTTTATTAGGTACACCTGTAAACTCTAAGTGATCTGTGTTTATAATGCAATCCAATACAGCAGCTCTGCCATTAATTCTACTGTTACAATGTTATAATTTCTAAGTTTTAAAGACGAAACTGTCAGAAAGGTAATAATAATAATAATTCATTTTATTTATAAAGCACTTTACATTTGCTAACAAATCTCAAAGTGCTACACAAGCGGATTAAGACCAGGAATAAAACATAAAACATGTAAAGCCTAAAAACATATAAAACATAGAATAGTACAGGATTAAAGTAAAAAAGTAATGATCATTTTAAAATGATCACTTTAAAATGCTTTTCTAAACAAAAAAGTCTTTAACTGTTTTTTGAAACAGTCCACAGTCTGTGGTGCCCTCAGGTTCTCAGGTAGAGCGTTCCAGAGCCGTGGAGCAGCTGCTGAGAAAGCTCGGTCCCCCATTGTATGGAGTTTGGGTATGGGGGGGTAGAGGCGATAGGTGTTGGTGGAACGGAGGTGTCTAGTTGTAGAGTGCAGTGTGAGGAGTTCCTTTAGATACTGTGGGGCATTTCCATGGATGCACTGGTGGGTGAGTAGACAGACTTTATAATCAATGCGAAAGTGGATGGGAAGCCAGTGAAGTGTCCGGAGGACAGGAGTGATGTGTTGGTGTTTCCGCACTCTCATAAGGATCCTGGCGGCGCTGTAGTGAACATATTGGAGCTTTTGAAGGCTCCTGCCGGGGATTCCAATGAGAAGTGCATTGCAGTAGTCCAGCCTGGAGGAGACAAAAGCGTGGACAAGCCTTTCAGCGTCACAGAGGGACAGAAAGGGGCGGAGTTTGGCTATGTTTCTCAGATGAAAAAATGCAATTTTGCAGAGGTGTTGGACATGTGTTTTGAATGACAGGTGGGGGTCGAACTTGACCCCCAGGTTGCTAACTGAGTTGGAGAGGGTAATGGTGTGACCAGAAAAGGAGATACAATTAATGGGTAAGGAATGAAGCTGATGAGTGGTGCCAACTAGAAGGGCTTCGGTTTTGATGCTGTTTAGCTGAAGGAAGTTCTCTGTCATCCATGCCTTAATGTCCTCCAGGCAACAGGTGAGAGTTGACGGAAGTGTCGGTGGGGTCCGGCTCAGTCTCACGTAGAGTTGAGTATCATCAGCATAGCAGTGGAAGGAGACTCCATGCTTGCCAATGACGTGGCCCAGTGGGAGCATATAGATGTTGAAAAGGGTCGGCCCAAGAACCGACCCCTGTGGCACCCCACAGGTGACCAAGTGTAACTGAGATTTGGCGTCACCTAGGGCCACACACTCAGCTCTATTTGTGAGATAGGAACTGAACCACCCTAAAGCAGTACCAAAAAAACCAACAGTATGCTGCAGACGATGGAGGACAATTTTGTGGTCAACTGTATCAAAAGCGGCAGTGAGGTCCAGAAGAATGAGAAGGGATGGGAAGCCCTGGTCAGCAGCCATTAGGAGGTCGTTAGTGACCCTGACCAGGGCTGTCTCTGTGCTATGGGAGGGGCGGAAACCGGATTGAAATGTTTCAAACAGATTGTGTCTTTTGAGGTGATCCTGGAGCTGGGCTAAGATAGCTTTTTCCAAGACCTTTGATAGGAATGGAAGATTGGAGATTGGACGATAGTTTGCCATGACTTCAGGATCCAGGGAGGGTTTTTTTAGACGTGGTGTAATTATTGCGGTTTTCAGTGATGTTGGGACTGTGCCACTCTGAACGGAGTAATTAATGATGCTGGTGATGAGTTGGCTAATGTTTGAGACATTGGTTTTTACCAAGGGAGTGGGGAGAGGGTCCAGGATGCACGTTGAGGGTTTCATCCTCTGTACGATAACTTCAACTTCTTTCACAGTAGTAGCCGAAAACTTAGACAGACAGCCTTCTGGCCTTGAAGTGGGGAGGTCAGGGGGTTTGCGGTTTACGACTGACAGTGAGGAGCGGATAGTTTGAACCTTAGTGGTAAAATGTGCAATGAAACGGTTGCACTGTTCCTCTGTGTGGTTGCTGCCAGTGTGGGATTGGGGTTTGAGTAGAAGATTTATTATGGAAAAGAGTTGTTTTGAGTTCCCGGGGCTGTTATTGATTATATTTGAGTAATATTGTGATCTGGCAGTGGCAAGTGCTTTGGAGTATTTTTTTTGATGATCCCGGTAGGCAATTTTATGGACAGTTAAGTTGGTTGAGATAAAGCGACGTTCAAGGGCCCGCCCAGCTGTTTTCATCTGTCGGAGCTCCCTTGTAAACCACGGTGCAGATTTTGAAAAAGTGACCACACGTGATCTAAGAGGAGCATGGGCCTCAAGGATATTCTGGAGGCTGTTGTTATAGTAGTCCACTAGGTCTGTGACTGAGGGGAGTTCCGGGACAATGGAGAGATTTTTGATGTCAGTATTTAGGTGAGAGAGATTTATGTTTCTCAGATTCCTGAACTGGATACAACGCTGTGGGTTTGGAGACAATGTATATGAGGGGAAGTCCATTGAAATTATTTTGTGGTCCGAGACACCCAGGTCGTATACTTGGAGGTTAGAAATGGGGACAGAGTCAGTAATGACTAAGTCAAGGATGTGGCCTTTACTATGGGTGGGGACCTCAACTTTCTGCTTCAGGTTTAGGCAGTCCAGCAGTTCTAAGAACTCAGCAGCAGAATGGTTTGAAGGTGTGTCCACGTGGATGTTCAGATCTCCGAGTATCAGCATGTTGGGTGACGCTGTGCAGAAGGTTGAAAGGAGTTCGTACATTTCTGTGATGAAACCCGGGTGTTGCTTTGGTGGCCGGTAAATAAGAAGTATTACTGTGGAGAGTGGATGTTTACATTTAATTGCCAAACATTCAAAGGTAGACAGTTTAGGAAGAGGGAGGGGTGACAGTTTCAGATCTTCACGGTGGATTATGACTAGGCCCCCACCGCGGCCAGTGGTGCGAGCTTTTTCAAGGTAGGTATATCCGGGGGGGCAGGACTCATTCAAAACTGAGTAGGCCTCGGGTTTATGCCAGGTCTCAGTCAGGCAGATGATATCAGTCTCATTTTCCAGAATGTGGTTATGAATCAAACAGGATTTATTTGATAGGGACTGGACATTAAAGAGTTCAAGTTTAGTGTTTGATGTAATATTACTTTTGATCAGAGGACGAAGAACTCTGTAGTCCACTCCAGGATTCCAGAAATCCACTCCAGGAATCCCATTTCCCCTTGTCCGTGGCTTCGCAGCGTTTTCAGTCTCTATGGTAACTGTGTTCGGATGACGTGTCGAGTCGCCACGGGCGAGATTCTGACCACAGTGAAGGAATGGAGCTCCCGGTTCGTATAGACGAACCCCGGCCGGATCCTCTATGGGCGTAGCGGATCGACGGAGGAGTCCTAGTTGTTCAATGACTCCAGTGTCCGATGGGAGGCCATGGTTGTTGAGCTCCAGAAGTTGCGATGGTGAATACTGGAGCATGACGCCAGGTGGTTTTGGTATGGTCCCCTGCAAAAAGGTAACCATAGACCACGTGCAGGCGACTGGGTAGTCGCAGCAAACGCCGAGGGAGACCGCAACAGCAGGTCCACCGCCGACAGCCCCCAGACCAGAGCCGACACCCAGGAAAACCCACAGCATAGCATGCGGGCAGTGTCGATAGAGGTAGATGTTAGCTTGTAGCGGCTGTTAGCATGTAGCGGCTAATGCTAGCCGGAGGTGAGCACTGGCAGAGTGAACACGAGAGGCTAGCAACCAGCTACAGAGGCAACAGTCCAACAACAGCAGGTAGAAACAATCAGCGACTTTTAAAACAAACTGATATAGCGCGAAGAAGTGATGTAGCGCGGAGAAGCGGCGAACAGTCAACGCCAGCGTCCTCTCCCGCCACTTTTTTTCGGTCTCAGATACTCTCTGTTTATTATTGAGGTCTCTCTGTTTATTATTGAGGTCGAAGTGGTAAGTGGAGTCGTACTGGAGCGCATAAAGAGAAGAGGTGGTTCTAATGTTGGTGAAGATTCTCAGTCATCCAGGTTTGGTTATTCAAAGAATGAATCATGTCAGCTGGACTTCCTTCTTCTTGGTCAGAAACATATCGCTACTTATCCAAGCAGCTTCTTCAGCTGCTCAGTTAAAGGATAAGACAGATCCACTTCACCATTGAAACTTTAAAATAGAAATTGGACAACCTTCACCAGAAACTATCTACCAACCTACCTAGTTTTGGGCAGAGTCACATTATTTCTCCATAATGCACAACAGGCCTAACACCAAAGGGAAAGAGAGAAAAGTAAAGTTGGACATTTTTCTCTCCTGCAAACAGACAACAGAGGAGGGCACCAGTAGTAAAAAGGGTGATAGAGCAACAACAGGAAACACAATGGACAAGTGGGTAAAGAACCTCTCAGACAGGGAATTCACCAAGCGAGAGAGGAAGGTCTTGGCTGGAGGACTAAACTTTACAATTACACCCAAACGGGTTCCAGTTATAGATTTTATTAAAGCAATACATCCTGCCATCTGGAACAACAATCTGCCAGTTGGAGAGGCCGAACAATTCTTGTTGAAAGTCTCTGCAGCATTAAACAATGCTCAACCCCCACCACCCAACCTGACCACCCAGGAAAGAATGGCCCCGACAGCCCTCAGCAGGGATGAAAACATCCCCATTCTGCCTGCTGAAAAAGGAAGAGGCACAGTTGTCCTGAGCACTGAGGATTACCACAGTAAAGTCAACACAGTCTCAGAGGACCATTACACATATGAGAAGCTGAAAAGAGATCCCACCAGCAACTTCAAGAAAAGACTTTATAGACTATTTAAAACTGTTGGAATGAGCTACTACCGCCTTTATCCATGAGAAGACATTCGTTAGGAAAAGACTAGAAGAGTACAACACCCTGTCTTTACTCCACCAAAAAGGAGGATAGACAACTGAGGACAGCTCTCAAGGCCTGCAGTTATCCTAACTGTGCCATAAACAAGATGGCATTCAGATCCAACAGAAGCATGACGGGCAGAGCAGAGGCTCTGAGTCAAAGGAAAAACCTGGCGATTCCTTACATGGCTGGAGTGTCAGAATCTCAAAAGGACCTTAAGAAAACATCACATTTCACTTGGTACCCACCAACTCACTGAGATAAAGAGTGGTCCACCTGAAAGAAAGGAAGACACCGAAACACAGGAAGAGCAATGTAGTGTATGCAGTCCAGTGTAGTGACGAGTGCTCAGAACTCTAAATTAGAGAAACCAAACAGCTTCTACACAAGAGGATGTGCCAGCACAGGATAAGCAACACCTCAGGACATCAGGAGAACCTACAGCAGTGTACCTACACTTGAAGGACTCATTTGAGGATGACATTGTACACATTTTGGACCGAGAAGAAAGATGCTATAGGAGAGGAGTATGTGAAGCCATCTATGCTCACATGGAGAAAGCATCTCTCAACAGAGGAGGAGGCGTCAGGCACATCCTGTCTCCCATTTTTCATGTTGCGCTTTCATCCATCCCCAGGAAGATAAAGATCACTTCACACATTCACCAAGCCGCACCTAACGACCCCCATGTTAGGGGTTTAGGGTCTTAATTGCAACATCTTGATGAAGAGCAATGATTTCTGCTTGATTTAGTACATTTAATAACATTCTTAATTATTGTAATTTGATAACTACAATTACTTGAATGAGTATGTAACAAGCAAAGAAAAGCTGTATCAGAACAAGGGAGGGGAGGATTAGACAAAGCAGAGAGGTCTAACAGTAGGACTAGTTTAAGTTGTGCACTGTAGCTTAAATTTACTAATTTTACACCGGTTGAACACGTAGGTTGACAATATAATAATAGACAAACAGATAATAATAGATAATAATTTGACTGAGAGTGGTCAAAACATAAGCAAATGGGTTACATGTATTTATTTTATTTATTTTTTATTTTCAGAAGAACCTTTTCAGTACCAGTATTTACTTTTTCAAATTTAAATTTCAGTGCCAAATTCTACTCACTGTCCTGCCTTCATAGAGTACAGGTCATGTATCTGTCTCTGAATCCATGCATTTCATGTGCAGATGATAAGAATAGCTTCACTGTTGTCAGTGGTACCTTTTGTATTTTGTTGAAAGACAGCTGTGAGGATATACTGCATTTTTATTTCTTATCTGATAATTTAACTTCATATCTTTTAGGTTTTTAACTGTTTTTTTTATAAAATGTCACAATGATGGACAATTTCACAGATGAAACCTTCAGCACATGCTGCAGTATGAGTATCTCTGCACTTGTTCAGCAGGTTTGTGCCTCAGTGTTAGTTTACTTAGCTGTTCTTTTTCCTCTCTCCACCAGGGGGTGCCTGTGCTGATTGTAGGACATCATATTCTATATGGGAAGCAGGTCAAACTGGAGAAACCCTTCGCTGTCCTTACAAAGCATACCAACCATTCACAGGACACTCTCAGCAGCCTTGATGACAGCAGTGATGATGTCACACAGGTATCCATGGAAACTGACCAGCAAGGGTCCAGCTCCACTTCTTACTCTGTGACTGCCCTCATCAAAAGGAAGCTGATCTTTAAGACTCGCCCCAAACCCATCATCACTAATGTACCCAAGAAGGTGTAGCATGACCTGGGTCAGAGGATCTGTGTGATGAACGTAAAGGAACCCTCTCACAATGACTGAATGTTCTACTGACATTCTCAGAAATAATCTAAATGCTGTTTTTAGGGTTTTTCACACTGTCTGAATCACATTCTAAATCAAATACTGGACCCTTTTAAGCTTTTTTGGAAGCCTTTTGTTGTAGAGGGACACATCTGTTTTGTTGGTGCATATCACTTTGTAGAGTACTGTTTAGTCCCTCCAGGAATGAGAAATTCTATGATCGTAACAATTACTGCAAATTCCCACCTTTTTTTACAAATTTGACTAACATTCTGTACTGTCCCTGAACACCTCATGTACAGTGCATCAGAGGTTGCTAATGCTACCTGGCCTTACTTAGTAAAACCTTTACAAAGGCAAATGAAGGGTCTACTTATGACAAGAAGGTGATAAATAAATGATTGCTAGGGTATATAATTCATGGAGGTCATGAAGACCTATTAATACGCAGGAGACATTTAGAACATCTACTTATATAGACCATGGAAAACAATAATGCGCAAAAGCAGTTAGTGGTAATGTTACTGTATATATCACAAACTGATAGAGGTGTACATGTCAGTTTAAACTGTCAAATCCTGGATGGACTGAGTACTTACTCCTTTGCTTATCCACACCCTGTTTAGATTGTTGTCTTTGGGGTTGTGCTCTTCAAGCTGTTAACGTGACTATTAAGGATGCGTTTCTAATGTTTAGACTGTATTTCCTAAGTTGGTTTTATACACTATGCAACTCTGTCCAAAACTATACCAACTAAACAATAGATGGATAGTAGCTCTATACTAGATATGGCAAAATACACCTTGTATTGTAATGGGAATTAAGGTATTAGTTTTCTTTTCTCTGAATGTGTTGACAACCCTTTGGCTTGTATTAACTTACATATGTAAAGAGAGGTTTGTTAGAATAGTTGTTATGTTTTGCTCCAGTCTCCTGCGACACTGAACAGGATACGTGATTAAGATAATAAATTGATGGATGGATCCTGTCACGAAATGTAACATACATCACACTTGTCTAGTGTATTTGGTGTTTCCTTTGCTTTGGCAGTGGATGACTCCTAGTCCTATGTTAATATCAGTGCAGTCCCATCCTGAATATGTTCAATAACCTGGATAACTACAGGTTAAGGTACTGTGGTATTCTTTGACAAAGCTGAGCTAAGAGCAGCACGTGTGAATCACATTAAGAATAGTGTATAGCTAATATGAACATCTAAGAGATCTGACTGATGATTAATATTTAACATACAGAAATTGGATATTGTGAAAGAAGCTAGTTTGAAATCTTTGAAAATGAATTAAAAAAATCACAGTGCATAAGAATTCACAGACTTTGCCATGACACTCAAAATTGGTGTGTCCTGTTTCCACTGATCATCCTTGAGATGCTTCTACAACTTGATTGGAGTCTACCTGTGGGAAATTCAGTTGATTGGACGTAATTTAGAAACGCATACACCTGTCTATATAAGGTCCCATAGTTAACATACCAAGGAATTGTCTTTAGACCTCAGAGACAGGATTGTATCGAGGCACAGATATGGGAGAGTACAGAAAAATTTCTGCAGCATTGAAGGTCCCAATAAGCACAGTGGCCTCTATCATTCATAAATGGATGAAGTTTGGAACCACCAGGATTTTTCCTAGACCGGGCCGGCTGGCCAAACTGACCGCTTGGGACAAAAGGGCCTTATAGTCAGAGGTGACCAAGAACCCTGTGGTCACTCTGAAAGAGCTCCAGGGTTTCTCTGTGGAGAGAGAACCTTCCAGAAGAACAACCATCTCTTCAGCACTCCACTAATCAGGCCTGTATGGTAGAGTGGCCAGACGGAAACCACCCCTCAGTAAAAGGCACATGACAGCCCGCCATCTCGGCCTGAATGCCAAGTGTCATGTCTGGAAGAAACCAGGCAACATTCACCACCTGGCCAATAACATCCCTACAGCACAGCATGGTGGTGGCAGCATCATGCTATGGGGATGTTTTTCAGTGGCAGGAACTGGGAGACTAGTCAGGATCAAAGGAAAGATGAATGCAGCAATGTACAGAGACATCCTTGATCAAAACTTGTTCCAGAGAACTCTGGACCTCAGACTGGGGAGACGGTTCATTTTTCAACTGAAAGATAACAACTACCCTAAGCACACAGCCAAAGGTGTTAGTACGGGACAACTCTGTGAATGTCCTTGAGTGGCATAGCCAGAACACAGACTTGAACCCGATTAAACATCTGTAGAGGTCTGGAAATGGCTGTGCACTGACGCACCCCATCCAACCTGATGGAACTTGAAACGCACTGCAAAGAGAATGGGAGGAAATGCCCCAAAACAGTTGTGCCAGGCTTGTAGCATCATACTCAAAAAGACTTGAGACTGTAATTAGTGCTAAAGGTGCTTCAACAAAGTATTAAGAAAAGTCTGTGAATACTTATGTACCTGTGATTTTTGTTGTTGTTTATTTTTAATACATTTGAAAAGATTTCAAACAAACTTCTTTCATGTAGGCTACTGTTTCTAGAATTTTGAGGAAAATAATGAATTTAATCAATTTTGGAATAAAGCTGTTGCATAACAAAATATGGAAAAAGTTAAGAGTTAATACTTTATAAATGCACTATGCACATTATGTATAAATGCATGTTTTTGTTTAGTGGAGGCAATTCCCATGTTGAGGTGTAACCCAGCAGTAAAAAGACATCCTGTTAGCGCACAGTGACTGAAAGGACATATTCATTCTGCTGCAGTAAAGCTTCTGACCCCATTTATTAGCATTTGGTTGCCTCCCACATACACACAAGCATGTTAGTAATATGTTTTTAAAATTATTTTTAGAACAATGCTACTAGTCAAAGCTCAGTTATCTAACCAGTGACTGACATTTCTCACTTAACCTTATCCGCAAAACAGCTTCATATTCTCTGTACTGATTTAGAATGAAATGCAGCGAATGAAGTAAAATAATGCATAATATTTCAAAATTTGAAATATTTGCAAATTAGTGTCCTTGACCCTTTTAACACTTTCAGATCTCCATGAGATCTATCCTCACATTCAAATGACTGGTGGATTAGATCGATGTTTGTTCCAGTAAATGTACCTGCTGCCATTGGTCACCTGTTATATAGATTTGCCTCAAGTTTCCAGCAGAAAATGACTGATTAAGTAGCACTGTGATAGTAGTAAACATGGCATCAGAATAAGTTAAATTGTTATTCTCAGGGCTGGATCATGTTCCTGGGAGGCCCTGGGGTATAGAATTCATGAAAACCCAGTCAGTACTACCTGAGATACCAAGTGTTGTTGACAACAGCAGAGGACAGACTTAGCCTTAAGTTAGGATTGAAGCTTGGATTAACTAACATGTCTAGTGACCTAGTAGTTATTTCACATACCATAATATTGCAATGTCCAAAGTGTAATGCGAGCGATGTATAATTCCCATCTCTCTAATTGCACTAATACATTTGATCAAAAGCCAAGTTACTTCATTAAATCTAAGCAGCTGCTGCCAAATTTAAATACCTGTTGATTTCCAGTATTGTGGTTAAATGTTTTCAGTATTTAATTGTAAATCATTGATGTTCTAGACCAGTTTAATCTTAAAAATGTATTTGTCGGTTTTAGGTAAAAACACAGTACAGACAGTATTTTAATCAGAATGGTGACAAACAGCCCGGAGAAAATGTCATTGCAGTGGCTGAAATCATGGAGGCCATTCTCTATATTTGATCTGAATAGGAGGATTGTGTCCAAAACAGGAAGTCTTCTTAATGACTTTGGAAAATTCCAGTATCCTGTGATGCCCAGAAATGGAAACAGCAGTTGATCAGCTAAACAACTTGCATCGCCACTTGACCATCAGAAAGGCTGGCACAGTCTATAAACAGTTTGGCTTTAATGCACATGTAAAGTATGCATCATCTTTGATCTTTTAACTTTACTTCATACTCATAGTAAAACCACATGAACATAGCTTAGTACAAAGACAAAATGTCCACATTTCATTGTGTAACAATTTTAGTGTGTCATTGTAGACACACATAATGTTTATGGCGTTAGCACCTGCCATAAGGAGAAAGTTTTTAGAAATAAATCTGCCTGATCTGAAATCATATGAAATTTGAAATTTGAAAAGACATGAAAAACAGAGAAAGCAAAGGTCTAAAGTCTCACTTTGAAGAAATCTCTTTGGTCTTCAGTCTTTACTTGATGGAATGAATCAATGAATATGCTTACCTTTAGTGTAAAAAGACACAAATGTCTAAAGTTAAAAGAATAGTGTCAAGTCGTAAATCCACTGAAGCAGAAATAGCATTTGGCACCATTACAATACATAAAAGTGATCATTTAAAAAAAGAGAATCACTGAATGAAACCACGACCCACTGGTGAATGGAAAATGAGAATTGGACCACAATGTACAACAGTAAGTTACTCGTTTGACTCTGCTTTCAGCACCAAAAATACAACTGCATGTCACATGTTTAGAAATGTTGAAATTGGTCTCCGAGCTGCTACAGAATAACCACATAAGCTGTCTCAGCCGTTGCTCTGGCAACAGCATTACCATTATGTCCAGCTGCAAGTTGTGGGACAAGAGGACTTCTAATGTTCTCTACATTTCTTAAAATATGGTCAACTTTCAGGTGCTGTCTTTAAATGTGCACTTTTAAAGGATAGGTTGGAATTTTTACTACACATACAGCACCTTTAAAAAGTACTCAACCTCGTTGAAAGGTTTTCTTTTATTTGTTTCTAAAGTTGGAAAAATACATCATTTTCTTTGTGAGAAAAAATTATGTATTGAATTTGGGTAAAGAATAGTAGTATAAAAACATTCACTGCACTCAGGTTATCGCCATATAATTAACTTTATGTTTTGTTATTTAGTTTTGTTCAAAAAGCCATATTAAACCAACAATGATTCAATGTTAGAAAAAAAATAAAAGTTGAAAACTTCCAAGGGGATGAATACTTTTTATAGGTTTATAGGCACTTTATGCCCATAGCTACACCAATCAGCCACAACATTCCCACTGGTGGTCCTAATAATGTTGTGAAGGACAAGGGCAGTGTGCATAGGTGGTGCAGTAGAAGTACACACATTTAATACTCAAATGCAAGCATTGGTTTAAAAAGATTATTCACTACAAGTACCACTTTAAATCTCCTTTACTTTAAAGTAAAAGTACTAAGCAGATATCTACACTTTACTTGAAGTACAAAAGTAAAAGTACTCCACTAAGTAAACCATGTATTTCAAACAACACTTATTATGGTAATTATGGCAAAACATGTACAGTAATTAATAAGAACTAAGGGTCAAAGGTCACTGTTAGTAAAGTTAGAGCTGATTTTAACGACTTTATGCGCTGACAGGTGGTTAACCTATAATGCTATATCAGTATTTATTAGTTTATTTTATTTTTTATAAAGATGACATATTTTGTAGTAAAACCACCAGGTGGTATTAATGCTGTGGCTAATGGGTGTATGTTCAAAGAGTTAAAGGTCTCTGTAATCATCCCTGTGTGGCAATGGGCAGTGAATTTTGTCAACGATTGACACCTAGAGAATTGTTTAAGGTATTGCTTCATATTCTTGGTAGATCTCTGTGTAAACTGCTAACCTACAAATGTGTGTCGACAAAACACAAACTAAATGCTGATGTTAACTTTGCTAGACTGTTTATTCTGCTGTTGATTCTTATTCACAGTTTCAATAAGGGGTGTGTGTGTATGTGTGTGTCATAACTCACCAAGAAGTCACCAAGAAAGTCTTTTACTTTTCTGTACTCTTATCAACAAACTTTGCCTCCATTTTTTATGCCTGGAGCAAATTTGCCTGCTCAGGCCTTCCACTAAACTGTAGGATATTAAATCATCACTAGATTTGTCACCTGAGATATACTCAGATACAATGACTAAATCTGTCTGAGGTTCCCTCTTCTTATGTGAACTAGATATGTCTTAGCTAATCTGAGAGAGCTACATTGCCAAGAGAACTCCAGTTCTATTACATTTTATCCCGTCTTATCTTTATTAAAATGAAGAACATTAAAAACTCACAAGGACATTTTAGCCACTTACTCTTATTTTTTTCCCTTTTCTTGCTCTGTACTCAAAAGCACCATACTCCCCCCTCTTGTCACAGTTTTACAACTAAACTGCATCATCACACCACATAATGTTCTTCAAAGCATGTCAATATTACAAGTGTCCGAACACCGCTTAACCTGGATCTATTCCTTTTGGTTTGGTTTTCAATGTGAAGCACCACTGAACATGATAGAAATGGGAGAGCTGTGTGGATCCACTCATCTTTGAGTCTCTCCCAACTGGATTGTATTCCTCTTGCTCACCACTTTTTTAGCACCAGTGATGAAGATGTGAGTGTGTTCCCGGTTCACAGCTCATCACTCTAGCAGCACACAGGGTCAACAGACCCCTGCTAGAATCATACAGCAGTGAAACACTGTGCAAAAGTCCCACTAGTCTCTCTGGCATCAGGTTTAGGCCTCCACATATGGCAGTTGATACTGCTCTTCCCTCTTGTTACACCTTTTTGCTACTATTGCCAGGTAGAGCACCAGCAGAATGAGCCAGTAACAGGCATAAAGTATCGTCCCCGCTATCAGCAAGGCTTTTTCTGTCTCACTAAATGGCTCCTGTGTTTCACAGTAGATTGTATATGCCACACCTCCAAGCAGCACCACTGCCCACACTGTGACAGGAACAGCGCCAATGAAGTTGACTACAATCTTCCTGCGGCCTGACGTGCCCCATCCCGCCTTGTTGATGGTGAGCAAGGCAAATATTTTGGCAGGAAGCAAGCTGGACATGTAGAGCAGAGAGTAGAGTGACATGAAGATCATTACCAGGCTGCCACGCAAGAAACAGGCATAGGTGGCCTTCACCATCCCAACTAGCTGTACAGTCAGTAAGAAGAGCAGGATGTTCCAAAGCCTTCCACGGTAGAAGAGATGGATGACTGTGGCAACCAAGAAGAATGGAAAGAAGCCGGTAACCACGGACTCATAGGTCATCCAAAGGCTGTGCTTGTGGAACCAGAGGGCATTGTAGAGCCACTCGCGGAAGTAGGACTTGCTCCACCGAGTCTGCTGGTTGAGCCAACGCAGATACTGGGTTGGTGTCTCCGTCTGGCACTGTGATCGCGCTGTGAATTTTGTCTTGTAACCAAAGCTCAGCACCCGGTTGGTGAGGTGCCGGTCGTCACCGAAGCTGCACTTGGAGCCTAGAAACGTCTGGTGGTACCAGGGCTCCAGGAAGCGCTGGAGCAAGGAATTCCTGTACATCCCCAAGGGGCCACTGATACACTGGACACATCCAAAGTAGGACTGGCAGGCCCGCTCAATGTTAAACGCCATCCAGTACCTCACACTGCTCAGGAAGGAGATCCACGAGTCATACTTGTTGAGGATCTGGAAGGTAAGAAGGTGCAGAGAAATGAGTCAGAAAATGTCAAAAATGTTTTCCTGAGCTCTCAGTCACTTTCCTTAGTGGCCAAAGAGTTAAATTGACTTTCAATACACCTGGTTTTTACCTGTACGTCTCCACCAACTCCACCCACCATTGGATCTTCCTCGAGGATCTTCAGCATTTCTAAAGTGCATGCTGGGTCTAGAACAGTGTCTGAGTCACACACCTGAAAAAAACACAACAAACACCACATCCATCTGTGCTCAAAATTATACAGCTATTGGTCAAACCAAGGCTTCAGGTGTTGTTGCTGAGTAGTGTTAATCCTTAAGTCCGTGAGCGAAATGAAGGGCTGCTTACTGAGATCCCAGCTGGTTGTTTGTAATGGGACAGCAAGGAACAAAGTACATGCAACAACTGGAGTGACTTAGTTGTCCAGCTTGGGTCAGTTGGTTGAGAAAGCAAATATGTCAACTTTGTTATGAATGATCCATGAGTTGATCTTTAATTGACTTCCTGACTATTGTAGGTCCAGTGGTTTTAGGTGAGACATTCAGCATAGTCACATTTACCAAGTTTCTTTTAGTTCACTGTAAGCATGTATCTAATCCAATTCAATGCTACTGGTATTTCAGTTTTATTTGAAAATACACAGTGTACAGCCAGTGTTCCGTTTCATATCCTAATTCGATTTCATTTAGGGGAATGTGGACATCTGGACATGCCAACACAGACACCATAAGACATGCACAGAATCAGAGAAGGACCATTAAAGCAGTAACCACCCACTATGTCCTCAATAATAAACAGAGAGTAGAATTTTCACCTTTCTGACAGTTTTAACTTAAAAACTGAGAAATTATAACCTTTTAAAAGTAGAATTCATGGCAGAGTTGCTGAGCAGGATTGCATCAGACTGTACAGGTGCACCTACTGAAGTGGCCAGTCTGCGTACGTGCTTCTTTTCTTCTCTGTCTGTGTCCCTTACCTGTACGTAATCCACGCTGTCCCCCAGTGCTTTAAAGGCAGTATACATGACTTCTCTTTTTCCTCCCCACTCCTGCATGATACAGGAATAGCGGCATCCTCTGACCAGCCGAGCCACTCTTGCTGCTTCCTCCTTGTGGACTGTGCTCCTCTCTCCACCCCCCACGCCTCCCTGACCACTCCCATCGCTGTGGTAGTTTCCCTTCCACACCATGCTGCCAGCCTGGTCAGCTCCACCCATCACCTCCTGGAAAATGTCCATCATGTAGCGGTCCTCAGGCCGGTTCCCATCCACCACCAGCACCACCTTCAGGCCAGGGAAGGAGATTCGCCGGATGCTCCGGAGGCACTTCCTCAGGTAGTCTGGGTCCTCCTGGTAGGCAGCGATGCAGAGGGCCACAGAACGACGGAGGTGCTGAGGCCGGGCGGGGTTCCTCATGCGTCGATGCTCCAGGAAGGCAAAAAGGCTCTGGAGGAACAGGTGGAGGGAGAGGAAGGCACCATAGAGGCCAAAGGAGAGGTGGTGCTGCTCAGTGTGGATGAATTGATATCCTTTTATAAAAGAAGAGCAACAAACAGTAGAGTAACAAAGCATGACTTGATTTTTATGTACATGTTGGTTGATGTCTGTACAATTGAAATAGTTAACCTGTGACATAGGCCAGCAGGATGGTGAAGAGGACCACTGCAGCAAAAAGGGTGGTCACCACTATGTTCAGGGTATTCCTGCAGCGAGAGGGCATCTGGAGGTAGGGGAGACGAAATGAGAATGTAAGTATTGGAACAGCAAGTCAGATTCATTTGTTTTTTGCTGTACACTGAAGACATTTGTGTTTAAGAGCGAAAGATAATTTTTATTTATGTCAATATAATAAACAATATAGAACATAGTCCTTTTTGTGTCAGATGACCCAAATTGTACTTGAGCAAATGTGTTGGAATAGATAGTTTATAAAGTAAATGAAATTAAATAAAACCTTCAATCTCTTCAACTTACCTAAAACAACCTGTTCTGTGTATGTTACTCAGTACAACAGTGGTTTCTTTCTTTTTCAATACATTTTTAACTATGTCCATTGTTTGTACAATGCCTCTAATTGACTTTTCCTCTGTTTTCAGATTCAAAATTATTTGCTTTTCTCCCATAGACCGCTCCCTTGTTGTTGTAGTGATTTATCCTTTTTAACAACAAATAGACCGACTTCAAATGTAAAACCCTGCATTGACTGCAGTGTATAACCAACACGAAGGAACTGGCCAATACTTTTGCAGGAGACTGTATGCTTACACACTTGAGCAATGTTTTTCAGCACAAGGAGCAGTAATAACACTGATCTGGTGTACCTGTCAGGTGTAACAGAGACCAATGACCAATGGGGTTTTACTAAAGCTTATGACTTAGAGAACTCCTCAATGAATTCCACACTGGTCGACCCAAGCGCCATTTCCTGTTTTGTTTTTTGTTTTTTTAAAAAGACTTGACTTGTTTGAAAAAAAAAAAAACAAGTCATTGGTCTGTGTTACACCTGGCAGGTACACCAGATCAGATCTCAACCTCTGTTTATCAGTCACTGGCATCATGGAGAAATTATTTCAAAAGCAAAACAGAGAATACACACCACCCAGTGAGTTTACAGCTGTTACTACTTGCTCCTATTATAAGTAGCAGTGCAACGTATAAAACTTCTACTAATAATAATATTTGTATTATTTTATTACTGTCTGTATGTCTGCTACTGCTTTTTAAAAGATCATGTCACTGGAAGACCACAAGTACAACCACTACTATATGCTGCTTGCATAAAGTCTGCCTCTGTCTACAATAAACAAAATAGTACATAATATACGGAATAATACCTTGTCAAACACTCCTCAGATTTACCATTCAGTCACTTTTAGTGACAGTTGAACACATTTGATTATTTGCTCTCCTCTTCAGTTTCCCTCCATCTTCTCCCAGCAGCCCCTCTGGAGCTTCCTTCTTCTCTTTCTTTGAGTTAATAGCTCTAATTAAAGGCCAGCTGGGGTTTGGCCAGTGTTCAGGACCAGTCGGGACGGAGGAACAATTCTTTCCTTTCATTCATTAAATTACCTCCTGCCCCCACCTGGGTGAGCCTTCTCAGAAGAGACATATTTATATGATTACATGACGTTCTGTGGGACACACAGGCACAGACAGATTTAGTATCTGCCCTACTGAGTGCATGTACACATTTACAACCTGGCACTCAATCACAACTCCTCAGACCTACACTCTATAAGGCAGATAGGCAGTCCAGTAGAAACTGTCTGCAATACTCAGGCCCTGACAAAAAGGGAGATTTTGTAGGAAAAGGTTTTTGGAACAAACACAAAACATTATTTCTGAAACATTGTTGTCATATGTCATATGTTATTTCAGGTTCTTTAGGTAAGCGTAACCACAAAACCAGAACTTCCCTGATTATTCTGTAGTAATGGTATTGTAATCAATCCTATTCAATAGTTCCATTCAGTCTCCTTCTGGATAAGACTCTCAAAAGAGAGTCACAAATCCAACACAAAGAAACAGAATCTTAAAGGTTCAAGAGGTTCAGTGCAATCATCAAAAATTGGGGGGTAGCAAAGGGTGCTGCTGCTCAATCAATATGTGATCTGTGGTGGATTAGCAGAACAGGCTGAGGCAGTGTGGCCTGTATGGCCCAGGGCCACAGAAAAAATAAGTGGACAGTGACTGTTTGATTAGAGGGTCACAGACACCAGAAGGGGTTGTTGGCAGGTTGTGAAGTGGGATTTGTCAGAGAACTAGGGAGGGGGACCATGCAATTAATTACAAGTTACAGTTACATCTGCAAGACCATTCTGACTGCAGCACCAAGACTATCTGATGTTTTACTGACTAAATACAAATTATCACAATTAAAGATTTAATTATTGTTTTTCTGTGTTACAATGGGGGTAACACCAGTAACACCAAAAGGGACCAATTTTCTACAAGAACAGAAAACCCCAGAAACCAACCCTATGAAATAACACATAATCAAAATTGTGAAAGATGATTATTTACCAAATAGTAGTTACCTTTGTCAGCACAAAAAATGCTAAAATTGTCAATATGCATTCGGTTCCTCTTGAATAGCGTCATCTTGTAGCCCCAACCTGTGAGTCCTTCAACATGTGGCTTTGAATTTCCCCCACATTTGCAGCAATTTTGTAGTGATGCTGGGCAAAGTTTCTTAGCCTGAGTGCAAATTGTTAATGACAATTAATGACATCACTCAACTGCCTGTAAAGTTTGTTTAACCAGTTGTCGGAGAAACAATGTGTATAGAACGTTAGGCTACAGGATACAGCTATTAGAGAACTAAGTTATTAGCTACTAGAGCTGACAGAAAGAATGGACTACAAGGTAGTGGGGAGCGCAACAAGGGTGTAGCTGTGGAGGCACACAGTTTCTTACCTTGTACGGTGGAATTGATTTGTGAATGGGTTTTTGAAATTACTATTCGTAAACGTGTATTGTAGAATTACTCTGTTATCGGCTCAGTTGAGAAATGTGGAATTCAATGAATGTTCAGTGTTCGTCATAAAAAGATCTCTGGAGTGGATAGTTGTTGGCCCACCGGATACAAGTAAGATCGCCTGTACAATATAGATAAGAGAAATCCCAGGGTTGCATTGTTGCTATTGAATCCCCAGCATCTAGGCCATCAGACTGAATAGACTGGAGGTTCAGGTTAAATTGAAACTGTCAGAAAAATAGGTATATATTAGGAGGAAGTTTTAAATTGAATTGGCCAATACATTAGAACCACCTCTTAAAGTGTACTATGACCTCAATAATAAATAGAATTAGCAGAATTATTAGAAAGTTTCAACTTAAAAACTGAGAAAATATAACCTTGTAAAGTAGAAATCGTGGTAGAGCTGCCTTATTGGATTACATTTGAAGTTACAGGTGTATCTAATTAAGTTACTTTTTTGATCATGGGGAAATTGATGGGGACAGCTGCTACATTTAAGGTCCTAATACTCAGGGCTTCAGTGTCTTGTCCAGGGAAGGTGTATCATGTGGCCAGGAGAAGCTGGGAATCAAACCATTGACATTCTACCAACTGAACCGCAGACCCTGTCACACCCCTGCTCCCCTTTTAAAAAATGATGTCCTGTGTGTTCTGCTATTTGTAAATAATGATGATAAATAAAATAATGAGATAATGACTTTGACTGCATTTACATCTCCCCGTTTATGATTTCTACTCATTCATTTTTTCTGCGTGTGCCTGTCTGCATCATTTTGTTATGCAAATGCAAAGTTGGCGAAAGCCAATTAGAAACCTATGTTCTCCAACAGAAATCCACTTAAGAAATCAGGTTTCCTGAGAAAGCAAACTGTAACCTGGTTAGTTAAGTCCATATAGACGCAGTCATTGTTCAGATTGGTCATCACTGATACCACCGACATTCAGCATTGTGCTAGTTAGAATGGCCAATAAAGAATCAGAGCACTTCAGAGCAAGATGGCTCATGAGGGGTACCTCCTTGTAGCTGGACTTTTGTTCAATCCATCTCACTCTGTGGCTGGTACATGTGCCAGATTTTCATTGGCACGTCTTTGCATCCATTCTGTATTCAGTATGTGAACACCCGGTTACATCTTGGCTCTCCTCCCATGGAGAGACCCGGCAGGTCTTGCGTCTGTTGTTTGGAACAAGATTAGCTGGGGGCATTGTTATCTATGGTGCATCCTTGTCCAGATGGTGTACAACTATCATGGCAGAGCAGTGACTGGCATTTGGTACCTGAGGTTAGCTTACAGTTAACATGGCAGTGTTGCTGGCACTGAAGCATTTTCTGCACTTTCTCCAAAGATGTCATATCTTGGTAACACAGACAAATATACTATAATATCTGAAATGAACTTCCAAGGCAGTTGCTCACTGCAGCTACACAGGCTGGCTTAGAAAATGTCCCTTTGGGTAACTCCTGTGTCTCTTGTTTGGTTCTTCCTTGGTGACCACACAAGCACTGAGTAGCATAGATGATTTAGCCTAGCAGACAATCCATCTCAC
Organism: Channa maculata; assembly: GCA_020496755.1. Classification (NCBI taxonomy): domain Eukaryota; kingdom Metazoa; phylum Chordata; class Actinopteri; order Anabantiformes; family Channidae; genus Channa; species Channa maculata. The sequence continues at coordinate 16,140,202 of CM035601.1, read as the reverse complement.
TACCCATATCACATCTTGTCTCAAAGTTATGCTGAAAAACTAGTCCATGCATTAGTTACTTCTAGATTGGACTACTGTAATTCCCTATTGTTGGGATGTCCCAGTATCTCCCCCAAAAGGCTACAATTAATCAAAAATGCTGCAGCAGGAGTACTGACTGGAATTTGCAAGAGAGATCATATTTATATGATAAGCATCTCTCCATTGGCTTCCTATAAAATGTATCCTAGAATTTAAAACCCTGCTCCTTATATAAAAAACCTTAATGGTCAAGCTCAATCGTATTTGAAAGACGTAATAGTACCATATCATCTGAACAGATCATTTTGATCTCAAAGTACAGAGCTACTTATGGTTCCAAGAATTTCCAAAAGAAGAATGGCAGGTAGAAAATTTAGCTAAACTCCTCTCCTGTGGAACAGGCTCCCAATTCTGATTTGAGGGGACACTTCACTTTTAGAACTTTCCTATTTGATAGGAAGTTCATAGCTAAAGCTGGCTCAGTCACTGTGAGTGAATGACGTCTAGTGGTCGCAGCACTGCACAGAAGACACAAAACTCTTCAGCACAATGATCCCACGATGGTGGAACGAGCTACCAAACTCTGCATGCTCAGCAAACTCACTGCCAGTATTCAAAAACTGCTAAAAACAGAAATCTTATGCACCTTCCTATGCACTTAAATCTATAAAACGATGCAATGAGCCTCCCCTCACCTCTCTCCAGTGGTGACATTTATATGTCACCACTGCATAACATTAACTTTCTTCTTCTCCTGTAGTTGTCTTACTCCCTCTTGGTCTCCCCCTCTCTGTACATTTCTAAAGGTATCCCAGGTCTTGGAGCTGTGTGTTTCCCCTGTGCAGCAATTGGTCCTATTAACCTGCCCAAATGCTTTGTTGTTGCTTCTTATTGCTCTTTTCTTTCTCTAAGGCAGATGGCCACCCACCTGGTTTTATTAGAGGTTTCTTCTGTTTAGGATAATTTTTCTTTCCACTGTTAGAGCTTGCTCAAACAAGGATTCAATTCAATTTTCAATTCAACTTTATTTATATAGCGCCAATTCACAACAAAGTCATCTCAGGGCACTTTACAGAATAAAGTCAAGATTATAAAGATATATAAAGAGAACCCAACAATTCCCCCTGGAGCAAGCCATAGGCAACAGTGGAGAGGAAAAACTCCCTTTAACGGAAGAAACCTCCAGCAGAACCAGGCTCAGGGTGGACGGCCATCTGCCTCGACCGGTTGGGGTGAGTGGAAAGGGGAGAGAGAAAAGAACAGAGCAACAAAAAGCAACAACAAAACATCGGGCAAATTGGTAGGACCAGTAGCTGCACGCTGGAAGACACACAGCTTCAAAGCCGGGGGACACCTGCAGAAAGGGACAGAGAGAGGGGGACAGAGGAGGACAAAGACAACTACGGGAGAGAACACACAGAGTTAATGACATACAGTGGTGACAATTGCGGGGTGAGAGGAGAGGAGAGATGGTCAAGAGGAGGAAAGGAGCTCAGTGCATTGGAGGGTGGGTCCCCCAGCAGTCTAAGCCTATGGCAGCATAACTATAACTAACTATATGCTTTATTAAAAAGGAAGGTTTTAAGCCTAGACTTAAAAGTAGAGAGGGTGTCTGCTTCCCGAAGGACACTTCAACATGTGACCAGAGGAGCCGGGGTCTAAATGGACATCTATTATTTACTTATTATTTTTTACGGTAAATTATTATTATTTACCTTATCTATCTTATTTTGGTTTTGTTTTATTTCAGTTGTTTGTATTTGTTTATGTGGTTTGGTTGAGATGGTTCTTCTTTTTTTCTTCTTTTTTTGCAGAAAGCAGCTGTAACATGGCAACACAATTTCCCTATGGTGTCAGTAAATTTCTTTAATCCGAAGGTTGAATCATCACCAGATCAATGTTTTTGTGTATGCTATAGTGTTGGTGTTGTGTTGGCACATGTCACATAAAGGATAGGAAATGCAGGGAATAGTAAAAAGCTTTTGTTGGTCCTTTTTAATTTAAGATGGGGATCTGAAGAAAGTACTTACTAATGGCCATTTTACACACATTTTAACTTTAAGGTTAACCAATTAGCATTAAACTACTTTCTCATTAACAATATTTAAAGTCAAATATTGACATAGATAATGTTGTCTAGTTGAAGACTGAGAGTGAACCAACACATTCCAAAAGAAGGCCCAGACACAAGGATACAGCAATCAAGTTAAAAAAAACTGTGCATTCGCAAAGTTTTCAGACCCCTTCACTTTTTTCAATTTTGCTATGTGGCAGCCTGATATTTTTTTTTTTGTCCTTTTGGCTTATCCCATGACTTCAGGGTCGCCACAGTGGATCATTGTCCGCATGTTGATTTGGCCCTTCCTGACGCAACCCTCCCCAATTTCTACCGGGCTTGGACCGGCACTGCACAGCTGGGCAGGATGGGCTGTTAGGGGTTCAGCGTCTTGCTCAGAGACACTTCGACATATAGCCAGGGCCGGCGATCGAACTACTGACCCTGTGGTCTGTGGACAACTGCCTTTACCAACTAAGCTACAGCCTGATACTACAGTTGGTTAAATTATACAGTATTTTTTCTCATTAATCTACACTCAGTACCCCATAATGACAAAGTGAAAAGAGAATTTTAGAAATGTCTCTAAATGTATTAGAAAGAAAATACTGAAATATTATTACGTAAGTATTCAGAACCATGCAACAACAATTAAAACTCGGCTCTGGTGTATCCCATTTGCTTTGATTTTTGCTGAGATGTCTCTACACCTTGACTGGATTCCACCTGTGTTAAATTGTTTGGAAATGATTTAGAAAGACACACACCTCTCTTTAGAAGGCCTCACAGCTGACAAGTGCAAGACAAAAATCTGGCGAAGGCTTAAAAAAATGAGCATAATCTCAAATGGAAGAAGTTCAGCACACACAGGACTTTTCCAAAAGCTGATTACCCTGCCAAACTGAACAATTGGGGTAGAAGAGCCTTAATAAAGCCCCTTTAAGACATGCACTAGAATTCTGCTCTGAGAGAGGGAGTGGGTGTGTCGATGATGTTTCTATCACTCAACTGCCTTTGTAGTCGAATGATAGAACCTTTTTTATTCGATGCACAGCTCTGATGTGCTGTAAACGAAACACTGTTTCCCACAGCTTAAGTTTTGCTTCATGTTCTGCCTCCTGTGCACGCTGATTGCACATGGAAATCGAGCAGATTTTTCACACAGGAGGAAGGTTCTTACTCAAGCATTCACCCACTGTGTGTTACATGTCTATAATGCCAGTCCTGTCAATATCCAGAGTTATAATATGAACAAGGCTCAAGAGACGTGACCAAGAACCTGATAGTCACTCTGGCTGAGCTCCAGAGATCCAGTGTGGAGATTGATACAAAATTCCAGAACGACAGCCATCACTGCAGCCCTCCATCGATCTGGGCTTTATGGCACAGTGGCTAGACGAAAGCCTCTCCTCAGTCCAAACACATGAAAGCCCATGTGTAAAGCCCATGGAGTAAAGTACAGCGATATCCTCATGAAAAACCTGTTCCACAGTGCTCATGACCTTGGACTGGGCTGAAGGTTCCCCTTCCAACGTGACAACAATCCTAAGCACAGAGCCAAGACACCACAGGAGTGACTTAGTCACAATCTGTGAATGTCCTACAGTAGAGTGGCCCAAACAGAGCCCTGACTTGAACCCTATTGAACATCTCTGGAGAGACATGAAAATGGCTGTCCATCGGCGGCCCCCATTCAACATGACTGAGCAAACACATTCACCACACATTTGTAAAACATTTCTAAAATTCAGTTTTCACTTTGTCATTATGGGGTACTGAGAGTAGATTAATCAGAAGAAAAAAAAGAATTTGAACAACTCTAATATCAGGCTACAGCAATACAAAATTGAAAAAAGTCATATGTAGACAAAAGCATTGTTAGTGAAGAAGTGGCTGAATGCTAACAATAGCTTATGGGTCATCAAATATTATTGCTTTACCTTAAAATATCTCATTGCAAATATTTATTATCCACTTTTTTATTAGTTCGTAATCTTACAGAATGATAAAGTGAAAACTTTTTTGTCTGATTCCCTACACTTAAAGGACTTACACAATATTAATAAAACATTATCCTTTGCTGAACTTCAAATCCTGAGAGAAATCAGGGGAAAATGCCCACTGTGTAATTACAGTTTATGCATCCTGCAGCCAAGCATACTTTGTTATTATTGGTTGGGGCCAGAGGATTTACTTATACTAAAGGTTGTAATCCAAAGTCACAAAATATAAATTCCACAAAATATGATTTTTTGGGGAAAAATCACCACCATCATCGTCAACAAAACTCTATGAAATTGTACAGTATGAAGAAATTTAGGGCAAAGTGCCCCTTTAATTTCCTCTGTTTGTTTTTTTATGATGCTCATCAGTTGAACGTATCACTTATCCACCTGTTTCCCAGGTTCAGAATGTGTTGTGCATTGGATACCTACTTTACCTGAGGTCTCACTGTTCCCAAGAAGGCTGTCAAATACCAACAGATTCACTAAAAAGGCTCACCAGACCACGCAGGTCCAGCATGGCAGTGATGGCATGGAAAATCAAACAGGCCAGCGTTTTCTTTGAAGATGCCAAAAAAGTTCAAACAGTTGGTTCTTGTCAACTGTTTCCTAACGGTTACTGTCTGTCTCCGCAGAGCAGAAAGGCACCACATGTGGCAGATGGCTCCACAAACACACAAAATCTCAGTGGTGATGTGCAGTGCATACTGCACATAGGAACAGACCTATTTTTTGCTTTTAATCATTTTACAACTTCCCCCATCATTTAATGAAGAATTGAGCAGCAGTTCTAGACTTTCTCTAGTTCCGTTAAAGAGACTATTTGACTTACTTGCTCACTCACACACAGACACATACACACAAACTCACAGTGTCAGGCAGAAAAAATATTTTCTGCAAACACATTTACCACACAAGCCTGAAACACACTCAACTCTTTGTCCTGGATGTTCTAAGCCTTAAGGTAGCTTTTTACAGTTTTTCCAAGACTTTCCATTCATTTTTTGTCCCTCTTGAACACATTTGTTCTGACTTTTATTCAGTCTCTTTTCCTCAGCCTTTATTTCTGCCTTCAAAACCTAAGGCATTAGTGAAATTTTAATTCTTATCCTTTCATTCTATCAGATCCTAATCCTAAACCCAGGTTTGAATGAAAAATGAATGCTTCTTAAGAAGTAAGGACCAGTAACTGAAGCATGTCTCTTATGTTTCTCACATCACAAGGACATAGTCTCTTTGTGCAACATATTAGCAGAACTCTTACCTTTCTGACCCAATGGACCCTCTTTCTTCTTCTCCCCCTCTGGACTCCCCCCAGATCTCCGTCTGCCTGGTCCGTCCGTCGAGCCAGGACGTCCAGCCCTCTCCTGTCCTCAGCACAGCACACTCCTTGTTCCGTCTCCCTCCCTTCACCAGCTCACACTACATCTTTATTCCAGCTTGCTCACTTAATTCAGGAGATTCCACATCCAAAAAAACACCCACCCCCTACTCTCCACCACTTCTGTGGATTTGCCTTCCCACTGCCTGCTCCTCCCTCCACCACCAACACCTCCTCCTTCTGTCTACCAGGTCTGTCCCAGTGCATGAAGCCCCCCCAACTGGGATCAGAGGTGCTCAGCCTGCAGCCGATGCTGGTGCAGCCTTACATCTGAAGATTGCAGGTTGAGGACAGCAGTTAGTCTGGTCTCTACCTCTGGCATTCTCCATCCCAGCTCTTGCATGAATCTAGGACCAAAATCTTGAAGGAAGAGATTCAGGGCCACAGTGAGCTTTATCTTGCTCTCACCTTCAAGTGTGATTTCTTCTTTACCCCTGCAGTTTTGCCACCTCTTCTTTCTCAGTTCTGTGCTGCAGTATCAGCTCCTTTCTGTATTGGCTGTTTGCTGCAGAGCTTAAATCCTGCTTTGTCTCTCTCCTCCTCTGTCACATTTCCCACCTGGTAGGCTGGCAGACCAACACTGCTGAGCTTCTCCTCTACAGCTCCTCTCTCTGTCTCCTTTAACCCCCCTCCCATCTCTGGACACCCCAGCTTGTTCCCTCTCTCTCTCTTTCTGCAATGCAGCCAGCAGTTTCAGTCAAGCCTAGGGACTGTTTAACTGGAGCCCTCTCTTTCCTCTACCTCTCTGCCTGACTCAAAGCATCCTTTATGGGCTTGTTTATCTACCCTCCCTCCCTGCTCTTGGCTGCTTGGAACTGAGCTGCTGACTGCAGGTTCCATGACCACGGCTAGGCTGGCAGCCGAAGACAAATAGCAGTACGCCTCTAAGAATCAATGCAAGGCTGCCAGAACCACTCAAACACATTTAATTTAAGTCAGGAAATAGAATGCTTCGTACTTAAAATTAAAATAGGGCAACCAACCAACAACTCTATGCATTTACACACTCTCTCTTAGTTCTCATCTTATGCTCCCTGACTGTCACTGACTGTGAGGTATTATTTTTCTGTAATGAAGAATATTGTCCCAACACTTTCTCCCTCTTTCTCTCAGATGGGGAATCTGACTGTATACGACTATGTTAAAGGTAACTGAACACAACTTCCCAAAAACACTATTTAACAGTTAACACAGGGTTGTAGCTCTACTGCAGGTCACACAGGCTCACAGAGAATATAAAGCACATTCCTCCATTGTCAAGCAGGCTGACTGGTTAACCTGTTGGGAAATTTTCACCATTTCTTTCATTCAGTGTTGGAATAGTTCTGTTATAAATTATCCCCTGGTTGTTCATATTCATGTTCTAAGATCTTTTATTTTCATGTTTGTTTCATGAATGTAGTGCTTTGTGGATACTGTCATTAGAGTGTAATTTCCTGATTCCTTCTGTTTTCTTTATACTGTTGTTTGCTAAACATGACACTGCACCTGACACACCTGACCCCACAATTAGGTAGGAAATGCACTGTTCTAAGCATGTCTGAACAACACTGTATGTTTACTCATGCACAGCCTGAAAAGGAATTCCTGGCTGAGAGCCTGATATTGAACTTGGTACAGCCCTATTTTGCACAGAAAACCTTGGATTTATAATTCTGGCTAGTTGAACCAACTGTTGAGAGTTTGCACTATATATATATATATATATAGAGAGAGAGAGAGGATGCTGAGAATGTTAATAATGGCCATATTTTTTGGGAAGTCTATAGCTGAAATTAGATAGTAACATATTTTATCCTAGGTTTGATCTAAGATGCTTTTCTAAGGTGAACTTGGCAGTGTTTATATGATAGAACAGTAGGGTTGACCTCAGTCAAAATGCTGACTGCATTAATCTACCTTAGCATTAGCATTTTACTTGGCAAGTTTTAAACCCTTTGCTCCTAATTAATGTTACATCCTATTCAAACAAACCTTTGTATTTCCCAGAGACACAGCCCTGACCTTGACTTTGATGAGTGTGACTGCAGGTAATGTAAATCTGAATTGCTCAAAGGCAGAAATGCTTTGCTAAGGCCTTCACCCAGTGTCTCCTGGGATTTTAACAGGGCTCTCATTTACAGCCTCCTTCTGGCTGTCTTTCCTGAAAGTAATTTTATCACATCTGCACTGTGCTTCCCAAGTGAGCTGAACTGGTAGTGTTCAATGTATTGGCTTCATTAAAAAGGGTGCAATACCCGTTTCTGCTGTAAAAGAGAACAATAATAGTAGAGAAACTGAACCAAACCAAACCAATGAGCTAAACTAAGGCTTAAAAGCCGTACAGATCTGAATGGTTTGGCAGTGAGGAGTTGGTGAAAACCCCTTCAGTGTTTAGTGAAGATTCTAAACTTTCCTCATTGTTACTGTTGAAAAGTTGGGATTTAAATGCTACAGTGGTGTGAAAAGGTCTGAATTTTCCACAGAGATGAGAGTGCGTTTCCACGGTGATGCCTTGACTTCATGTTGGAGAAAATAGCCATGGTTTGCAAACACGCCTAAAGCTCCTAGTGTTTGCCTGCTGTATGTTCACATAGAGACTGGGAAGGTCATGCTTCATACACCCCTCTATAGATGAAACAAAGGGAGGAATGTCCCATTACTCCCTGTCAACTTTGAGCCTGACTATGTTTAAACTGTGCTGGAACACATGTGGTCATGTTTACATAAAAGTACGGCTATGAAGGATAAAATCATTTCATCTACCGCTGATCACCATGTTTTTAAAGATATAAAAATACCTTTAAACTAGATAAACTTGTTGAAACTCTTGATTTCTTGCATACAAGGATTTTATCTGATATGTAATCACTAACAAGCCATTTGATTTAGGCAATGCAACCTGGGTAAGATACAGTGCCTATCAAAGTATGTTATTGGAGCGTTTCAGCCTCTAAGGGCTGTGAATACTTTTTATAGGCACTGTAGTAGCAGGGAATTCAAAAACAGTATAGAATACAGATTACATATTCTGAGTATCCTGTAATAAAAAAGGAAAATATGTGATTAACACTTTATTTTAGAAGTGGACAGTTGGTCATACAGTATAACACAACACTGAAGAGTCACATTTCTCCCTTTAAGTATGTGTGTCTGCAAGCAGCACTTAAGCCCAGCAGTGTGGTGATTGATGGTCTGTAGTTCTAAAGTGTTCTCATTACAAAATGACCATCTCATGGAGACACGGCAAACACTGCATAGAAGCAGAGGGCATAAAAAAATCAAAGTCTCTGTAAGTTCAAGCTTAAGTTCTATGGGAGGACAACAATCTTCTTCTCCAGCTTCTGCTCAGGAAAGATGAAGCTCTTCATTACATCATCTAGTTCCTCTAGAGCCAGCTGGGCATGCAGTACTGCAACTTCATCAGGGTCTGAGCGAACCACCCACTTTAAAGCCCGGTACAGATCCAAAAGAACATCACTGAGAACCTGGAGAGGTCATAGCACAGAGACAGCAGTTACATTGCTGAAAGACTTCAGGATAGTGTGCAGGCTGGGATGCATGTATACACAACAGGAAAATTCTACTTTAAGCTTTGAGGGTCAGTTTCCAATATTGAAGTGCATACTGAAGGCTCAGTGTTCTTTCTGTCTCTATTTGGTACTCAGCTACCCAAGCACCTCCTCCACCATCCACTACACCTGGCCTGCTCTTCTGCACTTTGGCCTCAACTTTGAGCTCCGGTTTGCAGGGGTCTGTCACACTCATCTGTTCTCACGTTACTCTGTGTATCATTACCCCAGCACAGCTGGTGCTGCCTTCTCCAGCTGTTCCAGTAATGACAGGACCTGGCCAGGTACCAGCAGCTGTGCAGAAGGACTGCAGTCGCTGCACTTGATCAAGAGCCTCATCACACTTGAGCCAGCAGCTCACATGTAGGTGTGTTTCCATCCGGTTATGACAGGATGAATTTATTTACTGTTTTCATAGCTACTGGCAGCTTTTACATACGATCAAGTCTAAATATGAGAGATGTTATTCATTAGCCTATGTAAACAACTTTCTGTGGTTTTCTGCATCTGAAATGGCTCTAATCCTATGGCAAGACCTGCTTGGCTGTGGCCTGTTTCTGTTGAAGTGACAGCTATTCCACAAGCAGCAAGTAAGAAACGAACGCTTTTAAAGATTCTGTTTTATTTGGCTCACAAAGTTACAATTCCATCACTGCTTCCATTTTAGGAAGCTGAAGAACATTGATGTGATTTGCCTGGACCCTGGGCCAGACTACCTAAGAACAACAATACAGCAGACACATCAACAGTAACTGGAGACTGTTCTCTCCTCCTCACTGCCTTAGGTTCCTCAGTTTGAAATCATGATGTTTCAAGTAATGCTCCTTCCTGTGCTTAGTGAGAAGCTGACCTAATATATTGAACATATAACTGGGACTAGATTACAGGACCAGTTATGTCTATATAGTCTCTGGCTCCCAAAAACCCCAAACCTTATTATTTAACTAAAAGCAGGACAAGTCCTTCTTTCTCAAAAATATTGCAGTATATGCCTGGAAGCTCCCCTAAATTATTGTCTACTGTTTTGAGCCATCCCACTGATGAAGGAGACCTTCTTCTACCATAGTGAGTAAGATTGATATGTGTGATAAGATTGATAAATTTGATGCCAGCCACACATCTCAAAAAAGTTGGAAGAGGGGCAACAAAAAGCAAGAAAAGTAACTGCTAGTTGAACTGCTAGTATATAATATCATTAAAAGATTTAGAGAATCAGGAGGAATCTCTGTGTGCAAGGGACAAGACCAAAGGTGAAAACTGGAGGCACATGATCTTTGGGCCCTCAGGCTGTACTGCATTAAAAACAGACATCATTCTTTACTTGGCATCACTGCATGGGCTCAGAAATCACTGCCTTTGAACACAGTTCGCTGTGCAATCCACAAATGTAAGTTAAAGCTTTATCATGCAAAGAAAACATCACACATCTGGAAAGGCAACATCAACACTGAAAAAGTACACAAAGGTTTTAGAGCAAAATATTCTCCCGCCCAGACAATGTCTCTTTCAAGGAAGGCCTTGCAAGACAATCCTGAACCACATACTGCATCCATCACAACAGCATGGCTTTGCAGGAGAAGAGTCCTGGTGCTAAACTGGTCTGCCTGTAGTCCAGACCTTTCACCAATAGAAAATATTTGGTGCCTCATAAAACGAAAACTCCGGCAACAAAGGCCCAGGACTGTTGAGCAGCTAGAATCCTGAGTCAGACAAGAATGGGACAACATTTCTCTCCTAAAACTCCAGGAACTGGTCTTCTCACTTCCCAGAGGTTTAAATACAGTTGTTAAAAGAAGAGGGGATGCAGCACAATAGTAAATGTCACCTTTTCCAATTTGTTTGAGATGTGTTGCGGTCATCAAATTCTAAATAAGCTAATATTTTCCATGAAATGGCATCAGTGTATCAGTTTCAACACCTGATATGTTGTTTATAAATATTGTGAATAAAATATGGGTTGATGAGGTTTGCAAATCATTTTTTAAATCATAACTTTTACACATCCTCCTAACTTTTTTGGAATTTGAATTGTATAATGCATGGCACAAAAAAGTGTATGGGTATCATGCCCACTCAGTTGTTAGTGCTGTTTGTGTACCTGGGTGGTTTTCTCACTGAGGCCGCGAAGCAGCAAGGCGATAACGTGGACAGCAGCTCTCCTCACCTCTGCCTCCTTTTCTGTCTTTATCACCGCAGTCAGACAGGAACTCAGCTACACACACCCACACCCACACACAATTTACAGGGGTATAAACATAAGGACATGGGCAAAAAGTTAGAAATAAAGAAATAATATCTAGTTAAGAAATACATCACAGCTAAAGATTGTGATATGGTTGTTAGTCAGAATCAGCTGTAGGCCGACAACGTACTGAGGACATTACTAGAACTAATCTGGATCAATTGATGTTCTCACTAAACAAACACATGGCCACCATCTCTGTACTCTGTACACACAGACACAACCACACACACACAGTCAGGTTGAAAAAGTGGGCATGTTAATGAATAAGCATCACTGTTTGTCCATTTGACAGAGCTGCTTATTCATGCCAGCAGCAGGTTACAGTGAGCATGTGTGGACACAAGTTCAAACCTACACACCCATAAAGCAGTGTCTAATTTTGTAGTTTTTGACCACTGCAGCAGCCTGGAATGCACTGCCTATGTGTAAATGTGGGCTGAGTTCCTGTTAACTCAGACCCTCATCAAAGTGAATTTGTGCATGTATTTGCAGAGCGCTCAGCTCAGATCAATGAGAATCAAACTGGAGTACAGCCATAACTACAGGCAGCAGGCAGTAAGTCAGTCTCAGTGCTGTGCATTGAGAAAAAAAAAACTATATCATTTATTTTTTTTTTTAAATACATACACACACACACACACACACACACACACACATATATATATAATAAATAGCTTTAAAATCAGTCTAAAATAAATAAATGTGACACTACTCCTATGAGCACTACCTGTGCACAAAATTTGCTCATTGGTTTATCGTGAAGCCTATTGCTTGTGCTTGTGCACTAGCTAATGATGATACAGGACACCTTTCTTGTATTCCATTTGTACTCGGAAATCAGAACTTCATAGTTTCCAGTTACATATTTCAACTGCAACACCCCCTAAAGATAGATCTCCAAAGTTGGAACCTGAGCAACCAGACATCAAAATCCAATACGGCTGCTCTGTTTGTCAGCAGAATATAAGAGTATTACAACGATCACTAAAATATCTGAGCCAAACTTTATATCTATATAAAGTATATATATAGGTCATCACTGCATGACATTAACTTTGTTTCCTCTATCTCCAGTAGTTGTCTTTTTTTCCACTCTGTCTCCCTCTCTCTGGGGTGACTGTGGCAGAGGTAGAGTGGTCATCCACAAATACGTGCAGACCATTTCTGCAGGTTTATCAACCTGCCCAATGTTATCCACTTACCCCAACCGGTCAAGGCAGATGGCCGCCCACCTTGAGCCTGGTTCTGTTAGAGGGTTAGAGAGGATTTTTTATCTCTGCTATTGCCTATGGTTTGCTTAAGGGGGATTTGTTGGGTTTTCTCTACATATCTTTATAGTGTTGACTTTATTATGTAAAGTGCCTTGGTATAACTTTGTTTTGAATTGGCTCTACATAAATAAAACTGAACTGAATTGAGACACTACTTTCAAAAGCCAGGATCAAAATTCTAATTGCATTCTGTCTTTATCGAGCCCTCTCTAGTTCAGAATGTGTTAATTAATTCTGTGACACATCGTGTGATCTTAAATACCATTTCAACATTTGGTTTCAATTGCATATTATCCATCTATCATTTTATCCAGTGCTTCTTTGAATTTGGATCAATCTCACTTTACCAGGAAGCATGAAGTGAAAATTAGGCGTTATTAGTTTTGTCCCTGGATTATATAAAAAAAATGTGGAGTTCAGTAAATTGAACTGTTGAGTGTCAGAGTTATTTGCAAGCCTCCTTTTGACCAACCAACATTTCAACAAATACATGACACTAATGGACAAATAAAATATGATGCTCCTGTTGAAACAACCTAAAATGTCTTCTTTCCAGGTTATATACTGCAGTACACAAGCACACAATATCATAGCAGAAATTTTTGTGGACGCAATATCTCATGACCACCTTAAGTGAAGTTCTCAAGATTTGATAACAATGTCCACTTATGTCCTAATCAGTTTATCGATGAGCTCAAGTCAGGACAGACATGAATGTCAACTAGAAGTTGAATATTTGGTGGAGACAGTTTTTTCACTGTTTAAAGTCTGCACAGATCTTTTATAGTAAAACTCATAAAAGTAATGCAATATTCTCTACCTCTCCGTCATTTTTCCTATTAAATCACAATCATACTAATCATTGATGAGGTGTCCTGTCTAATCTGAGACAATAACATATGGGGTGGTGGTAAAGTAGGCCTTTATTTCTTTAGAATAATTGCATTGTAACATTTACACCATAACCACTTTTCAAAAAAAGTCAAAAACTGCAAACTGTTTCTGTCTTAGAGAGAATAGCAGTAACTGACATATATATTGACTATATTTGAGCTGTTCTGGTGTACAACTCTGACAGACATGTATTTTCTATAGCCACAATGCTTATTTTAATGTTTAAATTTTACTGTGTACTGCTGCCAAGACCCACTTCCTTCCTTCAAGAGAATCAGAGGTTTCATTTCAGTGTGATCCTTCTCACCTCTTGAGCCAGTGGTCCTAAGGCATAGTCCAGTTTCTGACAAAGTTCCCCCAGGTTAGATAGACTGCTGGTCCGAACGCTTTGGTCCGGATCCCTGGTTCCTTGCAGGAAGATGACTATTAGAGGGCGGCCAAGGTGGGGCACCAGTTCCCCTAGAGTAGAAGAGGAGGGAAGGCTGACAATTTTGTTCTCAGGTTGCAGATCTACAATGCACTACAATGTACAGTGGACTTAATTATCTATGAAGTTAAATAAAGTTGCTTACAGCTTTCCAGTTCAATCTCTTATGTTGAAAATAGGGCTCTGCAAGAGAGGATGTTGTGTATTTCATGACAATAGAGCTTTCATTTTATGCTCTACATTTATATTGTTGGGTTATTTCATTTACCTATTTGTATGGAGCAAATGAAGTAGCATCAAACTTTCATTCTGAGGACATGTCACAGTGGCTGTGCTCGTCTGTGAAAATGTAACCTTGAACATTTATTTTGTGTTTGAACTAGTTGTACATTGGCTAGCAACTTAGCTACAGCTGCTGAGAGGCTATTGGGAGCTACTGGCAACTTTTAGGCTGGAATGCAATCCTTTGCACTACTAAATGCATGAGTTCACATTGTGAAATAATTAACCAACCCTAAATTTTAATAGACTAACTTTGACTATTACATATTTTTATTGCTTCTATTGCACCATATTGACCTTATTCCTAGCCAATGTGATTCCTTTCATTAGTTTTGCAATAAGTCCTTAACACTGCAGTTATGTTGGAAAGGGTGTTTGGAATACAGGTAAATCCAGAAGCAGTACATATTTAAATACATAATTTAAATCATATGTCCATATTTCTTACTAAAGAAAAAAAAACTTTGAAGGTTAAAATTTACAGCACAAATGGGAAAATAGGTAACAATTAATCTTTTATCCTTTAAAAAAAATTTGATTCACTGGTGTATAGCCTCCAACATTTCGTTACCTTCTTAAAATAATGGCTCAAGTAATTTTTTGACAAAAGTGATATTTTGCCTAAGTCGGCTTTTACTCAATATTTAGTTCCGTTTTTTCTACTCTTTTGAAAAACTTTAAAATATGACTTATGAAAGATGACAATTTGTTTTTTTTGTTGCTACAAAGAGTAAATTTCTCAATATGTATATTAAATCAAATTATTAAGTAAATAGTCACAAATCTAGTTTTAAAAGGGGGTTCTCTCCTTGAATCTGTACATGAATTAACCTACACAAAATGTGAAATGTGACTTTTATATTATTACAGTATCACAGTACTCAGTAAAGGGACTGAATATTTAGGCCAATGTGACATTTTAGTTTAGTCTTTTTAATAAATATACAGACATTTTTTTAATTTTGTGTTCACCTTGTCATTATGGGATACTGAGTGTGGGTTAATGAGAAAAAAAAAGAATTCAAATGATTGTTGTATCAGGCTGCAACATAACAAAATGTAAAAAAGGAAAGGGGGTCTGAATACTGTGAATGCACTGTACTTCCAGCCAGCTTACTGCTTATAGTGCTGCCAATAGTGAGATATGCAGCTGTGACTGAAATATTGGATTTCAAATACTCATTGTTTTACTTGTGTTGTCACCACTGCAAATATGTAACTGTAACATTATTACTGACATTTTACTTGCATTTTACTTGCAAAATAATGTGTTACTAGTCATGTGTTATGGCCCAAGATTGGTATTGAATTTGTGTTTACCTCTAGTTAAATCTAATTAGAAACAATTAATAATAATAACCATTAAGGACAGTGTCTTGTATAGAATTATTTTTGAAATTTGAGTCAAGCCAGAGAATAACTTCAGATCTTACTTGTTACAGTTTAGATCCAGCATGTGATCAAATAACTTTTTAGCCATGCAACCAATTCTGGGGATTGTAACATCTGTCTTTTGGTCCAGCATTTCCTCAAAAAATATTCACTGTAGAAGAAAGTTGCCATCCTGGCCCCTGTAGGGTGAACAATACTGACTCCTCAACAGCCTAACTTTTCCTCAGCACAGGTTGAGATGCTTGATTTTATTATGTTTTGACAACTACTGGATGGATTGTGGATGAATGTGGCTAAATGTTAGCATCTAGCTATAAATACTCCACAT
Organism: Channa maculata; assembly: GCA_020496755.1. Taxonomy (NCBI): domain Eukaryota; kingdom Metazoa; phylum Chordata; class Actinopteri; order Anabantiformes; family Channidae; genus Channa; species Channa maculata. The sequence continues at coordinate 16,124,351 of CM035601.1, read as the reverse complement.
CTTGAAGCAATACTAATATTTTTGTTTACAGTGAAGACATACTCAGTTTAACAAGCTGTGAGACTGTTGTATAGGCAGACATACAAAGAACAGAGCCAACCACTGACAAGCAGCAGTGAGGACAGTCAGAAGCCTCCATGGAAGGGAGACAATCCCCCCCTAGTTGTAATATAAGCTGCTTGATCTGTGTGTGAACGTGTGTGCATACATTACAGCTGGTTCTACTCGTCTGATCCAGAAACACACAGCACCCTGATCTGTTTAGCTTGTCCTAGATTACCCTTTTTTTCTTCAGAAAGGCAACATTCAAACCCACAAGTCACACACAGATACCAGGCACTCAAGACACACAGACACAAATTTCTCCCTTCATTTCCATGTCTCAATAGACTCTCACAGCTGTAACAGATCTAATGAAAGAAGTGTCACACTATGTTTGACATAGCAAGAATATCAGCCTGCATTACAACCACACACATTACAATGTGCGCACACACAAACAGGCAGAATCTGTTGCAACACACACAGATTTAGTAAGGTCACACTTCTGTATATGTAAATAAACTCTGTCTTTGGAAGAGTATTTGTGCCCAGTTTATTGTGTGTGCAGAAAGTCAGTAACTACAAACAAACCAAAGTGGAGAAAACCCTGAATATTTACTCAACCATGAGAGTTGATTAAGAAAACCCTCTTATTAACAATTGAAAAAAATTACAAAAAGGTCAATCTAAGCCACTCAGAAGTGTTAATGAAGAAACACAGAAAAACACAGAGGGTCTCTGAATGCAAATTAAAGTTCTAATCTCTCTGCAAGGATCTAATTCCTCTCTCTCTTATTATCTCATCTATTATTATCTCTCTTATCTCTCTATCTATCTCTATATAAAGTTCCACTCTGAAAGACAAAGCAGATACATGTGTTTCCCTGTAAGTAATACAGTGGAACTTACTGTTCTGTATGCTTTTGTGTGAATTAATTTAAAGTTGAAAATGATGTTCTCATCACACAATGCAAAGATTTTGTGATTTCAGTGAGGAAATGAGTATCAAGTCACATTATTGTCCACATAAGTCTGCTCTCACAAACATGAAAGTAAACTCACCCATAGCCCTGCTCGCCCTCATCAAGACCTCTCCCACTTTGAGACGTGTTTCTAGAGAGTGCTCCTTGTTAGATGTAGGTAGAGAGGGACCAGATTGGAAGTCTTGTAGGAGCCTCGTCAGAATCCTCTCAGGATAGAAATCAGCCAAAACAGCCAAACCTAAAAACCGGATTTACTTAGTACATTTGACAGCTGTTTCAGCCAGACAGGTAATATGACTGTTCGATTAAACAGACTACTTCTGTAGACTGATAATCAAATAAATAAAAACAATCTTAGCATCACATTTGGCCACACACAACCATATCATTACCTTGAATAGCTGACAGGTAGATGAATGGGTCTTCATGCTCCAGGCTTTCTAAGAAGATCTGAAGAGGACACATCATGAGCATAATAACCATCAAAACACCACTAACATGAATCTTCCCAAACCAAACCCACGAGGATCAAAACTAGCACAGCACTGTTTCTGACTACATATCAAATATCAAATAGCAAAAACCAAATAGAACCCCTAGATACTATAAGAGACCATTGAAAGTACTGGTTTGAGTGGGTAAAGGGGAAAATGGGGGAAGGCAAAACCAGGAGTTTGAGGTCAGGTACAGAGGGAGATGGGGAGATAAAACATATGAAAGGTTGCCTGTGCGATATTGGAGAAATCTACCTAACCATGAAGAAAAAAAAAAATCAATAGGGCTTTTCTGCTGTAACAGCAGGGGGTTGAAGGTTATCTGAAGTGCACACAGTTGGGAGCCTTTGAGGCCTCTGATTACAGAGAATACTAAATGAGGTGTCATCCTTTCTTTACCATTCTACCTTAACAAGCCCCTAGAGCACACAATTATTCCCTCAGGTTCAACTGATTTATTATACGTTCGCTCACAATGTCCCAAGAGGCAATTTCCTGATACTGTGGATGCAACAATAGCACAGTATCTTGTTGGTGGCTATGGTAACATGCAACAGCCACCTAAATAAGTAGCAAGGGTAGAATCATCTTGACCCAGCTCCTCAAGTAACTGCTAACTATGCAGAGCTTAAAGATTAGTGGATTTCTAGAGATCTTCAGCGACTAGGAAATCATCTTGTTTCTATCCACTGCCTTCTGCTTTTCAATTATCTTTTTACAGAATTGCTTAAAGTGTTCAGTTATCTTCACGGTGTAGTTTCTGACCAGGATACTGATTCACCAGTAAGTGGACCTTCTAGGTACAAGTGCATTTATAGTACAGTCCTTGAAACACATTCACTATACTTAGATGATTTGCATTCAACTGTTTGAGTTTAAAAATACACTAGCTATAACCATTGATAATTTAAGTGACTTACTTTAGGGGAATACCTAGGCAATTATTTCTTTTTGCATTTGAATTAATTACATTTATTTTGATTATTATGTAAAGAACTGTTTTAACTTTGACACAAAAGTCAGTTTTTGTATATTTTAAAACCCTGATTAAATCCAACAAAAGGTGAAAATGACCAAGGGGTTAAATACTTTCTTTTTGGAAGAACCGTAGTATTACAGGGTTTACTCATAAGCAGAAAACTAGCTGGATACCAAAATTCAATACTTCTACAGCACTGACCAAAATGTGTCAATACTACTGAGTATTGAAAAATGTCATTTACCACCAAATTTCAATACCTAAGGAGTAAATCTCTCCAGCATCACCAAGCCAATAAGACTGCAACAATTGACACCGAGTTGAAACTCCTGATTTTGCATTGTTTACATTGTATTACTTTTTATTGAAATATTTTTTTAAGAGTAGATGTGGTTCAGAAGGTACATCAGACATCTTGTAACTGGAAGGTTTCCACATCAAATCTGGCTTTGATTCATTTTTGTGTTAGCAGAAAAGCTTAGGTTGTTGTAAATTGCTTTAATTTGTAGGCATTAAACTACTTGAATTGTAAAAATGCCAAGATGATGAAAAGATTTATAAGGTAGCGGTATTGTATTGGACTACATTAAATCACTGTACCTACATTATCACCGGTGGTCATAATGGCCTGGTGTGTGTGTTTGTGTGTGTATATATGTATATATATATAAAAAAAAAAAGAAAAATGTTTAACTATGTAAAAGAGCAACCAACCAAGAACACTTTCTCCTGGTCCTGAACAGCTTCTGGGTTTCCATTTTTCACCATCTGGGTTAGGACTCTCAGGGCGAATGCTCTGGTTGGAACATCAGGATCACATGCCTCTAGCAGCCACTCAGAAAAGGGTTTGGTAGGTGTAGAATGGTCACTAAGGGCAGACGCCCTCCCTCTATCTTGTTGACTTCTTCCTACCATGGCACTTTGAGATGGCTCTGGTTGTCCCTCTCTGTTGATGTGGGTGTTGTCCCGAGGAGAAAAATTAAGACTAGTCGGTGAGTCATTAGTGTCAGTTAGCAGTTTTTGCTTTTTTTTAGAAAGCACACCGCTGTTCTTTGCGGTTTCGGGACTTCTGGAAGGTTGAGAAGCAGCACTGAGGTTTTCGGGCCTGTAGGCCCCGTGAGTGGCGATGACAGTTCTGAGATTGGATGCCAGCTCCTGCATGACCACATCAGAGTGCTTCTGAGATAGTGATTCCAGTGGTTGAAGCAGCCTTGACATAGAAGAGTAGTCTTCTACACTGAGCTATAACATAAAGGAGGAGAGCAGCTGAACAAAGAGCAGAGTGTGCATACAACCTTACAGTATGTTTAACACTTTAGCTGATTTCAGTCAGCCAGTAGTTGCTACTGCAACTGACACCTGTGTAATAGGATTTGAATGAGCAACAGTGTCACCCCATTAACGATCTCTACTTGTATTCATTCTTTCACTCAGCTGCGTGCTGCCATCTGCAGCCTTTTGTTCTGCACATGCGCAGTTGGAGAAGCCAATTAGAAAACTGGTTGCGCATATACATGGCTAAGAAATCTGGAAAAATCAGGTCCCCAACCCTGATTTCAGAAACCAGCTTTTCAGTTTACATGACACTTAAGAAATCAGCTTTCCTGAAAAAGCAGACTGTAACCTAATGATTACTAACAAAGGTCGGTAGAGAAGATTCAATGTTGGGTCTTAGTGTCTATTATGTGACTATGGACAAAACAATGAATTTACATAACAACCAAATTCTATTCTTTAAGGTCCTAATCTTACTGCAGTGAGGTATACTTGTAGTCTGTAGTAGCCCATTTGGGTGGACTTATATTTTAAGTTAATTACATTTTAAGTTTAGAAAGATATCTATTCTGCTAGCAGAATAACTATGGTGATTCTGAGATGCTGGAATACACTGTAGAGTTGTGGTCCCAACTCAATAAAACACCAGTTATTAAGAGGGTGCTCGCCTGATGACCTGGTCAAACTACTTTTCACAACCATTATTGAAACAAAGTCTACTACATTCATTTTAAATATTACCAATAAGCTAAATAGTCAACTGAAACAGACAACAACAATTTTGCCTCAATTTGAGCAGTTCTCCAAAACTTGATCTGTGTCAACTCCACCAAAACTTTAAACTCAAAAAGTTCAAACTACATCTATTATATCTGGGATATAGAATTTTGACCAGATGTCTGAAAATCTTGCAACTGTTAAAACTTTATTGTGAATTGTTTTACTTTGAATAACCATCCAAAAGACAGGTGCTATTTACTGTTTCCGTCTGCTTTTTACTGATGTCTGTGATGTCTCTGTATGTCTGCTATATAAAAATCAGGAAATGAATTAGCAATTTGTTTCAGGCAATATATATTATCTTCTTGTCTTACAATTGTCTTTTTGAACTCACAGTGCAGGCTCCATTTAAACGTTACTTATGAAGCCTTCTACTGTTTAGATGGACTAAAAAGGTGGATTAAAACTGTATGTATCTTATTATGCATTATTCAATGGTGCCATTTCTCTCATTAATGTCATAACAATGTTTTAGGCTTTAAAGCATAATTTTAATTCAGGACCTTCAGTATTTGGATCAATTAGTTTGTAAAATATACTTCACTATAATGCTGTAGTATTTCTGCCTTTTCAATTAACAAAATTACAAATACATAATTGAATTCCATCGTCACAGGAATAAAACTTAAATAATAAGTATAATAATTAATAATACTTTTGACCCTGACACTAGTGGACAACCCTTTCCATCAGCTGACCAAAAGTTGCCCCATTTTTAACATTTATTTTGAAATAATAATTTTGAAAAGTAGAGATAATATAGTATTACCTTGTAATAACAAGTTTTGTATGTTAATAAAATAAAATAACTGTCCACATACCTGATAATTACTTAATTTTTTTAATTACTCTACATTTTCTATTTTGGACAAGTAATTTGGCCTATTGGGCAAGCGGTTAAAAAAGCTTAACGTCAAGCCCTGCATTCTGATGTGTAGACTTCAGGCATAAGTACCTTAGGTCCCGACAGCAAAGTGGCCACCAGGCCCATCCCCATACTTAACGTCTGAGTCTCGATTGGGTTTTCAAGACTTGGGCCAGTGGCCTGATCCAGACCTATGCATGCCCTCTGAATCAGGGACACAATGAAATCAACGACCTGGAGAAAGGACAGATCATCAACACAATTTATACAATTTTATTCATTATACAAATATGTTAAGTATAAAAAAATAAAACTCAAGTTGGAGCTAGTCTGTATGAAAACATTCAGTCCTTATAAAGACATTCAAATAAAAGACATCTAAAAATAAGACCTTATCCAATGAAGTCAGTTATCATAGTAAGGGAATGTTTGTTGGGCCTAAAGCCCTAGCCAGCCAACATTAACTGTACCACCTAACACACCCCAACCCCGCCTTCTCTACATCCACCCAGCCAGAGATGAGGTAAATAGGCTATTTTTATGTATTCATCATGACTCATTGTGGCCTGTTTCTATTAAACAAACTCCCACAGGAAAACAGACTGATGTTAAAATATGCTGGAGAAGGAGAAATGCAATACCAGAGGGAATAACTACAGGTCTTCATGGGTCCAAAATGCTGTTATTTCACTGAAACATTTATCAATTTAAATGTCTGACACACACCCACCCACAGAGACAAACACACACACACACACACACACACAATTAATATAGGACACAGAGACAGTCACAACTGGGCAAGGATTGTACAATGTGCAGCTATAAACAAACAAGGCTCATCCATGCTTGTCTTTCTATATTGTTAGGTTTTTTGCCACCTGTTAGGGTTATTGTCAGTAGAACAGATTCACAAATGAGTCCTCATTGACACTATGCAAAACATATAGACATGTAAACATTTGCAGCTAAATCTGAGAGCTCTGTAAATGTTAAATGTAAATTGAAAATGCCAGTGAAAATCCACCAAAACAGCTGATCACCAAGCACAGCTGCACCACATTAGTATCTCATTCAGAATAAAATTAACTTTTATTTGTAAGCTAATCCCTGTTTCTAAAAAAGGTAGGATGCTGTGTGAAATGAAAATGTTTTGTATTTAAACTCTATATGTGATGTATTCTGATGTCACATTACAAACTGTACAAACAGTATGTGACATTTGCAAGTACATTTACTTAGCCACTATAAAATACCGATCTTTTTCTAAATACTAAACCTGTTTACATTTTTTTTGTGAAAAACAACTATTAGAGACTGGTTTTAAGACTGAGCCAGACTGGCACAAATCAGGACCCACTAGGTCTGCCGAGTTATGAGTCATGACCAAATCACATTCAAAATCGTCTGTATAGTCTTTAAGTGTACAGTAAATGTATCTGCTTCAGTTATGCATAATAACAGCTAAAGATGCTGACTTTTGGAATTCGGCCCCTTGTTTAATCTGTGTGGTACATATTTCTGCCCTCACCTGTGTAACTTTTCTCAGCAGCACCGTATGCTGCAGAGACTCAACCATCACAGCCAGCACCTGGAGCAAAGCTAGTCTTTTGCCTTGTCTCTCAGCTCGACCCAGCAGCTGCTGCTCCACCTCCAGGAGTGTCATGGCTGACACGTCCAAATCCTGTTCATCTTGCTTCTCTTTATCTGCAGTGGCTGTCCAGCTAGTCAGCTCCTGCAATAGGAGCAACAACAATCATGAGGTGGACAGAACAATCATCACAAACATTGTACAGCTCAAAATGACAGTAGTTAAGTGTCATCTGCCACAGTCAAAGCACTAAACTAAAAAAGTGTTTCACTTCATTGGAGTAAAGTTTTGAAGGTGTGTGTGTGTGTATGTGTGTGTATGTGTTACCTGCAGCAGGTCCAAAAAAAAGTCTCCAGGTAGGTCAGAGTCTTTAAGTTCAGCCAGTAGCTGCATCAGACACTCCAGTGCCCACTGCTCTTCAGACAGTTTCTCATACAGAGAATCATCCTCGTCACTAGGTTTAAGAAATAACATCACTGAAAAAAGGAATGAATCCGTAATGATGGCCCTGCTGAGTGGCCCAAGACATGTTAAAAGGAACTGTCCTAATCTACAGAATTTGTCATTATTTTGTTGAGTTTGTTAACATAATTTAGTGGCTTCAGAAAAGATTCAGACCGCTTTCACTTTCTGTACACATTACTGTGCTAAGTGAATATTCTAAAAAATGTGTTTAAATAACCAAGGACTGAAATCTTTCATTAACTAAGTATTCAGAATCTTAATTCAGTACTATGTAGCGACTCTTTAAGCAGTAATTGCAGCTCAGAATTTTCTCACTCTCAAGCTTCTTACACCTGGTATTGGGAAGTGTATCTCATTCTTCTTGACAGACTGAATAAGGAGTGTCTGTAAAGGTCTGTTCTGTGGGGTTAAGTCTGAACTTACGCTTAACAACTGAAGGACATGTCCTGCTTCCTGAAGCCACTCCAGTGTCATCTTGGCTGTTTTTTCAGGTCATGGTAATACTAAATGATGAACTGCCATGGCCACAAGATTTATTCATACTAGGACCGACTTCTCTGTATTTGGCTGCATTCATTCTTCCTTCAGCTCTCAACATTTATTTATGTAAATGATTTTTAAATTATACATTTAAATTAACAACACAATAAAGAGAATTAATAATTTTTTAAACCAGTTGTAGGTAGAACAGTGCTTATAAACAAAGATTACTAGTAATAATATGTCTGTTCTTAATCAGTCACCTGCTGCTCTCTCTAGAGCTGAACCTGGCTCCTCCATCACTCCCTGGTGTGAAGTGGAAACCTGCTGCTATCCCATTCCTCTGTTCCTGCAGACCTAAAAGCTGCCTCAGTGTTGACAGGGCTGCAGATTTCTCAGTGTGGCTCAGGTACCACAGCAAAATCTCCTGGCAGGGGGCGCTGTGGAACACAATTTAAACAGCTCATTTTCACTGTCCAACCTGTATGTTAAATTTCAGCTGTAAGTATACATTAGAAAAAGATTCCTTCAAACCTGTAAGATCATTAATAATTTATAGTGACAATTATGTCTGGTTTCTTATTTCTTTATTTTAACAGGATATTGCATTTACAAATCTCTCTGACATGCAGAGACTGATTAAATGACGACGTTGACTTCTGTATGTAAATTCTTAGAATCAAAACAAAACCAGAAATGTCTTAGACTGTGTGGGTATTTTGATTTGATCTCACTATGAAAAACACATGTACAATACCATTATGTGCAATATTTTGAAATCCACTTTATTGTATTGACCATCTTATTTATTACTTTGTTTTTAGCTAATTTCATTCGTAAGCTATGTTATTTCTCTGGCTTTTAACTTTCTACTTGACTCCAAGAGAGCCCTGCACAAAAATTCCTACATGCCTGGACTGTCTTTTTATGCAAAAATGGCAAAAAAAGAAATCTTGAAGTTAGGAAAATTATGTGTACAATAAAAAAAAAAACTAAAAAATGCTTTATACATTGAAGTAAAGGCATCCCAGTGGTTCTTCCCACCTAGTAACAGAGAGAAAAACGTACCGTAGGTTGGAGACATTATGCTTGGTGAAACAAAAGAGTGTGAAGATAACAGGAAAAACGTCTTCTAGAGCTTTGAGTAAAGGACCTGATGGACTGTTTCCAACCACCCAGATCTGACAGAAACAAAAGACACAGGAGTGAGGAGGTTTGACAGGTGTTAGAGAATGTTACAGTGTAAGTAGGGATCAGAAGCATTTCCTCATATAATAAACTAAACCTAACAAGCATTAACACTTGTAACAATAAACCCATTATTTTAGATTTTAAATTGGGGTATACCAAGGCTCTCTTTTTGGTTCTCTGCTATTTTCTAATTAGTCAAATAAGACGCGATCAAGATGTGGATGTTTAAAGCATTGCTAATGATATATAATTGTATTTCCAAGATGAACAATGTTTCTGGTATCAATAAACTTAAGACTTATCTGTCAGCTCTAAATACATGCTTTTGAATTCTTAAAAAAACAGAAGTTGGTGACTAGGCTGGCCAGATGTGACCATTTACTTCTCAATTACTGTAATTTTTCAAAATGTGGCCTACTACTATGTGTTTTAGATTGATGCTTGATTTCTTAGTGTACAGCGCTTAGTGATATTTTTCTGCAAAAGTAGCAATATATATAATTTGTTTATTAGTTATTTATTATTTACTTTACTTATTCTTTATGCCAACAAAAAGAGCAAAGGTTTGCATATTTTAACAAATACCACTACATGTCTAATGTCTATAGGGTCTGATAATTGACATCACACTCCAACCATACAGCCATTCTCTTTTATATGCTTTCTTTCACAGCACCAAATACTCTTAATACCTTACCAAGTCTATAAGCTATGATTACTTGATTACTATGAGTCTTTTTATCCAATGCTAAGTGAATGTCTTGTCATGTCCTCACCTTGTACACATCCTCCACACATCGGGTCAGCTCCCACTCCTCCACAGCAGCGTTGGGGTCACCCTCTCCTGAAAAATCACACACACATACACCACAGTGTTCAGCCCTCCAGGGATCTGACTTTTCTCACATCCGCTGTTAATGTGATGTGGTTTCATAGCAATGTAGGAGCATTGTCCATTGTATATTAAAGTACACAAAAGATGTAATAAACTATAATCTCTGAGACAATTTTGGTTTTTACAAACACTAACTTTGATATGAACGTAACATCTAACACATGGGTAAGTGGGCTCTGTTACTGACTGGAAGCGGTGGTGCAGCTGTGGAGAGGTGCAAGCAGAGGAGTGACCAGGTACTGCTGGGCAAAGCTAGGCCTCTCCTGCACCATGGAGAGTGCTGCTCGGGTGGAGACACGCTGAAGCTGTTGGGCTGTCAGCTTGTCCTTGAGGTGCAGGAGGTCAAGGATCTAAAATACAAAAAAAATACACTTTCTTATCTAACTCACTCATCAAAAGTCTACAGGTTACTGTGATTATGATTAAGACTAAGATGCTACCTTTTTACATGCATGTGATGTGTGTATGCTGAGCTAACCTGAGGACAGACTTGACTATAGTAGCTATCTGCTGAGACAGACTGTTGAGGACAGGCCGCCAAAATTCTAGCCACACTATCACACTTTCTCCAGTCGGACTCACCTCCTACAGAACAGAGACAAAGTTAGATTTTGATAAAAGAAGAAAAATGTGTCTTTTTTATTAAAAACATTTTAAAAGATAAAAGACAGGATACTAAACAAACACAGTATGGAGCATGGTGATTTGAGGAGACAGAAGAAAATAAACTTCTGTGCTGTGATTTTCCTTTCTGTAGCTTCCCCCTACCCAAAAACTCACCAGTTCCCCCCTCCAGGATGGCTCTGACTACAGCTTGGACACCATTAGGCTGCATCAAGCGCTCAGACAGCAGCTGACCACACAGACGCCTCAGCCAAGCTGGAGCTGAACCTAGAGCGGCTCTGCTGCTGGAACCACTGGAGCATCTCACTGCGCCAGACTGGAGGGAAGAACAGTACATGTAAAACATGACCCCACAGACCTGTGAGTGTTAAGGACAGCAAATTTGGGCAAGCTGAATAGAAAATATTAAATGTGAATGTTTTTTGTTATACAAAAAACACAGGGGGGAGCAAGGTTGTGGAGTGGTTAGCGCTGGTGCCTCACAACAAGAACGTTGGAGATTGTCATCCCTAGCAAACAAATGCATGTTAGGTTAAATGGTGACTCTAAATTGCCTGTACAGGTGAATGTGAATGATTGTCTGTTCGTATCTCTGTGGGTTGGCCCTGAGATAGACTGATGACCTGTCCAGGGTGGATCCTGCCTGTCATCCTATGACAGCTGGGATAGATACACACAATGAGTGTCGTGCAGGAAGCAGACGTAGGAAAAGATTTGGCACTTTTCAGTTAGTCTGAAGGAAAGCAGGAAACCTGTCTGCAACCCGTCACTGCCTCAGGGTCTTTATTCAGGTATGTTTCCAGGAACATCACCTACTGTAGCTTGAATACTCTTTACTCTAATTTCTTAATGATGTTTATCCCCTTCCCACATTAATTATGGTGACTTTAGTTTTGATATTATGCTTTTTATTTTCATTGCACTTTCAAATATGTTTTTATTTGTTTTATGTTGCAATAAGTTTAGATTAACAATGGGAAAATGTCTGTGCAATCTGAAGATGGCTCTCAGTGACAAACCAGCAATGTCTGTAGAGTTCTTTAATGTCTTTCAGCTCATTTGGTTTAGTTCAGTCTCACTGCTTTAATGAGTAACACTGTTTCCAGCAGCATAAGTCACCAAAAATATATGATATAACAGTTATTGTTTGTTCAAAAAGTCTGACGTTAAATTTAGGAAATTCAGAGAAAGTCAAAATTCTTAGAAAACGATTCCCCACCAAACATGTAAATGCACACCTGTTTAGGTCCACCTTGAAGGATCAGCAGCTCCTTGATAACAATTGGCTGGTAGACTTTCCCAAGAAGGCTTCTGAGGGATTCTCTGCATGTTTGACGTTCTTCAGCACTAAGGTTGTGCATCTAGAAAGTTTGCAAAAAAACTAAATTAACATAAATTGCCATTTGTCTGTGTTGACTAGATGCTTCATTCTTAAGATGATAACTTAAAAAGAAAAGCAAATTCCTATCCAGATGTGTTACCTTCTCCTCCTCAGTAGGAACTCTCTCTGCCCGGAGTGGCTGATAGCCAAGCTGGCAGAGTGCTGCCATTACGTCCCCCAGATGTCGTGTAAACACCAACGTGGCGAGAGATGACAGTTCCCCCAACTGTAGCAGGACATTTGTGGTAATAAGAAGGCGGCATCGCGCTGCTGGCACCACACCACCATGGACAAGTTTTTCTACCATGCCTCCAAACACTGACCTGCATCCCAGGGGCACACCCACTCCGGGGGCAAGGTAGGGGCAGAGCCCTAGAGAAACCACAAACTGAAGAGCTGCTCCAAGCGTCTTCTGTTGGGTGACACTCAGAACATCAGGAGATAAAGGTGGAGCCATCTCAGGGGTGCATTGTTTAGGTGTAGAGGAACAGAGGGCCAGCTTGAAATGCTCAAGTTCAATAGAAAGGTGCCGTGCTAAGGTGAGGAGCAGTAGCAGACACTCCTGCACAAAACCCCACGTAGCATCTTCTGTATCGTAGCACAACCACGTTGTCTCCACTATCACCTCCTCCCTCAGCCTCTTCACCTCCTCAAAGCTGTTCTCAGTTTGAAGCTGCTGGAGGAGAAGGGCTCTGTTAGCCCGCAGTGCTGCCAGTAGAGCTTCTTGATGTGAAGACTGAGCATCGTGCACACACTCCTCTGCACAATACAATACACAAAACATCATGTTGTGGCCCAACTTATCAAGCATCATCAGAAAACAGACCAATGGAGCTATTCCCTAATAAATGCAGGCACAGCAGTTAATAAAGAACATGCATGTCTCTGGGACACACATTGACAAATGTTCACGAATGTGCCACCAATTAGCAATCTCTTTCTGAACACAGCAAATACATCTAAAACAGATCATATTTAGGCGGCCTTGTAGCTCTATGGGTAGAGCAGCAGCACCAGCCTACCCACAATGTGTGTCACTTACATTGTAACACGTATGTCCAATAGGTATATGTGTTCAGTGACAATAAAGGTTGTTCTAAATATACCATGCATGTACCTTTGGACTTTTGTGATGCAAATTTATTTTTAAAACAGGAAAAAATAATTATTTTTCTTATCAATCTGTCATTCAAAAAATATTTAGACCCTTGGTTGTAGCAGTCCATATTATTAAGTACATCCTATTTGCTTCCCCTTTTCTTATAATGGGCCTAGAACTACAAAACCAGTATGAAACTATTCTAAATTGTATTACTACGTTTAGGTCTAACGTCCAGGGAACGACCTAATGATGTCTTGTTTAGTTAAACTTATCTTGTGGCTAACTAGAAACAGCTAGCATTTACTTCTGTTACTTGCAACATGGCAGTAATGGGTTTAAAAATTAAAAACATTTTTTAAATATTTCTCACATCAAATTACACAAACTAACAAGGATATCCAGCTATCACGTCAGACCAGTATGAACCATGGACATAGAACTGTATGCATTCACGATCTATGACTTTCAAACCACATTACATAATATAATGTTAATTAATTGTATCGGTAAAGATTTCTTTAATCTAAAAGGGGCTAAAACGTAATGTTTCCCACGACCATGTATACCATGCTAACGTTAGACCTTATTCATCATCTAACTTTAGCATTACCTGTCACCGTCTGTACAAGTTAACTTCGTTAATCTCTGTCACTATTCACTTACGGAAAATAGGTTTGGTGAGAATACTTATTGCTGAAAGAAGAGCTGAAGTCATCTCTCTATCACAAAACCAACTCGCTAACAGTCAACCCTATCCACAATTTTGTCTGTAGCGATAAAGCCACTAAGTACAACCAAAACATGGCGCAGGAATTGTACGTCATCACGCATCGGGTTGATGATGGCATTGGCTGACGATGCATTTATAACTGTTGGAAATTCAAAAGTCAAAAACAAATAATTGTGGTGTGTATATGTAAAAATTAATATGAATATGATCAGTACTACATATATGCTATATAGGCTGCACTACATAGGCTATTTGAATAACTCTGCTACTATGATGTTGTGGCTGTACCTCAGTTGGTAAAGGCAGTTGTCGTTCGATCCCCGGTCCCGGCTATATGTCGAAGTGTCTCTGGGCAAGACACTGACCCCTCAACAGCCCATTCCCCTCCCAAGCTGTGCAGTGCCGGTCCAAGCCCGGAAGGAATTGGGTAGGGTTGCGTCAGAAAGGGCATCCTGCATAAAAACTGTGCCAAATCAACATGCGGACAATAATCCGCTGTTGCGACCCTGAAGTCACAGGATAAGCTGAAAGGACAAAACAAAAACACAAAACCAAAAATGTTTCAGATGCATTTTGAGAATAAAGTCAAAATTGTGTGAAAAAAGAGTCTAAGGTTGGAGAATAAAGTTGCATTGCAGTTGAAATGCTATTTGGAGAATAAAGTTGTCCACAACATACTTGACATTTCAACAATTACATGTTGAATTTGTGAATTGTTGTTGTTGTAGGAATGCCATAGGCCTAATGCACACTGGGAGCTCTGGAATTTCCTGTGTCTCAGATGCTGTGCTTGCCTAAACTTCACACCTTCAAGATCTAACAACTTGATCAATTGTCTTATTCGTTTATATTTTGTTCCTATTGCTTTTAATGTTGCATTTCTTTGTCTATATAAAGCACTTTAATTTGCCTGTGCTTTGCCTTTGTGTTGCTAAGGTTGCAGAAATGTATGTGAATGAGATGGCCAATGTTGATTCATTGTTAAATTAAGATTGTAAATTGAATAATATGTAAATTGAATAAAATGTAAAATAATATGTAATATGGTTTCCTTGAACAGTCCAAACACAGGCATGTTAGGTTAATTGGTGACTCTAAATTACCCATAGATGTAAATATGAGGGTGAATGTTAGTGTGAATGGTTGTCTGTCTGTGTATGTCTCTCTGTGTTGGCCCTGAGATAGACTGGAGACCTATCCATGGTGTACCCTGCCTTTTTCCCCATGATAGCTGGGATAAGCTTCAGCCCACCTGTGACCCTAAACAGGATAAGAGGTTACAGATAATGTATGGATGGATAAAATGTAAAATAAAACCACAAAAAAAGATACTAACCCTCAATCCACAAAGTATTGCCAGTAGAAGCATAAGCATGTTGCTAAAGCAGCAACAGATCATTAATGTTCGGTATGTGTCAGCTTTGGTAGGGAAGATTGATGGATTTGATGGATTTGTAGAATTTAAATCCGGGTCCCACTGAACAATCAGCACAGGTCTATTCTTTGTCATAGGCATTATCAGTGGTTGCCCAGGGGGCCATCTGCTGGAGGGGGCATCTTAGTTAAGAAAAAATGTGATGCTTCTACTCCTAATGTGTTTTTTTTTTTTTATTCATTTTTAACTCATGTCCAATATGCCCCTTACAGTGTTGAAACTAAGTACTGCCTCACTTGAGAGAAGGGTACAGACATAACTTAAACTTTACTGGTTTACTTAAAGTATTGTGTTAAAATCACGTATGAAAATTTCTCACTGGCCTGTCCCCTCACCCTCTGGTTTCCAGCAAGGGTGCTCCACAGAGGAGAGTTCTGTCTCCATCCCTCTTCAGTCTGTATACCTCAGTCATGCCACCTTTACATGTTCAATGATCACTCTGTTGCTGTAGGATGTATTGTAGGTGGAGACATCATGGAGTACGACTAGTGGTCGACAGTTTTGTGGACTGGTGTGTTCTTAATCATCAGGAGCTCGACATCAACAAAACAAAAGGATCGGTGGTAGACTAGCACCATGCTGCAGGTGTTTTATGAGTCTGCATTGGTTAGTGTTATCTTCTATGCTCTGGTCTGCTTGGCTGACAATAACAGACTGGACAAATTAATCGGAACAGCTGGCTCTGTTCTGGGCTTTGAGCTGGACCCTCCACATTTTGTGGCTGAGAGGAATTTGCTGTCTAAACTCCTCACAACCCTAGACAATCCCTACCACCCATTGCAGAGTGTGCTGGCTGTTCAGAAAAGTACGTTCAACAAGAAACGGATCACTGTAGTGCTTCATAGAGTGCCACAGGAAATTCTCTCTCCCAGTGGCCTATTAACCATACAACTCCTCATTCTTCTGTTTGGAACTGGACCTGAAACTAAAACTTTACCATGACTGTCAACTGTTGTTTCATCCTCACATCCAGCTTTTGACCATTATCATTTTTATGTCATCCTCTCATCGCTGCTCATTTATACACTATGCACCATAGTTTAACTTAGATATTCTTTGATTTTACAGATGATGTAGCAGTTTCTTTGTTTTTTCTTTTTACCTTTGTGTTGGTGGTGTTCTTTTCTGGGTGTGGCCCTTTTATTTATTTATTTCCTTCTGGCATTAATAAAGTTGTTTGAATTTTAAATCTTGGCCTAAAGTGTGTTAAACAAAAATGCATAAGTTAGAAAAAATAGTAAAAAATAATTATTTTATAAGGAAATGTGATCCGAACAAAAGTAAGTGAAAGGCTTATATTAATAATGGCTGATAGAGATGGTCTGTGATGTATAAAGATTTTAAGACACAGATGATCAGTCACCTGATGATGTCTGAATTATATTAAGATGAATTATTATTTCATGTTTAATATGATATTGTGAATACGTTTAAGATAGGATAGTATAGAACAGGGCTAATGTCCACACAATTTAATAATTATCGATGTTGCTGGTATGTCACAGAAGTTGAAAGGATTTAATTTGGAAATATTTAGAAAATTTCCACTTTTCTTTTCTGCCCCTATAAGCTGTGACTGGACTATCTCAAAGGAAACGTGAGGCATGTTCAATATTAAAGGTTTTGCAAAAAACAAAGCTATAATATTAAAGGGCTGGTGAAGAAGTAGGATTAGTTTGTGAGTAGTAATGGGCGAAAAAGGCGCTTCGAGCGCTTCAAAACATTAACGTCACTTCCGCTTGGAAACACTGCTTTAAAGCCTGGGTCAACGTGACCATGGCACGTGGTTGTCTCGTAATCATTTCATGAAACGTTACAAAATTGAACGGCTCACCGCTAGGTGGCAACCCCAAGCTAAATCTTTCACGGAACGTAACTGATGCTGAGTCATTTGAGTGAGTTGACATTTGCACTACGTTAATATTCAAATAAGTTCAGGCTGATCCCCAATCAGTGATAATGGTTGTTTTTAGCTCACCAGATTTGAAGTGGCCTCACTAACTGACACTAAAATAAACGCCTCAAAATGCCCGGATTTTGTGGGTTTATTAGAAGGAGATCTAGTCAGAAAGAAAGAGAATGATATTTGGAGAGATGTATTTGAAAAATAGAAGGAGCACGAAAAACAATGAGGTCACATGTGTGGGAGCGCTTTGATTTGGTGCAACCCAACTTAGTAAAACGCGTCATTTGCAATCAGCATATGTCTTTCCGAAACAACACATCATCAATGCTTAAGCAAAAGAAGAAACCAATTAAATTCCAAAACACTTGAACAAGTTGTTTTTCTCAGTAAACACTCCTGAACAATTGTTTTCCCTCATCTATCTATATATCCCCAGTCACAGAAGCGCTCTCATTCCACAATGTAAGGCTACTTTATATATTTTGTCCCCACTAAAATGTTTAGTTCATTCTCAAATCAAAGTATAGCACGTTCATATGAATAACAGTGACATGTAATCAAATATAAATAATGTATACAGGATTTATTTGTTACATTAAATTTATTTACAAACTGCAATTCTTAAAAACACTGAAAGAATGATAACACTCTTTCCCACTTATGTCACACAGACACTTGGCACCCCATATTTTCTAACAGCCCATTCCCATCCCCACCTGTGCAGTGCCGGTCCAAGCCCGGTAGAAATCAGGGAGGGTTGTGGCAGGAAGGGCATCCGGCGTAAAAACTGTGCCAAATCAACATGCGGACAATGATCCGCTCTGGCGACCCTGAACTCACGGGATAAGCCGAAAGGACACACACAATAACTAACTAACTAACTAAATAAATAAATAAATAAAAATCCAATGGAGCAATTCTTCATAAAACAGTATGTTCTCCAAATCTTTCACCATCTTTCAATAAGATCTGCACATATTTCTCCAGCAGGTGTCGCCAAAGTGGCAATTCAAACGTTTAAAAACACTGAACTATTGTCTACATCAATTGCTTTAACTCTTTCAAAGCTTCAGAAAGCCTAAATTCTCCCATCATTATTTGTGAGCTTGATGCACGAAGTTAGTTCTATTTTGGATCAGATGCGGATCGACAGTTGTTCTGGAAGTGAAACGTGACCCAGCTTCTCGCCACAGCTTGCCAGTCAGCCAATCATAGCTCACCCGTTTTGTGAGTCTTGTTTACGTTGTAGCATCTGCCCAATCAGCGAACCCACACAGAGAGCCTAACAGAAAACCACGCCCCCACTGTATTGGTTCGTTTTGACAGCAAGGAAAGTTTGTTGAGAGTCTCCGACATTGAGTATTTTAATCAGCGCAGTGTTTGGGTTCGTTTCAACCATTCTCTCTTCGATTTCTATCCAATTATGGATTAAGAGGTAATCATGGTGGTGAATTCAGTGCACTGGTTTCGCAAAGGTCTGCGTTTGCACGATAATCCGGCGTTGCAGGAGGCCCTCAGTGGAGCGGACACTGTGCGTTGTGTTTATATCCTGGACCCGTGGTTTGCTGGCGCCGCTAATGTGGGAATCAACCGCTGGAGGTTTGTTAGCTAACTTTATCTGTGACACGCTAAACTTTACTTAAGCGCTGAATAACTAAATGTTCACTTTAAGTGAACATAATTTATCAGATCACCATTTTGTCATTTATTTCCTTTTAAATGTGCAGCGCTTGGAGTGAGGGCTTGGGCCTCCACTCCACGTCAGTAAGCTAACGTTAGCTTAAAATGGAGAAAATGACATTCTAAGAGCCATAGAAGAAACAAACCATTCAAAATTGTCCTCTTGTGTGTGCTAACTATCCCCACATAGAAGAACACCACATCTTAATAGATTCAATATTGTCCACTGATTTGCTCGGCATACATAGAAACTTGTAAGCAATGGTTACAGTCATAACTAACGTAAATAACTTATAGAAATAACAAGTCCACCATGTTAACTTTCGACCACCTAATCCCATTGCAGTTTGGTGCAAGAAACTGAAAAGATGTCACTGTTATAACACACATATCTGGCTAATAACGACATTTTAATTAAGAGTCATTTTGAATTATATAGTTAACGTTACTGGAAGGATCAATATGTGCCTTGAAAATCATCTAGAATATTTAGTGTTATGTTTACATTTACTTCCGATAAGTAAAGCGACACTGTGGTCAGTTTTGCTGAAGTCAAATGACTGATAATAGCCCTAAACTGTACTAGTAAAAAAAAAACAAAAAAAAAACAATGGCTAAATATTTGTTATTGAAGGTTTTCACACATAATAAAAGCTTTCTTCTGCAAAAATGTGACTTTATCTATTTAAAGTGGTGCCAAAGGGTGAGAATGATAATTGCATTTTACTTGACCACAAAAAATGATGGTTGGTGTGAAACACATTCAACATTTGTTAAACCTCAAGCATAGTTTGCCTGTAAAAAGTATTCTCTCCCTTTGGAAGTCTATGTATGGCCTATGTAATTTGAACTATTTGACAAAAAGAACCTTCCTTGTTAAAGTGGAAACATATCTCTACAAAGTCATAAAAATATAAATTAGAATAGACTTGATTTTATGTATTCACTCCCTCCAAATATTTACTAGATGCACCTTTTGGCAGCCGTTCCAGAAACGAGTCTGTGTGGATAGGTCTCACTCAAGACTTTCCTCTGTCACATAGCTGGAATCTAGTCGCATCTGTAGTGCACAGCAGGTTGTTCTGAGCAGCACAGCTGGCTTTCCATTCACTGCAAATGGGCAGTTGTAGGTGGCCCAGACTATTGTATCCGTATGTGTGCTTTATAACAACAGTAATGTGAAGTAATAGCAGCTGCAGCAGGTTAACATAACAACAAGGTCCTATTTGCTCAGCGATATGATGATGTCAAACATCCCACTTACTATTTCTTTAACTTGTCTTTGTCTGAGGCCTTATGTTAAAAGAAGATAGGCTGTTGATCCATTGAAACTGTAGCATTTTAGCAACCATTAGTGTGGAACAGTGCTCTGTTGATGAGTTCCGTGACATTATAGAGGGTAGATCACTTGTTTTGCAGTGTGTTGGAGGACCACAAAATGCAGTTACTATTGGTAAGCCTTGCATTTTTGTTATTGTTGCACAGCTGCCTTTGGTCTTACCCTAAAAATGTATAATGTATGAAAGTTAGTGATTATTTTTATTTGTCAAAATACAATATATGTCCCTATGGGAACAGCATATAGTTTTAATAAATCTGTTTTAATTCATGTGTTATCTTGTATAATGTAACAAAGATTTTATTAAGTTCTTGGATCATCTAGAACTCTGAAAAAAAGAGTTTTTCTGAAAAAACTGAAATTGAATTTCTTGACCATATCGCCCAGCTCTAAACTCAGGCAGCAGTTGTTGTCTATACATTTTTTTCCATCTTAACTTGTATTTCGATCAGAGGAGTCATAGGTGTCTTACTTACTGGCCTCTGTAATTTAGGATCAAAGTCACATGGTTATCTTGGTGTCTAACATTTATGTTTATTAATTTTTATATAAGCCTCTGTTGTGTGGCTACATGTGCATGCATTCAGAAAAAATGTAACCCATGAAAGTGGTGGATAAAATGACAAGTGAGTGCAAGCACAGTGCAACATGTGTGTCTTGTCCTAGCAGCAATACTTCTAATATGATGAAGACAGGCTTTCAAGGGGTGTATGTGAAGGCATTGCAGGCGGTCCCAACCCATACACAGTAAATATGGGCAATATTATTATTTTTAAAAACACATTTCCATGTATTAATTATTGATTGAAAATACTGATGATTAGTAATTAATGGAAATATCTTTATAGAAACATTTTCCGGCATTTTTTGCACTTGAAAAACCTGTTATTTTAATTTGCAAAGAATTGTTTATGTTCCTTATATTCTTATCCTGAATTTTAAGGCAGCATACCATAATATGAACTGTACCATAAAGTTTTTACATTTTTTTTATAACAAGGAATTTCCCAAATTAAAAAAACTTCTCAGTTTGTCATAAACTGAGACCTAAGCTCAGATCTCCTTGATAAAACTCCAGGAAATCTGAGCTTTTGTACAAACACGGTAAATGCCACAAACTTAATTTTATTTAATTTCTCCCCTAGAAACATGTCTTCTTCATTTTACATGTCAAAAGTTGTATGTCTGAAGTTTTTCTTTGTTCTCAGGTTTTCATGAAATGGAACACATTTTCATTGGGGTCATATAGTTTTGGATCCATTGCATTCATCCATTACATAAACCAAAATTGACCACAAGAGGAGTTAATCATGATAACCTAATAAAAAAACTCTTACAGAACTATTAAATTTGGATTATTAAATATCAGATCTCTATCTTCTAAATCTCTGTTAGTAAAAGACTTAATAAGTGATCATCAAATCGATTTATTTTCTCTTACTGAAACTTGCTTGCAGCAGGAAGAATGTGTCAGTCTAAATGAGTCAATGGGCCCAAGTCATATTAATTATCATGTTCCTAGAAGCACAGGCCAAGGTGGAGGAGTAGCAGCAATATTCCACTCTAGCTTATCAATAAACCCTAGACCTAAACATAGTTATAATTCATTTGAGAGCCTTACTCTTAGCCTTTCACACCCAAATTGGAAAACTCAAAAACCACTATTATTTGTGTACCGTCCTCCAGTCCCTTATTCAGAGTTTTTGATTGAATTTTCTGATTTTCTATCTGATTTAGTTCTTAGTACAGATAAAGTCATTATAGTGGGTGACTTTAACATTCATGTAGATGCTGACAGTAACTGCCTCAGCACTTCAGTTAATTAATTATTAGATTCAATTGTTTTTTCCCAAAATGTAAATAAACCCACTCACTGTTTTAGAGTTACACCTTAGACATTGTCCTTACGTATGGAATTGAAGTGAATAATTTCACAATATTGCCTGACAACTCTCTTCTGTCTGACCATTTTCTAATAACATTTGAATTTACAATAATGGATTATACAGCAGTTAGAAAAAAAATCCACTATAGCAGATGCTTAAGTGAAAAAGCTGTCAACAAATTTAAAGAAATGTTTCTGTTCAGCACTGCAGCCAGGCTGACTAATCAATCTATCTTTAGAAAGAGGCTAAGTACCACAGGCCTATAAGGTAGCTGTAAATAAACAACTAATTTAGCCAATTACAGATCAAAATCTAATCTTCCCTTTATTTCTAAAATCCTTGAAAAAGTAGTCGCCAAACAATTATGTGACCACCTTTACATGGATAATTTGTATGAAGACATTCAGTCAGGATTTGGAGTTCATCATAGTACAGAAACAGTGATGGCAAAAGTCACTAACGATCTTCTCATGGCCTCAGATAATGGGCTAGTCTCTATTCTTGTTCTGTTAGATGTTAGTGCTGCATTCAATACCATTGATCACAACATTTTATTACAGAGACTGGAACATGAAATTGGGATTAAAGGAACTGCACTAGGTTGGTTTAAATCCAAAAGACTCTGTGTTAGGACCAATACTTTTTACTTTATATATGTCTCCTTTAGGCAACATTATTAGAAAACATTCCATAAATTTCCATTGCTATGCTGATGATACCCAGCTATATCTACCTATGGAACCAGATGAAAAAAATCAGTTAATCAAGCTTCAAGCATGCCTACAAGACATAAAGGCCTGGATGTCCCACAATTTTTTACTTCTTAACTCAGATAAAACTGAATTCATATTATTTGGGCCCAAAAATCTCAGAAATATGATGTCCAACCATATCGTTACTCTAGATGGCATAAGTCTGGCCTCCAGTAATACTGCAAGGAACCTTGGAGTTATTTTTGACCAGGATTTGTCCTTTACCTCACATATTAAACAAACCTCTAAAACAGCCTTCTTCCACCTACAGAACATTGCCAAAATTAGGAGCATCCTGTCTCAAAGTGAAGCCAAAAAACTAGTCCATGCATTTCTTACTTCTAGGTTGGACTACTGGTTGGCTTTTGTTGCTCTCTTTCTTTGATGTCTTAAGTTTCCACTCACCCCAATCGGTCAAGGCAGATGGCCGCCCACCATGAGCCTGGATCTGCTGGAGGTTTCATCCGTTAAAGGGAGTTTTTCCTCTCCACTGTTGCTTAGGGCTTGCTCAAGGGGGAATTGTTGGGTTCTCTCTATATATCTTTATAGGCTTGACTTTATTCTGTAAAGTGCCTTGAGATGACTTTGTTGTGAATTGGCGCTATATAAATAAAGTTGAATTGAATTGAATCCCACTGTATGTGATAACACTGTTGGTAGGATTTATAGTTTGCAGACTGCAGATTTTTCTGGTACCTCGTGAAAGATTTTATGAGTACTTGTTGGAGCTGGAATGATTCACATAGTACGTCAGTACTACTGCTGTACCTCAGGGTTGACCTCATTACCATCATCATTGCTCCACAAACTCACTTTCTCCATCACCATTCCCCTGTGGAAAACAATTTGTCACAGTTACAGTTTTTTAGTGTATATAAAATTGCAAACATAACACTTTTTCATGCTGCTTTTTTGTTTTTTGTAAACCAGTAACAGCTTAATGGCTGTAAGTAAGAAATACTTTCATAATTGAGCATCTTTGCAGTGGTACACCATGATGTCATGCAGATTTTGTGCTGTTTCTGTTCTATGTGCAGGTTTCTCTTGGAGGCTCTGGAGGACCTGGACAGCAGTCTGAAGAAGCTCAACTCCAGACTGTTTGTGGTCAGAGGGCAGCCTACTGATGTTTTTCCAAGGCTTTTTAAGGTCTGTATTCCTGCCCAGTACTTGTCTTCTTTTTGTTCCATTTAAAACTTGAAAATTGCACACGGCTCGCCAAAACATCCACATGGTACAGTGTGTGAGTGACAGTATTCACCAAATAAATACTGTCTGGTTCTTGTAGCTAAACCCTGGATTGAATAAGGTAGCTTATAGGTTTATTGTCTAAAGGATATCTGTCATTTTCTAAGTTAATCATATTTTCGGCAATCCCCTTACAGGTACTACATACCAACTAACAATAATTTGCCTCGGCTCTTTTAGTTTCTGTCAGTCTGCAACCTGGATTAGTTTATTTGCTGTCAACATCTTTTGTTGTCCTAAAACAATAAAAACACCTCAGCCACACACCCTCTCCACAGTGTGAAATGTTTCCTCATTCCAAAAACTAAATTCCTTTATCCTCTGTGTTGCTATTACATGTACAGCAGCCTGAAGTAAGACAGTCACTTGTGCATCCGCGCAAGCACCAGCGGAATTATGGACATTCAGGGCTCCAGATTACAACCATTTTAGTTTCATCCAAGACTAATTTTGCTACCTGCAAACTGCCCTGTTTTATTTTCATTGTCATTGTTTACCACAAAAACTCTAGGAGTGATTGAGCAATCATTTCAAATTGAAAATCCACAAAATATGAAAAATTATTTTGGTTCTGCATTGGTAGTATACTAATACTTGAAGAGGCCAGCAATGTTAGCAGATCTGAAAAATACACACACACACACACACACACACACACACACACAATGGAAAGCAGACTCAGTTTTAGAGAGCTCAGGGAAAGTACAATGCAAGTTGATAAGGTTGAAAGCTGTGTGAGCAAACGCTAATAGGAGTAAATAACCAAAACCCCCATTAAGCAATCATAAATGTACACAAAAGTGATCATTTTAGCTTTATTCACCAGTGTGTACAGTATTATGGTAAATGGTCTGCAATTATATAGCGCTTCATCATCACTGTAGTGAGCTAGTTGGTTCATTGCTAATAGCTACTATTAAGTAGTCACATATGAATAAGCCTTAAAACCCATAAATTAGTTTAAAAATTTTTGCATTTCTGTTAAGGATAAATTAGTGTCTTTATTATGCCGTCCAATAAACCATTGAGAGAAGAACTTCCTAAACTATGGAATTTGCAATCCGAAAAAACAATATTTTGTAACTTAAAAGTTTTAGAATCTAAAATCTTGTTTGTGGTTACAATTCGTAAATGTTTGAAATTTAAAATCTTTCGTTTTTGAGGTTGCGAGTATAAAACCTTTGCAGGTCAGAGGTTTTTGTTTGCATGTCCCAATCATTTGCAAATCGGTTGTAATATACATCTCTATTGGCTACTTGACTAGCTCATCAGTGTTACTACAGGTGTCTGACCTTAAAGCCTAGTTCGTTCAAGTTCATGGGTGCAATACCAGACCAACACAAACTCTACTATTTACAGGAAGCTTCACAAATAACAAGTTACAGTTTAGTGAAGAAATATCTCATTTCGTATATTAGTTACACTCAGGCATTTTTTCCCTTTAGTACTATGCTAGGCTTTCAGTTAGCATTCCACAGCGACAACAACACCTCATTGAAGAGAGGTAGAGCCTCACATACCACACCAGACAATAACCTTAAATCCAATGGTAGTACAAATTTTTGGCATTGGAAAAGGGTGATGGTGGCTTATAGGAAAATATTAGGGTGAACTGGTACAGACTTGATGCCAAAGCAAACAATATTTTGGATGGAATTCTGACTGTAGGCAACAGTTATGCTTAATCTAACAATAATCATAGAAAACTAACAATATGCTGTGCCCCCAAGTAACTCTAAGGTATTTACTAAATACTATTACCCTTAATAATCATCATGTGTAACATTATCATACAGTTATTCACGAACCTACTCAGGTTACACTCAGTCATCATCCATAACACTTGGCTTATTTAAGTGTAGAGACATCCTCATACCTTGGAAAATAATTAAACAAGATTAACAAGAGGCTGGTAAGTAAATCATTAGGAAGTGGTGTGAGTATTTTTGTTCAGTTTTACACACATCAAACTCAATTGTGAAGTGGTTAGATAACTATTAACTTTTTCTTTTCAGTGGAATACACTTAAGGAAAGTAGGTACATAGTCTTTTTATACTTAAGAATCTTTTGGACCATGGCTAGATTTTACAGCAGATCTCTGTAGCTATATTCCACTGAAAAGAAAATATTTAGTTGTCTCACCATTTCCACTGTGCCCAAATAAACCTACACCACTTCCTACAGATTGTTTTAATAAAAAAAAAAAATATATATATATATATATAATTATTTTTTTTGTCCTTTCGGCTTATCCCGTGAGTTCAGGGTCGCCCAGCGGGTCAGTGTCCGCATGTGGATTTGGCACAGTTTTTTTTTTTTTTTTTTTTTTTATTATGCTGGGTGCCCTTCCTGACGCAACCCTCCCCAATTTCTACCGGGCTTGAACGTTCCTACAGATTTACTTTACCAAAAACCGAAAAATAAGATCTGTTTTGTTAATTTTCTCTCTAGCAATGTGAAGGAGGAGAGGAGTGATTACTGTCCTAAACATGTAGCATTAAACATGAAGCAACAACTTTAAAATTCAGTACCTGCAAAGGAAACTGTGCATGTACTGCATTTTAAAGTTGTGACATTGTGAGGAGGAGCAACAATCATTAGCTAGGTATTTATTATAGGTGGTTTCAGTTTCTGATGTGGTCACTACCACTCTGTCTTGTTAATAAGTCCAGGAAGTCATGCCTTAACATGTATGAGGCTTAAAACACAGATGTTTAATTATTTTCTAGGGGACATGCTTAATTAATCCAAGTCAAATTACCTTCCAAGTTTTTTTGTCCTCTGGCATTAGGTCTGTATTGGTTTACTCTAACGTTTTCTTATAAGCCACCATCACCTTTATCAAATGCCAATAATTAATACTACCATTAGATTTAATGTTACTGTCTGGTGTTGTAGGTGAGGCTCAAGCTCTCTCTACTGAGGTGTTGTTGCTAACTGCTAGCTGCTAACATTTGCAGCTCTTAGCTGTGGGATACAACTACTGACTGACAGCCTAGCATGGTAGTAAACACAAAAACTACCTAAGTCTGTAGCTAATACACCCAATGAGGGATTTCTTCACTCACCTGTAACTTTCATCAGCCATCCTTTCTGCCCTTGTTTACTAAAAATTATGTCGGTCTGGTACTCATGAACATGAACTAATTAAACTGGGCTCTGAGGTCAGAGACCTGCAGCCACTGGTTAAGTGAGCAATGGAAATTTACTGTTACACCAGATTTTGACTTGTAAAGTTTTTGACATGCAAACAAAAGAAAGATTTTGATCTGCAAAAGTTTTTGATCTGCAGAAGTTTTTGACTTGCAACCAAAATTGTGATGTTTGACCTCTAAACTGAATTTTGGTGCAAATATTTTTTTAATTTCTTTAAAGTTTTGATTTCAAAAATGTTTTATTTTATTGCAAGACACAAATTTACCTACAAAATACTTCCAGGTTCCGTGTTGACCTTTCATGTGTCTTAAAGACACTTGCTAACAACTGGCTAAGTGAACTACAGAGATAATCAAAAACGTGAACATCGTGTTGAAATTGACACGTCTACTCAGCCTTGTTAAGTTTAAAACTCATGGTCTTTTGCTATGTCGGCTTAGTGTAAGAAAAAAGTATTTTCTAGAATAAGTTAGTTTGGTAAGCCAAATTACTAATCGGAAGTTTAGTGGTGAGCCTTTGAAATAATGTGACTGGTTAGTGGTAGTTCTTTTATAGCTTAAGAGTATATTTTTACTTCTGGCGATTGTATTATAGCTTCAAAAATCATTAAAATGGTGTTAAAAGTAAAGATTATCTTTCTGAACAAGACATGTACTCTTAGGTATCGTATACTTCTCTTTATCAAACAGCTTAGTTTCTGCAATAATCTAAAAGCCAATGGAAAGTTACATTTTACTGCACCAACATTTTACTGCACAGCCAGCAGCACTGAGTCTATACAGTAGGTCCTTTACAGGCTGCATAGTTTGCATAATCACCCTGCAGTGAACCATATTAGAGCAGCTGTAGACATTTGTAAGTAGATTCCTTGTAGAGATTTAGTTCCAGGCAAGAAGGAGTCAATCAGATGCTCACCATGCCTATACAACAGCCATTACATAACGCACTGCTGTTTTCCCGTTACACTATGGAAGTCCAAGAGTCTTCAGGTTTTAATTTCAACCAAATAGTTAACACATCATATCAGAAACTTAAAGATGCTACAGAGTGGAGTGAAATAAAACACTGAGAAACAAAAGGCAAAAGATGCAGACCAAACAACCAAGACAACTTGCGAGAGAAGGACATGGCCTTTTTCCATGCAGAATCTGGAGCAGTTTGTTTGC
Source organism: Channa maculata (assembly GCA_020496755.1). Taxonomy (NCBI): domain Eukaryota; kingdom Metazoa; phylum Chordata; class Actinopteri; order Anabantiformes; family Channidae; genus Channa; species Channa maculata. Next base: position 16,095,908 of record CM035601.1, on the reverse strand, counting down.
ATTTCAGAAGTGCTACAGACTGATTACAGATTATGATAGGACTTTTTATTTTTAATTTTTTTAGCTTTCAACATATTTGTAAAAATGAGAAGCCTGGATAAATAATGTTGCTATCTCACTAAAGTCCACTATGAGGGAGCAGGCATGTATATTATAGAAGGTCTATGTAAAGACACTGTTCTTGGATAATTATAATAGAAATAACAGTGTAACATCAAGTAACAGTGTATTTGAATGCTGACGATTTACTGGCCTTGTTGTGTTTGAAATACAGCAAATACAGTAAAGTGTTCACTTGTGTTTCAACACGTTTTATGTCAACTTTTCTCAATTTTGAACAAGCTACCTGTTCTTTTTTTCACTCACCGTGTTAATAGTTATGGTTACTCTCAGGTAGCTAGGGTATAGATTCTGAGGAAAGTGAAGTCCGTTATCCTGTAGATAAGTTTGCCCTTACCTTAATCGGAACCTATCCAGTTGCTGCTCCTTGTTCCTGTATCTTTGGGTGTAAGTTTAATTCTACCATTACTAGTTTGTCTTTGCTTATCTGTTCCATTGTGTGCTCTCCTGCTCTCTTGAGTGATTCGATAAGAAGCAGTGATGGAAAGACTCGCACATCTCTGCTTAAAAGGCTATGATTATTTATTTTATTGTAATTAAAAACATTTTTACATTTTATTTATTATTTTTGATTTGTTTTGAAAGTGAAACACTTTGCTCTACGGATAGGCTCCTCTTTGTTTCTGGACACGAAACAGTCACCAGTTGGTGACCTCTGCCCTAAAGAATATCCTCCATCCTTTGTGTACTAATAACTGCAGCTTGAATAAACGTATTTTACGAAGTGTGACATGGTTTGCTTGCATTGTACAAAAGAGCATCTTTATGAACTGGACTACAGAAATCACGGTAACATGATCAGTATTGTTTGAGGCCTGCTGCACAGTGTTGCTGACATCTTGTTGGTCAGTTTTGTCTTTATTGTTGTTTTCTGCCTTGTTGCAGGAGTGGAAAGTAACCAGATTAACATTTGAATATGACCCGGAGCCTTATGGGAAGGAAAGGGATGGAGCTATCATCAAGATGGCCCAAGAGTTTGGAGTGGAGACCGTCGTCAGAAATTCACACACCCTCTACAACCTGGATAGGTTTGTAGTCTACATGCACAAATTCAATGCTTGTTCAAATCGAATCATTTAGACACACCTGCATATTCACAAATTGTATGCTTTACTTCACATCCCTGCCACAGTATTAGTGTGGCATGAGTACAGTTGAAACACTTCGGTCATTGCAAAAAATCCTCAATAAACCACAACATATAATAGATAACAACAGGAAGATGCTAAATAAAACACAAACAGAAACACATGTAGAAGTGTCCTACTCTTAACTGTTGACTGGTCACTGCACCTCTGATAATGTACGAGGCCATATACAGGCCGCAGTGTACATCATTGGTTGCTAAATCACATGAAAACTTTCCAGAATATATGTTATTAAAACACATTAGTAAACCACTGAAATTTGGTCTACCATCAAATCAAAATATCCCTTTTACAAAAACATAAGTTGGGCATGTACTTAATAATTTAAATTATCTCTCTGTGCAAGGCATTCAGGCCGTTCAAAAAAAAAAAAAACACTGATCAGGTGTGTGCTCCTTTTAGACAGTCAAAGAATAGAAGTCTAGGACAATTGATGGAAATGACCTTTGAATGTGAACTGTCTACTTTAGGTTGCAGCTAGTCTTCAGATGTTTCTATACATGCATTCTCCTAGCTTCTCTGACTTGTTATTTAATTTGAGTTCTGTCTGAGCTCAGATCTGAGCTGAAACCAACCTACCAACCTCAACTGGTGTATGCAGTCTTTTAACTTGTTAAAGGGCTCACATTTTTGAGTATGACTTACAATTACAATGGCAATAACGATGAGGATGATGACGATAATGTAATACACCACTCCATGAAACCGTGATATTTCTGAAAATGTAACCATGCATACCATGGCAATGTCATACCATAGCACACACGTAAATGTGATTCTTATTAAAGAAACACATTTTGGAAAAACTGTAATCCTAACTTTATGTTACCATGAGGATGAATGTTTTCATTTTGCAGACCTTTTTTCTATAGTACTACCCTTTGTACAAACTGCCACAATTATCTTATTATCACAAAGTCCACAAAGCACTTCCATCATCATTTGTCTGTTGCTGCTTTTATGAATTTAATTACCGTGTATTACCGTTTTATTTAAGCCATCCTTTACATGATGTAATGCCATTTTATATATGGGCCTAAAGTATGTATGTATTTAGTAAAATGTCTATTTAAAACATTTCAGAACTATAATTATATTTATTATAAAATTATAATTGATATTGTGTCTTGCTCTTCTTTTCTTTGTTGGTCACAGGATAATAGAGATGAACAACAACAGTCCTCCTCTGACCTTTAAGCGGTTTCAAACCATTGTGAGTAGGCTGGAGTTACCCAGAAGACCTCTGCTTCCTGTCACTCAGCAGCAGATGGACAAGTGTCTCACTAAAATAGCTGATAACCACGACCAGCTATATAGTATACCTTCACTGGAAGAACTCGGTATATGTGATTGTTTTTATTACAGGTAAATAGGTTTAAGCACCAAACATCTGCTTTGTTTTTGACACTGTCTTTGTGTGACTATATATCCAGGTTTCAGGACAGAAGGCTTACCTTCTGCTGTGTGGCGGGGAGGAGAATCTGAGGCATTGGACAGACTAAACAAACACCTCGACAAGAAGGTAAACCAGAAGCTGAGGCTAAAGCCCCTTACCTGGTTTGGTTTGTTTTCATTTTTTAATTTATCGTAGCAACCTATCCCAAGACTACTCAACATGATAGCTATGGCCTTTTTTATAGACTTTTTCTTTTTTTCGGTCATTTAGGGATATTATAAATCATGATGAGTCCTTAAACAAAAAACAGTACTTAAATAATGACAAGAGTACAAAAGCCAGTTGCTAATAAAGGATTGTACAAAAACCTTGATGACATGGAATAACCTGTTCCCAAGAAGTGAATATAGTAAATTAAAAGTTATCACAGGATAATTTACATGGCAATTTGTCCTTAACTTAGTGAAAGCTTAGCCACATTGTAGACAAATGTTTCTTTGATTTGTTTTTTCCTAATCACAAGCTCCTGTGAGTCAAAGCCAATACTTCCTTTCACATTCAAAGCTTTTAGTAAGGGTGGTCTCATTTTAACCCAACGGAAGACTTTTAACATGAAAAATCTTGGCAAGGAATGTTAAGTTTCATTAATAACAATGACTGAAAAGACCACATCAACAGATCAGGAAACAAGGAGTTTTCCTGTACTTGCTATACAGGGACTTAAAAGCCAAACTTTTCCTAATACAGTAAATAAAATAATTTGAAACTTTAAGTTCATGTATTATACCTTAAATAAATGTGTACTCATTATCTGGACAATATCTGACTGTGAGTGAGACAAATATAAATTCACATAATGTTAGTGATGATCACTTGAATGTCCTTTCTTTTCCTGTATAGGTATGGGTAGCGAACTTTGAGCATTCTCGGGTCAACACCTGCTCTTTGTATGCCAGCCCTACTGGACTTAGCCCCTACCTGCGTTTCGGCTGTTTGTCCTGTAGAGTTTTGTACTACAACCTCAGAGAGCTCTACATGAAGGTACAGTAGATGTCGATCACGGCACCTCAGAGGCATCAGTTTAGGCCTCTGGAAATTATGAATTAATCAACCATGACATTTGTAAACACAGTGTTTTAATAGCAATGCTCCTCTGTTGTTTTCCATACTTTTGTACCTCTCCATCAGCTCCGTAAGCGTTGCAGTCCTCCTTTGTCTCTCTTTGGCCAGTTGCTATGGAGGGAGTTCTTCTACACAGCTGCCACAAACAACCCAAACTTTGACCGCATGGAGGGAAACACTATCTGTGTGCAGGTGGGATTTGCAGCACTTCTTCCAAAAGAGGAGGTTCAGACTCCAGAGGGAGGAGATGTCCTTAAGTGGTCATCACTAGCTTTTGGGTGCTACCATACAGTATACTGTGTCCAAAAGTCAGTTGTTAAAATTAAATTGTACAGATGTGAACCACATTTTTGGTAGCTTCCAAAGAAAATAAAATCCCTAGAAAAGAAACCTAAGAAATATAAATTACAATATCCATCCATTATCTGTGGGGGCTGGAGTCTATCCCAGCTGTCTAGAGGCAGGGTTACACTCTATCTCAGGACCAACACAGAGAGACTCATACAGACAGACAACTTGAGTGCAATTTATGTGACTCGAATCCCCACCTGTGTTTGACAACTAAATTAAATCCAGTATAGTGTACCGAGCAATAATTGTACTAAGATAAAAATAAATTCACTTCATTTACTTAGGCTCATATTTCTGTCTCCAGATCCCGTGGGATCAGAACCCAGAGGCACTGGCCAAGTGGGCTGAGGGTCGTACTGGTTTTCCCTGGATTGACGCCATCATGACCCAGCTAAGACAGGAGGGCTGGATTCACCACCTGGCCCGACATGCTGTGGCCTGTTTCCTTACTAGAGGGGACCTCTGGATCAGTTGGGAGAGTGGCATGAAGGTAAAACAGACTGACTGAAAAGCTAGTTTCTAAACGGTGAAGAACATGGGAAACCTACTTTTCTTCCTCACTAGCTCACTGTATGTGTGTGTGTGTGTGTGTGTGTGTGTGTGTATGTGTGTGTTCCTGCAGGTGTTTGAGGAGCTGCTGCTTGATGCAGACTGGAGTGTGAATGCTGGCAGCTGGATGTGGCTGTCCTGCAGTGCCTTCTTCCAGCAGTTCTTCCACTGCTATTGCCCTGTTGGTTTTGGAAGGAGAACTGACCCATCAGGAGACTACATCAGGTGAACTTTATAGAGTTGCCCCTTCATATTCAGCTAACTCAGGGATCTTTTCTCTGTGTTTAAACTTTTTGATTAGGTGTAAAGTGATGTATGCTTAAATCTCTGCAGTGATTTGTATTAAAGTTCAAATGTTTGAAGTTCAATTTATCTTTTACATTTCCTCCAGGCGTTACATCCCCATCTTGAAGGACTACCCAAATCGGTACATCTACGAGCCGTGGAACGCCCCGGAGTCTGTCCAGAAAGCAGCGAACTGTGTGGTGGGAGTGGATTACCCCAAACCTATGGTCAACCACGCAGAGAGCAGCAGACTAAATATCGAGAGGATGAAACAAGTATACCAGCAGCTCTCCCATTACAGAGGACTCAGTGAGTCAACTAATAAGACTGAACTGTGACAATGTCAGCATGCATCCACTGCAGGTCTCCAGACAATAATATTTTCTGGAGAAGCCTGTTTTTATCGGTTCTTAATTGAATAATCACCACAAGGTTCAATCATGTAAAACTGATCATGATGAATTAATGGAACAAAGTCTTTGGATCTTGATCTGGTCATTGGAGTAAGAGCGTCATACAAATGGCTTTTGGCTCCCTCTTGTGTCTCAGGAACCAAACCTCTTGTGTAGAGGTTTGGGTTTTCTGTCTAGACTAGATGATGGAATCAGTATGGCTAGTTAGTATCTTTATATTCACGCTAACTGTCCTGTGTTATCTTGTTTTAACCATATTCAGGATATGGTAAAGAACAGAATCTGGCTAATTCTTTTTCTTGCTTAGTCTTGGTCTATAATGTTTGGTGGTAATTAACTATAAGTAGTAATAGTTTTGATTAGGACAGATTTGCATCTCAGCTCAGGTCAGCTCACCTGTGAAATATATTTTATTTAAGCTTAAAAAATTTTAAATCAAGATTTATAAAACTGAGATGAATATAAGTGTCAATTAGTTATAAATATTGATCAATGGTATTTATTAACCTCTTATCAGAGAAGGGAGTTGTCTGAATGAAGGAAATAAGAAACCAAAGCGGACTTTACTTTGAACGAAGTGACAATATTTGTTGCCACGGGCCATTTTGAATATAATTTTGTTTCATATGTAAAGTGTCAATTTAAGCACTTTTTTAAAAGTAGCTTTGAAGTACTTTTTAAAACTTTACTTTTTAACTTTATTTTAGGTAACAAAACTAGATTTATCTCTAGCTTGATTTGCTGCAGTTCAACTTCTATCAGTGGTTTGCAAAGCTATGCTTTCAAAATAGCGTCTATATCAGAGCTTCTTCAGAGGATCAGGTGTTTTCTAAGACATTTTTTCTAGATTTTGTCCCTAATTCTACATCTTTTAGTGAACACTCTACTTGTGTTTAGTTGAAAATGTTGTTGTATTATTTATTAGTATTTTGTCGGTTATATTTGAATCGGTTGGGCTGCCCAATGGGTAGTATTTAGCTTCCGGATGGAAGTCTGTTTATCAGTACAGGAGTTGGGAGTTTTGACCTAGGTTGTATGGACATACCATAATACCAAATTAATCAAACTCTTTTTTTTGTCAGGTCTTCTAGCGACAGTACCAACAATCCAGGAGGAGGCAGAGCCACCAATGACAGATGACTCGCAAACAAGTAGTGGCCCAGGTATGAGGAAAAACAGGAGATTTAATTTGTCCCATCAATGATCAATCTGTAAAATATTATAGTCATTAAAGTGGTTTGTACTTGTTATTTTCCTGTTTCCCAGACTCTCCTCACAGAGTTCCTGGTGACAGTGAGGCAGCTGGCTTCTCTATAGCTCCTGATTCATCCACAGCTTTTCCATCCTCCTCTTCTGCCCCATGTCCTGACCTGGAGGATTCAGCAAATAGTCATGCGCCTCAGACGCTATTCACGTCCTCAAGCTCACACATACAGCCCTCAGCAGCCATAACATCTACTTCTGCCATCCATTTCCCACCCACAGCTGCTCCTCCTTCCGTAGGTTCAACACTAGCCCAGAGCCCACTTTCCACATCCAAACCCTCCTCCCCTTCTCCTTCATGTTCCACCTTGTTCCCATTCCCCAGTCTAGCTATGACCCCAACTCAGACCTCTTGTCTGGGTCAGAGGAGGAAAGTCCTTGCCCGCAAGGTACGGCGCAGCCAGAGGCAGTGTGGACGACAGTGTGGCACTCCATCAACTAAGGAGACAGGAGGGAAGATGAATGAGGAGGAGAGGGAGGAAGCAGGAGGAGAGGAGAGAATGGAAGAGGAACCTGAGCAGGATGAGAGAATGGAAGAGGACACTTGTGGAGAAACAACAGGATATCAGTGAAACAAGGTATAATATACAGAATAATGTATGTAGATATAGATATAATTGTATATATATATAGTACTGCCTTGGTGTTTGGACATATCTAATAATATAATTGGTCCTGTGTCTATCGAGGGTGGTTTGTGATTAAATAAACAGTTTAATGTTTATTAAGCTTCTAGCTAGTTTTGGCTCTATTTAAAACCTGAGTGCTTATTGCTTTTCTAGGCAACATTGCATTGCAGCTGGTGGAAATATCAATACCATTACTGTACAAGTACTGTACTTGATTATAATTTTGAGTATAGTTTTTCTACATGACTATATCCTTTCCTGCTGCTTCAGAGTTCAACTTCAGTAAATTTTAGAGGGAAATGTTACATTTTTACTCCACTATTATATTATTGTAGCTAAATCAGTGTTTTCTGCTCTGGTATCTCATTCAGGAGGAGTTTAAGAGAACAAGCTTCAAACATCCATCCTGGACAACTGGACATATACTTTAAAGATATACAACAATGTTGTGTCTCTGCCAACAACATCAATTTATGTATTAGCATGCATACAACACAGGCAAAAGCGCTACAACAACAGCATTTTACTAACATTTTTTCAGTCATTAAAAAATGGAATTATTGTCTAGACAATCATTCAAATACCCTCTTTAAAATTAGCCCACTCATTACAGAGCGACTGTAACTGAGGCCGTAATCCTAACAGGCATTTAACATGAGTTCTAAATAATCTTCTCCTGTACATTTCTTTCTGTGACACACATATACACACAGCTAATATAGAGCCACATCACATGCTGTACATCTTACACACATTATCCACATTGAACTTAGACAACGTGGAATGGCAGTTAGCAGTAGTAAATTTCTGCTTGTCCAGACTTTCTACAAATGCCCTCAGACACAAGGTGCAGGAGCCCGAAAGTTTCCTGCCAAAGTAAAATGTCCTATCACTCATTTTTGTTCAGATGGGGGAACCAAGAAGGAGAACACTCTTCTTGATCCTCTTCTGGCCCCAGGCAAATTGTATTTTTGTTCACAAGATCCTGATAAATAATGATGTGAAGGATGGGGTCCAGACTGTACCATAATAAACTAAAAAAACACTAGAAAACACGATTGAAGTGCTACATGTTAATATGTACAGGCCCAATGTTCATGTTTTTTAAAAATATCTGATGTATTTGCTGCCAGTGGTGATCAGATTACATAATGTTGGGGAACATTACCTTTTTAGCAATTGTACAGTAGACGTGCCACAGAGGATATTTGTCTTCAGGACACAAGGTTTTGCATTTGCCATATTTTCCTCTGGAAATAGGAAATGCTGCTTGTATGAAATTAATGTAATGGAAAACCTGGTGTGGTTCTCTCCATGTATTTATCAGTTTCTATATAAAATATGTAAAACAATAAACTGTCTGGTTTTGGCCTTATTGACTGTCAGGGACCGAGCAGGTAGACACAGGACACGGGAATAAAGTCGAAAAAGAAAATGGGTTTTATTTACCCAAATGTATACAAAGAAATTTAAATTTACTAACAAAATGTGGGCCCTAAAAGAGGTCAACGAAAGATAGCTAAACTACAACACAAGTTCTAACCACAACCGAGGCAAAACTGACCTAACCTGAGTGACACACAAGGGGCAACATATACTGTATACTGGCTGGCCAAACCAATATGACACACAAGGGGTAGAAAACTGTAACTAGACAAATTATAAACAAATTCTAGACAAACAGTTTAGTAACATTATCCCATTACTTAAATATGTAAAAGCATTAACAAAATAATGAACCAAATAAAGTTTAATAACCTATAACGTCTAAAGAAACATGTTCCCGATATTTTCCCCTCCCTGCATCAAACGGGGTACTTGGTACAGTCCAGGCCCAGTACAAGGTATTTAAGGTTGATAAGGGCCTCAATCCAATCTTTTATTTGGATGACTACCACCCCATGACCAGCAGAATGGTAACTCAAGAAAAAGAGAAATTAAATTAATACAACTTAAACTTATTAGCAAGAAACTAAACTTAAGGTAAAAGGTAAGTGAAAACATTTCCAGACAAACTTAAGGTGTGGCTGAGGTTGTGGCCATCCCATTGACAGCTTCACAAAGGCTTGTATAACTGGATGTTTTAGAAAATCCTCCATATGTGCAACCTCTATCAGAAGCATTTGTCATTTGTCGAGCAGCAGTAAATGGTCTGCACTTTTCTACCTATTGGCACTCAGAGCACTTTTACTGTTATTATTCACCCATTCGCACTCACAATCACACTCATACATGGGGGGGTTGCTATGCAGCTGGCCAACACCAGCAGCAAGTAAGTTGTTCAGTGTCTTGCTCAAGGACATGTGACCAGAGGAGCCGGGGATTTAACCAACAACTGTGAGATTGGTGGACAACCGCTCTACCTTCCTGCGCCACAGTCACCCCTATGTAGTACACAGTACAAAGTAAGGAAAGTTAATCAGAGTTAATCAGGCAAACAGCTCCAGAATCCAGACTTCTCTCTCACATTTCCAGCTTCTGTAGCTAAAATTACAAAAAGCAAGCATTTGCATACTAACAAGTTATAATAGCTTAATGTACATAGTAAAAAAAGTACCAGTTCCTTACCTAATGAGAAGTCATGGGGCATTTCCACCTTATTTCCCGTCAAATGTGTGTGTTGAAACCATTGTAGATTTTGGAGGTTGGAAAGCCACAGACTAGATTAGGGGGAAAATCCCTCTGCTGTGAATGAGCAAGAGTATGCTTGGTACCTATAAGCTGTAATGACATGGCCAGACCCACATTATTTTTTCCATTTTACAAAGTCAGGAATGTGTACAACCTCATAGGGTTTTCTGGTCACAACCTCTGGATGGACAGTCAGAGGAACGTGAGGGAAGGTTGCTTGGATTTGAAAAATTCTAATCAAGTAGAATCGTGGACTATACCTTTAACCTTTCATTTAGTTAACGGAATTAGTGTCACAGTAGTGAGGTCTGTCCCTTATCATTTTTAAGAGTCCAGCGTTTCTTTAAATGGCTTGTTTGTGCTAGCAGGGCACACTATCACGTGAAAATATGAAACGATCAAAGACGAGAATTTACTGTCAATTAAGTAACATTCATTGACGGTGAATGTTACTGTCAATGAAATCAGTGTTGGCTAAAAAAGGCAGCAACTTAACTGATGTTCACAACTGAACTTCAACTTAAAACTGGTTATTGGAACTAAACCCTACAAGGTGAAAATGTTTTTTCATTCTTTTCTATTTGTGCCTGTAGCTCATCTCTCTCTCTGTAGCAGTAAGTCATAAAATTTCTATAGATTATTTGTTGATAGCAGTCCTATAGTGCCTGCAAGAAGGCAATCACTCCTTGGAAGTTAACACCCTTTTTTACCACCATAAATCATGGTCAGTTTATTTAGACTTTTGACAAAATGGATTGGTTAAGTATTGACCCCCTTTAAAGTAAGTCACCTACTGTAAGTTATTGTGCATCTAACTGGTTTTATAAGTCAGTTGGGCTGGGCATTGTTTTTTTAATATATTGATACCTTATGAATTTTAGTACCATCTATTTTGTCAAAAAGAAAATCACATCAACTACTTACTGGAAGAGGAGGCTCCATCTCTCCTCTTGCAGCTCACCACTTGTTCACTCTCTCATCATGCAGCATCTGGTATGTGTGGAGCTCCGCTTCACCTTCAGCCACACTGACATGAAGACTGCATTATTAACATTAAAACTACATTTTCAGCTTTGAATTGCTCAATGCTTTAAATACTGATAAAATATTTAGAATTATTTACCATTCCTAATCTGAGTTGCACCTCCATGCCTAAAACGTTACTTGTCCATGCTCTTATTTTCAGTTGCATATGTGAAACACTTGCACTTTAGCGTCCTGCTAAGGTATTGAACTTTGGAATAGAATGATAAGGCATTTTTCAAAATACTGTATTTTATACTAACAGTTTAGTAAGTGCCACAAAATTATGAATGTTTAATACCCTGCCATAGAAGGTACACATTAAGTGGGTACAATGTACTGAGTACAATGAATGTGTTTAAAAGATTGTCGAATAAATACACCTGTATCTACTGTAAAAGGTCCAGTTAGGAATGAGGAATTTGGGCCAAAAACTAGACCATGAGGACAAAATAATAGTCCAAGCAACTCTGTAAAAGATTATTGAAAGCAGAAGTCAGAGGATGATTCAAGAACATTTCCTGCTTACTAAATATTTGTCTTACAGTACAGTTAATCCATCATTAAGATGGAAGGAACATAGCACATGCATAAATCTGCTTAGTTCAGACCATCCCCCAAAACTGACTGACAGTACAAGAAGATGAGTAGTAAGGGGGCCACTAAAAGACCTATGACTCTGAGTAGTTAGTAGATAGTAGACTGTACATACAACAATAGGTTCTTCACCAGTCCAATAAGTATGACAAAGAGACAAAAAGGTCAAATTAAATCTCAGATGACTGAAATCATCAAAAAGAAGTTCTATGGTTTGATGAAAATAAAATTGCGCTTTTTGACCAGTAGACTAGATGCAGTGACTTTGTTGAGTTGAATAGTGTGCAATTTTACCTTGAAGATGTAGATTTTGGCCAGATTACTGATTCAACAGTAGCTGGAGCTTCCAGATACTGGTGATACTAAGTGGGTAAAATGTAATCCATAATCCAGCAGAAGAAGTAAGCAATAAGCAGTGTTACAGCCTGATACTACAGTGCTCCAAGATAACAGGTTGAACCTTAGAAATGTATTTCGAGCAGCTTACAAACACACTTGCTCAGCATGCTTACACCTGCAAACAGTGTATCTTCTGACTCCTCACGTCTAAAATCATTGATTGTCCTCTACCAGATGTGTCAGAGTCCCTCAGTTCAAACAGAACAGGCTGAAGAGCTGCTTTGTACATCAGACCACACTGTTGATTAATCATCAGCAGGTTGTCTGATGTGTTTGCTGGCTTTTTAACAGAAAGAGTCATTGCTCAAAAACAGCTTGGTTGGCTGATTAAATGATTTATTTAAATCGGGTAAATCGCTAAAGGACTGGTTTACTGTGTGAGATGCAGTCATATTTGTCTCGCCATTCGATCACAGTTGACCGTAGAGGTGTTGCACTGAGCTACACAAGCACACACAGAAGAGGATCACTCAGTGTTTATTAGCGTTATCTCCCAGAAAACACCACAAGCAGATGAGCTGATGTCATTCCTTGCTCTGATTGGTTGGCCCTGACTTCCTCCTTCCCCCTCTCTCTCCCACTCTGCATCCCTCTCTGTCTCCTCCCTGCCTTCTTCTCTCAGTCAGTCCTTGTTATTCCCGTCACTATTCAACACTGCCCACCTCCCGTCTCTCTCTCTCTTCCTCCCTCAATCTGTCTCTCTACCTCTCCGTTCTGTTCCACTCTGCTCCTGCCAGGAAAATGATGATGGTGATGATGATGATGCTACACTGTGGCCAACCAATGAGAGTACAAGGAGGGAGTGGAAGGGGAGTGTCCAAAGGCCAAGCTTGGAGCTGTGTGATGCTGAGGAGACTGAGGAGGAAGAAGGGGAGGTAGAGGAGGGTGGGGGAGGCCTTGTCCAAGCTGAGGAGCGCCTACTCTGGCTTAATAAAAGGGGAGAAAAAGAGGAAGAGGAAGAGGAGGAGGGAGGGAGGAAGGTGTCAACTGTCAAAGGGGGATCAACCTGTGCTGTCATGGACAAATATCGACCAAAGAGACCAACCACCCTGGCTCTGTTTCCACAGCTGCCACAAGCCGGCACCCAGGTAGGGCATCTGGGAGGATCCCCTGCTTTTAAAATGAGCAGAGGAAATGGGTCACAGTGTGTACGAGCGTGTGTTTTATCATTCCGTGTTTAGAATGTGGCAGCACTGGCATCGAGCTGAATAAATGGGTTACTGTGTGTGTGTGTGTGCGTGCGTGTGTGTGTGTGTGTGCGTGCGTGCGTGTGTGTGTCTGTGTGTCTGTGTGTCTGTGTGTTTGTGTTGCTTGGGAGGATCCTGTCTTTATAATGAGACAGCATTGGCTAGTTGTGTATCTGTGCGTGTGTGTGTATTGTCAGTTAGTCAGTTCTGGAAATGGTTCAGCTGTCGTGTTGAAGTACAGAAAGGTTTCTGTTCTGTGTTTTTGTGACAGTCAGGGGACATGCCTATATTTAGGGTATCAGTGTTCATAATTCAATCTATATTATGCTGCTGACTTGATGTTTTCCAGCTGACCCATGGGAGCCAGGCAGCTGGGGGTTGACTTGCTCAAGGACACCCAGCTGCTAAGAAGATTGACCCCAATTGTTCTGTTAAAACAAGAGCCTCTGAGCTGTTTTACTATTTCATTGAATAAGTACATGGGACACAGTACAATGTAAATTCTTGAATAATAGAAGAGAATGGAATAGGAATTGTATTTCTACCTACGAATCTTTATTAATTAACTAAAATAACAGTGTTCAGTACTTTAAAAATTACTTTAGGTGTACTTGTAACTCAGCATGGAGTACTCCGAATTGTTATTTCCACCAACAAAATCATGTCAAGTTGAGTGTACTGTCTTTCAAACAACACATTTATTTAAGTTGGACTAACTAATGTAACATTTCCTACAACTTTGAATGTGTGAGTTGTAGTTACTTTAACAACAATCTGATTTACTTGTTAAAACCATGCAAAGTACAGTAGTTGCCTTAAAAAGATTAAGTAATGGTTATATACCATACATTTGTTACACATGACTTTCCACTTTGGTCAGCCCCCCCAAATGCTAGACTACATCACAATACTATTTTCTATTCCCCAGCAGACTAAGCACCTTATTGTAAATTCCTGCCTCCCACTGGTGTAGCGTGTCATTGCCTAATTTGTTGCTGCTGTACTTGATTGCTTTAAGTTAGCTCCACTCAATAACAAGTAGTAAACAAGTTTGTTTGCCCTGCAATTAACTGCAACTTGATCGAAACTAGTAAGAAGTGCATATTAATGAGTAAAGTTTTATATATATATATATATATATATATATATATATATATATATATATATATATATATATAAACAAGTCTAAATAATAATAAAGTAACCCTGGCTCTTCAGGAAGTGTTGTCTGGGAGGGAGAATCCTAGTGGACCCCTTGAAATAAATTGGATACTGTTTACTGTGTCAGTACAGATCACAGCTGAGCCATTTCACAAAAGGAGGTTATATACTAAAAATGTCTTGGAAGATATAAAACTAGGACTGCAGAAGGTTCATATTAGCTTTCAATATACTGTACATAAAACAAGAACTGTGAACACTGGTTCACACATCACTTCCACTTTTAGAGCTTTAGGAAGCAAACCCAAGTGGAAAAACTGTAAACATGTTTAACAAGTTTACTTTCAACATCTAAATCACTTAACACAGCTGTAGCCAAAATAATACTACAATGAATGAGTACATCTGGTTGAACAGTGTTCGACCAGATGTACTTTAAAACAGTTATTTTCCTTTTTAAAAAAAGAGTGAAATTGTGAAAATTGTTAGCTAAAAAGGCAGCAACTTCATAACTGAACTTCAGCTTAAAACTGATTATTGGAACTAAACCCTACAAGTTAAAAATGTTTTTTCATTCTTTTCAATTTGTGCATGTAGCTCACCTCTCCCTGTTTTACTGTCACAAATTTTGCAACTTTCCAGTGTTTCAAAAAATGGACTTGGAAGCCACCCTAAGATTTCTGATAGAGTTTGTGATCAACTTCAAACTCATGAGTCTCTACATACTATATGTATGTACTAAAAACACTGGTTGTGCTTCAATAATACCAGGGCTCACTGTTCCACATCTGTCAGCATTTTAAATTAGGGGTTTAGCAGGGATGGAGGCCGCGTTACTCCTGAGTTGAATTTGATACATTTACATGACATTTTTTCAGAAATCTGCAGTTCAGATAGCAGTTCATAATACATCATGTTAACATCATTTCACTCACTCATCCTACAGTACCTTCTTTTAGCAAGCAATAATCTGCTTTGTTCAGCCCACCCTGTCCTGCTAATTCACACAGCCATGCCTTATGAGAGATTGTGTTGAGTCAAATGCACAGTTGAGGCTGTTTTGTAAGGCTAGAATATCCATCCATTATCTGTAACCATTTATCCTGTTCAGGGTCATGGGGGGCTGGAGTCTATCCCAGATGTCATTGTGCAAGTGGTGGGGTCCACCCTGGACGGGTCTCCAGTCTATCTCAGGGCCACACACAGAGAGACATAAACAGACAGACAACTGTTCACACTCACATTCACACATATGGACAATTTAGAGTCACCAGTAACAAGACACTACAACCTGTGGAAAAGCACTTTAGCCTTTTAGTTACAGGAGCCTAATATGATAAGAAAACACGATGTGTCATTGTTCCTTAAATACACTGTGTTGCAGGTGGATATATAATCCAGCCAAACCGTGTTTGTCACAGTCCAGATGGGAAATGTCATCAGATGTCAGAGAGGAGAAAATCTGCTCAGATGTTCCTCACAGGTTACAAGGAGATGATGTCCTGACAGCCAAACATAGGTTACTGTGTCCTCACTTTAGTTCTTTATAAGATTCCTGCTGACTCTCACTGTAGCAGCACAGTAAAGAACTAGGACCTGGTCTCAGTGGAGTATGTGTTCACTGTTACGCTGCTTCTAATAGTTTCTTACTTTGTCATGTGTGTTACATTGGCTAGATTTGAAATAGTTTTCGCATAGCGAGGGCCTATACATCCTATAATCAATGTAACCGAACTTCCAATTTTTGTTTTATCAGTGCTGGTGTGATAATGTGCAAGATTGCTGGATTAGCTATAAATCCAATAGGATGAGGACACAAGCAGTTTCAGTAATTGTCCTTCATGTTTGATGTCCATTATTTATATGAATTGTTTTAACACCTTTGCCCAGATTAGCCTATTGAAATTTACAGGGATATAGTTAAGTCTAAAAAGAAGCTAATATTTTAGAAAATCCAATAAGAGATGTTATTGGGATGAAAAAGTATGGCTAAGCATGCAACACAGATTATCCTATCAGGATTCGTGCGCGTGTGTGTGTGTGTGAGAGAGAAACATAAGTGAATGGTTGCATATAATCACACTTGACTCTGGCACATGTGGCCTGCCGTCTGAGAAAGGACAAACTGTCAAGACAATAATAATCAGCTGTGGATAAAAATCCATTTAAATTTGTCCTTTTCCTTTCGGCTGTTCCTTCAGTGGTCAGAACAGCAAATCATGTGCCTCCATCTAAGCCCATCTTCTGCATCTGTCTGATTGTGTAAATTGATTTCAAGTAAGGAGACAGCGAGAGGAGGATCAAAATAAAAGACATGTGACAAAGCAACAGGGAAGCAAGAACAAAGACGAACTGGCACAGGACTGAGGGGAAATCTGGGTTTGAAAGGACAGGGGAGCAGGTGAAACTAATCAGTCGGGTAGGTAAAGAAACCAGACTATGAACAGGAAGTGGCACAGGAGGGACAACAAAATAAAAGCCAAGGGCAGGAAATAAATCTGGGTAAAATGGGGACAAGCTAAACACACAAAACTAACTACAAACTAAAGGAACATAGATGTTCCCACTTGATTATTAATTAAATTATGACTCTCTAATGTATTTGGTTAACTTTTATTTTTCTGTATTTTCACAGTATTTACAGTGCTTGGTGTTTCTGTGTTTAAACAGTTTGGAAAAAACTTTAAAACTGAAAAAAAAAGAAAAAAAGAAAAAAGAAAATCTGATTTAGGTGAAATTTAAATTGTTTTCCTCTGAAGAATGAATATAGTACAGATCCTGTGCCATACTGAGTATCTCAATTGGTCCAGCATAGTTGCTCATTGTAGGTCCTGCATGTCAAAGATGTTGGATGCAGAAAGACCTTCTTACTGGAATGAATCAAAAACAAATTCTTAGAAAAATCTATTTTTCACAGTATTTCAACAGGCTGTTTGAAAAAGTGCAGGGTCAGAGCACAGCAGGGTTTGTTCTCTCTATTAAAATCACCATGGGATATTGGGATACTAATAGATTTATTTTGTGTGTCTAAGCAAATGAAAATTCAGTAAATAAAGTTTTAGTCACTTCATGTACTGTAATGGTTTCTATGACATTACTGGACGTGCTCTCCATCTCATCTATATGATGACAGGTTATGGAAAAACGGTTGCTTATTATGGGGCCCTTCAGATTTATGACAGCATGGCTTCATACACCTCTTTGTGGCCAAATGATAAAGTATGCTAAAACATCATTAAACATGTGCACTTGGCATCCATAGGAATGATCACCCATTTTTCATACATTACCAACATGCATCTGGGCCTCATCTAGCAGATGTAGAAAACAATAGACTGTCATGTATTATTCAGAGCTTCGAAGCCTTAGTTTGTCCGGAGACGGTTGAGCTGGTGAATGGGTCAGAAAACACACAGTGCATAACTTTTCATACATCAGTATTTTATTAAAAAATAACAAAAACACATTTTCACCATTGACTGTACATTAGCCAGGAATGAATTAGAAATACAACTATTTACTTCAATATCTTTCTATCAGTGTTTTTGGATATAGTCATTGACTTGTAAAAATGTAGTTAAAACAAAAAGTTAATTCTCTCAGAAGTTGTCGCCTTTCATTAATGATGGTAATAAGAGCAAACACAGCAGCTGAAACTGCAGTTTGGAAGGATTATTACACTTTTTTCATTTGCTTAGGCACTTCTTTCCACTCTGAGGTCACATTTTCTAACTAGTGAACACACAGGCCAAAATGCAAAATGCTTTAACAAAACATTAAAAACATCCAACAACAGCAACTTGTAGTGAAACTGCTGTATATATTGCTATGACAGTTGTGTTTTTTTATTTACTTGTGTTTTCTCAGATTGCAGTGCTCTGAGCTCTCAGGGCCATCGTACATTTGAAAATGTGACTCCAGTTTTAATGCGTGTTAACAATTGAAAAAAACTGCAGCATCATGGATGTAAACTTATGATGACTTTGGCTGCTGGTGTTCATTGTGGCGATTTATAAATGTAACTGCCATATTTGTACTAGGCAATCTATCAAGGCAAGATGTCTGTCCACAGTAAAAATCATCTTGACAATGTAGAAGGTTTTCCTTCTCTTTCTTGTTGTAACCATTCATCTAGTTCATACTGTCCATTATATGATTCTTTCCTAATGGAGATTAAGTGCAAGTGATAAAGAACCAAGTCCAGAGTCTTTGTTATGGTTGTTAGAGTTATACAAATCAAGCCAAACGTTCCAAAGTTGCAATATTTTTTATTAAAGATTTCCTCCTTATGTTTTCCTGGACAGTGATTTCCTATGAAGTTGCTGATTGATGAACATTTGGAGGACATCCTGCTTTGATTGTCTCATGCATATATAACTGTGTATATTCAGACCTATTTGAGTAATGGTGCATTCGGGTGTTGAAATCTGAGATTTGAAATCTGAGAGAACAGTGTGCACTGACTTTACTTTGCTGTAGAAACTCACTAAGCAAATATGGACAGAATAAAAAGAGAATGTGACACACTTTACTTGTACAGTTTGATAAGGTTCTTGTTGACATATGTTTAGATGTTTTGCAGACATGCAGGTCACACAGCTGAGATCCATGCACAGTGAAAACAAGCAATCTAATAATAAGGGAAGCAGCCCTCTGTAACCTCTGGGCGGACGGCTGCCTCCATACTGTTTACCACTGTTAACAGAGCAAAGAGGGGAGGAAGCTGATTCAGCATCCAAGGCAGCCACATTGAGCTGTTATGTCTCTGCCAAAGTCAGTAGATTCATTTTTAATGGAAAGCATGTAGTCAGGGCAAGTGTCAGATTTATGTGTGCAAGGAAGCGAATAGCTTGGATTTGTCATCAAACTTTTAGCTGTTAAGAATTCCTCCACTGAAATGATCTTCCAGTCATTGTTAAAACAAACTAAAAGGTGAATTGTTACAGTTGAAATTGGAGCCTAAGACTTGAGAAGCATTACTGAAAGAACTGTTTACAGTTGAAATTTTGCTCTAGTTGGTCAAAGTGGAGTAAGGTTATAAGGGTTTGAAGATTACATTTTACAAAGTGGCTGGAAGTGTCATGGACCTGACAGCAGACTCTGCTCACCTTCACCTTTTGGTCTCCCCTGCACCTATCTACCCACTTACACTGTTAAGATGGTAGGGTAAGACACCGGGGGTTCAAGACACTGAACCCCTTACAGCTCATCCCCATCCCCATCCACGCAGTTCCAGTCCAAAACCCAGTAGAAGTTGGGGAGGATTGCGTCGGACAAAATGATCCCCTGTGTTAACCCTGGACTCATGGGATAAGCCGAAAGGACAAACAGAAATACATAAATAAATCTTCCGCTGCTGTACACACACACTTCGATTAATTGTTTATTCTGGCTTCTGTTTTTTGGTGCGTATGTATTTGAGTTTCTCTGTTTTCCCATTTTGTCTCAACCTTGGATTTTGTTAGTGGTTAGTGCTTGGCATTTTATTTGGTTTAATTCCAGATTTCTATTATATTCTCTATGTGTTTTTCTTACTTAGGTCATCTTGTTTTACTAGATCCAGTTCACATTAATTACCCATTTTATGTACTGGTATTCATGTTATGATTATTCAGCTTCTCTGCTCTTGGGTCCTTCTTGAGTCAGTATCCTTGTTCAGTTCATTTAGAATCTTTAACCCCAGTATGTGTCTGTATGTGTTTTCTTCTCTGGGTCATTTAGTGATGATTCACTGTACTCCCCTAGTTATTGTATGTGTGCCTTTTAGTTCACCAGCTCTGCCGTTGTTAAAGTCTCCTATTGTAATATGTCCAATTATGTCCAGTTTCTGTTTCTTCGGTTACATTTCTAGTCTGTAGCTGTCTTGTCTGTATTGGTTCTCTTCCTAGGAGTGATTTTGTTAAGTTTCTTCGCCTTCCTTGTGTTCACAATGAGTTTACTTTACACTAGAAATGAATTGTGGCTAAAGCATCAGTAGCACTGCTGCATCAAACTGAAAGAAAGAAAAGTAGGATGGAGGCCAGGAGGCAAGAGAATAGAGAAGGACAAAAAGAACGGGGGCATAAAGGCTGCAATGAAGAGAAAAGCCTGGAAGAGAAAAGGAAAGTTACACTGTGAGGTGGCATTTTATAAAATGGCTAGATGATAGAACTGATGGATAGAGAGATGGATGGAGGAAAGTGACACAGAGGATGGAAGAGATGGGGTAGATATTTTTCGAAATAATATACAGAATTTAATGTGTTTTCCACTGAACAGTTGAGCAGATTGTCAGTAACAGAAACACTGTGTGTGTTAGTAAGAAGACAGAAAGGAAATGAGCAATTGAAACAGTGTAGCAGTGAGTGTCTGTGTCAGACAGGCAGAAGAGGAGTTTAAAGGAAAAAACCCTGCTTCACAAAATGGGCACGAACACAAAAACTATAGGTCATATCCAACAAATGTCAAGAATCGAGCGTCTGGAGGCTTCAACAAACAAGGTCACATTTTTAAATGAAGATATTCAATAAAATGAATGAAATATTCAGCAATGAGAGTGAACCTCAGAAATTGTACAGTCCCCAGATGAGGGACATTTTTGAGGTGCAGAATTATGGCCCAGAACTAAATGTAAACCCTCGTTCTTCAAAGTCTCCCAAAAGACACATGGTCCTGAAGCTAATTCCCTTGTGTCCACACACAAGAGAGACTGCAAAAACTGACTTTGATGTCTATATCAGCTTATCAGTCCTGGTCCCAGTCTTAGCTTTTCTTCAGAATCTGCATATTGCAATCAAGCACTTGATGTCTTTTTCCTCAATTACCATTATAAATTATCATTTGGCAGATGCTTTTGTCCAACTGAGGTAATTGGAACTCAAAGCGGAAAAGAATGCATTCAGATCTGTAGCTCTGTGTAATTCACACACTCTGTTGTGACTGGATTGTTTTTCCTGCCATACCAGACATGAGTATGAATTAGCTTGTTTGTGTTTTATACACATGCATTTCTCATCCAGGAGATCATAGCTTTTTTTCTCCCTTTTTAACAAAGACAGAGATGTGTTCTTTGCACTGCATCAGCAAATGTCTATAGGTTACGTTTGGAGATGTTGTCTTATTGTTTCAGTTCCACCTACTCTACATGATAGGCTTACAGTCATGTGCGAAAGTTACTACGCCCTCTCTTAAACGGGGGCCTGGTGACTCAGTGGCAGAGCACTGGGTTGGGATGCAGAAGGCTGTGGGTTTGAATCTAACCCCATCAGGTGTGGCCCCACCCAGCCACCAAGGGCCACCTTGGTGCCAGTCCCGACCCTGGATAAAAAATAGAAGATTTGCGGCAGGAAGGGTGTAAAACTAATGCCAAATCAACGTGTGGATAATGTTCCGTTGTGGTGACCCCTAAAGGGACTAGCCAGAAGATGTTGATCTTTTCTTTTTGTGTGTAAAAACGTTTGAAAAAAAAAATTGATTATAACAACAAGTTTTTTCACTGTGCTATTATTTATTTAACAAAAATGAAGCCAAACAGAAAAACCTTTTATTTTGCCTATTTCTGATTAAATATATCATTCCCTGCACAGTATCACCAGGTGAAGTTCCTGTGTTTACATTGTACATTGTACATTGGTGAACCAAGTGTTTTATTTGGTGTGACTTCTGGTAATCAGACAGAGAAAGACATTTCATTAACATTACCAACTAATAACATGAGGTTTCTGGCCCAGTGTTTGTCACTGGAAATGTCAGGGATGTGAAGAGGCATACATGAATTCTCCCTCTCATACACACAAACACACACACACACAAGACCCATTTCAAAATTCTGTATTTCAGGTTCTTAAAAGATTTGTTTTTATTCAACTCTACCACAGTCTTAGTTATTGTGGTGGAGCCTCTGTGTTTAAAAACTGAGTGTGTCTTAGATGAGAACATGTGAACT
This sequence comes from Channa maculata, assembly GCA_020496755.1. Lineage (NCBI taxonomy): Eukaryota > Metazoa > Chordata > Actinopteri > Anabantiformes > Channidae > Channa > Channa maculata. Next base: position 16,073,710 of record CM035601.1, on the reverse strand, counting down.
GCAGATTCCTGCCCCTCTGTGTGTCTCAGCTTTGCTGTCTTTAATCCTCAGAGCTATAGTACACGGTAAGAAGACAAGACTGCATTCGCTGTTCATTGCAGTCTCAGGCTGTTTTATATTAAAAAAGGTCTCCTGTGTGTGTGTGTGTGTGTGTGTGTGTGTGAGAGAGAGAGATAACCCACTGATGTTGGTTTGTACACTTACACTGCCACTCTGTCTTATAAACTCTGTCCAGGACTCCATCAACAACAACTCTTTAGGCAAGAAGGACAGCTGGAAGGACTCCCGCTCTTCCTCCCCACACATCACAGGTTAGATCCCTCCACTGTTTATGATGCTGGTGAACAACACAGTTGTATCAGATTGAGTTTTTGAGAACTAATGTTGCTTCTTAACTTGCCTTACAATGTTTTTTGGGTTAGATGTCTCTCCCATTCTTGTTGTCACATCTCAGTGATGCCCTGAGAGTTTGGTGAAAAGTCAAAAGTCAATGTCCCTTTGACCTCTCATTTGTCCCAATTACATTGATGGAATTTCTCTGGAACACCTGGAGGGAATTACATTACATCTCGCATCAACATCCGCTTTGACTCATGGATGAACTGATTAAGTCTGAACAAGCATTCATGTACAAATGGGTGCAAAAGTCTGCATCTCCATTTTTTTTACTTGGTAAAAACAGTAAAACAAATATTTGTTAATATAATACATAATACAAAGTATTTAATGCGCATTCAGCAAGTTAAAATGTTTCTTTATCAGAAATTATTTAAAGTGAAGTAGCCACAGGTGGCACCCAGGTAGCTAGAGTGTCTTGCTCAAGGGCACACCCAGTGCATGGGCTGGGATTTGACTTTTCCATCCCAGCCTTATGCCTTTAGGCCACCACCTCCAGGGTGTGCAAGGAATGGTTTTATAAAGACAAAAAACATCAGTGAACAGTGGCTCTGTGGGTGAAATGCCTTGTTCATGCCAGAGGTCAGATCAGAATGGCCAGACTGGTTCAAGCTTATAGAAAAGCAATTAACTTAAATAACCACTCGTTACAATCAAGGTATGCAGAAGAGCCTCTCTGAACATACAAGTCCATCCTGCCGTATATCAACAGGCAGGTGGTGATGATGCTGATGGCCCCCTCAGTACCAACTGAGCATTATTTAAATGCCACAGTCTACCTGAGTATTGCCCTTTATGGCCACAGCGAACCCATTTTATGAAAGCTCTTTCCAGCAGGACAATGTGTGAAAAGCTAAAATCATCTCAAACTGGTGTCGTTAATTGTGCTCAAATGGCCTCCACAGTCACCCGATCTTAGTCCAGTAGTTCACCTTTGGGATGTAACAGGAGACTTATATCATGGATGTCCACAAAGAATGAAAGCAGTTGCGACAGCAAAAGAGTGTCTAACCTTGTACTAACGAGGTGTACCTAATAAAGTGGCTGGTGTATGTATTTTATAGAAATTAAGTTTCTCCATGCTGAACTTCATCAAGAACACTTTGACATATGACAGGTGGAGCCAGGAACTGAGCCAATAATCTTGGCATAGGTGGAGGACTCGTCTGCCTGATGAGCCCCAATTGCCCCATTCACCTTGTTATTAACAAGATTTTTATCTGTACGTTAGTTTATTTCCAAGCCATTACACCAACATTACACTGCTAATACCAACCTGTAAAGCAAAATGCTGCTGAAACTTGCTAATAATAATAGCTAATAACGGTCAGAGATTTTGTGGAAAGAAACTCAGTCTTTCCTGATGTAACACTGTGATCAGATGGTTCTGTCCCATTGGGAATTCCTGGTTTAATCTGACTCTGGATTTATTTGCAAAACATTTGCATTTTCCAATCAAAGCTCACTTCTATGTTTGTTGCTGCTGCTAATTTATTGTTATTTCTGATTATTTCACTATGATAAAATGCTCTCTGTGCATGAAGCATACAGTACGCGTTCCTCAAATATATGAAATTAACCAGAAGTGGATTTTACCACTGTTAGAGTAATTTTATCCACCATAAACTGCTTACTGTAGGCCCCTGTGGTAATCCCACTGCAGACTTCTGGTTGCCTAATACTAACCCTGATACTTTTGTTTGCTTGTGTGTGTTTAAGGGGATCTAACACCCCCGGATGTCCAACAAAAAGCAGAGGGCAAAGTCCAACACAACACACGCCGCCCTGCCCCAAAACCACCTACAGCTAATGGAGCCAAAAGCAGAGCCAACACTCAGGGTGCTGCCACCACTGCAGATGCACGAGCTCGACTGCAGGAAAGACAGGTGTCTGGGACCACACACCCACAGTCCTCTAGCACACCTAGAAGTCACCGGAAGGCCGGAGGAGGAGTAGGAGGAGGACGAGGAGCTGGAAGAGGAGCTACAGCAATGAGAGAAAGGAGCTTGGGAGACATCAGAGCTAAAAATGGAGTGACAGCAGGGAAGGAAGATAAACGAGGAGGGAGACTGTGTGAGGACTTCAGATTGAAGGAGAAAGAGAGGGATGGACTTCAGAGGCCAAGAGAAGTGAATGGACTGAAAAGCCGGGGGGCTGACAGAAAAGGAAAAGTTGGTGCTAAAGGGGGTCACGGAGGAGGGCGATTCAAACAACCTAACTTGCTGTCTAACCAGGAAGTTTATCTGACAGCCATGGTGGTTCCCCGCACGCCTGTAGCACCAAAAAACCCGGACAAGACCCAAGACAAAGGTATAAACCCACCTACATCATAAATCCCTTAGTAAAATAAAAACTGCAATAAACGAAAAGATTGAGCCATTTAATCTCCATAGTCCCTATGTCTCATCATGTGTATTTGCATTTGTATTTTTACTACAGAATAAGTAATTGACTAGTAAAATCTAATAGTGATGCATGTACACAAAGTAATTGTAGTTGTACACACTATAAACTGTTGAATTGTACACAGAAAAAAAAGGACCACTAAGACCATCAGTTCATTAGAATGAACTAAATGAAGTGAACCAGTTAATTACTGTCTTCATTCGCCCTGTAATTACAACCAAATTGTCCGTTCTTTCCTCTGAAATTACAATTGCATGTTGGGTTTATACTAACAAATTATAAGATAAGTATGTGACTCATGCCATAAGAAGAAAAGTGTTTTTGTTGTAAGAAAAGCCCACTGTGAAAACTATGACTTATTCTATTTAAGGATTGTTTGACAAACCTTTAAAGGTGAAAAATATGGCCAAATATTAAAAAAAAAAAAAAAAAACGAAAAAATAATAATCCAGTATTAAGGACAAAAGTTTCCATAGAGACTTCTTCTGAGAGAAAAACAGCAGCTGATTTTAACCACTACTGACTGTTGCCCTTGTGCACCCGTAGCTGCACTCGTGTTTGTGAGAGTGCAGTTGGGTAGAAGAGTTTGTATCCCCTTATATTGAAATGGAGTAAAACAGTAATTAATTATTTAAGAGAAGTTGTGGTAAAATAATTACAAAAATAAGTAAAACATTGCAAAAGTTTGCATCTGCCTTGATAAATGCATTAAAATTACATTTTAATTTCTGATGATATAACATTTGAACTAGGTAATTGGGGTAATTGTCCATTAAATATTAATGCTAATTTAAAAATTGTTTTACTGTTTTTGCTATTTTACTTTTTGCTGTAAGGGTTGTAGCAATAACTGAAATTAAATAATGCTGAATTGCTTTTAAATTATCTGGGGCATAAATCATAAGGGACATTGAAACCTTGAAATTCAGACTGTGTAGTGCTGAATATTAAAGGACCATGTAGCGTCTCAGATGTTTGCTGGAATTTGGTTCTTATTGGACTCTCTCTCTCTCTCTCTCTCTCTTTCTCTCTCTTTCTGTCTGTATATATATGTATATATATATATATACATATATATTATGTTCTTAGGTCAAAACCATGACAGGACTCAGGACAACCCCCCTGTTCTCTCCCGGTCCAGCAGCGAGGGGGGTTCAAACAGAATGTCTCTCAGCTCAGACACAGAGGGGCCTCCACCAGGACCACTGCATCCCTCTCTATCTCATCGAACCAACCCTGACATCAGTGAAGAAGAGGGAGAGGGAGAGCCTACTCCCTGTATAAACGTTCAGAATGGTCCAACCCACTGCCTTGCAGGTCATGAAAAAACAGAGATGGACTGTACCAAGTCAGAGGCAGACACAGGGGGAGGCAAAAGTGGCAGTAACACAGAGGCGGATACCACCAACTCTGTCACTCAGGGAGATAGTGTGGCTGCTCGGACTCTTCCAAAGAGTGAAACTACAGCAGGGTTAAATTATGATTCTGTGAAATACACTTTGGTGGTCGATGAACACGCTGAGTTGGAGCTGGTGAGCCTTAAGGACTGCTTGCACGGATACAATGAGCACAATGATGACAGTGATGAGGAAACAGTTTATCAGTCAGCCAATGAGGAGGAAGACCCAGAGTATGAGGAGGAGAGGAAGAGGAGAGAGCAAGCAAGAAAGCAAGGTAATGCTAAAGATTCATCACCTGGTTCACCTGGTTTAGTTCTTATAAACTCAAAGGTGCAAGAACACCAGGGAATGTATCAGTAATGAATGTGATAGACTGGTTCACAGCAACAATAACATGAACACACTTGCAAGGCCTTAGTGTACATGCATGTGAAACATAGCCCTTGTTCCCATAGAATCACAATCACAGTAAACACGTATCTTTGAGCTACAAAAGTTAATACAGTCTTTTCCTCTAATGACATATTCTTCCTTAGAGTAATTCGACTGAATCTCACTATCTCTGCTGGTTTCTCAGTGGATGACTCACATTTTAATACAGTGGCTTATCTCATGTCATACAAAGGATAAAAATGTAATCAATCAAATTTGATCATAACAAAGGAGAATTAAAAATTTGCATTAAATATTGAGGAACCACCAGCACATTTTCCATTGCTGGAAAAAAATGTTTGTACATCTGTTACTGGATGTGCTATTTCAGATACAAAAAATTTGAAATGATTAATTTTTCTCTCAGTATCCTTACATAGAAAAACTAAATACAGTACTCACAAAAAGTTGGACATTTAACTTTCGGGTGAAATATTACAATGCAACTAAAATGCACTTAAAACTTTACAGGTGAACTTAATTTGACCTCCAAATTTTTGAATGCACATGTCCAGCTGTTCAGTGTCTCAGTAGTGCATAACATAACAAAATTGCACAACATGTTGTTTTCTAACAGGGTGATTGGATTATGTCTGATCCATGAACCGACCACTAAATTTTCTGGTTCAGTGACAAATTGAATTTAAACAGTTCTCCCATCATCCTGTTCACATTTTGACATCATGAGACCAGGATGATATGTAACAATTGGCAAGTTATTGAGACACTGACATTTTTTGAGATGAATAGTCATTTCTTTGAGATGTAGAAATTACTATTCCATGCTTCTACAGTACTTAAATGCCCTACTTTCATGATATAATATCACTGTAGCTTGACCATTTTACATTTTCCATACATTTTACCCGAAAGTTGAATATCCCTAACTTTTTGTGAGCAGAGTATAGAAAACTAACCTCTACTTCCCACCAAAGTACATGTACTAACATTTGCGTATAACAAAGTACAATCGAAAAAGCCTGCACAACTGACAACTTGTACGTTCATTGAAAGTAGATCAAAGTAAAAAGGAAAGTATTTCAAATGGTGAAAATACTTATGTGTAAATTATCTTAACTTAAATTAAAACTTTAAGAGAAAACTGTAGACGACCAAGAACTAAGCCTTGTAGAACGCCACTGGACACATAATGTTTAAGCACCAAGCTTTGCATTTGATGTTTTTCTTTTCTTGGTAATATCAGTTTAAGTGTTCCTTGTTTACTACTCCAAGAGAGGAGAAAAGAAGAGGAAAAAAGAAGAAAGGAGGCGGAGATGAAAAAGTGGAGGGAAGAGGATATGAAGAGGAGAAGGGAGGAGGAGGTAAAGAGAAGGAGTGAGGTTGTAGCGAGAATCTACAAGCATACCAAGGTAACATCAACCACAACTTCGGAGGAAGAGGAGTCTAATGGAGGAAGGGCCGGGGCTCCAAGAAGCAGGAAATTCCTCAATCTATTTGCCAACAACAGCAGCCATTACAGTGCCACTGGTTTGTATACTCCCCTACAATATTAGAATACATTAATACATAACAATACAAATTACTAGAAAAAGAAAATGCACTGTGAATACCTCAGTGCTGAAAGGATTTTCCAAGCAAAGCAGAAAAAAGCTGAACTTGAAAAAAGTATCAAACAGACATTTATTTTGAAACTGTGTGTCCTGTGTGTGTGTGTGTGTGCCTCCAATGTCTATCATGTGGGAGAAAATCTGTCAGGTAAAGTGTTTGGATGCAGCTCTGAGGCTAATCACTGTGTTTGTTACCATGGCAATGGCGCCTTTGAACCTGCTGGCTTTCAGACATAAAAAGTTGATAAAAGTTGAAGCTGAGAGTGTATGTGATGTCATACACTCTACTTGCGCCAACATTCCGCAATATAAAATAATTTGAAAATAGTACAAAAAATTCAAAAACTGCATAAAACTAAAACTGTGATTATTCTAAAACTATAAAAGATATTAAGAAGCAGAATACAAGGATGATAGCTGAAAATCTTGTGATTTGCTGAAATTTGAATGGTTTTTCTAGGCTGAAGTATGCCCCATTAGTTAAAGCTGAAATATTCAAATTTTTATTTAAATGAGAGAAGATTGCTGAAAAAAAGTATGAAATATATTTAAAAAGCTGTATACAGGCAATAATGTCCTTTATAAGCTGAACATTTCGAAGTTTGAATGGTGGTTCTAGCTAAAACAATGCGGAAGCAGTTAGGTGCCAAAAATGTATAATACGTGTAATAATAATAATAATAATAATAATAATAATAATAAAGATTAAAATATCTTACTGTGAATGCTTCAGCAATTTTACTAATGGCAAATATTTTGATGTAAAAAAGAAGATCACCATAGTTATTATGTTGCTATCAACCAATTTTCAGTAGGTTTTTTTTTGTATCATTTTGGCTCCCTATGCCACCACAATATATTTGAAATGAATCAATCAAGATGTGGTTAAAGTGTAGCCTGCCAACTTTGAGGATTCTATCAACAAAACTTGATGCACTATGTAAGAATTACTGTCATTTTTATACATATGCAGCCTTTAAGCATTCAAAAGTAAATGAATAATTACTGTGTTATTGTTTCAGTTCATTTACAGGTTAACTAGAATAAAAGCTCTATAGTATATTTCAAGTGTGCATTTGATATGTATCAATGTTAGCTGTAGCATGAAGACAGAAAAGTCGTGAAAACGTCCTCATTAGCCTGAGGAAGACCACGCTGCAGGCATGTGTGGCTGCTGCATGCCCACTGAAACTGGTCCACTTTTATTTATAAATGATAGAAATGATCTACTGTAAATGTGATCACTGTCCAAATTCTTATGGATATTACTGTAAAATGGTCCTGTTTTGTTTTTTCTCATACTGCTGACTGTTCTTTAATGATGGCTCAAATACATCAGAGTAACATGCTGATATCAGGCTACAATAATACTGTTAATTCTAATTGTGCTATTTTGGTGAATTGTTTGAATATGAATATCTAGTATTTATCTTGCCAAATAAGTATTTTTTGATTGGCTCTTTAATATGTAATTGAAGGGAAATGAAGTAGGAGTAAACCATCCCAGCACGCACTAGGGTTAAAAAAATCAGAGTATACGTCTGATTTTACATGTGTTTCTGCATTTTACTACACACTTACTTACTTTGTTCATTATTGTATTACATTACATTCTGACTGTTCCGCCACTTTTACCCCTGGTGAACCAAATATTTCTAGTGAATGTGTTTAGACTGTGAATTATGTTGATGCGTCACTGGTGACATTCTTTATTACATGCATGTACCTCTACTACATGTAAAATCAGGCTGCTGTGCATTTAAAAATGTCCTTAAAATCTTGAGAAAAGTGTTAAGTGCACATGGAATTTTCAGGAAAGTGAGGCCTGCACTAATTGTTTAATAACCATTTAGCATATGTTCTTAATTCACTCGTCCTTTAACACTCAGAATATAGTTGATTTTATCTTTTTTCTCATAGTATCTCGAAATCTACATTGATTATTTTTAGAGTGAAGAGTTTTCTAGATGCAATGTATGTGGAATGTAATTGTGATAATTTTCCTAAACCACCTTTATAAGGTCTACAAATTATTTATTTTGAATATTATTATATATTAATTATTATATTCAAGTTCTCAGTAAATGAATTAGATCAGTTGATTTAGTTTCTTCTCATAAAAGCATAATTGTAATATAAAGTACAAACTCTAAGGCCCTGAATGTTAGTGTAAAATCTATGCTGTATCATTCAGGTGCTGGGTCGTTTGGTGTGTTCTCCTGTGTTCTGGATGGAGTGGAGAGACAACAGAGCCACAGAGCTGTCTACAGGTTAGCACATATGAACAAACACAAACTAACTATAACATGTGCAGATCTACACACTGGACTGAAATCTGTCCTCTTGTATGCCTGATTCTAGGTTTGTCCCTCGTCATGCTGATGAGCTTTATCTAGAGACGGATGACCCAGTGTTAATACTGAACCAGTCTGAGGACCTGTGGTGTCAGGGTTACAACATGAGGACTGGGACTACTGGCATTTTCCCTGCCTTCTATGCTGTTAAGGTGGCGAAAGATATAAACCAAGGTACACTACAAATACATGTCGAATTTTACTAACAGTATCATCGTTTTCAACCACATGCACAATTTAAGTGTTGTCTAAGTGATGTTTTGTCCTTTTTTTTTTTACAGTCCAGAAAGGTGGTTGGATTGACCAGTTCTTAGTGCGATTCTTAGGTTCGGTTCAGGTCCCCATTCACAAAGGCAATGACGTGCTGTGTGCTGCAATGCAGAAGGTAAGTAAGTATGAGACACTATACAGCACAATACTGTGGGCCTGGTGTCTCAATAGATAGAGATGGGATACAGAAGGCCCCGGGATCAAATCCCACTCCATCAGGTGTGGCCCTGCCCAGCCATCACAGGCCACCTTGGTGCTGATCCCACGCCTGGATAAAAATGTGAGGGAACCAGTGTAAAAACTGTGGCAACCAATGAAGGGACAAGCTGAAAGATCTTTTTGACTGTAACAGCATAATACTATATGAACCATCAAATAATTATCACCATAGTGACCAGGGGTTTTGTGGTTACTAAAAAAAACCACCAACTGGCGGTTATCAAATGACATAGCAACAAAGTAAGCTCTAACAACAGCAAATTCTGAATATTTTTTTTCTTAATCTCTTAAATCAAACTTCAATAAAGAATGATATAAGTATAATATTAATATGGCGCCTAAAACTGCAACTTTAAAACCATTCTTAGTCACTTTGAGCTGATTGTTTTGGTTGTATTGCCCTCAATCTGAACATACAGTGGTAATGTACTTGAAAGTTTGTGAACCCTTAAAAAGCTCCGATTATCCCATTCACGATCCGGTGTATTTTATACAGTATATGTCTAGAAAGATGGCTGTCAATATTTCACATAGTTGGAGCACCATGATACATAAATGGTTAAGGCACATACAGTACCATGTAACCTCAGTGTACTGGATTTGAATTTGGCTTGGGACCTTTGCTACCTGTCATACTCTCTCCCCCTCTCTCCTTTCTGGTCTGATCTCAGCATGTACAACCCTAATTCTAAAAAAAAGTTGGGAAGATGTGTAAAATGTAAATAAAAACAGAATACAATGATTTGCAAATCGAATCAACCCATATTTTATGTACAATAGAACTTAAACAACATATCAGATGTTGAAACAGAGAAATGTTACCATTTCATGGAAAATATTAGGGCAGCAGGGATGGAGTTGTTAGTGCTGCTGCCTTGACAGCTAGAAGGTTGCGGGTTCACGTCCTGGCCGACCGCGGCCTTTCTGTGTGGAGTTCTTACCCTGCTTGCGTGGGTTTCCTCCAGGTTCTCCGGTTCTTCTTGTCTGATTCAGCATTCCAGCTGTATAACAGTCCTGGGCCTAAGTTGCCAGGTTTTTCAGTGGTTTTCAAAAAGAACTTCAAATTTTAAGAATCAGAAACATGCCTGTTTTTAATGCAGTGCTGCCTGAGGACCCAAAGATCACGCACATCAAGTTTTGACCTTCAGTCTTGTCCCTTGTGCACAGACATTCCTCCCGATTCTCTGGATCTTTTGATATAATACACTGTACATAGTGGGATCTTTAATGTATTTGCAATTTTACATTGAAGAACATTTTTTCTGAATTATTTTGGCCCAGTTTGTTGCAGATTGGTGAACCTCTGCCCATCTTTACATTCTGCTTCTCTGAAATGCTCCTTTTATACCCAGACCTTTTATACCCAGACCAAAATTAACCTAATTAGTTGTCAATGCTCCTCCATTTGTTTTTTTTGCCCCTCTTTCAACTTTTTTGAGATGTGTTGCTGCAAAAAAATAAATAATTTTGTCCATGAAGTGTTAGAATTTCTCAATTTAAACATCTGATATGTTGTTTATGTTTTATTGTGAATAAAATATGGGTTGATGAGATTTTGTTTTTATTTATGTTTACACATCGTCCCAACTTTTTTGGAATTGGCATTGCATCTAATGAAGACAGAAATGCCCCAAAACATTTTAAAATAAAACGTTTTCAGTTGTCCAAGTCACACAAAGTCTCGCAGAGGAAAAAACTTTGCTTGTTTTGAAAAAAATGAAGCCATAATATTGATAATTTCATCAACATCACTCGCTGGCTTTAAATCCTCCTGACATCTGGGGACGAAGCTGAGTGCTCTATCTATGCACAGGCTCACTCACATTACCGGGACCGGGACAATTTAAAAAAATGTAAGTTGACCTTTAATCAGATATTCACATGAGTCCTAAAAACTAAATTAAAGGGAAAAAAATTGAATAAATGAGAAAAAAATAAACTTTATTTGTAGACAAATGATCAAATCTTAAACTTATGTGAATGTCTAGGATGATTAATTTATTTGAAGTGGAACTTTAAGTCAGCCCTGCCTTATTTGGAGGAGATATCTGGGTCTCCACGATCAAAGTCTGAGCTTGACAACACACGTTTAGTGTGTCATGGATCAAACAAAGGAGATTTCAGAAGAGTTTAGAAGAAAACTTGTTGATGCTCCCCAGGCTGGAAAGGCTTACAAAAGAATGTCTAAGGAGTTTGGAATAAAACAAAGCCAACTGTCAGGCAGACCATTTACCATTGGAGAATATTGATCACCATTACCTTCCCCAGGAGTGGTCAACCAACAAAGACGAAACTGAGAGCAAGGTGTGATATTGTCTGGGAGGTTACAAGGATCCCCAGCGTAACATCTACAAAACTAAAAGCCTCCTGCAATGCTTAAATATGTTGATGAGTCCACTATCAGGAGAACCTAGAGTGGTGAGCATGTTTTAAAGAGGATGCTACTAGTGTCCAAAAAGAACATTGCTGCCTGTCTACAATGTGATCAAGGACATGTGGTTAAACCAGAAAACTGTTGGAAGAATTAAACCAAAGCAGAACATTTTGGCTTGAGAGAGTGTTATGTGGTATGTGTTATATTTTGTGACAACCAATCTCTGCATTCTAAAATATGAACCTTATGGTGGTGGCAGTATCATAGTATGGATTTGCCCCTAATGCTAGAGAAATGCTTTGGGAGGACCTGATGAAGGCAGTACATGCCTGAGTTGAAGCTGTTCAGAAGGAGGAATGGAGTGAAAACCCTCTAAGCTGATGTATAGGGCTGATAATCAATTACTACAAATGTGTAGTTGAAGTTTGTACTGTTAACAGGAGTCACATCAATTACTGAAGGCACAGATTTATATAATTTTGTGGCACAAAGGTTGGATACTTTTCCACAATAAATACAAGAATAAGTACAATGTTTTTGTCTCCTTTGTTTAACTGGATTCTATTTATCTAATTTAAGACTTGTAAAATATAATCAATAAATGCAAAAAAAAAATAAAATAAAATCTGCAGATTTAATAATATTCAACATATAATAAAAACAATAAAAATTAAGTTGGCTACTTCAAAGAGAAGAAAAACATTATGTCAGCAGACAACACACTGAAAGGATTAGCAATCCTCTAAAAAAAAATAAAACAGTCACATCAATCTCAGTATTTGGATTATATACCAACCAGGTTATATTTAAATAGGATTTGATGCTGCACTCGATCTGTGGCTGTGCACATTAATTATTCTATTGAGCTGGGACTGTGCTCAGATTATCAGTTATTAACATCTTTAATAAAAATCCAGAGTCAATGTAAAACAACTGCTCATATTGTTGATGCTGGTGCATTACGTGTCCTGAAGTAAATGGTTCAAATATTCAATCACTGTCTTGCTTGTTACAGTCTGTGTTGTCAGGCTTAAACAAATCGAGCTTTTTGTGTATTATTGTATGTTATGTTGAAATATTGACTTTTCATATTGGCCATAATCTTACATTTATGGCCAATCATGCATGATGTCTCCATCACAGTGAGGAACATTAACATAAAGACGCAAAAAGGCACAAAACTGTTGTTTTAATGGATTGATAACAGCAGCAATGTCACGTAACAAAGGAGATGGTCTATATCACCACTTATAATGCAGTTCTTTCTTGAAGCTTGATCTAAAACTACATAACCTGACAGAACTCTCATCACCAGCTCCTGGTGTGTTTGTTGACTCATTCTTTGTGTTAACAGGTAGTGTGTAACAGGCGGAGTGCAGGTCAGCCTCCTTCAGTGTGTGTGCTGGAGGTCAGTGTGAAGGGTGTGAAGATCAGTGTGCAGGACCAGTGTCAGTCTGCTCACAGGGTACGTGTACTAATGTCTCAGCCAATCTCGAATGCCGACCTGCTCTCTTTCTTGACTGTCACACCTTTTTTAAATCGAACTAATACAAAAATCTGCAGCAGGCGACTATGGTGTTAGAAACAACAGACTTTGGTGTAGTTACATCTTCAAAAGTTAGTACCCCCTCATCTCTGCTTTTTTTTTTGTGTGTAAAACATAATAAAATCATCTTATCATAGCAGGTCTTAGTATTAGGCAAATACAACCTCATACAAAAAACAACATGTAACTTTTTTCACAGTGCCATTATTTATTTAACAAAAAAAAAAAAAGCCAAACAAACAAAAAAATATGTGGGAACTACTAAGTACCCTATTACTGCTTCCGTAAGATTCAAGCCCTTAAATAACTGATCATCAGTCGGTCTGCAGACGTCTATAAAAGCAGAAGTTTTAGCAGTTTTCAGGTCTGGGGTATTGAGTGTGTGCTAACGCACGAGCATGCGAAAAGTTAAAGTCCATTACAGCACAATTAGAAGAAGACTTAACAAGTACAGTTTATTTGAAGGGTTGTTAGGAGAAAGTCTCTTCTGTCTAGAAAGAACATGAAAGCACAACTGAGGTTCAGAAAACTGCATCTGAACACCAAAGTGAACTTGTTTGGCTTTAATGTCCAGCACCATGTTTGGGGATACCAAACACAGCAGTCGTTGAATCGACCATGATCTCTCTCTATACCAGAGGATTCTAGAGGCAAATGTGAGGACATCTGTCTGACAGCTAAAGCTTGTTCCAAATTGGGTCATGGAACAGAACAATGATCCAAAGCAGACCAGTAAATCTACATGAGAATGGCTGAAAAATCAAATCAAGGGTTTGGAATGGACTAGTCAAACTCCAAACCCAATTGAAATGCTGTGGTGGGACCTTAAGAGAGCTGTGCATAAGAGAATGTCCAAGATTAGGCAAAAATTGGAAGAATGGGCAAAAACCCCTCCACAACAACGTGAGACATTGCTAAAGTTACTTCAACTTTTTGCTGCTAAAGATGGATTTACAAGCTACTGAATCATATGGGATACTTAGTATTGCCCACATGTTTTTTTTTCTACTTTGGCTTTCTATTTTGTTGAATAGCGAGAAAAGTTATGTTGTTGTTTGTCTGAGATTGAATTTGCTTAATATTAAGAACTGTTGTGATCAGATGACTGTAGGTGTTCGGTGCTTTACAGTGGCAAACAAGCTGTGGTGAGTGCATCCATATAGTTCTTGTCTGACGAATTTGAATCATTCAAACATTTGTCACCTCTTTCTCCATCAGGGGGACCAGTGTTTCCATTTTTTCCAGTTGAAGAACATCTCATTCTGTGGCTGTCATCCAAAACACAGCAAGTGAGTTGCTCCATAGATACAATCAATTCTAATATTTGCATGAAACATTTATTAAACTATATTACATTGTACTCCACGCTATGTGTCCACTACAGCTTCAGTAAACCTTTCAGTAATGCTGATTATTGCTGTGCAGGTATTTTGCTTTCATCACCAAACATCCTGACCAGCAGCGCTTTGCCTGTCATGTGATGGTATCAGATACAACATTGCATCCTTTGGCTGAGTCTGTCGGGTAACAACTTGTTTTTTTTGTTAATGGGGCTACTGTATATTGCGGTAGCAGACAATTTAACATCAAACTGTACATTTTGCTACATATTCTGTTTGTTATCTACTGATATGACTAAACATGTGTATGTTTCTGTCTTCTGTTCTCTTTATATCTGCTTTGTCAGTTCATTTTCTGATTCTCTTCTCTGGTGTCCCACAGGAGGGCCTTCCAGCAGTATTATAAGGAGCACATAGGCTACTCCTGTCCTACTGAAGATATCTTTATTGAATAACAAGTCTCCACCATCCACACTCTGTACTGAATACTCACTATGTGCATGTAAGCATGGTCTTACACCACAAACTGGACCACTGATATATCCTCATCAGAATACTTGTGTGGTGGATTTTCTTTTCTTAGCTGCATCCCCTGATATAGCAAGCTTTTCCTTCCTTTGGTCATGTCACAATATAAATACCTCTACGGATGGATAGGGTCACATGAGATGTCCCATACAGTGAGAATAAATGTAACATACAGCAGAGCTATCCAAACACAAATATCAGATGGTGATATATTTTATTTTAAATCTAAAAGGACTTATCTGTGGAGATATTGGATGGAAATGTACATGCAGAGCTTTCAGGAAGACGGAGTTAATTTAATGAGAGAACTTTTATTATTAAGTTCTGAACTTGCAACCAATGCTGAAATAAGTGATCAATTGGTAATAAATGACCTTTATTGGTCTTATTAAAACCAATAAATGTTATAGTAGCAGCTCTGTGACACTGTTTTCAGGCTACTTTAACTGTGAAGCAGTGTAAATGGAAACATTATAAGGTACTTAGCCATAAACCAAACTCGGTGAAAAGCCACCAAAGTTATTATAAATTGTGTCTGGAACAAATTTCATGGAAATCAAATTAGCTTTTGGGATATCTTACTTGATACCTCACTCAAAACTACACACTCATGTAAGCAAAGCTGCAGGTTCATGCAAACAAGATAAATGTTCTGACTTTAAATTCTCCTTCTTTTTACCACTTCCCCACTGCAGTTTCAAAGGCAATGCTTTGACATACACTACTAGAGAAATGGAACTGTTTGTTTCCCTGCACAGATGATGACATACTGATATTTTCTAAAGTGCGTATAATTATGGATCTCATAAACCTGCCCAAGACTTGACAATCCACTTAGAAAAGGTGCCCACTTTCTCTTTTTGCTGCTTGATGTTTCTTTTCTTCCAAATGTGGTTATGCAGGGTTTCAGTGGTTGAGCAATGACATAGTTTTTTTCAACTCTGTGTAATACCAAGGCCCAGATTACACTGTGCAATTTATGTATGTGTGTGCAACAGAGCAGATTTGTCTGATCACCATGCGTTTGTGTCTTAATCCACTTCACTATCAGCTCATGCTTCCTTTGCAGTGCCTGATCCAACTAGGCCTAAATTGGGGTCAAATTAATGTGTCTCATTAATGGTTACTGTAAAAGAACATACTGAAGTTGGCTTTGAAAGAGTTACTTTCACAGACAGTTAAGTCTTATTTGTGGATGTAGGAAGATTACTTCAAGCTAATCTAAGCTGCACCAATCAACATTTTTTTACAACAATGGGACAATTGTGCAGTGTTGCACAGAATAACTTGTAGTGATCAACCCACATAAACTTATTAACCAGTACTGCAGCTTTCTTCAGCTCTATGTAGTTTTAACTAATCAATTTGATGCCAACGTGCAAACTACATTGTCATCACTCTTGTTTCTAGTAGCAAGAGCCTTTTAAGCTAAAAGGCTATGACAAAAAGCGACTCCAAAACACATAGAAACTTTATTAACATGTTAGCCACGACCACTTTAATAATGTGGCAGTTATGTATTCAGCTTGTCTTGCTGCCCCCAATTGTACAAAAAAAAAAAAAAAAACATTAATGCTGCTTTAATGTTTAGGATTTGAACTTTCTGACCAGGCAACAAAAATGCATACATGTCTGAGCAGATAAAGTCAATGGAAATGAAGCCTGAAATGTTTTGTGTTCAAAAAAATAGTGCCTTTTTTCTTTGGTTTAGTGATCATGGTTGTCCTCCGTTTTACCTGTTGACTTTAAATATGCTTTAGTCACAGAATCGAAATAGATGTTCAGATGATATGACTTGGTGCATCTAAGATGGCTGCCATGAAAATTTCTATCCAGTGGTGTTTGGGACCGATCAACACTAAATTATTGCACTTTACAATGAGAAGACATCCATCTGAGATGATTCAACATTTTTGTGATATTTTTGTTTATTATTAGGATTAGATTCACTATTAATTCTATTAGTCATTTTGTCCCATTATATCTATTATATCTATACCAGGGCAAAATGCTAATTAATTAACAATACCAACAGCTTTAGGCTTGTCCCTTCAGGGGTCACCACAGCAGAACGTGTTCTGCACATTGGTTTGACATGAGTTTTGCCCATCTTGCTGCATACCTCCTGTTTTATCCGGCTCGGGACCGAGACAAAGTTGGCCCTTGGAGGCTGATCGGGGCCATCCCAGTATTCTACCCATTGAGTCACAAGGCCCCCTGTTAAGTAATTAATAAAATTATTAATAACAATAGTAATAATACATTTTATGTAACAGCACCTTTCAAAACGCTCAAGGACACTGTTCAATCTCTGTTCATTGTACAATCAACAAACAAATAAAACAGAAGACGATGACAGGACAATGCAAACACAGATTATAGTGAGTAGCCAATATTGAACAGCGATGTTTTGAGTCTGAGTTTGAAGAAAGCAAGAGATTCATTGTTTCTAATGTCTAGTAGAAGTGAATTCCAGAGTTTAGAGTTCCATGGTGCTAAGGTGAGCAGCACTGGGTGGAAGAGGAGGATCTAAGAGAGCGGGAGGATGTGGCTATATGGAGGACGTCAGAAAGATATGAAAGGGAGAGGTTGTGGATGGCCTTGAAGATATACAGGAGGATTTTGAATTCTATTCTGTATTTAACCGGGAGCCAGTGGAGTTGCTGGGGTGATGTGATAAAATGAGGAGGATTTGGTGATTATGATGCGAGCAATTTAGTTTTGAATCAGTTGTACCATCTGACAAGAAATAGTTTTAAGTGCTGAATATTAATACACGTCATGTAGTTTCTGTCTGAAAATAGTGGAATTTGTCTCCGATCCAAAACTAGTAGGACCTGAATCCTTTCCTTTCACCATTTTTCCCTCCCATTTCTTGCTTTTCAGACAGCAATTGCCTTCCAGTAATTTCATAAGAGTATGAAAATAAATTCAACAGAAATCTTACTTTGTCAAAATATAAATGGTGATAACTAGAAGTTTCAAGTTTGTTAAAAAAAACTACCATGCACTATTGGAATGGTCTTTTAAGTTATTATGTAATTGTTTATTTATTTTTTCTCATACAATATCTACCACATTTCATTTCCATGTCAGCCACCTTAAGTGCACCACAGTAAGTTGTTGTGATCCACCGGAAAGTGTCCTTTCTATGTATTCCACTTCTGTGATTCAAACACTATGGGAATCTACTGTACTTAACTCATCAATAGAGATATATCATGTATAGATACTATATGTACAGTCCAAATGCTAAGTATTTAGACAGTTACACACATCAGCACATTCACTATAATTTGAGTAGATGTATATCACTGGAGAGTAAACAGTATGGGAGACAAAGTCCTTTTAAAACATACTGTCACAAAGGTGTTTTAATACTGACGTAAACCTGCTCAAATTTGAGCTGTTTGGCACTTTGATTTACTGTAAAATCCTTTTTAAAATTTCTAACTGAATATCCTGAGAGAGCCTGAAGATGAAAAATGTGTAAATGTCCCAATACTTATGGTCTGGACTGTATGTATGTTTGTATAGGAGTTATTATTGTATGCTGTCGGTATAACCAAACTTCTGGGTGTAATGCCGCATGATATTGATGTTGTAAAATGATGACAAGAAGCACAGACTGGTGGTTATAGTGATGGTTGTAATTCTTGTCAATAAATCATGTTTACAAATGTGCCCAGAAAACATATATGTTCTTTAGAAGGACTGCTTGCTACTTTCAGACTTACTGTCACAGCATTTTCAGAAACACTTTTTTATTTGTTTAAAATTAATTAATTCGGCATTTTCAGATGCAAAACTCAAAAGTTTACAGTGACAAACAATATTAGGTTAGTATAAAACACAGTCTCGGCTAAGATTTAAAATATAAATGTTTAATATGTTTTAAAAGAGTGATTACCGCAGTCGCACAAAAAGGGCATAGATCAAATTTCGGTGCTTTCTTTGGCGGAGCTTTCCAGAGGCGGATGTGGGCGAAGCTTTTCAGAGTGAATATCGTACACTGGAAGAATACATCTGCTTTGATACTGCATATTTTCCACTGGTGAATCCAACGCTAGATATTCTCACCAACACGAGGTGATCTTAAAACTCATCCTGATGTTTTAATAACTCTGGAAGAGTCAATAAACTTTGTGACTGGATATTTTACAGAAATTTTCATGCAAAATAGTTAAAAAAAAAACTGTCACATATATTTCTATACATTCCTTTAAGACTTTTTTGTATATTTGTCCTGATATGATTAATTGCTCTAAGATTAATCTTGACTGTCACTAATAAACCAAAGGGAGCAAAGGTTTTGATCTAACAATGATCAACCATTTCTGTAAAACAGCTCAGCGGTGCATCTCATGAACCATACAGTGATGGGAAACTTTGGTGTTGTTAAAAAATGATATATGCCAAAGAGAAAAAGTTTAGGCTTCTGCATTTCATCACTGTCATTAAAAGCCATCGTTTACATTAGTTTTTCTCATTTGCTCGGACACTTGTGTCTACTCTGAAGTCACATATTTTTAAAATAGGCAGAAACAGAAGCACACTGCACAAAATCACACATTTTGTTTGCATAATGTTCTGACACTAACAAAACAATAAAAACGCTCAAGAAAAGCAAATTCTCCCTCAAACTTATAGTCAAACATTTACACACTAAAAAATATTCCATGTTGATTTTACCACAGATAACAAACCCTGCTACACTCTGCAGGGCCTGTTGAAACATTTAATAGAATAGGGAGATTCTAAGAAAGCTTTCTTGATTCATGCCTGTATGCAGGACTTTTCTGTATCCAACTGTGTTGAACATCTAGACTAGATTAATTTCAGACACTCAGTGGCATAGGATTTGTGCTATATTCCTTCTTCAGAGATAAAAATAGAAATCTGACCTAAAAACAGAAATTATGTTTTTACTTTACTGCATCAGATTTCATTCTTTTTCAATATTGTTCAAATATAGGAAAGCTGAACACTGCAAATACTGAAGTGAAAATACAGAAAAATCAAAAACTAGAAATATCTAAAAAAAATCTAAATGAAGACATGAACTTTTACATTTAGTACAATTGCTCCTGACTTTTTTCACTATACAGTACACAAATGTATGTTGTGTGTGTGTGTCTCCACCGTGTATCATGTGGAAGAAAATCTGTCGGGTAAAGTGTGGACACAGCTCTGAGGCTGATCACATGACCTGATTCAGTTGTGCCTATTACCATGGCAATGACACATTTACTGAAGACAGGTTATAAACTGCAGAAACTTTACCTCCCAAAATGTGCAAATTGTGAAAAATTATTAGTCCTATTAACAAAATTTCAAAACTGTGTGCGGCAGAAGATTTCACCGAACACAGTGATACACTTCATTTGAAGATACTCAATAAAATAAAGGCATGGTGATTTTAAAACAGCCCCCGTTTGTGATTTGAGGAGAATTTCTAGACCACCAATGGGCATTTCAGATGGCACTCTCTCTGTTTCTGGCCTAATACTGAAAGAACCTTAAGCCCTGTCACTATGACAGTTACATTTTCTGAAAGAACACACATATACCTATGTTTTAATATAATATATAGTATAATTTGAAAGATGACAGTTGACTGAAGAAAAGAAAAAAAGGAAAAAGTTGATAAAAGGTGAAGCTGAGAAGTTGAGTGCTTGTGATGTGACCCACTCTAGCTGTGGCAACTTTCTGCAATATACACTAATGGACAAGTTGAAAATTAACCAAAAATTACCTCAAACTAAAAAAATATTAAAAAGCTGAATGAAATACGAATAACTGAAGGTCTTTTGACTTGCTTAAAGTTTGAATGGTCTCTGTAGGCTGATGTATGCCTAACTAGTTAAATGTTTACAATGTGTCCCTTATTTATTTGATGCATCCTCTAATACTTGTTTTCTTGTTCAGGCTATTCGATAAAAAATAGATACAAATAAAAATGATAAAAATGACACTGCACTGATTTTACAGATAAAAGACAGTGGATCAGTGTAATTTTTGCAGGAGCTTCATCATTGTAGGAGAAAGCCTGTGTTTCAAAAATCCCACTACATTAGCATTTTGTAGGTACAACATGAGTCACTCAAGAACCAGAGAAATCACCCATAAGATGTCTCAGTCAGAAATGTCAGGAGATTTAATTTTTTCTTTATTAATCACAGTGAGAGAGGATCTCCATACAGTAACACATTCACATATAAGGCGTCAAATAATTTTTCTTGATGAATCAAAACAAAATGTAAACAATTCATGCTTGAGCTTTAGGTTATGCACAGGAAGGAAGAGGAGGAATAATTCCTACTGAAGTAATTTTTCCAGTTCAACGTGCTCAACACATCTCAGTAACACAGAACATTTAGCTATCATTTCAATTACTGTTAGACGTATTACAATACATTTTAATTTGTTCAAGAACACTGATAGTGTTAATGCTTAGTGCTGTCAATCTCCCTTTTACAAGAAAGATTTGAAGCAGCAGGAGCATACACACACAGAGTGTGACGATAAGCTAAAAAGGCTGGTGTTCTACCATCGAGAACAACAGCTTTTAAGATAAAAACAAATATTTGCAGTCAATAATTCCAATTTAGACATGACTGATGGCCCTACAGTACCCCCATTCAGGGACAACTTGTTACTAAGTATTAATTAGGTTAATACTTGAGTTAATTGAGTGTTATTGCTGCTGTTTTGCTTGATAAGAGTACTTATTACAAGCCAGTGAAATAATATCATTACCAAACAATTCTGAAGTGTTTTGCTTGGAGAGGTGATAGTAAAACACAAAATACAGTGAGGTATGTCACATGACCATGTACAGACTGTAGCAAGCAGCATAAAAAGAACAATGTAACATCAATAGTGAATCTAGAGTGCAAGAAGTCTTGTTGTGTGTACCCTACAGCCACCGTGTGTTTAGGGTGGGGAGGGGGGGGGTCAGAGGTCAGTTTTCAGAAGAGTCGGTCTCTTCTGTGGAGCCATCACTTTCCACCTTTCTTCTGTGATGGATGTTTCTTCTTGGCGAGGCCTTCCTCTGCACCTCCTTCAGCCCCCCCACTGCACTGCCACTGCTATTGCTGCCAGGACTCACAGAGATCTGGGCGATTCTGGACAGCAAGAAACAAAAAAAGACATGTAAAGAGAAGAACAGAACATAGAAAGGAAGAAAGGAAAGCAAAGACACGACAAGAAGCAAAGTGTCCAGAAAAATATTATTGTGGTAGTGCAGCATCCAGAACTTGAAATTTCCCTTGTTTGGTATTGTTATGCACAGTGCACATTTTAACCCTTCAACCTGTAAAGCTGTTGATGTTAAGATATAAAATGCAAAGCCTTCAATGACTAATTCTCATTCAACTGTTCTTCTCTGAATCTTCTCTTTCAGTCCATCTGTAGACAACAGGATCTACATCTGGAGCTGCAGCCTCTAATTTGAAAAATTTAAATGCAGTGACTTAACGTACAACAGTTTACAGAGTTAACCTTCAGCAAATTATAAATGAAAATAACATCATGCTGCTCTGATACTCCAATTAACCACCTGGTGTTGTTAGATTTTTACACCTGGTCTAAATAGAAATTGAGTAATTTTTATGTTTTTAACGGTATTTACAAATTTTCCTTGTTAAAACGTTTTCTACAGTGTCCACAAATGTGTCCACTCAAAACACAACTATACTTCAAGAAATGGGTGCCACAGTTTACGGTGGTCATTTCATCTAAAAATGCACTTTAAAGTTCACCTGAGACTCATAAAGCTTCACTCATCACACTGGGCTAAATTTATTCGGAATCTATCAAAGTTATAATGTTACTAAGACAATTTACATTTTTTCCTGTTCAGAGGAATGTGAACAAGACACATTTTACTTATTGTTACAGAGTGAATCAGAAACAAAACTAAGACTTTGAATTTTAGGAGGATTTTAATTGTTTGAATAAACACATTATTACACAGCCAAATTACACAGATGGAAACGGCAGCATAAGTAAATTTATAAAAACACAAATGGATAACCAGCATCCCAAACTATCTTGGTTACCATTATATGCACCCAGCTGACATACACTAACACCATGCTGCCCAGAAAAATATTATTGTGGTAGTGCAGCATCCAGAACTAACAAGCTGAGGGACAAACAACAGAGACCATATATTTCTCTCTGGTCAGTTGTTGTTATGTCAGTAATGATACCGCTTTCTGACTTTTACTCACAGCATCATCCTCCAAATAATTGTCTCCACATACATGTAAAAGTTTATATATGTCTATTGTGATTATTTTAGCCACAACCTGCTTCTTTCAGGATCTCAGAGGGAATCTGTATAACAACTTTCACCCCTTGCTTGTTTCTTTCAAAACAACATAGATAAATACATGTTGGCAGGAACGAGTCCATGTTGTCTGGATGAAAACTGAACAAACAATGGAGTGAATGACACATGCACAAATATGATTCTAGGAACAGCTTTTATCAAATTACTTATGCCCCAAAACCTCCAACTGCAAAAATACTCCAGTTATTTAATTTGCAACATACAAATTCACCTCGAAGTTAACTTTATTCAGAACTTGTGAAAGAAACCGGTCACTCGAACAAACAACAAATACTCTTGCACCATAGCAGTTAAGGGAAATAAGGACTTTACAGGGTGACCCTCATTTCTTAGTGTAGTCGCTTTCCCGATGGAAACATTCACAGACAATGGCCCCCCCCCCATAAAATCACTGAGTTTTAGAGATGACTTTGTGTGTGTTCTTACATTTTGTCCAGTTCCTGGTCCATTTCTGGATCAATAAGTAACTCGGCCTTGCTGGGTAAGGCTCCTGCAAGAACAGGAACAAAAGTAACGTTTTTAAAGCTGTGTTAATGAATACAGCCCAACAGAGCGTCATGTGAAATACTAAACTTTTCATCAGGTGGAAACAAACAGAGGACAATGTGTTAGAAGTTGTGTTTTCAGCTTGTTGCTTTTATAAACAATGTGATCCATGACACAAAGAACTTGTAACATTTGATTACGTCCTATATATGAATAATAATATACAAATAAAGATGATAAAGCTCATGGTATAATACATAATAATGCAAAATAGAACAAAACCAAGCATGATGTACAATATTACACATACCAATAGCTTGGTTGATGGTCTCCTGTTTAGCCAGGCTCATTAGGAAGCTGTAGTAACAGACTTTTTCAGTTTGTTCTAGTACTTCCTTCATACAGGACCTGGAAGGATGACTACACACACACACACACACACACACACACACACACAACAATTATTACTACTGCAAGGAACCAAATCTCTAGAACAGCCTTCTTCCACCTACTTCTAGGTTGGACTACTGTAATTTCGTACTTTCAGGATGTCCCAGTAACTCCCTAAAGAGCCTGCAATTAATCCAAAATGCTGCAGCAAGAGTGCTGACTGGAATTAGCAAGAGAGATCATATTTCACCTTCACTAGCTTCCCTCCTTTGGCTTCCCATTAAATTTAGAATAGAATTTAAAACCCTGCTTCTGACATATAAAGCTCTGAATGCTCAGGCTCCATCATATATAAAAGACCTCATAGCACCATATCATCCCAGTAGACCACTTCGCTCTCAGAATGCAGGCCTACTTGTGGTTCCCAGAATTTCCAAAGTTAGAATGGGAGGCAGAGCCTTTAGCTATCAAGCTCCTCTCCTGTGGAACCAGCCCACAGTTCAGATTTGGGAGGCAGACACCTAATCTATTTTTAAGTCAATGCTTAAAACCTTCCTCTTTAATAAAGCTTATAGTTAGTTATACATATGCTGCTTTAAGCTTAGACTGCTGGGCGACCCACCCCCTGATGTACTGAGCTTCTTGATCCTCTCATCCCTCTCTCCTCTCACTCCACATTTATACATCACCACTGTATGACATTAACTTTATGTCTTTCTCCTGTAGTCTTTTAGACAACTTTTAGACAACAACTCTACACTCGGCAAGGGCTTGCTCAAGGGGGATTTGGTGGGTTCTCTATATATCTTTATAGTCTTGACTTTATTATAAAAAAGTGCCTTGAGATGACTGCTGTAAATGTAGTTTTCCAAAACACTAGTCATGCTCCTGAACATGTGGACAAGAGGGGATCAAACCCTGTGTGCAAAGCCAGCTAAACCTCTCGAGCCAAAGTGGTGGTTCAAGTGAGAGTTGTCAGTGAGCTTAGACATCTTTACCTTCCATTGTGTGTACACAACAGTGTATGCAAATGTCTCAGGAAACTGCAACTTCTATTTAGGTCTAAGCCTTTATTAGATAAAAACACTACCATCCAAGTCTATGTTTAAATAAAACACTGTATATTTTTGTAAACTTTAATGTAGTTGTTATATTGTTACTTCCTTGCTGCAGTTTGCACATGTGTTTAAGGTATATTTGTTGCAAACACTTCTTTTGTTCCTTCATTCCCACTAACTGAAACATAAGCAACACAGACTCCTAAATGTTCACATATGACTGAAAATACCTGATCCAGATAATCGGCAGTAGGTAGGACAGGGATAGTTTGAAAACATGGACTTAACAGATATGGCTTGACAAGTTGTTCCTAACATATTGTTTCAGCTTTGATCCTGCATCAAACTGGGATGATTACTGAACAGTATTTAGATGCATGTTGATAACACACCATCAATGTATAAAAAACATGTTTGACCTGTGTGGCCTTTCTATGTTCTGGATGTCATGATCTGTAAATGCTATATGCATTATATTACTAAATTTGTGGCAGGTTGCCCCAGGGAGTCACAGTGTGTAGTGTATGTTTTACCTGTGTTTGAACCTGTCACACAGGGCATCTATGCACTGAGCCAGAGTGGACGAGTCCACCCCATCCTGCTGCTGCCCCTCCTTTTCATTCTCTTCGGCAGCCGCAAAGGGGAGCTGTTCAATGGAGGTGGGGACGATGACAGTGTTAGGACTCTTCCCTGCTAACAGGTCCTGGTAGATCACTAGCACACTGTCTAAAAATTCTACAGACAGAGGACAACAGGCATTTGGAAGTCAGAGGGTTCAATTCCATTTTAGTCAGCTTTTTAAATGAAATAAGACAGCTAACATTGATCTTTATTAAAAAGATATAGCTGACTAGCTCACAACTTCTAGATCATAGGTTTCTATCATTGGTTTGAAACTTCATTATTAATAAAGCGGTCAATAATGTGACATTCATTTTTGTATCCATGTAGTTTATTTCATTTTAAAAATGTTAAAAAAATTGAAATCCATCCATCTAATATCTTTACCGCTTATCCTGTTTAGGACAAGAGGCAAAACACACCCTTGACAGGTGTCCAGTCTATTTCAGGACGAACACAGACATACACAGACAGACAACCATTCTTACTCACATTCACACCCAGGCAATTTAGAGTCACCAATTAACCTTACATGCATGTCTTTGGACTGTGGGAGGAAACCAGAGTAGCCGGAGAAAACACACGCAAGCACGGGGGGAACATGTAAACTCCACACAGAAAAGCCGCAACCAGTTGAGGACCTTCTGTCTGTAAAGTCGCAGCACTAACCACTCCACCATTGTGTAAATATACAAATTGCTTGGGTATGTTCAATGTTTGAGGTTATAGTCTATAGAGTTACAATTGTCATTAAATATTAACATTATAAAGCCAAAAGATGAACGTTGAAATGCTTAACAAAACACCCTATCCCATTATTTTGCGTCATCTTACATTTGATTAATTTAACAATACATCAAAGTAAAAAAGTATCATTGTTTTGAGTATTACAAATAATCTGGGAAAATACTGCAGTGTAGCAAGTCTCAGGATGGTCTAACAATAAGAAACCAAAATGTAAAGACCTTTTTTGTTACTTAATGCAACTTGGCCATGTGACAGTAAACAGAGCCTCACAGAGGCCCCTAAAGGATCTTGACTGTTGAATGCCATGCTTTAAAAAGCATTTTTACAGACATGGCCAGCTCGTTATAACAATATTTGTTATAGCATAACTTTTCTTCATCTTTAATTATGTTGTCTCATTTAAAACCACAGAAATCTCATACTCTAGCACCTATGATGGCTACTATGGTCATTTTTAGACTTTTAGTATTGGCTACTGTGTGCATCTGGTGTAGAAACTGTGCCAAATCAACATGCGGCGAAAAAAAAGTAATGGATACTGCAGTATCACTTCTTGTAACAACACTAGTTCACATTAGAAAAACATAGGATCCACCTGATAGCATGTTTATTTTGTTTGTTCGAAAAAAATAGGGATGAGTTTATTTTGATTGTTTTAACAAAACTTTGAAAATGTATTGTGAAATATTTCTTCTGTATAATGAAATCTCATTAAAACACTGTTCAGTAGACCTTGGTCGTGCTTGAAAATCAGCGTCATCAGGTTCTGTAACCACTTTATGCTAATTGGTATAACCATTTTTTTTCTAACACAAATTTGATCATATCCAGGACAATTTAGGGGAAAGTCTTCCTCTGAAATAGTGCACATTTGTCACTCAGTTCTTTGAAGAAAAAAAAAGGTACCTACAGCCTCACACACAAGTCAGTATTTGCAAAACATGGAAGAAATGAATTTTGTAATGTAATGTTATTTCCTGTGAGTACACTTACATATACACAAGGTACATAACATATAAAATGTACCTTGATAATAGAACTGCAGCTGGAAGGCATAAAGAAAGTCAGAGAAAGACATCAGACAATCGATGGCATCCTCCATCAGAACAATTCTACAGAAAAAGAATAGAAACAGCAGGCAATGTTAAAGGACAATGTTAACAGGACAAAGAAATCCAGATCAGAGTAGTTTGTGAGGTGATAAAATGTATGTGAGTGGAGTGTGTTGTCAGTAGCGTGTCAGTTTATTAACCTGGCTGCATTCTGCACCATCTCTACTGGAAAGTCAGGACATAATAACTGCAGCAGAGACCTGTATTCCAGCATGGACAGCAAGTCTGGAATTCATCAAGACACGACACTCATTTTAGTTATGCAACATAAAACAGTAGTGCATACTGAACACAGCCAAAAAAATCCAGTTACATTAATGACATTCCTTTTATGTCCAGATAAATTACTGTTTGTCTTTTCACTACACAAATCAATTAAATGTGCAATTTACCCAACGGTTTCCAAATTTTGCATATAATTGTATAGAAAATTAGTATTTAACATATTTAATGGCGATAAAAATCCTCAAACCAGAATTGTTTTACACATTAATACCTTTCTGACTCTCACTCACCTCCACTCTTGCCAATCTGTCTGTAGCACCTCCAAAAGACTCTAATGAAGGAGGCTCTGTTATGAGCAGTGGCCCTGATGTAGTTATATTCTCTGAAGAGAACATGATTACTGTTCTTCACGCTGCTGAAACTTACAAACATAAACACAAAAATTCCACTAAATAGTGTTTACTTCCACCAACTATGTCAGCTAACACAATACTCTAGTTTGTGAAACATACAAACCTGTAACCAAAAAAGATGAAACCCTCTGTAAAATGTAAATAAGAAGAGAATGCAACTATTTGCAAGTCATATGAAACCTGTTAAAACACATGAAATTCAATTGTTTTCTGAATTTGATGCAAACAAGATTTAAAAATGTTTGTATAGGGACACGTTTACCACTCTTTTGCATGACCTCTTCTTTAAACAACACTTTGTGTTTGAGAACTGAGGAGACAGACTCTTTAGTTTGTTACATGATTTAGCCTGGTGACAGTTCAGGTGACAGCTGGTAACAGCTGTTCAACAGTTCTGGGTCATAATTTCCCAAATATTTAAATGGTTAGCAGATCTAGATTGCAGATCAGCTAGATTCTTTAAGTATTGAGCCA
This sequence comes from Channa maculata, assembly GCA_020496755.1. Lineage (NCBI taxonomy): Eukaryota > Metazoa > Chordata > Actinopteri > Anabantiformes > Channidae > Channa > Channa maculata. The sequence continues at coordinate 16,044,992 of CM035601.1, read as the reverse complement.
TGCTGTTGTAATACACTGATCAGCCTCAACATTACAACCAGTGGTCTTAATAATGTCATAGAGTTCAAGGGTCAACATGGGGTTAGCACTACTCAGAGCACTCTGCAGCTACACAGCCCCATACACAGCAAAATATTATACACTGTGTGTATAGGTGGAAGAAACTCTATACTAAAGTAAAGGCGAAATTATTGGCGTAACAATAATCTTAAAAAGAACCACTTCAAATCTTTTACTCAAGTAAAAATACTGAGCAGTTTCTTTGCATGGTGGATTTACTTACATTTGAGGAAACAACCGTGTGTTTACTGACAGTGGTTTTCAGAGGGTTTTTTAAGCCCATGCAGGGATTTCCACTGCAGAATCAGGTCAGTAATTAATGCAAAAGCACCCAAATGTCACAGCCAATCATAAGTCGTTTTTGGCCTTGTCACTTGTAAAATTTTTCACATTCTCTAAATGTTTTTATGATATAATGTACTGCATATATTCAAATCCCCCAATTATTTGCATTTGTATGCATAAAAAAATTATTCTTAAATCAATTAACTATTTGCCCATGCAGGACAGTAAACCTCATCCTATCCTCCCTGAGATGCCCTTTTTATAGCTAATCCCGATACTGACCTGTTCCCACTTAACTTCATCAGTTGTGAGATGTTTTGCTTGTTTTTTAGTATTGCACAACTTTTCCAGTCTTTTGTTGGCCCTGTCCTCACCTTCCTGTAACTTGTTGCTGGTACCAAATTCAGAATAACATTATGTAACTCAAAACATAATACACACAATATATTAATTTGAACAGTTGATGCCTTGTCAGACTGTACTATCACCGAATGTGATATGGTGTTTTAGAGCATTTCATTCTATTTGTATTTACAATTTACATGACATCATTACCTTTTTGGAAACAGAATTGTAATGTGACCAAATTTTTTGGAGGCTCCTCACAGTTTACACTACAATACTGTACAGTGACTGTACAGCGACCACTACACTATAAAAACGCCCAACAGTGGCTTTCGGTATTAACATTTACAAAGGCAATCTAACAGCTTTTTATGTATTTCTTTGTTTGAAAAAAGATTATACACAGCAATGTATTCTAATGCACGGATGTGTATTGTCAGGTACACAATATATTCTAGCACTGACCTAACTAGGATAGATCAGGAAATGAAACCGACCACCACAATGGTCGGTGAATAAATATAGTATGAACCCAGTAATGACTGATTTCGGGTTGCAGTATAGAAAATACATAGATGATTATCGTAAGTTAACACTTTCACTATTTTCTGTAAAGTTACTTAATCCTTTGATGTATTTGTAACTGACACACCCTCTACCAGTCATTGGGTCGGCTGTGCAGACAAATGAATCCTCACTGAACATGTAATTAGTTGACTGAATGTGTGACATACTACTCAGCAAAGTAGCGGATCACCCCAAACTGGGTGTATTCCTCCTTATGTTCCAGCAGCTGGGTCACTGCATCGCTCAGATAAACCAGCACGTTGCTGTCCGCTGAGAGAGGAATGAAACACACAACGAGACTGGTTAACGGCTAACATTAGCTACAGACCTAAACCGTGCCAACTAAACAGTAGAGCTAACGTTAGCGTTAGTTCACATTAGCACTGAACATACCGAGGTACTCGTCAGCGGGAACAGAGGAGTTAAACCGGTTCATTGGTTTCGTTCAGCAGATAACGTAAAAACATATGATGTATGTAGCTATAATTTCATCAGCGAACTGTTAGATATAAATATATATGCTACAATAGTTATCGTAGTGACTGTCCTGACATGGTGGTCTCCCATGGAAACAGCAGGATGTTGTGGGTTACATTTATTAAATCCCCCCCGCGACAACACAATATTTCGTGTCGTTCCGTTGTCGTTTGTCCTTTCCTCCTCCCTTCTCTTTTGGGATGTCGGTTTGTCCAAGTCTGTTTCCTGGTGAAAAAGCAGATTTAACGTAACATTTAGCTGGATCTAACCTTCACCCTAAAAACTAACCACCTCAGAGTAACAAACATGAGAGGAAGGGGTACGCAATAGAACTTTTTCACAAAAACCGGAAGTACTTAGCGAACAGGTAACTCTCTTTCCGCTGTACACTGTGGAAAGCAGTGGTCATGATGAATTACAGTTTTCAACTTCTTTGTCAACTAATAAAATTACTGTGTTTGTATAGTTATAAGCATAAACATTCATAAAGAAGTACATTTAGCCAAGTTGCTGTATTTCAACATGTCTCGATAAACATCTACTACTACTCTCCTTTCCCATGAGTTCAGGGTCGCCACAGCAGGTAATTGTCCACATATTGATTTGGCATAGTTTTTATGCCCTTCCTGACACAATCCTCCCCAATTTCTACAGGGCTTGGAGCTGGGGATGGGAAAAGGGCTGTTAGGGGTTCAGTGTCTTGCCCAGGGACACTTCGACATATAGCCAGGGCTCGAACCACTCACCCTGTCGTCCGTAAGCAACTGCCTTTACCAACTGAGCTATAGCCGCTGTCTTGATAAATGTCATTATGCCCAATTTGACTCACTGTAAAGACTACCACCACTTTTAGCGCTTATATTTATCCTGTACACAGATTTAATCTTAGACAAAGATGTTTAACAACTCTGTTTATGAGCCAAGTGCTGCCTGCTTGGATATAATGATCCAGAGTGTAATGCTGACTACAAACATACGTGCTACCTTTTTGCACCTTAAAACTTTGTTGTTTATCTCACCTAATCGCCTGCACCCATCATTTTTTTAAGTTTCAGATTTTTTGGAAACGAGCAAAACATGTCTGTCTGTTTTTGCAGTGAACACGAACATTCAGGTCTTCTACAAAAGATCAAGATTATAGATTATACTGTTTTTAGATTCTGATTGTTCCTGATTGTTTAAGCCAGGAAAAAGGAGCCTTACGTAGCAGTTGAGGTCGGGTTTATCCGCTGCTCCTTTAAACAAAATGTCTGTTGAATATCTAACTTCACACTAATTCACCCGGAGTATTTACTTCAGTTGAAGTTGTCAGGTCTAAGCACCTAGAACATTTAAAAATAACATGCAAGGAAAGAAAGACAAAGGCGTTATTCAGTTTTACTCATGAGGTGAGCAAGCATAGATGCAAGACAGTAACATCTCCTACTCGCTCTGAATTGCACCTATGTTGCTGCCTCTCTTTTATTCAAGTTTAGGGAGGTTTCCTGTTACATTCCTTTCTATAGGGAGAGGGGTTGCACAGCATTGCACCAACATAACACTTTCAAGTTGAAACAGAGTTCAATGTAGTGTCTGCAGGTGGATGTAGTTTTTTATCTAGCGACCCTTCTCTGACAGTTTTCAGAAAGGTCCGTGGGATGTGCCTCCTGTTTTTCTCATAAAGCAGAAATGTTAGTTAAACAAAAACATGCACATACTGTTTATTAAACAAAGAATATATAAAACTTAAGTTGGCCACTAAGAGAATACAGAAAATGAGATAACTTTATATACATTATTCCAACAGAAGTACTGGTGCTTCTGTAGACTGTAGGCTCAGTGATGGTTGGCTGCTGCGCTATTTGAATAATCCAAACTGACTGTACTCACTGTAACAAGATAATGGCATTTAAAAAACTGCACCCATGGCCACCCTTGGCTTCAGTATTTCAGAGAGTGGACAGTTCACACTTAAACGGGAAATTATTTAAATGACATTATAAACTGCTGAGGAATTTGTGAGTTTAGCTTCAGGAATCAAAATTCTAACTATAATAATTTTTAACCTGAATCTACAAAGTAACTACAGTTTTCGGTGGATTAAAGCCTAAAAAGAAGAAAATGGAAATACTCAAGTATTATTAATTGACTCAAGTTTACCTCAAAACAAACTTTAACTACTCTATTCACAGTTTTAAAAAAATTAGCGGGAAATATTTTAGTTTTTAAAATGACCATTCAGTAAGGGAAAACTGAGTATTAAAAAGGGAATGGCATTGTAGAGAATAGCAAACTTTGCTGGAAAAATTGTAGGGAAATCAAGTGAAAAAGCAAAGCTTCCAAGATCATAAGAGATCCCTGTTCTTAACTTTGAAGAACCAAGACCCAGTTAGCCTCCAAACAACTGAGCTAAGAAGTGAAGAGAAAGCAGCAGAAACACAATAAACAAATCCCAGACAGTTGGAAATAATAGAGTAGAATACAGACATGTTAATAAGTCCAAATTTGTATGTGATTGAACTCTGATTATCTTCATATTAGCAAATGCAGCAAATCTCTTAAAGACCACCCCCTGAATAACCTGCCAGGACTCAAACTACCTCCATTGTGCACCTACAGCCTCTTCCAACCACCTTCTCTGCTGCCTCTAACCATCCATCAGCAACCTCAGCCTCCACCCATGAATCCAGTCAGACATCTACTAACCTTGTAAAGCTTCTTCCAGCTACAATAAGATCTAAATTCTAGCCTTCACTTGACTCTAAACTTAAAACAGTTTCTGGCAGCTTTAGAACTAACATCCACCGACAGCTCTGCCAATAATCTGGACTACCACCTCCAGTTGCAGTTTCTGGCATACATCTGCAATATGATCCTCCACCATAGCTTTCCAAGCAATCTGCACTTCTGTCTTCATGTACAGATTCACTGCCGCATCTTCAATACTTCACCTAGACCTTATGGCAGCGATCTGCAAAACTGTCTCCACCTACAGTATAGACTCTAGCAGACAGCTGCAGTCTCTGTCAGGAACCCACATCTTCCTTCACGAGCCCACTCTGACTTCCACAACAACTAATGACAATCTGACTCTGTCAGTGCAGAGGTAATAAAGATAATAAAGATCCAGCTGATAAAACACAAGTGTGGCACAGGTGGAGGCAGTAACAGCAATAAAGAGCACAGAGGGGAAAAAGCACAGTTGAAAGTTGAATCATGACAGTTTAAGACCAACATCAGCGAACAGTGAATTTAATCAGCATTGCCACCTAAATTATACACCAATCAGGCATAAGATTATGACCACCTGTGCAATCCAGTACAGTTGCTCTGCCATGAATTCTACTTTTACAAGGTTATAATTTCTTAGTTTATAGGTTGAAACTGTCAGAAAGGTGATAATTCTACTATGTAGTAGTAATTCTACTATTGAGGTCAAAGTGGTTAGTGGAGTCATACTGGAGTGTATGATAGGTTCTAATGTTTTGGCCACTTCATTATTTTTAAATAGACTGGCCAAAACATTAGAACCTATCATAGAACCACCTCTTCTTATAATTATAACCTTGTAAACATGGTTCATGGCAGAGCCACTGTATTGGATGTCATTGAATTGCACAGGTAATAATAATCTTATGCCTGATTGTGGTATATGTATAAAGAGTAAAAGTGGGTTGTGCGAGCCAATTCATGTGTTCTAATGCCACTGAATGGTTTTTGTTACTCGTTATTACAGTTGCCTACTTGCAAAGTTGTTATAAACGAGACGTGCCAAATGGCAACATAGTGGCCATCGTAAATATGACAGGTGCCATAGTTGCATTTGGTGTTTTAAAAGACTTTGAGATAGAAGACACCATTTTGTTGCCTGTTTAATATTGTTTTTGTTGTTTCTGTGTTTTAACCCACACTGCATTGTTTTCCTAACCCTAATCATCTTGTTTTGGGCCTAAAACTAACCATAAGTCTGAAATTATTCTGCCAAATCCGAATGGCATAGAAGCACAAATTAGTGCATTATAATTACCTACTAAGGCAACTAGCATGTGGATCACGTACCTATGGCTAAGGTGGGGATTGCTATTAAATAGAATGGTGACATCCAAAGAGGCTGTCTGTGCCCAAAACCCTGGGGCTCTCGATTAACAAGTCACTGGGCTTTGACCCAAACCCATTGACTTTAACAAATTGAGTCCTCTTCACAGACAATTACCAAACCAGTCTAATACTTGGTTGGACCACCCTATAACCTTTGTATTGACAGGGCATGATCCACAGTATCACAGGCTTTAGACAAATCAATTAATAAAGCTGCAGAGCATTTGGTTCTTTTCCAAAGCCACAAGAAGCACATGCAGCTTTTCCTATTCAACCACAAAGGGAAGTCTTAACTAAGGCGTAGCTTGTCTTGCAGTTATTGCTTTTTTTCTGCAGAATACCTGCTGATGATTGCCTGACAAATTTCTTGAGGCTTCTTTAAACCATATACTTCACCACATGCTCTTCACTATAAGGATCCTGTCTGTCCCTAGAATTAAAAAGAAGTCAGCTGGCCTTCAGGGCTTTTTCCTATCATGCCCCTTTCCTCTGGAATAACCTGCCTGCTGACATGAGGTAGTCTTTTTTAAATCTAAACATAAAACAAATGTATATACCCTAACCTTCAATTAGTGCTTTATTTACAATGTTTGTAGTGTTGTGGCTGCTGTGGTGAATTCAGTCTCAACATAACTTAATTAGCAAAGCCCATATGTACAGTATAGTTCATGTAGACCTGCTCACAAAAAAAGGTTATTGTACTTTTTCTGAAAACCACTGCATGTCTCTGAGCATCTGTTTCCAACCACATGAGCATCCAGGATGTGTACCTCTCCTCTCTATCTCTGCCTCTCTCAGTCTGTCTGTCTCTCAGTCTGTCTCTTTTGTCCCACTGTCCTTTGTCCAGGTATGATGGAGAGAAGTATGTGTGCTGTTGGCATGTGAATGCTGCTCATCGCCCTCCCTCATTAGACTTTCGCTTGTTCCTTCTTGTTGCTCTTCTTTTCTTTTCTCTCTCCACTCATCGCAAATGGTTGAGGCAAGTGGATGGTCATCCTGAGCCTGGTTCTGTTGGTCACCTAGTGGTTGCTCAAGAGAGGGATTTATCAAGTTTTCTCTATAATGCTTGTCTAGAAATTACTTTGTTAAGTGCCTTTAGATATCTTTGTTGTTATGCCTATGGAGTGGGTGTAGAAAAGAATCGCCCCCTTTCAAAACATTTACATTTTGTTTGTAAAATAAAAACACAAAATACAGAATGTTTTCCAGCTAGATTACCCAATACAGGTCACCACATACAAGTAAAAGCAAAAATAGCAACACCTCTAACAGTTAAAGAAAAACAAACAAAACAAAGGAAAGATTCACCGCCTTAGTTAATACTTTGTGGAACCACCTTTTGCTTTAATTAAAACATTGAGTCTGTTTGGATACTTCTCTACCAACATTGCACACCTAGACTGAGCAATGTTTGCTTGCTCTTCATTACAGTTCAGTCAGACTGGATACTGGATGCTGACTGCTGGCCGGCTGCAGTCTTCAGGTCTGTCCACAGATTTTCAGTAGGATTCATGTTTGGGCTATGATAATGCCATGTGCAAACATCTGCCTTTTTCTCCTTGAGTCACTGTATGGTTGATATAGCTGTATGCTTTGTGTCTTTGTCATGTTAAAAGGTGAACTTTCTTCCATCTTCAGCTCGCTGGCAGAAAGTATCAGGTTTTGCTCAAGAATTTTTACAGTACTTTGCCTCATCCGTTTTCCTTTATATCCTGAAGTGTCCAAGTCCCTGCTAAAGAGAAACATCCCCAGAACAGAAGGCTGCCACCTCCATATTTTACTGTAAGTATAGTGTTCATTGGACTTGTATTGTTGTACTATATGATATTAAGGCCATAGGGTTTATCTGACTATAAAACCTTTTTCTATTAGGCCTCAGAATCTTATAGATATGAGACTGAATGCGCTGTTTGAATGGTTTTTTTTTCACAAGCCAGACTTGTGAAGGGCTTGTGATTTTTCTCACATGTACACAATTACTACTCTTTGCCAAGAAGTACAATTTGCCAAATTGTCAATTGGCAGTCTCACAGTTTCTTCTTTGTTCTGCCATGCTCCAGTTTGGAGGAACAGCCTGACCCAGACAGAGTCGTGGTGGTACCAAACAAGTTCCATGTCCTAATAACAGACTGTGCTCCTAGGGATTAACAAATCCTTTAAAATTCATTTGTACCCATCTTCTGACTTATGCCTTTTGACAACTTTGTCCCTGAGATCTTTTAAACGCATCTTGCTCTTTGCTTTCAGTTACCAAAGAGACTGGGGTAAATCAAAAAAATTGTATTTTGTGTTCTCCTTTCAAGCCTCTTTTCTTTACCCAATGTATAAATAAACTGGAACTGAACACTACACACAAGCTGGTTGGGATTTGGAGAGCACTTACTTATTCTATAAAAAAGTTTATTAGAATGTGCAACAAAGAATGATATGACACATAAGCAGTCCGTTAAATTTAGTGCCCATCTTCTGAATTCAAACTTTGTTTGTTTTTTGCATCAAAGCGTCTTTCCAGGGTTGAATTCCTTATTTGTGTTACCCTGTCAAGTTGTAATGAAAGGATATCAATAGAGGGAATTTTGTTTAAAAATACTGCAAATTTAGAAAAAATCCAGTTAATGTGACAAATTTGAATTTTGAAATATTTGTATTTTCTTCACATAGGAAGTCAGTACATAAGGCACATTTTTCTCCAATTTTTCAGAAAATTATTCTCATCAATACTTTTTCATGGAGCACTACATTAATACAGTTAAAACTGTAGTCACAGTGTCACTAAGGTGACATACAAGTGAAAGCAAAAACAGCAACACCTCTGACAATTAAAGAAAAACAAACAAAACAAAGGAAAGACTCACCCTCTGTGTTAATACTTTGTGGAACCACCTTTTGCTAATTAAAGCATTGAGTCTGTTTGGATACTTCTCTACCAACACTGCACACCTAGACTGAGCAATGTTTGCTTGCTCTTCATTACAGTTCAGTCAGACTGGATGCTGGATGCTGACTGCTGGTCGGCTGCAGTCTTCAGGTCTGTCCACAGATTTTCGGTAGGATTCATGTTTGGGCTATGACTAGGCCATGTGCAAACATCTGCCTTTTTCTCCTTGAGTCACTGTATGACTGATATGGTGCTTTGACCCTGTTTATTTATTTGACAATAAATCTTTTCTAGGCCCCTTTTTGTGAATTGTTGCCTTCCACTGCCTGTTGCCTCATTTGTTGCTGCTGTACAATATTGTTTATTGCCCTGCCATTAACTCTAACATGATGAAAACTAGTAAGAAAAGCCGAATGCAATTGTGGAATGAGCTCAAGAGACACATTCACACCAGATGTCCTAAGAATATGGCTGAGTTGAAGCAGTTCTGTGGGGAAGAACGGTCCAAGATTCCTCCTGAATGTTTTGGAGGTCTAAGCCACAGCTATTGGAAATGCTTGCCTAAGGTTACTGCTTTCAAAGGTGGTTCTACCAGTTATTAAAAGAATACTTTTTTCACCCTCGCTTTGTGCAGTTAATGAATGTGTTCAATTAAGACATGAAAGATCATGACTGTGTTTTATCAGCTTAGAAAAATTGTGTTTCATGACATTTACTTTGAGTGACTTTGGTGAAGATCACATTTCATGACCAATTTATGCAGGGAACTTAATCCATCTATGCTAGATACAATTCTAAAATTCTTCTTTTCCTTTCGGCTGTTCCCTTTCAGGGGTCGCAACAGCGAATCATGTGCCTCTATCTAACCCTGTCCTCTGCATCCTCTTCTCTCACACCAACTAACTTCATGTCCTCTCTCACTACATCCATAAATCTGCTCTTTGGTCTTCCTCTAGACCTCCTGTTTGGCAGCTCCAAACTCATTATCCTTCTACCGATATATTCACAGTCTCCTCTGAACATGTCCAAACCACATCAATCTGGCTGACGATAAAGTCAATCTCTGACGTTATCTCCAAAACATCTAACATGAGCTGTCCCTCTGATGTATTCATTCCTGATCCTGTCCATCCTTGTCACTCCCAAAGAGAACCTCAACGTCTTAAGCTCTGCTACCTCCAGCTCTGCCTGCTGTAAATGGTAAATGGTCTCCACTTATATAGCGCTTTTCTACCTATTGGCACTCAAAGCGCTTTACACTGCTTCGTATTCACCCATTCACACTCACAATCACACACACACTCATACACCGATGGGGTTGGGGTTCAGTGTCTTGCTCAAGGACACTTTAACATGTGACTGGAGGAGGTGGAGATTGAGCTGACAACTATGAGATTGGTGGACAACCGCTCTACCTCCTGCGCCACAGTCACCCGCTGTCTTTTCTTCAGGGCCACTGTCTCTAAGCCGAACAACATTGCTGGTCTCACCACTGTCTTGAACACCTTTCCTTTAATTCTCACTGATACTCTTTTATCACACAACACACCCTTGCTTTTCTCCACCTGTTCCAACCTGCTTTCACTCACCTCTTCACCTCTTTTCCACACTCTACGTTGGTCTGAATTATTGACACTAAGTGCTTAAAGTCCTGCACCTTCTTCACCTCTGCTCCCTGTAACCTCACCGCAGACCTCCAGTGCTCTAGATTTTCCTCCACCTGCTCCCTGCTCTCACTACAAATCACAATGTCATCTACAGTACAAACATCATAGTCCACGGAGATTCCTGTTTAACCTCATCTGTCAGCCTGTCCATCACCACAGCAAACAAGAAAGGGGCTCAGAGCTGATCCTTGATGCAGACCCACCTCCACCTTGAACTCCTCTGTCACAACTACAGCACACCTCACCATGGTCTTACAGCTCTCATACATGTCCTGCACCAATCTAACATACTTCTCTCCCACTCCAGACTTCCTCATACAGTACCACAGCTCCTCTCTCGGCACCCTATCCTACCCTACCTTACCTGCATCACCTCTGGGGATGCTCTGCATCACTTCATCTAACTCACTCCAGAATTTCTCCTTCTCTTCTAACTGACATTCTACCTGTGGGGCATAACCACTAACAACACTGAACATCACGCCTTCAATTTCCAGCTTCAGACTCATAAACCTGTCTGATACTCTTTTCACCTCTAGAACGTTCCTCACAAACTCCTCTTTCAGGATAACTTGTACTCCTTTTCTCTTCCTATCTGACCCGTGGTAAAACAACTTGAACCCTGCTCCTAAGCTTCTAGCCCTACTACCTTTCCACCTGGTCTCCTGGACACACAGTATATCAACCTTCCTTCTATGCATCATGTCAATCAACTCTCTAGCCTTCCCTGTCATAGTCCCAAAATTCAAAGTCCCTACTCAGTCCTACATTCTTAGCTTTCCTCTTCTCTCTCTGCCTACCAACACACACCTTCCTCCTCTCCTTCTTCGTTTTTGACCAACAGTAGCCCAATTTCCACTGGTACCCTGTAGGCCAACAGCACCAGTGGCGGTCGTTGTTAACCCAGGCCCCAACCGATCCGGTATTGAGGTAATTTTTGGTGTGAAAGTCATGATTCGCATTTTTAATTTGGCATGTGTTTTACATCGGATGCCCTTCCTGACACAACCTTCTGCATTTATCCAGACTTGGGACTGGCACAAGAAGACACTGGCTTGTGTCCCCTTGCGGTTGCATTTCAATTCTAAAATAAAACTACAATCATAATAATAATAAGAATAATTTGGCTTCTTTCAAACCTTTCTTACAAACCTTTCTTACAAAAGTATGATAGGGGATTAACACACACACAGACACACAAATACAATTTTAGATTCCGGCTCTTTTTGTGAGGTTTTTGTATTTTGAATCAAGGATTTCAAAGATCCAAACTTTGGGATATTTTTAACATAACATTTAGCATTTCTCTAATATTTTATGCCAAAGGACCTATGCATTATAAAAGCAATAATACTATGGTTAAACTGTAGTGTGAAAGGTCAGTAAAAGAGATTAATGACAGTAAAATGTTTGCTATATAGCAAACTGGCAAATTTCAGTCTTCGTTAACTGCTATTGTCTGTTATGTGCTTGCTGTTACACCATGAATTTGGAGACATGGTTCCGAATTTCACTCTGTCTACACCTTTGCACCGGCTTCAGGCAATACATGACACACACACAAACACACACACACACACACACACACACACACACACACACACACACACACACACACACACACACACACACACACACACACACACACACACACACAGAGCAAGGAAAGATTGTTGTATTTACAAGGAGGACTTAATTGCAGAACAACCAATCAAATCGCCCCCTACGATAATCGTAAATCATATAGTCCAATCACTAAAGGAATTTTATATTTTGTGGGCGGACCATAGTTCAAAAACAACCAATAAATGGCTTTGTCTCGCGACAAATAAGGAAGTCCATTAGATGCGTTGCTACAGAGTAAAATGTAACTGTGGAATTCCAGTCCGATATTCCTTGGTATGGGCTGGGGTTTTGTAACTTGGTAATAATTCTTAATGCAGCAAAACTGTATATAATGTATATAATTAAACACAGTACTGGAGTGATGTAGTCAGGGTGGTGTCCCTGTAACCACCCATCTCCTGTCTCTCCGCCCTTTCAGTCGTTTCAAAAATCCTACAAGTTGGATAAAGTAAGCAGCTTTACAACCGGAAATGCGTTGTTAAAATAAACTCACAACATGTTTTATTTGGCCAACATGACACATAAATTGATGAAACTGTGTCCGTAAAACCGATTTTACTTATATACATAATAATAGACTTTATGTGTATCTTAATTTGATACTTATTAGTAAACGAAAACCCCAAAGCTGTCTATTTTATTTTGAACCGGAAGTTGTGTTGTGCCTTGTAGGTGGAAGTGGGGACGCTTGTATAAAGCCTGCCTGTGCTCCTCCGTAGTGATTTCATTATCACCCTCACATAACTGGACATACGGCATCGTATTGTCTCCTAGAGACGCAAACAGGTATCTTAGCCCTATAAAATATTTTTCTTATTTTAGCTGAAAGTCGTAATTGATTCAAAATTGGAATGCCAGGTTATTGTCTCTTTGTAGCTGTTGTTGACAAGTGCGTTGTTAGGCCTGGCTGTATTGGCGCGGATGGAAGGTTAGCTAGCCTCGTTTCTAAGCAGCTAACGGCGGCTATCGATTGCTAACGTTAATGAACAAAATGGCCTCGCTATGAACATTAACCGGCATAGATATCGCTATTCTACGAATCCTAAACAGCTGCATTACATGTTTGTTGCTGACATGCGGTATTTTATATTTTTTGCTGCAGTAGCTTTAGCCAGAATAAGCGGGTTAATGTGCTAACGTACCAACTGTCAGTGTTTTTGCTAAGTTAGCTAGTTAGTAGCGCTCAACCGACGATTGACTATCGAACGTTAAGAAGATGACTACTCCTAGTCTGAGGAAAAGTTTGAAACCCACTGGGTACAAGTGAGAGGATTATGATTTTGCGAATGTCTCCGACATTGAACGTGACAATCTAGCTGAGGATGCGGTCTAGTTTCTGAGTGCACGTACGGTAGCTGTGCATGAAGTGTGCACAGCTGTATGAGTACGTGGAATCAAAATTTTAAGTTCTAGTCTAAATTCTGTCATTCTTCACACACTTGTGTATTAATCCTTGCATGCAACTCAGAATTTCAGACTAAATGTGTAAGTTACTACTGCCTCTTTCATGCATCTCCCAAAAATGGCTCCTACATTTCTTAGTGTATTGCAGTTACAGTTCGGTAACACGGCAGCTACAGTAGATCAGTCTTGTTATATGTAAAAGGTTTTCATCTGTGAATATTATGTAATGTAATTATAATGTGCAGTACTTTGCATGTCTATTATTAATCTAAAAGAATGCATTAGATTTCAGGGCATTTCTCACAATTCTGAATTACACTGTGGTGACACTGGAATTATTAATGTTTTTAACATCTGCCTAGCTGGTCATCTTACCCACATTAATAATTTATTTTCTTCAAATGTGTCCTGCAGCCCATTATTTCCATAATTTATGTAAGCAACACCAGTCAATAACAAGATGTTGGCATACATACTGAAATAGAATTTTGGGAGTATACCTTTTTTAGAGTTTTGAGAATTTTGTTCCTACACACACCTCAATGCGATCTTATTTTTTTAAAAGATTTGCTCCTCTATTTTTCCTTTTTACCAGACCAATGAGTGACAACAAAATGCATAGAACTATAAGGTGTTGAAAGTCTAAGTAATAATTTTAAATGTATGTGCACCTGTAGTTTAACTTTAAACTTGGGGCAGACTAGTCAAGACCTTGAAAGATTGGAGAGATTGCTCAGGAATGACTGGAAATTCTGTGTTTGGGAACTTTTTAATAACAGTACAATTTGTGTGTTAAAGAACAAAAGATATAAAAAAAAAAAAGGGGAGGAAATCCTAGATGGAAAGGTGAGGACAGCATGAACTATAGAGCCTACATAGGCAAATGACGATTAAAGTAACGTAATAACATACCAAGTTCAGATAAAGCCGCAATAGCTGTAGCTCTCAGTTGTGATATCATTGGTAGTCGATGTTAATCGTAAATATTAAACCTTTTTTTTTTCCTTTGCAACAATGACTGCCAGTAACTGGGGCTTAAGACTAAAGTCTAGAATCTTTACCCAGTACACATTTAACAATTTTCTCCTTTAGCTGTCAGCACTGACTAAGCCAGACTGGAAGCAATTAGGCTTGACCATGTAGCATTCGTAGTATATGGCTGTACAGTCATTAAGTGTGTGCTGCTCTTAACAATTTCTCTAGATCCTCTGTCAAGCCACTGGTTTGCTGTAGACTGTAGAAGCAGAGAGTCTGCTTCTTCTTTTTAAACGACTGGTTTGTCAAGATCGTCAGATAGAAAAAGGAGCACAAAGTGCATTCTAATGAAACCCAGCATCTCCAGCCTTCTTGTGCCCACTACTGCTGTTTGATTATAGTGTGTGTCAGGAAGGAACAAAAGCATAGCTTCTCTGATTAAGATATACTTGCTGTGAACTACATGTACACCTATGCAAAAAAGTGCCCTTGCATGGCCTGTGTTGATTTGGTGTGTTGGTTGTGTGTGCTGTCAGAAATGAAAACTGTACGTGGGGGAGATGCAATCTTTTGTATTGCTGGTAGTGTAGTACATAAAGAATCTCTGAAGCAGCTTTAAATCATAACCATAATGGAAAGATTTTTTGGGGAAAAATGTACTGATCCTGTTCACAACTACCCGCATCCACATATTGACCACTTTGCTATTTCTCTGACTTTATGTTTTTGAATATTGCCTTGTCTATTGTTTATGTTGTGGGAAAAGTCAATGTTCGTGAAGCAGAAAAGCCAGGGATGAATAGGCCTGAATCCTCCCCTTGTAGGGAATAGTTTAAATCCTCCAGACATAAATTGCATGCACTTAGATAAAGAGCTACTATATCTCGACCCATAACTGTCTCTGAGTACAACGTCTGTTTCTGCTGGGTCGCATGCGTAGATAAAGCTTGGAATTTGCATAAATGTATATGTAATTGTAGACACAGTTTGGAACACGTTCCTGGCTGTTTTTAAAGAAATTGTGTCCTTTACATTTTCTATTGTTATTCTAGTGGTGTAGACTGGTTTTCACAGCACCTAAGGTCAAGATTGCAGAAAGTCAATCTAACAATAAATATTCTGTACTTGGGGTTAAGATCTGTCTGTCTGTCTGCAAGCTGGATTAGCTTGTTTGTCCATGCTGCACATTATGGCACTTGCACTAAACACTCAATACTAAGTACACTAAATACTGGGCCAACAAAAACGTCCCTAATGATTAATATAACTATGTCCTGTAAAGTTTTAGTGTTGACTGTCCCCATTAAAGGTGCAAGTGAAAAGCCAATTGGTTTTGTGTGAATAAAAAAATATATACATAACTGATTTCATCAGGAGCTTATTTTCAGATGGAAAAAGAGGTTTTATAATTTAGGGAAGACAGGGAACTTAAATACTGTTCTTACATATACTCCCTAAACTAGGCCACACAAAACAAGAAGAGAAACAGTCACCTGAATCTGTATAATCAGTTTTAGGGTTTAATGATTCCACCATAGAAGTCACAAAGAACATTAAATACACCAAATGGTAATTGGGTAATTATTAATGCTGCTGTTGTTTTCCAGTTGATTATCTTTGGGGAAGCCCGCCCACCCCCAACTGGCCATCATGGGGGACGATAGTGAGTGGATGAAGCTTCCCGTCGACCAAAAATGTGAACACAAGGTAAATGATGTATGGTTTATTTTTCCAAATTGATATTGTCTGCCTTGCAGAATATTTACTCGGCTTAAAAAAAAATACTTTAAAACTATGTAATGAGATGTCATCTCTCATCTTATATGCTGACATCAACAATACATTTTTTTTTTTTTTTTTTTAGATATAGTTTGTTTGGCAAAGGTGGAATCCAGTAATGTTTCCTACTCATCAGCTGTTAGATATTGTAGAACATCTTTTTGTGATGTTCTCTTTTATTTTACATTATAGTAATATCAGAATCCTGACACCATGACAGTGACAGACACCGTCTAACTTAAATATTAACTTAAATATGAATCACTTTGACACATCCCTGTTGATGACTGCTTTAAGGGTTTCTTCTGTTCTTTTCCCTTTTTTGTTTCTTCAGGTGTGGAAAGCCCGTCTCAATGGTTATGAGGAAGCTCTAAAGTTATTTCAAAGAATAGAAGATGAGAAGAGTCCAGAGTGGGGGAAGTACCTTGGATTGATAAAGAAGTTTGTCACTGACTCTAATGCTGTAGCTCAGCTTAAAGGCCTGGAGGCCGCCTTGGCTTTCATTGAGAATGCCCATGCAGCTGGCAAGTAAGTAACAGGTGCAACAAGAGTTTTATCTGCAAGTGTAATTAGAAGCCTGACAAAATTAAAAAATAAAGTATTTACAAGTCTGGATAATAATCAATGTCGGCTTTTATAACTGCTCACATTGATCACAAGGTAAACAGAATTTCAGTGTTTGAGTCAACATGACTGTTGATTTGGCAGAGAATCCTGCACTAGCTACGTCTCTGCACCACCCAAATATTCATGCAGGCTTAAAGTTGGTCAGAACATGGCCTGACTCTTGGATGAGTCTGTTTGCCTGTGGCAAGATGCCCGACCCTTGATGTGGGTTTGTCCTGGTAGGTGAACTGGCTTTCAGGACACTGTGTGCAGTACAGGGCGTTCACACGTGGATACTAAGCCCTGGGCTCACCACAACCCCTCATTTATTGTCAATATGCTGCTGTGTACCACCAACGGACTACATATTTGAAAGTAGCCCAGCTAAAGGTTGCAGCTACAGTCAGGTGGGGCTCTGGGGGGGTTAAACTCTCTGCTTTATTTAAAGGTTTGGTCCAGAAACATTGGGTGAGGTGTGTAGGAACTGCGACCACATGTACTGTTTTGGTGTACATAGCCAAATTGTGACTATTACGTCATTGTCCAAATACATAGACTGGAAAGTATTCCTCATTCCCAGCATTTAACATTTGCTTGCATGACAAAGGCATTTTTTACAGATGATGACGATGATAAGAATAATATTTATCAAATAATAACAGGGCTCTACAACTAAAACTTAGATCAAATATAGCTATTATTGCTAATTTCTGTTGGGTGCTTTCTGACAAAACGCTTCTAGAATTTGAACCCCTCCCCTTTAATGTTTGCATTCACACTGTTGGTAGGAACTCTAAAGCTATACAGGACACAGGTGACAGTTTTACTATCTTATATTAATGTATTGTAAGTCTGCACCCTTTAGTAACATCCAGTAAAGTGTTTTTTGAACTTTCCCTTGAGGCAAATGGATGTGACACGTCATATTACAACTCTGACACTAGATTGTGCCTTCTAAAATTGATTAGAACATTTTAAAAACGCTATCAACACGAGCCATCTGAGTTTATATCTACTATATGCTTATATAGATGTCCCTAATAAATTTAGATTCATAAATTTGGATAAGCCAAACTTTGCTGTCACCGAAATTTTGTGATTTTTACCACAGCTGTTTATTTTGAACTGACATTAATGTGGTGAGCTGAGTTTTTGTCAATTGTTTCTTAAACATTAAATAACATTCATTTCAGCCATAATGTCATAAGTATGCCCAATGTGTACAGACAGAGTTGTTTATCTGTGTCCTTTGTTTTAGGACGTCCGGTGAGGTGGTGTCGGGCGTTGTGACTAAAGTGTTTAACCAGCCAAAGGCCCGGGCTAAGGAGCTAGGAACAGATATCTGCCTTATGTACTTCGAAATAGAGAAAGCTGAGGTGGTTCAGGATGAGCTACTAAAGGGACTGGACAATAAGAACCCTAAGATTGTGGTTGCTTGCATTGAGACACTCAGAAAGGCTCTCAGGTCAGTGTTCCTTCTCAGTGATAGAATGACTGTTAACCAAGAAGTCATCTATGTAAACAAACTACAGTACACATTTTATAGATTAAACCAGGCAAAACGGTTTTCTCTACATTAGCAGCTTTTAAATGCTGTTAATAAGAGTTCTGTATGGATATATTTAAGAAAATGCATTTTGTTCAATTGTTTTGCTTCTCATAAAATAAATGTAATCCTAGAAGTTCACATACTCCACACACAATTAGTGATTATTTTATTTTTTAAATTGAAAGATTATTATGTGTAATGTGTTTAATGCCAGTTTGCTCCCATCACTGGTACCAACCACCTTTTGGGTGTGCTTCTCTTGTAGTGAGTTTGGGTCAAAGATAGTGACATTGAAGCCAGTTGTGAAGGTTTTACCCAAGCAGTTTGAGTCCAGAGAGAAAGCAGTGAGAGATGAGGCCAAGCTGCTTGCTGTAGAGATCTACAGATGGATCAGAGATGCTCTGAGACCTTCACTGCAGAATATTAATTCTGTACAGGTGAGATACCTGCACAAGCTTACTTATCCTAATGTTCAGCTTTCACTGTCAAGCTAAACACAGTAATGCCTTTTTTTTGTTCTGTGTACCTGCAGTTGAAGGAGCTGGAGGAGGAGTGGGTGAAGCTGCCTTCATCTCCTCCCAAGCAAACCAGATTCTTGCGTTCCCAGCAGGACTTAAAGGCCAAGTTTGAACAGCAACAAGCACAAGGAGGAGAACAGTCAGATGGTAGGTTTTGTTGCTAACAGATTTAACATTGAAACCTTTTATGCTTCTACAATTAGTTGTTGAAGAATAGTAGAGTTATGGTCTGGCGTTATTGTGTGTTCTGTTCTTTAGGCGAAGATGAGGTGGAAACAGTGGCAGCAGTGGATCCTTATGAACTGCTGGAAGCTGTGGAGATTCTGTCAAAGATGCCCAAAGATTTCTACGAAAAAATAGTAATTTTATTACACTAACTAAATTCTGGTGAATGATGTGGCCAAAATACTAGCCCAACATTTTTCATATTGGTCAACATTTATTCTATTAATGGCGACAGAAACACATGAATGAGACTTCAAGGATTTACGCCATATGTTTTAGGGGGTATGTCATTAAACCTGTGGCATTTACTGTTAGTTTTTTTTTATTTTATTTATTTTGTATTTAAATTTGAAAGACTAAATGTTTGATAAGATATTCCAGCATAAATCACAATGTTTATGATTGGTAATTCTCTACAACAAATATACTATAATATTTATTATAATGATATCAAGGGAACAGCAAGCTTTACCTACCCCCATAGGTAACACCAAACCTCTGCAAGTACAAGTACCCTAAAAGTTCCCAGTAGCTGCAAGTAGCCTTTCAGCAGGTGCATTGCTATCTTAAATCCTATCCATTAGCTTCCTCTTATTAGACATCCTTTTCCAGCTTCAACATTCCCAAGCTAGATGAGATGTATAATGTCTCCGTGTTCTATGTGGTCTCCTTCCAGTTAGGCATTCTTAGAGCACGTCCTATGGGAGGTGCCCAGGATGCATTCTTATTTAATGCCTGAACCACCTCAGCTGGCTCCTTTCGATGTGAAGAGACGGCAAGATCTACTCAAAGTTCCTTATGGAAGTCAGAATTCCTATCTCTAAGGCTGAGCTCCGCCACACATCAGAAAATGTATTTCGGCTGGTTGTATTTCAGATCCTATTCTTTCAGTCATAACTCAAAGCTCATGACCGTAGGTGAGGGTTGGAACATAGATTAACTGGTAAATTGAGAGGTTTGCCTTGCTGCCTAGCTCCCCTTTCACCAGAGCTGTTTGCTACAACAATCCATTTTACCCTCATTTGTTAACAAGGCCCTAAGATGCTTCCCAAACTCCTTCCTAACTGGGAATGTCTTTGACTTATTAAGAATACAAACACAACTCTCACTCTGGTGGTACAAGTTGCCTTGTCTTGTTCTGAAATACTTGTTTCTATGTTGTCTTTGCTCTCCTCCATGCCTTTTTTTCTTTATTGCTATACTGCACATCCATATTATGTGGAAGAAAGTTAAGCCTTGTTTAAATAACAAAATACTGCCACTGAAATGCAATTTGCGACACAATGAAATAAACAGTGGGGTGTAATATGACACCGTGCATGTTTTTCTGGTGTCAAATTGCGCAGCCTTAACGCCTCTTGTCCAATGTCTGACATTAACTCTGACCCTCAAACATGTGTGATGGAAACCAAAATGTTCTAATATGTGACCTTGTTTTGCAGGAAGCTAAAAAATGGCAGGAAAGAAAAGAAGCCCTGGAAGCTATAGAGTCTCTGATCAAGAACCCCAAACTGGAGAATGGAGACTATGGAGACCTTGTTAGATCTCTGAAGAAGGTAAAAACTGACGTGTTTTTTTTTTTTTTTAATAGTTTAAAGGAACTTCACAGGGTTGTGCACAGATGATAAACATTTGCAATTTTGATCAACAGTTACATGATTCACTATAGTAATACTATGGAACTCTGTTCCAGGTGGTGGGGAAAGATGCCAATGTGATGCTTGTGTCAATGGCGGCTAAATGTCTGGCTGGACTGGCCACAGGGCTCAGAAAGAAATTTGGAACATATGCTGGACAGGTAAGCTTTAAAAAGTCCATAGTATATATTGACTGCAAGTTTATTATTTACATTTTTTTTTTGTATAACAAAAGCTAAAATCTGAAGTAAAGGTTAAACATTTTATGCCTTCAAATAGTCACTGATGGTATCAGCAGATGAGCACCTAAGTCTGCTTAAATAAACTTCTAAATGTTTTGTTCCACGTGTAATGGTTGTCTAGGTTGTTCCAACTATTCTGGAGAAGTTCAAGGAGAAGAAGCCTCAGGTTGTCCAGGCACTGCAGGAGGCTATTGATGCCATCTTTCTCACTGTAAGTATAGTTCTAATAAAGAATTTAAATATTTAGTTTTGAACAATTCTTCTTAAGCCAGGTTAGTCACAGTTGGCTTTTTTTTTTTTTTTATTATGACCATGATATTAGTGGATGATCCTTTTGGCAAGCCCAGCCAAAGTTGCCCCAACTTGGTTATTTTGAAAAGCAAATTTTTGGAAAACTTTCTAGCCATCATTTATCTGTAACTGCTTATCCTGTTGGGGGTCGCAGGGAGCTACACCCTGGACAGGTTGCCAGTCTTTCTCAAGGATTTTTGAAAACGTTTTATTTTATGTTTTGTATGTTCAAAAAATATGAAATTAAAATAAATAAACTGAGATATTGACAGTACTTATTTTAATAGGTCTACATTTTGTTTTGGACAAGTTCATTTGGCTACTGGGCAAGTAAAACATCTCAGCTCTTTTCCTTAAGGGCAAGTGGTCTAAAAAGCATAATGTCAAGCCAGTTAACTTAGTCTGACACCACAAACTGTATTAAAGCTCAACTCAATGGCTGCTGTTACATATAGAACATTCTGCTGACTCTCCAGACACCTTCTAATGCATTTGTGATTTGGTAGATGGGTTTTTAATTTTTCTTTGTGTGTTTTTTATCTGTTTTTCAGACCACTCTCCAGAACCTTTCAGAGGATATCCTGGCTGTCATGGACAATAAGAATCCCTCCATTAAGCAGCAGGCCTCTCTGTTTCTGGCACGCTCCTTCAGACACTGCACACAGGCTACACTGCCCAAGAGCATCCTCAAACCCTTATGTGCTGCTCTCATTAAGGTACAAAATTATCTTTCCCTTGTTTTGTCTCATTTTGACATTTAAATATCAGACTGATATCTGAAATGTGTTAAGGTAAATGCAAGTTCAAGCAGCAGTACTGTATGTAACTTGGCAAAAAACATGCACTGCCCTTTGAGATGTGTATATATTGTACACACGAAAAGCTGTGATGCTCTGTTTTCTTACTACTGTCAATCCACCAGGTGGTAATGTTATGACATTGTAGTGGGGATAGGATGTTATAGCTAGGTGTGAAATCATTTTATGTGTTTTAAAGAAACCATTAAAAAAACAATTGGCTTGTATTTTCAGTTTCCCTCTCTTTGAAAGTATACCTGTACTTTTCTTTTGTCACCATCTCAGCAAGTGAACGACTCAGCTCCAGAGGTGCGTGATGCTGCATTTGAAGCTTTGGGGACAGCTATGAAAGTTGTAGGAGACAAAGCTGTCAACCCTTTTCTGACTGACTTGGATAAACTCAAACTGGATAAGGTAGGAATGTGCTAAAGAATGATACAGAGAAATAAACCCACATGAACAAGGATTTTTATTTTTTATTATTTTTTTAACTGTTAAGTACTGTAATTTGCTTCATATGTTAACAGATAAAGGAGTGTGCTGAAAAAGTGGAGCTCCCTGGTGGGAGGAAGGGAGGAGGTGGAGGTGGTGGTGGAGTGGGGGACAAGAAGCCTGCAGCTAAAGCTCTTGCTGAAGCTCCACCCAAATCATCTGCCCCACCCAAGAAGCCCCAAACTGCTGCTCCGAGCAAGGTATACACTAAACAAAACACATGATTACTTTTGATGTCCTTTCAGATGACAGATTTTGTCACCTTTATAACCACACTTTGTTGGCTTGTGGACAGAATGAGACACCATAGTTAATTAGCACCAACTGTCTACAGTGCTGTGGTTTTGTGTCTGTAGCCATCAGCAGGTCCACCTAAGAAAGGCAAACCAACCTCTGCAGCTGGTGGAAAAAACAAAAAGAGCTCTGACAGTAAAGAAATCGCTGAGACTGAATTGTCGGTAAGTCTTTGTGCATATATTTGAGACGTTTAGCATTATAACAATGTTGATGATGAATATTTAATTACCTTATACTCACTTTTTTTGTTTTTGTGTGTCATGTCAGCCTGAAGTGTGTGAGGAACTGGCAGCAGGTGTACTTCCTGCTTCCTGTCTGCAGCAGCTGTTTTCAGCCAACTGGAAGGAGAGACTGGCTAGTATGGAGGAGTTTCAAAGGGTATGTATATCTATATAGATGTACATATATATAAACTATGTCCTATTTACTTAAAAAAAAAAACAAACAAACAAAAAAAAAACAACAAGAACTAGTTGTACTACTTGTAATGTAACAATATGCAGAAATGTTAATCTTGGGTTACATGTGTATTTCTAGGCTGTGGAGACCATGGATAAGGCAGAGATGCCTTGCCAGGCCTTAGTCAGGATGCTAGCCAAGAAACCAGGCTGGAAGGAAACAAACTTCCAGGTAACTGAGATCGCAGCAGCTTATTGGACTTGGAATGAAATAATGTAGTACATTTGATTTGTTAAACCTTGTGCTGGAACGAAAATTATTCAGTTCCATCATTCACAACTTTCCTTCCAACTTTTATTTTCTACTTAATTTTTTTTTTAGTAGAGACAGGCTCCTATATCTTAATGCAACATGAAAGGCACCTAGCATGAAACCCTTATGCGAAATCAATGTGCAGAACACGTTCCACTGTGGCGATCTCTGAGGGGACTAGCCGAAAGACGTTGATCTGAGATTCTCTTTGCAACAATTATATTTAGAGGTTTATCCATTTGGTCATTATTTGTCTTATCTATTAGTTGAATGAAATGTATCCATTCTAACGTTAGTTTCCTTTTACCCCTTGTAGGTTATGCAGATGAAGCTGCACATTGTAGCTCTCATAGCACAAAGAGGACAATTTTCCAAGACGTCAGCCTTGGTAGTTTTGGACGGGCTGGTGGATAA
Organism: Channa maculata; assembly: GCA_020496755.1. Taxonomy (NCBI): domain Eukaryota; kingdom Metazoa; phylum Chordata; class Actinopteri; order Anabantiformes; family Channidae; genus Channa; species Channa maculata. The sequence continues at coordinate 16,021,073 of CM035601.1, read as the reverse complement.
GATTGGGGACATCAAATGTGGCGGAAATGCCAAAGAAGGACTGACTGCCATTGGAGAGGCGTGCTCACTGCCATGGACTGCAGAACAGGTTTTAAGCTTATTTACCTGGAAAGAAACTGTCTTTTTGAGTAGTCTACCTAGAAGCTGAATTAAAATAATAATGCCTAAGAAAAATCATACCCCAAAGAGTGATCAATTACAAAGTAGTTTGTTTTTATTTATTTATTTGTTTTTTTTATTGTGGTGGATGTGTTTTCTTTACAAGGTTTGTGTGTTGTCAGGTTGTTTCTATGGCATTTGCACAGAAGAATCCCAAGAACCAGGCAGAGACTCTGAACTGGCTGGCTAATGCCATGAAGGAGTTTGGCTTTGCTGGGTAATTTTTTGTTCTTATTTAATTTATAATTAGTTTCAACATTCTACTGTAAATAAACATTTTTCTCTGTCCACACCAACACATCATACCTTATAAACAAACCCCTGCATGGTATGTCATAGTAATGAAAAAATCGTTCCCATGACTGTTCAAAGCTGGTCTGAATTGCAGCACAACGGCACTAATTGTTGCAGCACGTGAACAGGTGACTGGTACAAGACCAGTAGACGCTGGGGTATACCATACCAGGCAAGACTTATGCAGACAGTGAAAATATGCCCCTCAGACAATCCAGCTCATAACAGCAGATTGACAATCTAGTAATGGGTAACCAACTGGACATAGAAGTGGTGGAAAAATAGAAGAAAGCCATAGTGAGTTTAGCAATCACAAGTGAGAACATGAGAAGCTTGAAACACTAAAGGCTGAAATAAGGGTAAAAGATCTGTAAGATGAAGGCACAAGTCATCGGAATACTGAGGGCTGTGACTTGCAAACTTGGAGAGTGGCTCCGGCAGATTTGAGGAACCAAACCTGAGACTTGTCCTGGTGTGCAGACTGCAGTCCTAGAAACGGCTAAGATACTGTGCAGGACCCTCATTTGACATTTGACTACCCTCCCCTCTCTCCCTCTCTAGTATAAATGTGAAGGCTTTCATCAACAATGTGAAGACCGCTCTGGCAGCGACCAACCCTGCTGTTCGGACAGCAGCCATTACCCTGCTGGGAGTCATGTACCTCTACATGGGAGCTCCTTTGCGCATGTTCTTTGAAGATGAGAAGCCTGCTCTCCTCTCACAGATAGATGCTGAGTTTGAGAAGGTAAGGTCTTTGTGGGTGGATCAGGGGATGTAAGAAAACAGAACAACTCAACCTCTCAACATTTAGCTCTCCTAAGTGTAATTTCTGCACAGTGATTGCTAGGGGGACAAAGGTTATTTAAAATGCAATGTTAAAACAAAGAAACAAGTCAATGTGGGTCTTTGCATTTACTTCAAGTGACTGATTTGTTAAATCTTATATAAAGATGTCACTGTACCTTACTCACAGATGCAGGGCCAGTCTCCACCAGCTCCCATCAGATGCACCAAGAAAGGAGCTGTGGAGGAGGAGGGTGGTGATGGAGAGGAGCATGAAGAAGATGGAGGGGCACATGATGTTATGGACTTGCTGCCCAGAACAGACATCAGGTAACTAAACACTGAAGGTGTAAGAGTCTCGCTTTCAACCTACACTTGTAAACTAGAATGGTACTTCACCATTGCGTCATTGGAAAAAGGCTACAAATATCTGAATTTTTTTCTAGTCTTAAATGGTTTTCATGGGTCTTACAAATTACTGATAATGTTTGGTTAGTGTTTCCCACACATACTCTGTGTGTGTGAAAATGAAATGCAGTTAATCAACTAGAGGACTTCCCAGCACCTGTAAACTAATTATTTGTAGTTTAAAATGTCTAACAAAACTTCAGATCACCTTTTGGTAAAGTTAATACCATGACAAAAACAAAAGGCAGAAAGAAGAAAATGTATAGGAAGATGAGCATACGCATTGGCTGTTGTCAAACCCATATTTGTCAACCGCTAAAGTCTTAAAACTCTCTTTCAAATGTCTGAGTGAGACATCTTGTCTCATCAGTACCTTTTGAGATTAAATGTTTAAATCAGCTCAGTGTAGTTTAAAACTTTCAACTAGTAGCTTCCCATTTTCAGCCAGGAACCATAAACTGCTGAAATACAAGTCTTCTAAACACAGCCACAACCAGAGGCTTAAGCCTGTTTTACATATGAACCCGAGACAATGTTAGGAGAATTCAGCCTCGGACATTGTGTGTGTGGCCTTTCAGACAAGTAAGCCACAATGGGAGAACGCCGGGTGAGAAGCGTCCTCGTGTGAAAATTAGCTTTAGTTTAGGTTTACAGCTGCCAACAGCTTTTGGTGTTGTGGGGTCTTTCCACCAAAATGTATACTTGTTTAATGATTTGAATTGGAAATGGGTTTCTTGGGTGGGCACCAGAATGCAGTCCTTTTGAATTATTTGAATTTGTATTCTGTTTGTGGGCCTGACAAATTGAATGAAAATCATTTGGTGCAGCTTCTTAACAAACATGTAATAGCATATAAACATGCTCAAATGAAAATATTTTTGTTTTATTCTGGACTGTACAGAAAACATTTTATTTTCCTTTTTAAAAAAAAAGAAAAACATGTACTGTATGTCTTTAGCCATTACGCTGGAATATTGAACCTGTTTTCTCTCCTTCCTCCTCTTGTGGTTTTTGTTTGTTTTTTTTTTTGTCCCCCCCCCCAAGTGACAAGATCACATCTGACCTGGTGTCCAAAATTGAGGATAAGAACTGGAAGATCAGAAAGGAGGGCCTGGATGAGGCTGCAGCAATAATCTCAGAGGCAAAGTTCATCACAGCCAACATTGGAGAGCTGCCTCTCACCCTGAAAGGAAGACTCAATGATTCCAACAAAATCTTGGTTAGTAAGAAAATAGGCCTTGCCATATAAAATGGTTTGTGATACCTCTAAAGCCTGTCACTGCACTTTAAATGCCAAGCTTATATGGAGACGTTTAAACTAATATTTTTGGTTGTGCAGGTCCAGCAGACCCTGACAATCCTGCAGCAGCTGGCTACAGCTATGGGACCTGGGCTCAAGCAGCATGTTAAAGTCCTGGGATTTCCTGTTATCACTGTATTGGGAGACAGCAAGGTACATAAACTCAATAGCACTCGCATGTTTTTTTTCTCATTTAACAACAGGATTATTTATTCTTTTGAACATGTGCACTTTTATATTAAGAGTAAAAGAAATCTGAATGCATTACAAGATGGAAAAGGTTGCTCTGGGAACGATGTCACGTATCTACTGTACATTGAATTCTGTCTCGTTCTCTTCAGCTTAATGTCAGGACAGCTGCCATGACCACTCTGCAAGCATGGGTGGAGCAGACTGGGATGAAGGAATGGCTGGAGGGAGAAGACCTGTCAGAAGAGCTAAAGCGAGAAAATCCCTTTTTACGACAGGAGGTCAGCCTCTTTGCTCTCATACAGAGCATCCACAAAGTATTTAAATTCTGTTATGTAACAGCCTTATTCCAAAATGGATCAAATTTATTATTTTCCTCAGAATTCAGAAATACCCCAATGTAAAAGAAGTTTTTAAATCTTTGCCGGTTTATTAAAAATAAACTACAAAAATCACATATACATAAGTATTCGTGGCCTTTGCCATGACACTCTGGTGCATCCTGTTTCTACTGATCATCCTTGATGTTTCCACAACTTCCACCTGTCCACCTCTGGGAAATTCAGTTGCAAACTAGAGAGAAAGGCCTTAGAAGACCAAGAACCCGATGGTCACTCTGAAAGAGCTCCAATGTTTCTCTGTGGAGAAAGACAAACAACTATCTTACTCCTCAGTAAAAGGCACATGACAACCCACCTAAAGGACTCTTAGACCATGAGCAACACAGTTTGCTGGTTTGAGGAAAACAAAGATTGATCTCTTTGGCCTGAATGCCAAGCGTTATGTCTGAAGGGAACTGGGCACCACTCACCACATGGCCAGTACCATCACTTGAGTAAAACATGGTGGTTGCGGCATCGTGCTGTGTTTTTCAGTGGCAAGAACTGGGAGACTAGTCAGGATCAAAGGAAAGATGAATGCAGCAATGTACAGAGGCATCCTTGATGAAAACCTGTTCCAGAGTGCTCTTGGGCCTTAGACTGGTGCAACAGTTAATTTTTCAGTAGCATAGCTACCCTAAGCACACAGCCAAGTTAACAAAGGAGTTGCTATGGGAAAGATCTATGAATGTCCTTGAGTGATGCAGCCAGAGCCTAGACTTGAATAAGACTTGAAAAGCACATTATTGCTTGTATATTGCTAATTATATTTTTTATACTTTTAAGATTTTTTTTATACTTGGCCTCAGTTTGAAAAAAGTATACATCAATGACCTCATGAACAACATACCATAATTGCCTTTTGAAGTTTTTATGGATAACTGGCTTTAAAGTTTGCCTTACCAGTATTTAAGGAAGCAACGTTTCGTTTCATGGTGGTAGGACTTTTGCTTGGAAAATCATTTTAGTGCCGAAACATTTATAGCGCATTTTCTATTTGGAAATGCTTTTTCTAGTTGAGAATCTAATACTCTCAATGCAAAACAGACATCTTTTACAATAAAACTCTTTGTCACACAGGTGCTTGGCTGGCTAGCTGAGAAGCTACCTACCCTGAGGACCGTCCCTGGTGACCTAATGCTGTGTATCCCTCAGCTATATGCCTGTCTGGAGGACAGAAATGGAGATGTGAGGAAGAAAGCTCAGGATGCCCTACCCACCTTCATGATGCACCTTGGTTATGATAAAATGGCCAAAGCTACCGGGAAACTCAAAGTACTGACCACATATATTTTTATGACTGACATATGCTTATTATATTTTATTTATTTGTTTTTAGTGCCTGACCTCTGACAGTTCAGTGATTCATAGATGTCTTGTTTCTTTCCAGCCTGCCTCTAAGGATCAAGTGGTAGCCATGTTGGAAAAAGCCAGAACAGTGATGCCAGCTAAACCTGCTGCTCCTGCCAAAGCTGGTGGAGGGAAAGCTTCTGCAGAGTCAAGCAGATCTGCTTCAGGTTTGTAGGTCATTACATAAATGACTTGTGGTCTCAACCAAAGGCGTTTAAAGAGAGCTTCTTCCGTTGGAAAATTGTTCCAATTGCAAATGTTTTGGTATTCACATGGTTTTGTTTGCACTGAACCAACACAAAAAAAAAAACAGAAGAAAAGGCAAACTTGAAAAAAATTCACACAGACTGGATAAAATTATTGGCACCTCAAAATTGTAAGACATAATTGCTTTTCAAGCATGTGATGATCCTGTAACTTGTATTTAGACACACCTGTGGCAAGTAACAGGTGTGGGCAATATATTAATCACACTTGCAACCAGTTAAATGGAGAAAAGTTGAGTCAACCTTTTGTGTGCCACATTGAGCATGGAGAAAAGAGAGGAAAATATTGTTGGAAAAACAGACAATCTCAAGGCTACAAGTCCAGCTCCAGAGATCTTAAAGTTCCTGTGTCCACTATGCGCAACATCATTAAGAGGTTTACAGCTCATGGCACTTTAGCTAACCTCCCTGGACGTGGACGGAAGAGCAAAATTAATAAAAAAAACTAAGGATTGTTCGAATGGTGGATAACGAACTCCAATTAACTTCCAAGCAAATTCAAGCTGATCCGCAGACACAGTACAACAGTGCCAGCCCGCACTAGCCATCGCCATCTGAATGAAAAGGGCATAAAAACTTATGTGACAAAACCACAATCCCTCTGGGAGAACGTACTGTGGACAGATGAGACAAAAGTAGAGCTTTTTGGTAAAGGACATCATGGCACCGTTTACAGAAAAAGAAATGAGGCATTCAAAGAAAAGAACAGTTGAACAGCAGCACAGAAAACAGCCTCCAAAATGGTTTTCAAAATCAAAAAGGAGTTAATTCAAACTGAATATTACCAATCTAATGAAGGAGGATTTACTGTGGAATTGTTGGATTAGACTGATTTAGTTTGAGCCCAATAACTTAGAATGAATAAAGTCCCACTTAGAGTGTGACTTTATTCATCCATATCTACCAACTTAACTGTATGTTATGCTCATGATACCTCACCTTCCAGCTCTGCAGTTGTAGGTACAGAAACAGGTTAAAGTTGGTAGTGGGTTATTTCTCTTAAAACAAAGCTCAGTGTCAGCGTGTAACTGCTGTACTCTAGAACAGAGCCAAATAGACTAAAGATTAAGAAATCTGCTGATATTACATATGTAGAACGAATGGAAACCAATGCACAATTTAGTAAATATATAATTTCAAATATTTGTATACTCTGGCCCAAACAGTATTCTTACATATGAGCAAATTTAACCCATGCCTGTCTCCTGCAGCCTCCCGGTCTCAGCCAGCTAGTGAGGACATTGACGGTAAACCCGAAGTTAAGAAGGTCAGGGGAGGAGTTGCTGTTAAGAAGGTATGTCTCTTTGTTGTTTGTCAGGGTGCACACAGGGGCTGTGTTAAGTGAAGATACTTAATTACTTGTGCAAAAGACAGCAGTTCAAAAAGTATTAATAAAGTGGTTGGATGTATGCATATCTATATAGATATATTTCTGTCTTATTAGCAGCTCTAAAGAATTGCTGTCAGTTCTGTTTGTGCAAATCACACGTGTACATTTGTTTCCTGTTGTCACTGTTCACAACATTTGATTTATATTATTCATTTCTTTATGTAAATACATATGGTTTTTTTTTTTTTATTCACTTAGCCTCCCTCCCCTATTGAAGAACCCATCCCTCCCCCTCCCTCCAAGGACAAGGACAGTAATTCTAGTAAAAAGCCCCCCAGCAAAGGAAAGGCTGCTGCTGGCAGTCAACAGGTAGATTTGTGAGAGGTGTCCTCATGATGAAACTCAGTCCAGGTTGTTTTTCACTTCCTCTACATGGTGCTACTTAACAAAGCCAGCTTTAGCAGCCAATGTGGACAGAGTTTCTCACTGGATACTTGACAGTGACCCCCCCCCGTCCAGCTTTTCTTATCCCCAGTCTGTCTCTCTCTCTCTCTCTCTCTCTCTAATCACTAATATTGCCACACAATATACAAATGCATTATCAAATGCACACAAACAGTTAAGAAGTGAAATTGTTTAAGACTTATGTTAGCAGTGAGCTAACTTGCGTTAAATACAAATGTCACATATATGCGTGCTTACAGAAACCAAGTACAGGGTTTGAGGTCACATGTTCACGAGGGGTTTCTTTTCTCTCCTCTGCATGAATGTGTTTGTCTGTATGTCTATATTTTATATTTTGGACTAATGTCACACTAGTGTTTTTACACTCTGCTGTGTTAACCTGCATTTAATACTTTTCAGCTTAACAACCCATTGTCTATTTACACACTCTGCCTCAAACCACATAAAAACACCCAGGGGAAATGCAAGATTACACATCATTATAAATGCATATCTACGGACAAAGCGCCTTGTTTTACTTGCTGTGCCTCACGCCTTTGTGCTGCTATTATTCTCAGGGTGCAGCTGGGAAAAAGCCTCCAGCCAAAGGCCTAAAGGATGATGAAGATAGGTCTGGGCCAATCTTCACCCTCATTCCCAATGCCAAGGAACAGAGGATCAAAGAGGAAAAGCAACTGAAGGTACCTCACTGGCTCTCTCTGTCTCTCAGTATTAAGATTAACTTGCAAAAAAACAAGGTGTAAAAGTCACACTGCAGCGCTTGTTGGTGTGTCAGATAGTTTTAATTTAGAGCTAGTTTAACAGATAATTAAAATTTTTTTTCCTTCTGTTTATCTTGGGTGGTTATCACAAATCATCCTTCAATGTAATTCTGATTACTGGATCACCAGCATCCTTTAGATCCTTTAATTATTTTTATTTTTTATTTTTATTTTTTATCTTTTAACCTTAGAATCTATGGATAGGTTACAGTCAAGCTGAACAACTGAAAGAACAGCTGGCACAATTAAAGATGAACTTGACCTCTTTGAGTTTACTGAAGCAGTCTGTCACATCATTTTATCCAGTAATGCTGTTTACTGCAGTTTAACTTAAATTTGTTTTTGTGTTCAAGATTTTGAAGTGGAATTTCATCACTCCTCGAGATGAATATGTGGAGCAGCTAAAAACCCAGATGTCTACCTGCTTTGCTAAATGGCTGCAAGATGAGCTCTTTCACTTTGACTTCCAGAGACATGTAAAGGCCTTAGGAGTCATGATTGAGGTAATTGTTAGTTTTATGTTGTTGATGGTTTTATGTTGATGAAGTTGATGTGTTTTGAGGATTTAGTAAATGTTTTTGTATTTGACAGAGGTTGGAGAGTGAGAGTGATGCTACCATCAGCTGTCTGGACCTCATTTTGAAGTGGTTTACCTTACGGTTCTTTGACACCAACACCACAGTCCTCATGAAAGTTCTGGAGTATCTAAAGCTGTTGTTTGCAATGCTGAACAGAGAGAACTACCACCTTACTGAGTATGAGGCCAATTCCTTTGTTCCCTACCTCATACTCAAGGTGAGCACATCATCCTCAGCATATGAACACAAGCTACTGTAAAGACTTTTTTTGTTGCTGGTTTGTTTTTTGTTTTTATTTTGGTGTGTGTGTGTGTGTGTTATTGGTGGTTTTGTTGTTGTTTTTAGTCTGAGTTTCTTCTCTCTTCTTTAGGTTGGAGAGTCAAAGGATGTGGTTCGCAAAGATGTGCGGGCCATACTGACCATGCTGTGTAAGGTTTATCCAGCATCCAAGGTCTTCCCTTTCCTCATGGATGGAACTAAGTCAAAGAACTCCAAACAGAGAGCTGGTATAGTTCTACCGACCTGTTGTTCCATTATGCTGTAAGCATCTGCAATGTATAAATGTGTGTTAATTTGTTATGGCTTCCTCTTTGTCCTCAGAATGTCTAGAGGAGTTGGGTTGTTTGATAGAGGGCTATGGGATGAATGTATGTCAGCCAGCTCCAGCTAAGACTCTGAAGGAGATTGCTGTTCACATTGGTGACAGAGACACATCTGTCCGCAATGCTGCCCTGAACACTGTGGTAGCTGTCTACAACGTTTGTGGAGAGCAAGTCTACAAACTAATTGGAAATGTAAGCTAGCAGTCATAGCATTGCTTTTTCTTTTTTTTTTTTTAAACTACACTTCTACATGAGTCTTTTCCTCTTCCTCCTATTTTTTTCTTTTGTAGTTGTCAGAGAAAGACATGAGCATGCTGGAGGAGAGAATTAAACGTTCGGCCAAGAAGACTCCTGCAGCTCCTACGAAGCAGAATGCACCAGAGAAGTCTCAGAGAGAGCACCCAGCTAACCCAAATGCCACTTTCCTACGCAAGCCTGTGCAGGAAGATCCCAACAAACTCAAGTAGGTCACCTCTGGTTCAGGGTTGTAGGGTGTGTTATATTTTGACGAAATGAAAACTATTAGGAAGGCCAGTTTCTTACTCGAAACAGATTACTGATTAAGAAAATTGCAGGATATGAGCAATATGTCTATCAAAATAATATTTAGCTGTAAATACAGATTTCTAACAGTATTTTGTCGCTACCTCAGCTTATTGCTTTTTGATAGCTTTAACTGTGTAAAGTTAGCTGGACTTAAGTTACAAGCTAAACGCGCTAGGTTTGATTTTAGAGTCTAACTTAGAATTATATTAATACGCAGATTAACCTTCAACATGTCTAAATCATTCCAGTTTGAAGCAATGAATCTTGTAGTTGAACATGGAAAGGCTGAAAGCATGTTATTCTTTCCATTAACCAATCACCTCTGTAATCTCTAAACCACGAAGGACCTCTACATGCTGTGTACTGTTGTGGCTGTAGTTGGATTCATGCCATAAGTCTTAAAGGATATTTGTCTTTTGCTTGCAACTAATCTGTCCTTCCCCTGTTTCTACTGAGTCATTGCATGTTGGATTGCTCCCACAGATACATCTCCCATTTTAATGGAAAACTGGCCCATTAAAGCATTAGTGTGCATTAGACTTGTACACTGCTGCTGCCTGATGGGCCAGCTGCCTGTTTGTCTCTTAAACCTTCATCTCTCTTCTTGTGTGATTTTTTTCCTCCTTTCTCTGCTCTGCCTTCCTTGCTCTTTGGAGCAGAATAATGTATCGCACGTATAGAATGTGAGTACTTCTTCCTCCTCCTTCTCCCCCTCCCTCTTGTCTGTTTTGTAACTCCTTACCTCATCTATCAATGTGATCTGATAATGTGTCATGAGACGAATGATCATAAAGTTTTGCTGTGACATTTTTTTAGTCATGCTTCTTCACATAGAAAGGAGTAAGAGTCTAATCTTATTCCCTGCTATCATATGGTTGATAAAGCACCTGACTAATGTGTAAAATGTCCTGCTGCCACATTTTACATCATTATCCTTTTGTCTTAAGTGTTTTATTTATGTATTACATACCTTGAAAAAAGACTGTCCCCTGGTTACAAGTGAACACAATCAACACCTTCATACTCTCTCACAAGAGACTTGTTCTTGTCTATGTTACCAAGTTTCAGTATGTACATGGCCTAAGCTCTAAATGCTTTTATCTCCTTACTCTTTATCATGTTTTGGTTATCTTATGATCAGATCAGCAGTCTGGTGTGGTTTCTCTCCAACCAAGAAGCTATTCACAAAAAAGGAATCATGATGTACCGTGAGGCAGTTTCAAAAGTCTTTAGGCACAAGCCATCACAAGAGGGTTGAGACCAAGGAGCGACCTTTAAAAATCATACAGGGTCACAGGACCAGAAAACAAGCATGTTTTTTAATTTTTATTAACTTATTTTTAAAATCACGATACAAATGATTTTGACCATGAAAGGGATAGCTAAGATTTAATTTAGGTTTGTGGGATATCCCATTCGTTTTTGCTTAGCCAGGGTGGTGAACCATACACCTTACAGATCAACTGTGATCTTTTACAAAGCCGACATTCGTGTGAATTCACTTGAGGGAATCGCGGTAACCACTTGCAACAGTATTGTACCAACAATAATCGTGTGGTGTTTTTTTTTAAGATTTTTTTTTATTTCTTTACCTATGAAAAATAGCAATAATGTTATTTATTTAGTTTTTTTTTTTTTTTTTCTCTTTTGCTGGCATAAAAAGGTCAATTGATAGGTCGTGATACCTATGACACATGTCATGTGTCACCCAGGATTAAGGTTAAAAAGGCATTAATTATTCATAATACACATAATAGTCTGTGAACTCTTTGTAATGACCTCTGTTTTTGTTTTTTTAATTCTGTTTAATTTAGTATATCATATATAAACTGCAGAAGATGAGGGAGTGTACTGTTGGATAATGTATTTTAATTTTAAAATCAAAATATTACAAAGTAATTTTACATTTTATTTACTGTATTCCAAGAAACTTTGTTCTTTACATTTTTTGGAAGTTTACAGTGGGTCAGATCTCACAATTCAATTTTAACTAATAATGTGGATGACTTTTGATTTAGGAAAGTGGATTAAAATTTTGTTTTGGTGTTTAAACTAGTAATTTTTTATTTTTTTTTTTCTTGCCCATCGAATTTTATTGCTGTTGGTGAAAATAAACAAACCCTTACTTTTTTCTAATATCTGCTCAAAATATTAGTAGCAATAACATCAAAGTCCTTTTTAATTCAATGTTTCCAATGTGACATGACCAGGATCTGCTTCAGCTGGCAGCCCCCCAGGGATTAGCTTGTAGGATTTCTTGTTAAACTTTAGAATTTCTTTTCTCTTTGGTGATGAAGCTGTCTAGGCCCTCAGCCTTTAAAGTCCTAACTCATATTGCTACCTCCATGTAACATTATTTCTGTTTGTAGACGTTATGTTTGTCTAACTGTGCACTGTTTTTAGCCAGCCATGTGATTTATGCCTTGCAGTGTACACTGGACTAACCTTGGTGTCCTGTCTGCTCTCTCCTCATCTCCACCATGTATTCTACTATCTTTCCTACTCTGTATCTCTCCAGCCAAGCCCGCCAGAACACTGAGTCATCCCATCCCTCGATCCCTAAGGAATTCCAGTTAGATTTGGACATGATTGAAATGGATCAGAGCAGAGTGTGTGAACTGCCGGACCTTGTCCAACACAAGCTGGATGAGCTGCTGGAGCCAATCATGATCCCTGAACCAAAGTAAACACATACACGTAGTGGCACATACAGTTTAGATTATAAAAAAAGTCTTAATTCTACTTGTACTTAATATATTTTTTTGTTTTTTATTCAAAGGATTCGTTCTGTGTCTCCACACTTTGACGATCTCCACAACAGCACCGCCTCTACCATAAATTTTGTCATCTCTCAGGTGGCTAGCGGTGACATTAATACCAGCATACAGGCACTGGCACAGGTATCACTCACACACACCACTTTTGTTGAAGGGTGTGATAATTCTTTCTTATGCCCTGTTATAAAAACATATATATATATATATATTTTTTTTTCTCATGCAGATTGATGAGGTGTTGCGGCAGGAGGACAAAGCAGAAGTCATGTCTGGACACATTGATCAGTTTCTCATCGCAACCTTCATGCAACTAAGGCTTATTTACAATACACACATGGCTGATGACCGGCTGGACAAAAAAGACATAATCAAATTGTATAGTTGCATCATAGGAAACATGCTTTCTGTAAGTCACTGCCTAATGCCACTCTGCTACATCTGTAATTTCATTGGTGAGGTTGATATAAGGTATGCACCAGTGTTTTTATGAACCTCCTCATTTATTTCTGTTAGTTGTTCTCTATGGAGTCCTTAGCCAGAGAGGCATCTATGGGTGTGTTGAAGGACCTGATGCATGGTCTGATAACACTGATGCTTGATGGCAGAGTGGAAGACATAGAAGATGGCCAGCAACTAATCAGATCAGTCAACCTGTTAGTAATCAGAGTCCTGGAGAGATCTGACCAGACCAACATGATCAGGTTTGTATGAGTAAGCAATAGTTATTTCGAGTAAAAAATTATTCTTAAATGCAGTTGGATATTGGCACTGACTCCCGATTCGATTTTGATTTACAGTCCAAAATTGATTAATTAGTGTGAGAGGTGTAACACTTATGAGATCCTTTTATCTTTTATTTTTATTTCAGTTTTTCATTTGCTATCTAGTCCTACATCGTTTGTCTTAGAAACTCCGCTCCACTTCCTACATGTAGGTCTTGTTTAGGACATGTGGGCTATTACTTTTCTCATTAATGACTTTTATACTTTTTCATTTTATTTCACTTTTTGTCAGTTTTTTTCCCCATGTAAGTCAATGACAGAAACGTGAAATTTCCCCTCAACTTGCTTCTATTGATCATCTTGTATCGTCATACTTTGGCGTAGAAACTTCATTTAAAGTTTAAACGGGTCTGGAACTTTTTTTGTGTTGATTAGCTTCTTTGCATCTTTTATACTTAATAATCACAGTTTTAGTTTTAGGCACGTTGTGGAGCTTTTTCAACTTCTCCATTAGTGTGTATTGCCCAATGTTGAAGCAGCTAGAGTGGGTGACATCACACGCACTCCAACTTTTCAGCTTCCACTTTTATCAACTTTTTTCCTACAGTCAACTTTAATCTGACATAAACTATACATTAAAACGTAGGTATATTTTCGTTCTTTGCTAATTGTAACTCTCATAGTGACATGACTTGCGTTCTTTCTGTAAATGGCCAGAAGCAGAGAGATTGCCTTAAACTCTCATTGGAGCCCATTATAACAGAAGTGCAGAAATTCTCCTCAAATCACAAACGGGGGCTGTTTTAAAATTGCCACTATGCCTTTATTTTATGGAGTATTTTCAAATAAATGACATCACTGTATTAGGTGAACCCTTTTGCTGCTCAAAGCGTTTTAATATTTTCGATAGGACTAATACTTTTTTTTATATTCAACATTTTGTGAGGCAAAGTCTCAGCACTTTCACAGCCTGTCTTCTGCATTTGGGAATGACTCGGCAGGCAGCAGTCATTGTCATGGTAACGGACACAGCTGCATCAGATCGTGTGATCAGCCTCAGAGCTGTGTCCACACACTTTACATGAGTTTTTCTCCCTCAACAGTGGACAAACACTTTCAAAATAAAAGCCTTTCATCATTCTTTTTCAAAATTTAGCATTTAAATGCTAAAATAAGTTTGTGGTGAAGTCCCCTACAGTGGACACAACCACACACAGACAGGAAACACACTTTCAAAATAAAATCCCTTTTCAACCTTTTTTTTGTTTTGCAGTATTAAAATGGTCCCTTCATTTATAATTATTTACTACTTCCTTTTTTTTCTTTACACTGTTAATGTCAAATTTTTACTTTGCTTCGTCCTTCCCTTCTTTTCACTTTAAATGTCAACTTTTTACTTATTTAATTCTTCCTTTGTTGCTGTATTTTTTCCCGGAGTTTTTGTTTTATTTCTGGTAATCTCTTTTCTATCTGTTTTTGTCATCTTGTTTCTTTCTCTTTTTGTAAATATTTATGTCTACAGCTTCTTGCATCTTTTCAAAGTCTTCACGTTTGGCTCTGTTTGTGGCTTTGAATGCCTCTGCTCTCAGCAGTGACTTCTGAAGGCTATTAGTTTAACTGGACCACTTTTTGTTGATCTGTCACATAAAATAAATCTGTTTGAAGTATGCCCAACTAGTAAAACCTGAAGTGTAGCTGAAGTCTCTTCATTTATTTGAATGACAAAAAATTGCTCACAAAAGCTGAATATTTTAAAAAGTATAAAAGATACTGGCCTTAACGGTATAATGTTGAATTGTTCAAAGGAGAACTGCAATAAATCACAAAATTAATACATTTTCCAGCCCCAAAATGCGGTGATATGGTTTATTTACACTTTAACAATGTTTAGTCTTCCATGGTCAATATGTAGGTTTTGGACCTGTTTTGCTTAGCTATGAAAGTATTTTGTTTTTGTACTACCCTACTAAAGTGGTGTAGTGACCCATTTGACCTTGTATGCCCTGACCAAAATAAAGTTAATTAATCTGTCAGGGTAGTTGTTGGGTGTGTGTGCACGTGCTAGTTTTTTAACAATTTGTTTCCTTTCCTGCCTTTTTGCAGTGCTCTGCTGGTTTTGCTTCAGGACAGTTTAGTCACAACAGCTGGACCTCCTATGTTCTCTGAACTAGTCATAAAGGTAAGGAAGATCACAGCCCGGGAGCCTGACCTACAGTGTTATACTAATTCTGACCCTCCTTCAGACTCACTCTACTGTCTTTGTGTGTTTAGTGTCTGTGGAGGATGATCCGCTTTCTCCCAGAGACAATCAACAACATCAACCTGGATCGGATCTTATTAGATGTGCATAACATAATGAAGGTTTTCCCCAAAGAGAAACTCAAGCAGCTCAAGAGTGACGTCCCACATCGAACCCTTAAGACACTGTTACACACACTCTGCAAGCTCACCGGGGCCAAGGTAACATTTTATTTAAACCTATACTGTGCAGCTTTCAGTGAAATGCTTTGAGTTATTAAGTGTATTTCCAGTATATTTTGCATATTGAGATTGAATGTTAATGTGTTGCCAAACAGATCCTGGAGCACTTATCAATGATCGAGAATCGTAATGAGTCAGAGTTGGAAGCCCACCTGAGACGGGTAATCAAACACTCTGGAAACTTGTCAGGGCTCAAGAGCGACCGAGGCAACGAGAAGACTGGTCTGCGCACGGTGAGCAGCACATACCAATTAGTCAACAACGCACATAAGTAACCCATAAAATTGTTTCATAATTTTGATGACATGTATAAAAGTAATTTGTTAATTGTTTTGTTCCCAGGAGGATCGAATGTCAAAGGCAAAAGTCAGTGACATTCTATCTGAGATCTTTAAAAAGATTGGCTCAAAGGAGAATACTAAAGAGGTCTGTTCAGCAGCCCCTGATATCAGTTTTAGACTACCTATTTCTTCACCGGTTTGGTGGTTAAAGTTTATTATAACAAAAAGCTTAGAAAACATGAAGTAATGTGCTGACTCTTATCTCAGGGTTTGACGGAGTTGTACGAGTACAAACAAAAGTACTCAGATGCAGACCTCGAGCCCTTCCTCAAAAACACATCCCAGTTCTTCCAGAGCTACGTGGAGCGAGGCCTTCGCATGATTGAGTCTGAGAGAGAGGGCAAGGCTCGCATTCAAACCTCAGCAGGTATAAGGGGAAGCTTTTGCTGCACACTTTGCTCAGTCTAGAGTGTATAGTTAACACAATGTTTGTGTGTGTCTGCAGTAATCCCTCAGCATGGAGCGGACTCCAGTCTGAGTAGCAATGAAGAGCTGAAACCTGCTGTTTACTACGAGAGACTCAAAATCCTGAGACAGAGACAAGGCCTGGAAAACACCTCCAGGGTCAGTTTACTTACACATGCACATGTGTACACACAAGAGCTCACAGCCTTTAGCAAGAATTCAGAGCGTAAAGTTATGTTTGTGAATGTGAGATAATAAAGTTTTAAAACAAAAGAATAATGTACACAAAGTAAATGATAAAATAATAGAAACGCAAAGCAATAAAAAGCTAATTGGAGCCTTGTTAGGAAAATTAGTTAGGAGCTGTGGACTAGAGCTACTTTGACTAATGAAAAAAAACTCCAACTTTTGAGTTTGCTTCACACAAGAAAAATACACTTATGTGAGCCACGCGCTGCCAAATAGAGCTTTCAGAGGATCTACGTTCAAGAACTGTTGATTCATTTAAAGCTGAAAAGGGTTAGGAAGTGAATTCAAAGACTTTAGGAAAGCACCACACTATAGTTAGGCAAACAATCTACAAATGGAGACGCTTTGGGACTGTGGCTACTCTACCAAGAAGTAGGTGTCAAAGACCCCAAGAGCACTCATCACTGAGGTAAAGAAACAACCCCAAGTGACAGCCAAAGTTTCCAAGTCCTCATTGGAACAGAAAAACATTGAAAAAAGAACATTGCTGCATGCCTGACATTTGTTAAAGGGCACATTCACACTTCACCATATTGGCAAAATGTTTTGTGGACTTAAAAAAGATTGATCTAGTTTGAAATAAGATGCAGTACTACATCTGGCCTAAAGAGGGCACTGCATATCATCATGAAAACATCATCCCAAAAGTAAAGTACAGTGGAGGAAACATGATTTGGGCCTGCTTTGCTGCATCAGGGCCTGGCCAGCTTGCAGTCATTGAGAGGTAGATGAATTCCCAAGTGTTTCTAAAAGTTCTTCAGGATAATTTGAGAATGTCTGTACATCATGCAAAACACTGTAGAAGTTGGGTGACGCAACTGGACAATGACTCGAATCACCGGAGCAAGTCCACAACAGAATGGCTCCAGAAAAAACAGTTATTAACTAAAAATGGCAATGTCCGTGGAAATTACATAGGAGAGCTGTTAAGCTGCCCGGTAGACACAAACCACTCAACCACGGAGGCAAATCTGAAAACTTTGAAAAGATGCAGAAGACAAAGAGATAAATATGGACAAAAGGAGAAAGAAACAAGATGACAAAGAAGACAAAAGTCCACAAAAAGTTGAATCAATAAGTTAAAAGAAGTAGGAAGAAACAAAGGAAAAGGTTAGAGTTGTGTAAAGAATGAAAAGGGCTTTTAATTTGAAAGTGTGTTTGGTGTCTGTGTGGTTGTGTGCTTCCACTGTTGGAAGACTTCACCACAAACTCATTTCAGCATTTAAGTGCCAAAATTTTGAAACCGTATGATGAAAGCAGTTTATTTCGAAAGTCTGCCATTACCGAACACTTTATCTTGAAGCAGGAGCAATGGTAGCCATAAAAGTTGACATCAAAATAACCAAAGAAAGGTCTTGTTACCTCTGTGATATGGAATGGTAGACCTCCTCCTCTCCCTCTCCCTCGTCTTTGTACCAGAGTTTCACTTTAAGACATTATTAGCAAGTCTTTTGGAATATGTCCGTAACACTGTTAAAGTTTGGACCATAATGCCTCGCCCCTAGTCCCAAGTCTTGAGCAAAGCTACTGTATATAGGTGTCCTGTTCTGCTGTATAGGTACTAGAAGCTAACCCATATCTATATCCTCAAAATTTCCAGGGCACTGGAGCGAGCGAGGACGAGGCACAGCAGCGACCTCCGATCTCATCCCTGTTGACCTCTAAGCCATCGGTGGCCTCCTCCACAGACATGCTCCATAGTAAGCTGTCTCAGCTCAAAGAATCCAGAGAGCTTTACCAGCAGGAACACAACGCACACTCGCACTCTCCCACACATGCACACACCCGCTCAGCCTCACCGGCGGCCAACCTGGATGACCTGAAAAAACGTCTGGAGAGGATAAAGAGCAACCGGCAGTGAGGAGCCACCCCAACCCCACCTCATCTCAAGTGCAAAACCGACATCCTCCTCCTCTAAAACTCACTCTGTTTATATTTGAAGATGCTAGATGGAAATAGGAAGTACTAAGGCCTACCCCTCTGATCAACAAATCAGGTAGCACCAGACAAACACAAATTTGATCCTAACTCCAACCACTGTGCCTGTACATTAAAGAAAAATCAAACGCACCCTAATCTGATTGTGGTTGACTACATTCAGATTGAACAAATGCTGTGACTGGAATTTTTAACACACACACACACACACACACACACACACACACACACACACACACACACACACACACACACACACACACACACACACACACCACCCTTCTCTCTGAGGGCCCCCAACCCTCCATTCTCCCCTCTTATCGTCAACTCGCCTTCCTCCTCTCTGTGTATTAGCATCATGGCAAAGTATGCTTGTACATATTTTAAGGTTGTAACCACTTACCCATTATGAAGCTCTTATGTAGTTGCAGGTAAATACAAATGTCTTATCCCTGACATCATATCTCTGCTGCTGCGTTGGCATGGAGACACCGAAGTCAGACTTAGAGCTGTGTAAATGCAGTGTATGACTGCTCCCTTGTCACTGAAATCTGACAGTGTCATTGTGTCAATTTGTAAATCACTGGCTTTCATTGTAGTAATTTTTGATTAATTAAGTTGGTGACTAGTCAAACAAGTTGATGTTTAAATAGCACATAGTGGAAAAACTAAACACTAAACTAAAACTTTTAGAAAAGTGTCGGATTTCTGTTAATTTTGGGTTGGACACACTTTGCTGTGTCTGTAGGGCTACAAAAAAGTTCAGCTGCATTTTACACAGAGGCATCAATCCCCTGGTGGGGTTCAGACCAACATGGCTCTAAAAGTCACCACTGTATACTGATGAAGGAAGTTATTTGTCTGTTTAAACCTGTGAGAGGGCTATTTAAGTAATCTGTCCACTTTTATTGTTACACTCTAGTAAACACTTTTCAACCTTATTTGAGAAGTTTTTTGTTTTTTTTTTAATCTTCCTAGTAATTAAATCCTGAAAACGGCTTGGTACGGGGTTTGAAGCTGCTGATGTTATTCTGGATAACAAGTGAAACTAGCACATTTCAGCCAAATGGCACTGTGAATGTGTCCCATTCAATGGCAAGCTGAGCGGCTTCATTCAGGAAGTGCATAGCCATGTACAGGTGTTTAGGTTGTGTGTGTTGGACTGTACTGTGGGTTGACTGTACATACTGTATGTAATGTTCTCCATTAACACCTCCGTTCAGTTATGTATCAGCAGCCATGGAGCAGAACTGTAGATCTAACATGGCTGTCCATGTAAAGCATTGACCAAACTGAATTTATATGTGTGGCTCTTTATCCAGCTGAAGGAGGTTCACTCTTGTTTGTAGGCTTAAAGAGCATGGCATGAAGTCGGTGTTTTCTTTCATTTCCTCATGTAAATAAAGTTTGCATTAATAAACCGGCTGTTTAAGTAAGTGTGTTATTTTTTTGTTTGTTTGCTTTTTTCTTTTTTTTCCCCAGAAGAACATTAGGATGGCCTTGCCGTTCTTCTGTTCTGTAGCTCAATGTTAACGAAAATCATAACTAACATTGTTTTTGTATTTAATTCAAATGTCAAAACTAGTCTTACATTGTTGCGCTCCATTTGTTCTTGTATAATCCATAGTGGAAGATGGCAATAAAGTCTTGATTTGTTTTTGTTTTTTAAACAAATCTCTTGAGTATGCTAATTTTCTTTGGCTATTTTACTGTATAACTAAATTGTGTTTCTAAATGTGTAAAAATAAATAAATAAAATAAAACTATAAGCATATCTGTATTTAGTCATCTGGATGAACAGATGATGTTTCACTCAGCATCTGAGTTGATTTGATCTAGCTTAAGTGGGAAGTTTGAGATGCAGAACAATACAGTCTTTATTCTTCAGAACTCCAGAGCATTATTGCGTTAAAACAAATTTCTAGAACGGAGGGTGACTAGTTTAGGAGGTAGAGCAGTCCACCAATCACAGGGTCTGTGGTTCAGTTCTATTCCTAAGCAAGACACATTCATAGCAGGCTACTATATAGTGCAGACTAATAATCTTATGCCACCTGCAAAATATTGCCAATATTAGGAGCATCCTGTTTCAAAGTTCTGTATTTGTTAGTTCTAGATTGGAGTACTGTCACTCCTAGTAATGTCATTGGATTCCCCCAAAATCTAGAAAATCTTATATACAAAGCCCTTAATGGTAAAACTGCATTTTATTTGAAAGACTTCATACAAGTATTACTGTATAACCCCAGTAGACCACTTTGATCTCTGAATGCAGGCCTACTTGTGCTTCCTAGCGTTTGCAAACTTGTATACATATAGTAGTAGAAGCCAGAGCCTTAAGCTATCAGAATCCTCTCCTGTGGAACCAGCTCCCAGTTCAGATTCAGGTGAATACTCTAGTCTAATGACTAGGCTTAAAACTTAGAGCTCTCTCCATACATGTATATGTTACCTATTTCATGTCAATCACCCTGTTTCTTTGTCTCATAAATTTCTCCTCCCTCTCTGTCTGTAGATATCCCCTGCTTTTTGCATTTACTGGCCCTACCAACCTGCACAATGTTTAGTTGCTTTTTTGCTTGTTTGTCTTCCTTTCTCTCTTCATCTTCCACTGAGCCCAACAAGTCAAGGCAGATGGCACCCCACCCTGAGCCTGGTTCTGCTGGAGGTTTCTTCTGTTCCCTCCACCTTAGTGCTGCTGAAGGGAGATTTGTTGGGTTTTCTATAAATCTGTAACTTTGACTTTTCAGATGGGAAGTAAACATGTCACATTAGATTTTTGAATTTGAGTTTATTTTCAGTGATTTGCAGTCATTGAAGGAGACAAAGTATTTGCTGTTTTACACCCTGAACTCTCACGACTGCATCCTCAAATTCTCATATTTTTGGAACCTTTAAATGTCAAGCATTTTGTGTCTTTAAGATGCAGCACACCTGCCTGTAACCCTTAACTTAATTATATAACTAACATCTTATGTTTGTGATAACACACTGTCAACACTCAAGGAAAATTTTCAACTGTTAATTTATTTGACAAAATATACAATTATGAGTAAAAAGAACCATTTGTATATTTAACCTACAAATATTAAATCTAAAATAGCATTTTTTTAATATACTGAAAACACATTGTATAAAAATATTACAAATAACTATGAAAATACAAATATGTACAGAGCAGATTGCAGTAGTTCTGGTTTTGACTTCGAAATTTAAAATTTTTTAATTTCTCATTATAGTGGACTGTGGTGTAGAGAAAATTTGTTCTTGTGTCTGAATGTTTTGTCCAGGTCTTAAGAGACCGTGATTTCTTCACTGTCTGATTCTGAGTGTTTGCTGGACTCTAAAGGAGAGGAAAGATGATGACGATGATGAAGAAGGTGGTGACGACAGTGAGGATGCATCTCCTGACTGTCCAGCTGTTCTTGTGGACTGTTGGGTGCAGTCCTATCTGGCCTGTGGCAGTAGGTGCTGCCAACATCAGTGAGGTCTGGGTTGGGGTTGGTTTTGGTGGGGAGGGTCTGCTGGCGACACCCCCCAGCTGACAGCAGTTCCCTCTCCTTAGAATTTCTCCATTTCATCCTGCGATTCTGAAACCAGATCTTCACCTTAACGTGTGACAAAGAAATAGATAAAAATGTTAGTGTCTTGGACCTAATTACTCATAAAATTATCCCCAGGTTAGTTTGGGACACACAAGCTTGGTTTTAAATTCATAATATAAATGCAAAGGTACATCTATTATTTCAGTACAAAGTGACAATCTGTGATGAATTGATAAATACAGTTGTCATTGGAGTGTACCTGGGAGTCTTTAAGTCCCAGTTTACCAGCAAGTTTCTTCCTGTCTGGTTTGCTGATGTACTTCTGCTTCTGGAAGGTTCTCTCCAGGGCCTTCCTCTGCAGATCTGAGAACACAGCACGCCGCAGCATTCCTCTCCTGGGCTTCCCTCTGGGGGCCAGGGGCCAGGAAAATGTTCCCGGGACAGGAACCACAGAGGAGGAGGCTGTATGGAGACAGCACAGCAAAGAAGATTTTTCATTTGATAAACAATCACTTGAATTGAATTTGTGGTTGTGTGGGTTTTAAAAGTTTTGAATGAGGCTGGTAGGGTGTGTATCTAATGTGTTTGCTTCCTGGATATCAGTTGTTTTTTGTTTAAAACAGTAAACCCTATAGAATATGCTCACCAGACACTTTGTTTGGTAGACCTGTACAATCTAATGCAATCAATACAGCCTCTCTGCCATGTATTGTATTTTTAAAATGTTGTAATTTCTCAGTTTTTAAGTTGAAACTGTCAGTAAGGTGATAATTCTACACTTTATTACTGAGGTCTGAGGTGTGGTGGGTAGTGGAGTCATACCTGAGTGCATTGAGTGTTATGTTGGGCTAAAATAATCTTTTCTGGGCAAATGTCATTCACCGTCATTTGTGTATACAAACCCTCATCCGCATATAATGCATTTTATAATCAACTCATGGATATTCTGAAAAAGTGCAACCATATTAAAAAAAAATCATCATCATTGGTGATCTCAGTTTGAACTGAGTATAGGTTAAAGAAAAACAGACCTTTAACAATTAGCGTTAAAAGTATCAATAAATGGTCCAACACATACTGCTGAGCTCTCAAGTATGCAATTAGATTTAATAGTTTCTAAAACAAACAAAGAATAGTACAAGGTTATAATCTGGTTACAGGCTTATCTGACAATTATTTAACTTTGGTTGCAAGAAAACTGAGAAAAAAAAATTGTTTTTGTATACATGCAGATAAGCAGGCTATTTTAGATCATCATATGTTCCAATGATTTGCAATATGGTTGTAGTACAATTTAAAGAAATTTTAAAAATGTACTGTGAGGGAACTATTTTCAGTCAGTATTCAGAAGTAAATTGAGGAATAAAATTAATCTACCGTAATTTAATGAAAATCTGGGAAACTGATGAAGACTCGTCACTGAGAAAGCATTTAAATCCAGAAGAGATACAAACATGTTATGCTAAAAAAGTCTGAGGACTCAAGTTGTCAGTGAACTAAGATTAGCTAAATTTCATTAAACATACATTTACAAGAAGGGGTCTTAGGAAATCTCCAGCTCGCTAGCAGGGACAGTTAATTCAAGACTATGCTGAAATTGCTTCAAATGCTTTTCAAGTCAAGTCAAGTCAAGTGGCTTTTATTGTCATTTCTACTATACACAGTGGTACACAGTACACAGTAGAAACGAGATAACGTTCCTCCAAGAACCAAGGTGCTACAAACAACACAAGCTATAATAAAGTGCATCGAGTGCAACCAAGTGCAAACAGTGAAGACGAAAAAACAGTACAGAGGGACAGTGTAGACAGACAACACAAGTAACACAGGACAGGACACAAGACACAAGACCCAAGACAGTGCCGACCAGTAAACCTACTGTATACTATTTTACAGTACAGTACAGTTCAGTTAAGTGTGCTAGGGGTGTTAAAAAAAAAAAAAAAAAAAAAAAAAAAAAAAAAAAAAGAGCAGCATGTAAACGGTATAGTGCATTTAAATGTCCAGCATGTAAAAAAAGTGCAATTGCATTGGAATGTGCAAAAAACAGCAGGTAAACAGTGTAGTGCAGTAAATGTAGAATGATAAAAGTAAATAAATAATAAATAAGTGGTGGTGGAATGAGATGAGTAGTGAGTGATGAGAATGTGCTGAGTTCGGTTTGCAGTGTGTTTAAGTTCTATTTCAGTTCTGTGTGTTGAGGAGCCTGATGGCTTGTGGGAAAAAACTGTTGCATAGTCTGGATGTGGTAGCCCGAATGCTTCGGAACCTCTTTCCTGATGGCAGGAGTGTGAAGAGTGTGTGTGATGGGTGTGTGGGGTCGTCCACAATGCTGTTGGCTTTGCGGATGCAGCGTGTGGTGTAAATGTGCATGATAGAGGGCAGAGAGACTCGATGATCTTCTCAGCTGTCCTCACTATCCTCTGTAGGGTCTTGCGATCCGCGACGGTGCAGTTCCCAAACCAGGCAGTGATGCAGCTGCTCAGGATGCTCTCAATGGTCCCTCTGTAGAACATGGTCAGGATGGGGGGAGGGAGATGGGCTTTCCTCAGCCTTCTCAGGAAGTAGAGACGCTGCTGGGCCTTCTTGGTGATGGAGCTGGTGTTGACTGACCAGGTGAGGTTGTCCGCCAGATGAACACCAAGGAATTTGGTGCTCTTGACTATCTCCACTGAGGATCCATCGATGATCAATGGAGAATGGTCACCCTGTGCTCTCCTGAAGTCCACAACCATCTCTTTAGTTTTGTCAACGTTCAGAGACAGGTTGTTTGCTCCACACCAGGCTGTTAATCGTTGCACCTCCTCTCTGTAGGCTGACTCGTCGTTCTTGCTGATTAGACCCACCACGGTCGTGTCATCAGCAAACTTGACTATGTGGTTTGAGCTGTGCATTGCTACACAGTCGTGCGTCAGCAGAGTGAACAGCAGAGGGCTGAGCACACAGCCCTGAGGGCTCCAGTGCTCAGTGTGGTGGTGCTGGAGATGTTGTTCCCGATCCGGACTGACTGGGGTCTCCCAGTCAGGAAGTCCAGAATCCAGTTGCAGAGGGAGGTGTTCAGGCCCAGTATGCTCAATTTCTCGGTCAGGTGCTGAGGATGATTGTGTTGAATGCTGAGCTGAAGTCAATGAACAGCATTCGTGCGTATGAGTCCTTACTGTCCAGGTGGGTGAGGGCCAGATGGAGGGTCGTGGAGATGGCATCGTCCGTGGAGCGATTTGGACGATCGCAAACTGCATGGGGTCCAGGGAGGTTGGGAGTTGGGTCTTAATGTGCCTCATGACGAGCCTCTCGAAGCACTTCATCACGATGGGTGTGAGCGACGGGACGGTAGTCATTGAGGCAGGAGACAGTAGACTTCTTAGGCACAGGCACGATGGTCGTTGCCTTGAGGCACGTAGGAACAACGTTGCTGCTCAGGGAGATGTTGAAGATGTCTGTGAAGACATCCGCTAGCTGTTCTGCGCACTCCCTGAGCACTCTGCCAGGAATGTTGTCTGGTCCAGCAGACTTCCGTGGGTTAACTCTGCATAGAGTTTTCCTCACTTCAGCTGTGGTTAGACAGAGCACCTGGTCACTGGGAGGTGGAGTGGACTTCCTCGCCTTCACGTTGTTCTGTGCCTCAAACCGGGCGTAGAAGTGGTTCAGCGCATCTGGGAGGGAGGCGTCGCGGTCACAATCAGGTGAAGTTGTCTTGTAGTTCGTGATCGCCTGGATGCCCTGCCACATGCGCCGGGTGTCTCCGCTGTCTTCAAAGTGGTCGTGGATTTTCTTTGAGTGTGCGCGCTTTGCCTCTCTAATGGCACGGGACAGTTTGGCCCTTGCTGTTCTCAAGGCCGTCTTGTCCCCTGTTCTGAAGGCAGCGTCTCTTTGTTTCAGCAGCGCACACACATTGGCATTCTTGAGTCTCTTCATACAAATTTTATTCAAGGAGACTAAATGTAAAGATATCTTTCAACTTGATACTATGCAGTGAAATGCCCTACCAGACCTAAAGAGGTGCAGTTCTTTTATTATTTAAAGCTACATTTTAAAAGCTGCTAACTGATGTTAAAATCTGTAGCCACTGATCAGGGTCTTTGCTGTCACACTTTCTGATTGTTTATCAGGTGTTGAGTCTGAGTGATTTGACTGCTGTTGTTTTTTTTTTCATTGTAATGGTGTTTTATATGTAACCTACCAGGGGAACTACAGATGAAAATTATGAGGAAAAATAAAAATAGGATGAAAATTATCTTTAAGCTAACAATGAAAAATGCATCAAAAGGAAACTGAATACACATATTATTGCACATCGTCCATTTTAAATAAACTTTAAATATTTAAAAAGAAAAGAGTAATAAACAGTTGGGGAGAAATAAAAATATATTCCTTGCAGGGATCATCTGCCTGAGTTCACCGGCTACAAAAATATAAAAAGACATTAAATTCAAAGAACACATTTTTTTGTTAATCATTTATAATAATCTTTTATTTAAGCCTCCCATTTAGTCAATTGTCCTTGTTGCTTTGTTGTGCAGAAGGGTCTACATTTATTTGTGATGATAATGCCTACCATCAGAGTGTGGCAGTGGATGGACAATCAGATTTTGGGGGTGTCCAGTTCTAAAAGGTACTAAGAGAGGCTCACCTTTCTAACCAATCAGAGAATTGATAAGCACGTTTTGTAGCGTTCATAATTATTGTCATGTGCAGATGAGTAATACCTAAAGGGCTGTGTGCAGACTGTGGGGGGAGCGTAGCAAATGGACACCGTGAAGCAGGTAGAGACAGGGCTGTTTAGGACAGAGTAGACTGATTTCAAGTCTACAGCTTGGTGAAGTTGCATACTTTAGCTTAAAACACATTTTTTTCACTGTCTTTGTTTTTTTCTAAGTTGTTTTTTTTTTTTTTTTTTTGTGGCATGTTTAAAATGTTATTGAATACAGTGTTTCAATATTCAATATATAATAAATTGTTATTGTCTTTCAAAAATTACAATATCATCAATTTTCATCTTGCTTTCTATGATTTTAGTGTGGTAAGTACATGTGGAATACAAATGATCTTAAACTTGTCAGGAGCTTATCACTCAGCAAACTTTGTCCCACAATCTCCGTTGTACAAGCGCCCACCTCCTACATATCCCCAGAACTCAGTTACGGGAGATTGAGCTTTCTGCTCAGCTGCCCCCTGCCTGTGGAACTCCCTTCCTGAATATTTGAGGGCCCCACAGACTAGCTGCTTTTAAAAAGGACCTGAAGACCTACCTCTTCAACAAAGCTTTTTAATAACTGCTCCTTGCTTGTTTAGTGTTAATTTTTCTATGTTTTATGCTACTTTTTTCTTGTAGCACTTTGAGATTTGTTTTTAAGGAAAACTACATTATAAAATAAATGTATTATTATTATTATTGTTGTTGTTGTTGTTGTTGTCAGTTTTTTCCCTATATTAAAATATCTGAGTTTTTCAGTTCAAATGTTGCTGACTAGTGAAGTTTTTCCATTCGTACATGTGCTCCACACATTAAAACACAGCAAGCACATTACAAATCATTAAATACTGCCAGGTTATCTTTTATTATGCTTTTCAGTTGTCAGTTATCATGTCAGTTTGCTATGTCTATCAGTAATTATTTTTATATTAACTATGGCCACTAGATGTCACCAAATTACCTCACTTATTGATTCTAACCTACATGCACTTAATATTAATAAGGTAAAGGAAAGGAGCTTTATTAATTAAGCTGCCTAGCCTTTTGTATTTTTTTAAATGCTGACATAATAACTTCTAGTATAAAAGATGTTTCTGTGTTTCTCAGTCATCACAGGCCATCTTGTTTCCAGCATCAGCAGATAGGGCCCCTTGATGCTGCCAACAGTATAAAAGATCTGCCTCAAATCTGATGTTTAAAAGCCCAATTTGTCCAGCAGAGGAAACAGAGCCTATGCTAATAAGACGTGCTGTCCAAAGCCCAGCTCATACTGCCTCTAATGAAGCATGAAGGGGAATTGTATAGGCTGCAAATGCACTGAGAAAGGTGATTGTGTTGTAATGAATTGAGTGGAAAAGACCATCGACAGGCCAGTATATTACAGAGCTATTAAAGACAGGTTAGAATAATGTAGAGCTCTTAGAGAGTCATCACTCAAGCTTTAGTGAGCTGAGCGCTGTTCACACTGTTACACAACTGCATGCAACTTTTCGTAGGATTCGTTAAAGTGCTGGAAAATGAGTTTAATGAGATCCAGAGTGAATTAGACCTTGTGTGCAACATTACTATATCAAACTTTCAAGATATGCATGTCTGTCTGCCTGTCTGTGTGTGTGTGTGTGTGTCTGTCCGTGTGTGTGTGTGTGTGTGTGTCTGTGTGTGTCTGTGTGTGGTTTTGGCTCCTATTGGTCACGGTGGTGTGAGCTTTGTGGGCAGGCTAAGGGGGCTTGGTGGGAAAACGACAGCGCGTGAAGAGGCACTGAGTTCCTGAGCTGGGAAGATACCCGCCTCACATTTAGACCATGACAAACGGCACTAATATATTTAAAGCGTGACCAACTGGACTAATTTGTAGATTAGGACAACTGGTGCTAATGTCAGCAGTCAGGGAGTCTCCTAAATAGGCCTTCAAATTGGCAGAGCTGATTCTGAGGTTTTAGCATGGGTGTATTCCAATGCTAAAAGGCTGACAACATCTCTGAACAAACCCACTCAGAAGGCACCATTTACGTCAGCTGCAGCGTGCGGCTTCATTATCGCAGCAGAAGCTGTAAACTGCCTTTTCAGTTCCATCAGTTTGTTTGGTTCCATTTCCTCTGTTTTCAGATATGAACTTCCACAATGAAAAGGACCACTACACTTATCTGAACTGACTCAAGTTCACAAGTGTATTGAAGCAAGAAAACCAATCAGAGCAGGCATCAAACTGAAGTATCAACAGGAAATGTAATAATGTAAATTGCATTTGCCTTATAGCTCAGTAATTAAACTAATATTCTTGGTCGCTTTGACTGAACTAGTTACGCAGTACGAGACTTTTTACTCCAGCTGAAGTACAAAGCACATGCTCAAATTTTACAAAAGTACAACAACACTAAGAGAGATTTCTCTGGTCACCCATTTGCCTAAGTTGTTTCACATGTGCTTAATAAATAAGTTTTAGGAGAAATCTAAAATGTCCAGGTCTTTTTATGTTTAGTTCATGCACAGAGAGAACCACTTCAAAAAACAGATTTATGACTGTTTACTGTAAAAAAAAAAACAAAAACATTAATTGATTTCTTCTATTCCTCCAAATGTTGGAGGCTACACACAAAATAAACTTTTTTCTTCAAGATTTTTTTTTTTTCAAGAAAATATTTATTGTCGACTCTTTTCACATTTGTGCTCTACACTGGCAGCCACAAAAAGTAAATCCCCATTTATTAGTTAATCAGAGTTTTTATTAAACTGTAAGATAGTAGAGTATAATATACAAATTTCGGAACTGTAGTGGAGTAAAAGTAACTTAAAACAAAAATACTTAGGTAATGTACAATTATCTCAAAGTTGTACTTAGGAACAGCACTTATATACTTATATAAATAAATGTAACTTATATGTATATAAATAAAAATATATATTTTATGGTACCTTATAGCTCAAAGCATACTATATCCTGTGCCAACTGAATTTGGTGACTAGAAATTTATTAAGCTGAGAGATTTCAGCAAAATTAAATCAAATCAATCAAAAATTTTATTCCAAACATATTCATCGTAAGTATTAATCAGAGTATTAGTCTTTTGCTTTCTTCACATAGATCTGGGCAAATATAGCCATGGGTGCACCATACGCATCTGTACCTCTAGCTCAAACACACCGAGAACCCCACTAAGTTGCAGACAAGTGCTGATTTTGTCTTTATTGTGCATTATATAGCGAAAGAAAGAAGTGGAAGCTGGGCTCTGTGGTAAGTCCACCTACCTGTGAAATAGGTGGCTCTAATGAAAGGGTGGAGGCCTCCATCAATAAAAGGCAAAGGGAAGGACTTTGCATGAAAACTCTGGCCTAGAGGAGAGGAACACACAGAAAAACACCACACACTGATTTTATGTCTGTTCTGACTCCAAAGAAAAGCAAACACTCCTCAAATGTATCAGAAATGACAAATGCACTGTTCTCCTCTTCTTATTGATTATATATTTAAATAACTGATTCTTTCTGCTTGAAACATGTGATGCAACTCATATCCCTTTATATTTTTTAAAGTTAACATTTTTAATTTAATACAAATCCATTTATTAACATTGCAACCTTTAATATCTGATTGCAATTTAATTCGATGTTTATATTTATAATTCTAATTATAGATAACATATGTATATATACACATTTTCAGCAAGAAAAAAAAAGGTGCACTGGACTTAAATTTGTATAATTATAAATTATGCTTAGTAATTAATGCCTACATTTTTAGCATTATTATTATTTGGCTGTATGCTTTGGATATGTTATTCTTACTTGGGCTGGTAAAAGCAACTGTAGCACTTAAATCTATATCATCAGTCAATTTTCATACTCACTGCTCTGAGTGGACGGGGCCAGTATCGCACTAACGCCGAACTTGAGGCAGGCGGAGTCCGCGCACGCGGTCTGCGGAGACTCGGAGCTGCCGCGGTTCTGTTGGCCGGAGCTATGAAGTTCGGACCGCTCTGTGCCGTGTCCTAAGGCCCGGGGTGAGGCGCCCGGCCGCTGGCTGAGCGGGAGAATATCTCCGGAAATTCTGGAAGAGAAAGTTCTCTGAATGTAGCTGACAGGCTGGCTTAGTCGGAGGAGATCTTCTACTAGGAATCCCGAAGGGAGGGACCGTGTGAGGGGCGACGAGAGAGCCGCAGGAGGACGGAGTAAGCCCGGGTAGAAAGGAGGCGGCAGGGCGCTGCACGGAAACATCATCGTTGTCAGCTCTCTGTTACAGTGCTCTGCAGAAAAAAAAAGTCAATAAAGAGGAACCGAACCAAACACACTCACTCTGCGAGTCCGTGCCCGTTTGCAGAGGTTTTTATACCAGAAGTCACTCCTGCACACAAACATGCACGCTCGTGCACGAGTTCACCCTTCAGCCCGTCTCCCGGCGTGAAGCTCTTTAAACACAAGGTTCGGGCCAAGATGATTGGTCAGCGCTCCCCTGATTGATTTGTGATTGGACCTCAGTCAAAAACAAGCACATTGTCCCACTGCCCGCAGCTGTAGACCTGTCATCACTTCACTACACCGCTTTTATAGCGGTCCAGGTGGGGAGACCTAATTCAGAACTGATACATAGGCTGAGAACCAAATGATAACAACTGGATCCGACAACTGGCCTGAGGTTTTGGCTTCGTGAACAACATAGAGGACACAGGGGAAGGAATATTTACACGCTGATTCAGCTTAAATGCACAGAGGTTCACATTCCTCATTCTCCTTTCATGTTTTTTTTTACATATAGATTTTTAAAAACAAAATCAATCCATTTGACAACATTCAAATAAAATGTTTGGTAAAAACTCAAATTCAACTTTTACAACATTCACATGAACGCACATAAAAATGTCAGGTATTTTATCCACCTAACGACAGTTTTTAAAAAAACCGAAAGATTTACAACTAAACATCTGCCCAATAAAAAAAAAAAAAAAACGTTCCCACATGAATCCAGCCTCGTTGCATCATCCCCGTCCTCCTCTTCCCCATCTTGTAATTTCACCAAGTGTCTGTCAGTCAGTGTACAAGTAGTGGAGACAGGTGGTCTTTCCGCTTAAAACGATTTAAAGCCAGAGAGACTTAAAGTCAGCTCTGTTCTCGTCGCCTTTTGATCACAGCTATCGGCTCAATGTCCCCTTGACTTGAACGAGTGGAAAATGAGTCGAAGTTCAGAAACACAGAGCTCCCACAGTCAGTGGACGCCCCGCGCTCATTTCATAAGGAATACTGTCACTCAGAATTATGACTATAGGGTGTTGCTGTGTAATTTCTTTCTCTTAATAATAATACTCACATGTTTTTACAATACTTAAATAACGAATTAGCAAAAAAAAAAAACCTTAATATCCACAGATAATTTTAACAAATCAATGCCTGAATATCACCCACTGATGGAAAGAAAATATCTATAAAAAAATATTCCCTATCCCTTAAATTGTTGTGGACTGCTGTGCAATTTTAATAGAACCTATAAAATCATAACAAACACATTGTGTTTGGCCACAGGCCATTTTGGATATGCTTTATTAATCCCCATAGCGCCATAGTTGTGATTTTGCAATGTGGTCAGGAGAAACCAGGAATCAAACTGCTGACCCTCCAGTTCAGACTGAGAAGTAGTAATTTTAAAGCAATTTCAGGCAACAGAACTTAAGCAACCAGTTTTTTCCTTTTCTAAATGATCTGCACTTAGCGTTTTTCTGCCAACTGGTACTCAAAGTGCTTTACACTGCTTCTCATTCACTTATTTGCACTGACAATCTCACACACACTCTGTGTGAGTGTGTTGGAGCTGCTATGGCCAACACTCACCGGAAGCAACTAAGTTGGGGTTCAGGGTCTTGGACACTTCAACATGTGACCGGAGAAGCCGGGGATCAAACCAGCAACCTTGGGATTGGTGAACGACTGCTCCACCTCTGGCTCAGATTTACTGTATATGTATTTTAAATACAACAAATTATGACTCTTGTCATATATTTATTCTACTCCTATTTTGAAGGCATTATGATGAAATGATCTGCCGGTCAGCAAAAAGAAACAAATTATTAAATCGGAGTGGCAGTAAATAACGACACCTTAACCAAAATCCCTCTTAAAGGGAGAGAGAAATTGTTGAGTTCAAAGCATTTTATTCATTCAGAAAATCCCTCTATTGTATCGGAGTGGAGCAGATGGTTATCTGGGAGGGAATATAGGAATCAGCAGAACTAATTTCTCCTTCTGGTCCTACAGACAAACTGGCCTGCTCCTTGATTCTTAACCAGCACAACAGCTGTTGGTGAATTAAACACCAGTTAAGACTCATTTTAAAGCTATTAGCCTCTTGATGTCTTACAACATCATCCCTCCCCAACTAATTCACTGAATTGATTACACATGCAAAGATGGAACAACAACTATGGCTGTGGTGAAGTAAGATCTAGTTGAGACTCCAAGTCTTAACCAACAGACATGAGATGAAAATTAAGGCCTTTATCAGAAGAAGCTTCTTGTACACCAATCATACAGACAGCGCACATTTTTAAAAGCTAAAAAAATGAAAAACCAGGGAGCTGGACTTGTACGCTGCTATTCAAATGCACTGGGTAATTACTTAACATTGCCAGTAATAGCTTCTCTTTCTTTCACCCTTGTTTGCGCCCACCCCCTTACTTTCTCAGTCTCGCTCAGCGTTTCTCGGCTGGAGCATCTGTTTCCAGGCACTGTGGAACAGAATGGATTAGTGGGGCCTTCGGTGTCCAAGTGCAGCAACAAGCATTAAATCCATATTAACTTTCCATTAAACATCACCTTGCTCTGTCAAGGGAGAGAAAGACACAAGCCCTGGGATAAAGCTCCTTAGATAGAGAGAGAGAGAGAGAGAGAGAGAGAGAGAGAGAGAGAAAGTTTGTATTTGTAGTAGTATGTGTGTCACCCTCAATGCACCTGTTCCCTCAATGTACTTTTTATATGTCATTGATGAAGAAACTTTTACGTTCAGACTCATATTTATCACATCAGCACATACAACTATTTTAAGCTCAACAAGCTCTACACATACATTAATACAATAATTTTAAATCCAATGTGTATATTTGGTTCCATTCCTGGAAATCATTTAATCACTTTGTTACAAAGTCACAAACCTAAGTCGCCCTGCTGCCTTGAAAATTGTTAAATTCTTAAATGTTAAATTTAGGTTAATAGTTAAGGGGAAAAAAATAACCCATTTCTACTATTAAAAAAGAAATTCACAAATTGGCGCTATATAAATAAACATGAACTTTAACAACTTAAATGAATGAACTGAGCAAAGTAATTATTTCCATTAAAAGTCTGAACAACTCATCTTTAGTTTCAAAGTGGTCTAATTAACTGCAGCTTTGAGAAGGGTTACACACCCACAGGGCTTGACTTGACAACTATTTTGCCCAACAGTGACTCTGGCTAGTGGATTTTCAGTGTTACTGGCCACTCAGCAGATTGTACTGAGTTGGTGTACTGGAAAAAACAAACAATTGAGTGAAAATTCATTATTTTATTTCTACAACAGTTAAGTCACATAGACTATAAGAAATTTTTCCCTTCTTCTCTTTCTCCTCTTCTTGCCACTAAACTATCATTGCCATTGTTGCTGTTAACCTTTTTCTTTTAATTTAATTTTATTTTTTTTTACTAAACATTGTTATTGTCATCATTATATAATTATGTTGTTTTATTATGTTGTGTATTGTTATTGCTGTTATTATTATCATCATTATAATCATCACTATTATTATTGATATTATTAACATTATTATTTAGCTTCTTCTTGCCATCATAATATAACTATTATTATTATATATGCATGTGTATATGTGTGTGTATGAAGGCCAATCTACAGTATATGTGGACATATATGTGCTACTTAGTACTTTCTCTTTCACTTTTACTCCTTTTTCCACTGCTTATTAGTATTATTAGCTTGTTATTTCAATTTATGTCAATACTTTATTTTTATAGTATAAAAGTGAATATATATATTCTATATATTATTTATAATATATAATTATAAAAAATATTATTATTGTTATTTTATTTATTTATTTTATATTTAATTAGTACTTTCTCATTCACTAGGGGTTGGCTCTCGGTGGGACAGTATGGGTCACTAAATTTCAAGACCACCACCTCTCCACTGTTTCACCCTAATAAACAGGCCCCCTCCTCAGGGTTTGGGAGCTGTTTAGAAGGAAAACAAGTCGAGAGCGACGCAGAGCAAGGTAAGCCAAACAAAACACTCAACACAGTTAAGCAAACAAATAATACACCACTCCAGCTGGACCACCCTGGAGTCCCAAGAACAATTGCTCTGATTGGGCCTTGATCTCCCAAGGTATTCAGTCACACAACCCCCACCCCTCATTTTTTCTGTTTTGCTTAGTGTTGGTTTTTGTAGACTTTAGGTTTTTTTCTTTTTTTCTTCTTTTTGTTTTGTTTTAGATAATTTCTTTCGAATGTATTATTATTACTTTATAGTTTCCTCAAAAAAAATATAATTATATGATGTACATATAATACATAGAACATGTTTTCTAGCCTTAGTATGCATTTACCTACCTTTTCCTACCTTTTCTGTGAGTAGACCAAACCTCCAACCCCAATGCACTTTCACAAGCAAACACACACTGTACATAGGTCACATGTGTCTTGTCTTTTTTCTTATCTCGCACTAGCTGTTATGTTTTGTAATGTGTTAATTGTAATGGTTCTTGTTGTGAATAAAAAAAGAAAGAAATATTGTCCACCAGAACTTGCTCAGCTAAATCTATTATAATTATCCACTACCTATCTATTAGTATTTTAGGTTTAGGGTTAATTTCCAGTGTGTGCAATCCACCTGCATTTGGTGGGTTAGTGGTTGTTAATGTAACCCTGGCCCAAGCCCTAATTTGCATTAGGTTTAGTTGATTCCATTAAATGTCTATACAGCTATTAACCCGAATTTTATTACTGTAATGAAATAAGGTTTTGTCGAATTGAAGACTCACTTTGCCTCTTTCCCCTCCAAATTTAAGACAGAGTTAAATTCATCAGTAGTTAAAGAAATAATTAAAGAAAAAGAATCTTTTAAGCAGGTGTAAATAGAAACTTTGACAGATTTTTTATATATACCAAGGCTTTAGCTTATTGAAACTTTTCCCGCTTTCCACAGTATAAGTGAATGTCGGGCTGTAGGGGAGTGCAGGGGACAACCTGAATAAGGGCAAAAACTAACATGGACTTTTTATCCTTATTGTATCAACCACCAGCTGGAAAGATTTTTCAGTTTTTTAGACTTGTGCATCAAATAGTGCTAATCCATCTCTCATAAACACATGCAACAAGTTAAATAAAATTAATATGTGACTTGGGAGAGTAAGCTACAGGAGGTTGTGATTTTTTTGTAGTTGTACTACATTGTGCCTACAAAAAGTAATTGTTTGACACAGTTTCATTTCAGTCTTTATTTATAATCTGATGTGTGTATCTATTCATGAATCCGTTTGAAAAAAAAAATTGTTTCATTACTTTAATTAATTGAAATATCAAATCAAAAATCAATCAAAAATTATTTATGACACATTTCTAACAATTGTTAAAACTAACCATCTGTCTATTAAAATTAACCTTACCTATTGGCGTATGTTGTAACATGGGAGGGAGGTACTAAAAACAAAGTTCAAGCCTTCATTTGTAGAGATGTGTATTGTAAGCTTGTGTAAAAACATGAGTATCACAAATTGTATATTTTTTTTTTGTCTTTTTGGGTATCCTGTGAGTTCAGGGTCACCACAGCAGATCATTGTCCACATGTTAATTTAGCACAGTTTTTTTTAACTCTAAATGCCCTTCCTGATGCAAACCTCCCCAATTTCTACTGGGCTTGGACCGACACAGCACAGCTGGGGATGGCTGTTGCCTAGAGAAACTTTGCATATAGTCATGTTGTGATGTGTATTTCATAAAAGATTGTATTGGGTACAAACCCAATTCAAAAAAAGTTGGGACGATGTGTAAAACGTAAATACAAAGAGAAAACAAATCTCATCAACCCATATTTTATTCACAACAGAACATAAACAACAAATGAAACTGAGATATTTCACCATTTCATTATAATATTAGCTCATTTTAAATTTGATGGCAGCAACACATCTCGAAAAAGTTGGGACAGGGGTAACGAAAGGCTGGAAAAGTAATTACTGCAAATAAAAAAACAAATGAGTAGCATTTGACAACTAATTAGGTTAATTGGCAACAGGTCATTAACATGACTGTGTAGCATTTCATCAAGGGAATCACTTTAAGAAAATGTTCCTCAACGTAAACTTTCAAAGACTTTGAAGATCCTAGCATCTGCAGTATATAATATCATCAAGAGATTCTGAGATTCAGAAGGCATCTCTGTGCACAAGGTACAAGGCCGAAGGTCAAAACTGGATGATCTTTGGGCCATCAGGCGGCACTGCATTAAAAACAGGCATGATTCTCTAGTGGACATCACTGCATGGGCTCAGCAATACGTCCAGAAATTAGTTTGCAATCCACAAAAGTTAAAGCTGTATCATGCAAAGAAGAAGCCTTATGTGAACATGATCCAGAAATGCTGCCGTATTCTTTGGGTCAAAGCTCATTTAAAATGGTCTGAGGCGAAATGGAAAACTGTTCTGTGGTCAGATTAATCAAATTTAGAATTTTTCTTTTGGAAACCATGGAGGTCATGTCCTAGGGACTCAAAAGAAGGGGGACCATTCAGCTTGTTATCAGCGGACAGTTCAAAAGCCTGCATCTCTGATCGTATGAGGGTGCATTAGTGCCTACCATGTGGGCAGCTTACACATCTGGAAAGGCACCATTAATGTTAGAAAGTACGTAGAGGATTTGAATCAACATATGCTTCTATCCAGACAATGTCTCTTTCAGGGAAGGTGTTGCATATTTCAGCAAGACAATGCTAAGCCACATACTTCATCCATCACAACAGCATGACTTTGCAGGAGAAGAGTCCGGGTCCTGAAGTGGCCTGCCTGTAGTCCAGACTTTTCACCAATAGAAAACATTTGGTGCATCATAAAATGAAAAATCCGGCAACAAAGGCCCAGAACTGTTGAGCAGCTAGAATCCTGCATTAGACAAGAATGGGACAATATTCCTCTTCTAAAACTCCAGGTATTCCCAATGATCACAGCTTAACAATATATTACACTGCACATTAAAAATAAATTACTTTACTCAACTTATTCTTTTGTGTTTATCAGTCAAGTTGATATTTATTTCAGGAATTGGTGGAAATCCAATCTACAAGTGGACTACAGATAGCAATTTGTGTAGACATTCATGCCCCCCGAGAACAGAGCAGTTCTTTTCATGCATTCTATGAAAAATACAGTGAAATCTACTTAATAGTTTGCCACAAAATTTGCCAAGACACTCATAGCAATAATGTTGGCAATCCTTTGATTTTTCCAGTAGTACCATGGGATTGACATTAGTGGTTTTGAATTAAACATTGTAACAACTTTTGAAATCATTGTTTGCCTTTTTTTGCCACTCTGTCATTATTAATGACATTCCCATTAGCTTCACCGAGCAAAGGAAAAACTAAAATGGTGAGCATAGCATAACCATTACACCACCTTTATTGTTATTCTGAGCACTTCAGCTTGATGACAGTAAGTGTTTAGCTCAAAGCTTTGCCTCACAGAGCCATTAGTGATTAGCCTGTGTCGCTGACAAATATGAGAAATTGCTTGCTTCAGTGTACCTGCCATAGCCTTGGGTCACTTGTGACATAGAGCACGCTCATTGAATGCTCATTAGTTGTAGATTGGTCATGGGAGCTCAGAGCAATACATTGCTGTGCTAACAATCTTTCCTTTTATAAGAGCTTCCATTCTTCCATTTACAGCCCATTCTGCTCTAATCTTATTGGAGTCTCATAATGTTCTGCGGCCCTTTAGCGGGAGGCTTAAAGCACCTGGCAGGTTGTTTAGAGGGAAGCTTGTAAATGCCTGTGGTTAAAATAGGCTCCAAGCCCCAAACACAAGCCAAGCCTTGCCAGGGAAGAGAGGAGGGGGACCGATTTGGTTGTCAAGTCAAGTTTACATTTAGGTTTTGCCAGTGGAGACAGGGAAAGAGAAAGAGACCCCGCACTAAACTGTTGCTTTAGTTTTCCTACCTATCTCTTTCTTATGATATTTACATATTTCTTTGCACTAGTCAAATATATTCTTATTTAGCCACATCACTAAATACATGTTTTAACAGCAGCTGAAATAAGCATTTTTTTCCCATAAAAATACAGTATACTGTATAGTGAAAAGATAATGGAACATTTAGCAGCCAAAAGACCAGATAACAAAGTGTACATTTTGGATTTATGTACTGGTATTGCACTTCGATAATCACACAGTATGTTATAATGATGATATGGCATGTACATTAAAAACGTATTAATCCATAATATCAGGTCAATGTTATAGCAGACCTACGAAGCAGTACAGCAAACCCACCTAGAATTTCTCTACACATAGATTATTATTATTTATAATGGATTATTATATAATAGCTATTCATTTTTATTGCTGGCATGCAGGATTTGTTTTTGTGTATAGAGAGCCAGGGAAGCACCTTATCTAAAGGCCTGTATTAAGCCAGGATGATGGGTTGAGCGTAGGGTTGAGGGCAGGGATTCGGCTCTAGCTAAGGTGAAGAGGCCAAGGTTAGCGCTAGGGTTGAAGATGAATGCAGGCAGTCTTATTTCTGAGGCGGGCTGAATACAAGGACGCCAGCACAGCACTGCATGACTAGCAGGTATTGAGGCGTGGCACGCCACATAATTGGATTGAACACCGGCCACGGTATTTATGTCACTACTTGTCTTGTCAATCCCATAATAGGCATAGCAACGGCGTGGGGATCTCCCATGGTGACGGGACTTTGCCTTATTCAGATAGAATGGAGAGAAAGGAGCCAAGCCTCATTTAATTCACATTTAATTCTCACTCAAACCGTTTTAAGGACTGATGCTATTTGCATAACAGGGGAAAAGAGACTCTGCCTTTTCAGTGCCCCTCTATGTGTGTGTGTGGGTGTGTGTGTTTGTGAGTGAGCAAGAAAGATAGATAGAGAGAGAGAGAAAGAGAGAGAGAGAAAGAACAGGAACAGTGTCGTAATTGAAAGTGTATAGCAGGCTTATATATGCATATGCTGAAGGACAGCGTTCTCACACGGATCAGCAGATAGACCCATATACACTGTTTATCAGCATTTATGTGATGGTATTTCTACACAGCACGACACAGTTACATCTCAGAATAATTAGGTCTCCTCATTCCAAATACAAAAATTCTTTTTTCCCAAAAATATTATCGGATCTTCACAAAGATAATGAGAAATAAGATAAAAAAGACAAGATAAGATAAAAGCTGTTACATTTACATTTACATTTAGTCATTTAGCAGACGCTTTTATCCAAAGCAACTTACAAGTGAGGTACAAGGCAAGCAAAAATCTAAGTCAAGGAGAAAACATCAAAGCAAAGTCCTATCAGAAAAGTGTTAACATTTCATGAGATGAAGGTGCGAGAAAGAGCAGAAAGGACATTTTTTTTTATTTTTTTTTTATGTAGATTTAAGTGCATAGGAATATGCGGAAGAGGGTTAGATTGTGGATACCGGTAACCCCATTAACAAAGCATTGCAGTAATCAAGACGAGATATGACCAGTACAATGAGTTGGGTTGTATACACATCTTCCTGATGTTGTAGAGGGCAAATCTGCCTGCCCTAGAGACTGAGGAGAAGTGGTCCTTAAAGCTCAGTTGGTCGTCGATGATGACCCCCAGATTTTTGGCCGACTTAGTGGGGACAATCACTGTAGATCCAATGTTGATGTTGGTGTTGTGTTGCGACAAAGGTCTTTCTGGGAACACAAGGACTTCGGTCTTGGATAGATTGAGTTGAAGATGTCTCTCTCTCATCCAGGCTGAGATGTCTGAGAGACAGGCAGAAATGCGCGATAAAACAGTGGAGTCGTCCAGTGGAAAGGACAGGAAGAGCTGTGTGTCATCAGCATAGCAGTGATAGGAAAGACCTTGTGAGTGAATGATGGAACCCAGGGATGCAGTATAGAGAGAAAAAAGAAGAAGACCAAGAACTGAGCCCTGCGGCAGACCGGTAAAGAGGCTATGAGAGGAAGAAAGATGCCCCTGGCCAGGATACCTTGAAGGTCCCGTTAAGTAAGAACGAAGCTAGTCTAGAGCTGATCCAGGGATGCCTAAATCAGAGAGTGTGGACCTGATGGTTCACAGTGTCAAAGGCTGACGATAGATCAAGTAGAATTAGGACAGAAGACTGACCTGTGGCTTTAGCAGCTCGAAGATATTCCACAAGAGTCAGGAGTGCCGTTTCTGTGGAGTGACCCCTCTTGAAGCCAGACTGGTTGACATTGAGGAAGTTGTTCTTGGAAAGAAAGTCTTGATTGAAGACCACTCGTTCCATTGTCTTGGCCAGAAATGGAAGAAGGAAGACAGTTCTCCACTACAGAGGGATGAAGAGAAGGCTTCATGAGTAGTGGGGAAGTCTAGGCCTGCTTGAATGAGGTCGGAAAAGTCCCTGTTGTGAGAGATGTGTTGATGACTTGTGTAATAGCTGGCATTAGTGCGGGTGCAACTGCTTGAAAGAGAGTGGAAGGGATTGGATCCAGAGAGCAGGGGGTCGGATGGTTAGAGAGGAGGAAGGTGGATACGTCGTCCTCAGTCAGAATTGCAAATGATGAGAGCAATGCAGTGTTGGAAGAAGTTAGACGGATGTGAGCTGATGGCTGCCACCTTGTTGGTAAAGAAGTCGACAAAGTCGTCAGCAGTGAGAGGGGGAGATGGCAGAGGTGAAGGTGGGTAAATGAGTGATTTGAAAGTGGAGAACAGCTCTCTGGTGTCTGAGGTGTTGCTGAGCTTCTCCTGGTAGTAATCGATCTTTGCCCTGGTGACACTGTGTGAAAAAGATCCAAGCAGATCCTGATACTCAGCAAGAGCAGATGGAGTCTTGGATTTAGGCCACTTCCTCTCAGCACTCCTGAGCGTGGTGCGTTGTTCCAGTCGGAGAGCCACGGATTAGAAGCTGAGGGACGCGCGGGTCTTGAAGACATGGGGCAGGTACAATCCAGACACGATGAAAGTGTATTGCAGACGCTGTCCGTGGCTGCATCTGCATCGAGGATGGAGAGGTCCTGTGTCGGGCACCTGTTGCTGTCTTACAACAGCCTTTAAACATAGAAGCAAAGCAGAAAAACAATCTGATTGATTCATCATCAGTGAAAAATTAATCAATGGAGGCCAAGCCAGGATATGTTTCAGTTTTAGACTTTTGTGGAGATTCCTCCACAACTAAATGTTTACTTCCCTTTTTATAGACATTCACCCATTTCTGCAGAAGTGAGAAGTGTTCTGTCACTTCCGCTAAATGACATGTTGCCAGTCTTACTGTCATTATTTACACCGGTAAATAATCTCTGCCAAAACACGGTAAATCTTCCAATGTGAAATAGGCCAATTATAAAGAAGCACTGAGAGATGAGAGTGAATGCTGCAAAGTGTGGTAAATGGCTTGCGAGTGCCACTTAAAAGCCTGATTGGTTATTGTCTGATGCCGATGGTACACATTCACGGTAAGTTTGATTCAGTGTGTAAAACCTTTAGATGTGTCTCTTAGCTTTTTGTAACCCTTTGATTACCCTTTGATTACAGACTCTTCACAGGTTTTCAGGTGAGCAGGTAAAATCACAACAGAAAGACTTCTTTATAACCAATTACTGACTAAATATTGTTTTGTTTATAAGGACTTTATGTTCATATTTTGGTACTGTACCAGCATGGTGCAGTAATAGCCTAATATAATATCTATATCTAATATTTATAATCTGATACCTGCAAGCAGCAGTCAATCAAAGTCAATCTAGACCCTCAAATCAAATAAAAAAGACATTTGAGATAAAATTTCAACAAGAACATTGCTAACAACATGGCGACTGTGGCGCAGGAAGGTAGAGCAGTTGTTACCAATCTCACAGTTGTTGGTTCAATCTCCACCTCCAGTCACATGTTGAAGTGTCCTTGAGCGAGACACTGAACCCCAACTTAGTTGCTCCCGGTGAGTGTTGGCCAGCTGCATAGCAGCTCCTCCATCGGTGTATGTGTGTGTCTCTAGTGCAAAACATAAAGGTAAAGTGCTTTATTTGTCATTATACTGTACATATGTGCATCTGAGGGAATAGTGCTAACAACTCTGCCTCTGGACAAAAACACAACATGACACAAGTGGTTACTCTAGTAAGGAAGTACGTGTGTCTGTTGTCACTGTTTGTAGTATTTTGTTTATATGTAATTTATCTTGTAACTTAGCCTTATCCTGAAGTTTTTGTGCCCGTTGCCGTTGTTCCTATGGCACTCTTGGAGCATCCAATGGTAACGGCAAAAGAAACCTGTGGCATTAATATAAGTAAGTAAGTAAGCAAGTAAGTAAAATGTATTTATATAGCACCTTTCACAGATAAAATCAAAATCAAAATTGCTTCACAAAATTTAAAAAAGAGAAAATAATACAGACAATAAAACTTCAAATATAAATTAAAATACAACTACAAAAAAGATGCAACCATAAGAATCAGTAATAGAATCAGTAACACCGAGAGACAGGGGCAGGGCATTCCACAGCCTGGGAGGCACAGACTCAAAAGAAAGATCCCCTCAAGTTTTAAAATGGGTTTTTGATGCTCTAGAGGAGCCATAAGAGGTCAACAGGTCAGAAATGTACTCAGGAACCTTGCCGTGAAGGGCTCTATAAGTGAGCACCAGAATTTTAAAATCAATTCTACATTAGATTGGTAACCAGTGAAGAGAATATAAAAATGGCGTGATGTGG
Source organism: Channa maculata (assembly GCA_020496755.1). Lineage (NCBI taxonomy): Eukaryota > Metazoa > Chordata > Actinopteri > Anabantiformes > Channidae > Channa > Channa maculata. Next base: position 15,977,583 of record CM035601.1, on the reverse strand, counting down.
GATGTTCTACTGGTTCCTGTTAAAAGCCTTGCTGCTGAGTTTTGAACAATCTGAAGGTGATTTATAACACGTTTGTTAAAACAAGTCAAGAGTGAATTACAATAGTCCTAACAAGATGAGATAAAAGCATGTATGAACATCTCTAAATCTACATTGGACAACATTTTCCTCACTTTAGAAATAATCCGCAGATGATAAAATAAACTTTTGACCATCTGTCCTGAATGTTGATCTAAGGACATAGATTAATCCAATACAAAACAGAGGCTCCTGAGGCTTGACTGAACAGAGGAGCTTAAAGAGCCAAGGTGTTGCCTGCTCTGCTGAATTTTCTTATCTAGGGTAACAATCAAAGTTTCTGTCTTTTTTGGATTTAGTTGAGGCTAGTTATTGCCCAATCACTCCTTAATACAAGACAAACATTCCAACAAGCTAGACAACAAGTGAAACTCAGACTCTCTGAAAGAACAATATAACTGAATGTCATCAGCACATGCTTAAAACACTGAATAATCCAAGTGAGACAAATTTATCTAATTTACCAGACAAGGAGCAAGTGAATCAGTAGCATTTAACAGTAAAGTGTTTGGAACAATGTCAACAGGTCTAGAAGAAGGTTTAATCTTTTTTAATAAAACTTTAATGTTCTGTAGGCTGACAGGAGAAAAACAGGACCACGTGTGGAGATGGGAGCTTCTAGTATAGGTGTGTGACGATAGGACAAATACTGTCTCTAATGTCCTGCACTTTACTGACAAACAATATATAAAATCTGTTATAGTTAGCTGATGAGTATACAGACACTTGTGGAGCTGAGGGAGAGAATATTTTTAATTGTATCAAACAGGACTTTGAGTTTTTTTTATTTGCAGATATAAGATTGGTGAAATAATCTGATCTGGCCTGTTTAATTGTGACATTAAGAGATATGATCAGCTCCTAAGTGTGTAATCTTGTACGCTCTACTTTACGACAATTTCTCCTAAAACTAAAGATGCTTTAATTTGGCCAAAGACAATGTTTTTGAGGAGAAATAAAACTTTGCTGAAATGGTGCCACATTATTTAAAACAGACACACAATGGTTATTAAACGACTGAACTAATGACTCAGCATCAGTACACTCATTGAAGGGACTGGGATCAAAGAAAGAACAAAACTTATCAACAGCAGCTTGATTTATAATGTGTTGTTGAGTGATCACCTTAGATGATGGAGACTCCATATAAAAGGACATATTAAAGAAAATACAACTGTGATCACTCACTTTGATTTGATCCATACACAGGCCCAAACTAAAAAGTCCAATGTATGGCCCTTTGCATGAGTGGGAACAGAGACATGCTGTGTGAAGTTAAAGAACTCAGTCAAAGATATTAATTGTAATGCTCAGACCTGAGAAGAAGATAGAAGACCTCTTCTGTCTAAGCTGGAGTCTGATCCTTAATGGTGAAGACTGTTGTTTACTGTTGGAACACTGAGAGTTCAACAAGATATTTTGGAATTGTAGGATCGTGCCTAAGATTCCCAATATTTTAACAGCCATTTCAACCATGTTCACACATGTGTTTTTTTACAGCTCACTTCCAACACACTGCCTTGCTCCTCATCAGCTGCAATTCAAATTTTGACTACAGAAGTTTTGGATGCTTTATCCCATTGAGTGGGTGCCTGGATCCTTGTGTATGCCCAGTGTGATGTTACAGTGGAAGCAGCTTTAACACCTCTTGCTCTTCAAGCTGGAGCTTTAACAGTTTCCAGAACTTAAAAGCACTGTGGAGTGTGATGGCACAACATGGCTCCTGTCATTACCATCATCCTGTAATCCACTCCAAAGCTCTTTTTTTTTTTTGTTTTCCATCATACCAGCTCTTTAAACTTATGTCAGATGGTTGTATTCAAAAGGCAAAAGCTAAATATCATTATTCTCAGTGTGAACTGACTTACCACTGGAGTCTAGTCTAAAATACAGTTGGATGAAAATGTTTGTACATGAAATAATATATCAAGAGAGATGCAAACTCTTGCACTTTTTAAATTATACGATAACTTTTTTAATATACACTCCTGGATCTTACTTCTGATATTGAAGGAATTTGTACTAAGCTGATTGTGCATGTTAGTGTTAGGGGTAAGTTTGCATTCACCTACATGCTATTTTAATTTGCCAGGAAACCAAGCTTAACATGACTTTGGAAGAGCCAAGAGACCTGGGATCAATCCTCAGCAAAATTATTCAGATAACCTCTTAATCCACATATGAAGAACTGGGCCATGGTTATATTATAGCCTCTGTTCCCAGCCTCCTCCCTTTGAATATGTTCATTATACATGTTGAAATAGTCTAATTCTGATCTTTTTCCCCTAAGTGACTCAGATCTTACATTGTCAAGTGTGGTTCTTGATCTTATTCCTATAAAGGAGAGCATCAAAGGGCTTTATGGAGAGATGAAGTTTCAAGTTTTTTTAGGCTTTCATGCAGGAGCTTGTGCTCCTGCTGGAAGGATCATATCATACTCAATCATTTTTTGAGAAAATATAACTTACATTTCAGTAAAATGTAGGCATGGATATATAACACTAGGACAGAAATGGTGTTCAAACTGGAAGAAGATACATGTTACTTACAAACATGAATATGAATCAACATAAAAGATCAAGTCTGACTTAAATAATGAGAGCAGTCCAAGCTCTTGTGCTGCCTGTAAGATTCTTTCCAGCTAAGCTATTGGTCAGAGGTTTTATTATCTCATCAGTAATAAAAAGATTAGATTAACACATGCAACTAGAAAACAACTAAATAAAGACACATTAAAGTATGTAATAAAACTGTTTAAAAAACTCCATGTGTTAATAATTAATTCATTTCCAATAATAGTAATAAGACTTGTACACAGACAGAAAATGTAATGCGAGCATTGAAAATCTGCCTTTTTCAGTCTGTGGCTCTCTTTGAACCAGAAACTCTTACCACCCCTTTCCACACCAGACTAATCCCTGGTTCAACCTTTGATTTTAACTGCAACTTTCTCCCTTGATCCCAGCGTCTCCCCAAGCACAGGGAGAGAGAGAGAGAGAAACCGAGTGAGGAGGGATAAAGTGACTAGTCAGCTTCCTGCTGCTTCGCTCTTCTTGTTCTTTGTTGGCTTTCGGCCCTTTAGCCTGGCTCTTGGCTCCCTGCATGTGCGCACACAAACCCATATGGGCACATGTTATGATATGCACAGGCTACAAATGTATATGAGTGTGTGTGGCGTGATCTGGTTTCCTTGTGGACTCTATTGTGTCTGGGCAGGAAACAGCTAATCCAGTCAGATCCAACCCAGTCAGGGATCTGCTGCTCATATAATCTAACTGGCAGGAGTTCTGCAATGGGAAAGAGAAAGAAATAAAAGTCTATCTTTCACATTCACTCCAGTCAGGCTGGTCTCAGTTGAAAGTAAGATAGATGTCATTACTATCTCTTATGCAGAGGCGCTCCATGCCAGCAGGCAACGCAAGCAAATGCTTTGGACCCCTAGCCAGTAGGGGGCCCCTGAGGGCTGACAAATGTACAGCACTGACTGTGTGCAAAATTTGCAACAACACTACCAATCCCGGACTTTCCTAAGAGGACCCCGACTGTCACCTTGCTGCAAGTAGCACATGATTCAATGTAAAAAAAAAAAAACAGGTCTAATGAAACAATGGAAACCAGCTGATGAAAATGAAGAGGAGTTAACATTCTGGGAGCAATAAAATCAATACAGTGATAGGTGGAGCAGATAATAACGATTAAATATAATACTAAATAGAGTTGACTAAATGATGCTAGTTTAGCAGTAATTGTGGTGAAGAGACAATTGAATAACGGAACTTCCACTGGTATCACATTGTTTCTTTTGTTTACAAGACATTCAACATTAAGTTAACATAGCTAACTAAGTTAGCAGAGCAGCCTAATGTGTCCAGCTTTGCTGGAGTCACTAGAAGTTAGCTTAGCTAGCAAGGCTGCAAATAATCAGCAAACTCTTACAATATGATTTCTGTAATAAACTGATGACAGCTGTGTCCGACTAAGTTAACTGTCAAGCTACGAATGCTAAGTTATAACATTTACATGCAAAGACATTTTCACAAGTGTACTAGAAATCACTACATTGTATTACTGTAAGTTATTGCGCTATTTGCAGTATGGTGTGGTGTGTATTTTATTTGACTTTCCATATCTTAAGAATTGCAATTTTATGATGCATACAAGTTTTTTTTAGGGCACCAACAGACTCTAGGATCGCTACTGCTCTCACTTGAAAAGAAAAGAAGTGTCTGTGTGAAACTCGGTGGTAGGTCTATAATTCAAACTCATTGGTCAAGTAGGCTTTCAGTAAGTGCATACAATGTGATATGTTATTGTGTATATCCAACAAAAGAGATATTAACAAAGAATTGAATAATTTTAATACTGCTAATAATATGGAGTATATATTTTCCTTTAACATGCAATTATCAAAATATGAAAATATATAAAAACTATGTAGAGTCTTGTAAATAAACATAGTAACATATATATAATTACATGTTTTCACCCATTGTCTTAAATGCTATTTCTAACAGCATCAAGTTACTTAAAGGACAAGTATACAATTTTCAAGTCTATCTTAAAACAACAGTGAGGCACCCACATAACATTTAAAGTGGTTTTACTTGTTGTGATCATTCCTCTTTCATACTGACCAGAAGTAGATCACTTCCTAAAGTCCTTTTAATGGAAACCATGGTCCAGACAAAAACAGTTTTCAAATGTGTATCTGAAGCTTAGTCAGAGTTTATTAACAAGTGGATTGTGTGTGTGTGTATGTGTGTTAAATTACCATATTGGTTTCTCTATAGTGCTGAAGCTGAAAGCCCACAGAGGTCATTTGTACCTAACCTCTTATACATCCCAGTTTAGTCTGCCATAAAAGCATCATGTCATGTATCACATAGTGTGCATCGCACGACTGTTAGAACAACAACTGTTGTGTCGCACTAGCATCAAACTCCTGTCTCCTGTGTGAACATCCATCCACCACCCTAAGCTACCTCCTGACAAACGTTGTGAGGTCTCAATACTTTGTCCCAATTTAACATTCACTACAGCCGGCAGATGTTGCTAAGCATATCCTACATTTCCCTTCTTTGTTTTTGTGTGGCTGGTGCAAATGACATACTCTTTTGTATTTCACAAGAGTTGACACAATTGTTCAAGTGTGTCAGTTAACAGTTAACAGTTAACAGTTAACACTGTCCACTTGACTTGTTTTAAATCAATTATTTAGACTTCTACAAGGCTTTGTTTTAAAAATGAGGTGACATCTCCCAGTAAATGATCTCTCCTTTCATTCAGCCTTTCACTCAGCTGCATGTACAGAAATCTACCTGAGGAAATCAGGTTTCCTGTTTGCATGACACTTGATAAATCAGCTGGCTGTAACCTGGTTACTTAAGTCTATGTAAATGCACTGAGTAATGTGATGTTGTAACACCTGAATGAATATAACATTAATAGAACATGTGACCCTGTGAGCCATAAAAACCGAACAGCTAAATCAACCTCAATAAATTTCAATATGATGTGTGTGTAAAGATGTGTGTGGTTATTTTGTCTCTGTCATTTGAACCCTGATTTAATCAAGGGAAAACACATATTTAAACACAGTTAATAATTCTGGAGTGTTTCATTTAAGATGTTACTTACATTTATTCTATTATTTCTGTGTAGTTGCTTCTGCACAGTCTGCCCTTAATAAAATACCCAAACTGCCAACATAATGAGAAATAGCAAGACTGGCTTTGCACGGGTTTATTTCAGTAACCTGGAAAATTATCTTAGCTTTATTTGAATCACTTTGACATGGCAAAGGGATTTTGACATATAGTGATCCCCATTGAAAGCTGCACTTTAGGCAACATTTCTGAAATGTTAAAAACACATTGATAACAAGCACAAGTGAGTACAATCAATGTTTGTCTTTTAAGAGAGAAAGTAGATCACTAAATGTCAGTTCAGTTATGGAACTATTGTACTGAAGGACAATTTCAAGTGTGTTTCGTGTCAATGAATGAATGAAAAAAAAAAAAATTAGCTCCATTGCAAAGCTTTAATTACTTTGAGGAATCATATTACAGAAAATATATATCGTAAATGTAAAATATTACAAACTAATAAAAAATCCATTAGATTAATCTGTAATCACAAAAAGTATTAGTTAGTTCCACCTTTACAAGCTGCAACATTAGTGATATTTACACAGTAATGCATCAGTATTTACACTCTTATATATCACTTTGCTTAATCACTTATTTTGCTTTTGGACTACACACACAATGTTAAGATCTATATATACAGACTATGCCAATCAGCCACAACATTAATGAGACCAAGTGCTTTTAATATAAAACTATAATATGTTTTTTATAAAAATGATATTAACTATTAAATGCTGATATATCTTTATGAGTTAACCAGTTTCTAGCACATAAAATGGTTAAAATCAGCTCCACCTTTACCAACAGTGACCATTAACCCTTTTATTAACCCTCTGCAATCTAGGGTCTATCTGGTTGTTTTTTAATACTTTTGATTTCACCTTTATATTTCACCTTAAAACTGTTTACTATGCCAATAGTTGGTGTCATCTTTTTAGCACAACCTCACACACAACCTGTGTGACAGTTATTTTTTTAATTTTGACATAGTGTAATAACACATTGATCTCAAACCAGAAATCAGCAGATTTACCACAGGTGACTTTATGTTTCTGCTAGGAGGCAGGACCACAGGGTCCTAGATTTTCACAGTGAAGATATTCAAATGAATAAAATGCCAATTGAACATCCATTCAGAGCAAAAACAAACACTTTTCATATTACAAGCAGCCTGACAATCTTACTGAAACCCACCACTGATAATACAACCCTCATTTCCATTATCACTGGAGACAATGTCAGAAGAATGAATACCAAACTGCACATAAAGAAAAGAATTAAAAACACTTTTCATTTCCTGTTTGAAAACTGCGTCCAGCTATTCTTTCTCATACAGCAAGTGTGCATGGAGACAGGTCCGTTTACACACACCAGATTATAGTCATGGTGCCCAGCGTGAGGCCTATTCATTCTACTTCCTAATTCAGCTTTGTTTAATAATTTCACATGGACCGAAGTCAGCAGCGCACGCAAAAACCCAGCACATCCACACACACACATACACACACGCTCGCATGCATACACGCAAACACAGACACACACACACTGACTCAAACTCTGCTAAATAAAGGAACAGCCAGGAGGATATCCTCATTTCTTCCATATCAGGGTTCCTTTGAAAGCTTCCACTTCAAGCTGAATGAGAGGTTTCACTGAGGCCATTCACCTCAAGGATCTGCTCTGATCCACTCACAATCAACCATATCTGTCATACATGGCTAGGCCTGAGAGCCAGGAGAGAGAGACTAAGAAGAAAAGAAAGAAAAAAAACAGATGTGACAACTCATGCAAAGCTAAATGGTGTCTAGATCCATTCACGTGCCACTTACACATAGACACACACACACACACGGAGTGATCCCTTACTTAAAGGGTGATTTCATGGGCATCTGTGTTGTGAAAGATGAGGAAATGTGTACATCCAGGAACGTTTGTGCTCCAGTGCTTATCAAATCAAATGTATATATGTTCCCACCTGTCTTTAATCTGCCATTAAATACATTTTCTGTCATAACCTTTATCCAGATCTTATACCTCCTCTGTTTTCACAGCAGATGCTCAGCTATACTCTAATATGTGCTCAGGACTTGCTAAGATGTTTTCAGCAGTAGAGTGGCATTTTGATGCACTGGGCCTCACCAGCTGTCTTCAGCCTTTGTTGTTCACATTTTCATGGGACGTTGTGTTTCTAAAATAGATCCTTGATTAACATTTGAGTCTGTGGCATTTTGACACAAACAAATTCAAGCTTTTCATTTTGTATAAGTGTATGTATATCAGATGGGATCATGGGACAAGTATACTGAGCTTTGTGGATCTGTGAGTCAGTTTTACTGCAGTCACTCAAGTGGATAGCTGTCCAAGTGGACTACCGGCCAGAATCATAGGTGTTGTAGTGAAAAGTATATAAGTACATTTACTTACATGCAGTATATGGTAGTAAATTCAGGATATTTTTGGCTTACAGTATGTTACAGTGAGTAGTAGAAGGAAATATTAAAAAAAATATAAGAAAATCACCAGCGTTATCAATAACTCCCAAAACTCCCAAACTACACAGTTTAACTATGGAACAAATCTGTCACCTCTTATTTTTTGGAAATTTAAGAGACTAACAAGAGAAATTCAGCTCTGATTATGTCCGTTTGATGTAGAAATGTTGGATTACGAGTTTAATGTGTGTGTGTGTGTGTGTGTGTGTGTGTGTGTGTGTGACCTGCCCTCTCTACATCTCTAATCCCTGTAATAGAGTGAAGATCATGAAAAGCCCGCTGGCCTGGCCAAGCCTGCCCCACTTCACCATATGTAAGATAAATTATCATTCCCATCATTTACTAAAGAATCCCCTGTCCCCCATCTCACCCTTTCTCTCGTCTATCCCTCTACTGTGTTGAGATAATTGTTGCTTTTTGTATCGCAAAACAGAGAAGGGGATAAAGAGCAATTCTACATGACCGATTGCATTTCTACATAATCTCTACATCCCCTGAGAAAGTGAGAGAAAGGAGCTAACATCTAAAGTCTTAAGCCACAGCACATTAAGTCAGTTTGAGTGAGTGCATGTTCTTCACAAACAACAGTCCGCAGACCTGGACAGTCTGATGGACATGGTACCAGTTATAGACTTGCGCAAATGCAAATTCTATCGGGTAACAATAATACCAAAAGCCACAAGGAATAAAACATGAATTACATTTACAAGTCATCACAGTGGGGTCTACTAACCCCCCAAATCCAACCCCTCCCCACAGTCATTCACTTAGTCTTACTTATTCTCCACAAGTATTTATTTATTTTATTCTTTTTCCCACCACAACTCATCCTCAGGGCCGATACCTAAGAAACTAAGCATAAAGAGTTGAATATAATTTGAATATATTTGCCACAAAAATGTAAAAAATCCTGAGCCTTGACATGCTTGCTGTGGAGAACCACATGCAGGCTCCTCTGTAGGTGTGTTCTGTCTGCAACAATGAAAGTGTCTGTAATTGCATAAGCTCCCCTCTGGTTTATGTCAGCCCGTTCTCATTCCAAAGGCATCAAAAAGTGTCACTTAGTCCAGTCGCTTTTGAGTTACATGCAGTCACATAGAATTTAAAATTAAACTTTTTTGTAGGGTGGTGGATGGTACAACAAGACCCAGAACTTGTCCACAGGACACTGGGGTTCAACTATAGTGCGAGATGTTGTCCGCTTTAATGATAATTGTAACACAAGGTGGTTACTATAGTAGGGAAGTACAAGTACCTGTGGTGTCAATATGATATGCAAAAGCAAGATTTGTCACAAATACAGGGTTCTGCACCTTTAGTATTAAAAAAAAAAAACATGTCACGATGTGGAGCAGTGGGGTGGTGTTTTTTTTATCATGGTCCCTAGGGACAAAGGATGCACAAAAGCAAAAGGATTAACAAACGTTAACGAAATGCACTGCAACACAGAAATGCAGAAATTTTTTTCCCAACGTCTTCCATGTACCTCCAGGCATTTGCAATGTTGCAATTGCAACATTTAATTCAACCAAACCCCTGTGAATTCTATTTTAACTTGAAATTTAAAACATATAAAACATGGCAACATGGATCACAATTTATTTTTTTGAAAAGCTGTGAATTCAGGCATTTTAGGCTATAACGATCAAAAAAGCAAAGTGCACTGAACTAATGCACTGACTCAAGAAAAAAAAAATGTATGCAAGTTGCGTCAAGCTTTTTGAGTTATGATGATGTCTTGTGAAATTAAGTGGAAACAAAAAACTACATTATATAGCAAAAATTTGCATTTTTGCTAAAAAATTGTATTTACCATCAACTCAACTGCTGGCGTTATTAATATATATTACTTATAACTAGAATGAAATTGAGCTTCCAAGTGCATTTAATTAAGTTATCAGAACTTAAATCGTATTTAGTAATGAATGCAGAAATTTGAGTGTACATGACATTACAACATTAGTGTTTAAATACAACACATGAAAGTAAGCTTAGATATAAGAAGTGTATTTCATGAGTAAATTTGTATTTTTTTTTCCCCCCGAATTACTGAATTACTTTTTAGGGTGTACTCAAGAATTAAGACGGTGTTGTTCTGCCACCTTCGGTTTTCTGCTGCGTTCATGGTGTGGTGAAGAGGACCCATAGAGAAAGAAAAAGATGTGGAAATAGCTGTAGAAACCATTAACAACAATACTTCTGAAAAAAAAAAAAAAATTCATGTACTGAATTTGCTACAGAATAAAAATGGAAAATATCTCCTTGTGTGCATCTGCTGATTCTTTGTAATTTAAAAGCAGGAAAACACATTCCATTGTTATGTGGAAGGATTTTACTCCACACTGAAGCCTGTATTGAAACCCACTTTCCCTTATTTTTCTTTACCCTTCTGTTTGCCTCTCTGAGGTTTGATGAAGGTTTTTATTTAAGGCCTTGGAAGCCCTGCTAAGCCTTAGAGACCTGCTGTATACATACAAGGCCCTGCTACCAGAGTGCCTTGTTGATCATTCTCCTCGAGTGCTACTGCTACAGCAGGACTTTGAAGTCCCACATTCATCCTTCTCATTTTCTTCTTTCCCTTCTCTCTTAGTGTCTCTGTCTTGCTCACAACTAATACCATAATGATGGAGAGGATTTAAATTAGAGGACCGTCTTTCTCTCTCATTGTATTTAATGGCTCTTATTGTGAGAGCTGTCAGGCCTTATACAGAATCTGTGAAGGAGGGACGGCTTCATTCCTTCTGCCATTCTGAAGAAAAGCTGAAGGGAAAAGTGGATCAGGAGAGAAAGACTTTAGCCTGAGTAAGTGGACTAAGACCAAAGATGTGAAAGGCAGAAAGAGAGTGCTGGAGAAATTCTCGGGTTTTAATTAAAGAATCTTAAAGAATTCTAAACAAGTCTGTCCCTTCTGTCCTTTCTGAATTAATTGTGTTGGAAAACTCACCTGGGTTCTAATGGAGGAGATGAGGAATTGAGGAAAAGAGAATGCTGAAAGCGAACGAGAGGCTGTTTACAGATAAAGCCATTAACATTTCTTGTTAATCAATTAACTCTTTCATGGATAATGAAAAGGCTCATTAACTTGTGGTTAAAAGGCCACAGAAGGCCTCGTAACGTGGTGATGGTTGTAGAATTGGAGTAGTGCTGAGAGGTCACTGAAAAGAAAACAAAAGTGTGAGAGAATAAACCTTTTAAAACTAGACTCCGCTCATTGTGGTCATGGTTTTAACAAGAATGTCTCCACTTATGTCTCCTTTCATCCCTCAAATGCTGGTGGTTTCTAGGGATAAGAAAGATTTGAGGGCTTTGCCAACAAGCTCATGAAGATCTAACATGAATGCAGAAAATGGCATGAAGCATGTTTTAGACAAGGCTGTGCTAATATCTCGCCTCAGAACCCCTCTTTCTCTTTGATTCCTGCCCTTCGTGTCCCCAGCTGAGCTTGTGACAATGGAGCATCTGTGTGGGCAGGTGCCTTAAGATCCCCTACAGACACATGAAAATACTTGATGATAATTTAATGATAATTAATTAATACATTATTAGATTAATTAATAAATTAATGATAATTTATATCTGTTTACTTTTCCTTGTTGAAAAAACTATTACATAAATATGAAATGTCAAGAAGAAGAATCCAACAAGTTCTTCCTGAGCAGCACAGGAAAAACATCATTTAACAAAAGAAACCTCCAATAGAACCAGGCTTCCGGGTGGGCGGCCATCTGCCTTGACCGGTCGGGGTGAAAAGAAAAAAAAAAGCAAGAAGAATTAACTTTAAAATATTGGGCAGGTTGGTAGGACTAGTACCTTCCCACTAGAAACACACAGCTCCAAAGCCAGTGACACCTGCAAAAAGGGACAGAGTGAAGGAGACAGAGAGGGAGAAGGACAACAAGAGAAGATGTCCCTTAATTAACCAAAGTCACAAACACACATTCAGAAATTAATGTACTGCAATTTTCTGTCACATAGGACTCAAATACTGTTTTCTTTTTTTTCCCCAACATACAGTTTGTGTTTTATTTGCAATTTAACATTTGTATTCCCCCAGCATATATTGCCCATTTAGGATATAAAATTCAGGAAAAGTGTTCATGTAAATAATGTTAAGACTTATGTCATGATCAGGGATCATTAAGGTCTTATTAAGCATATTGATTTTTAATCAGGAGTTTGAACATTATGTAAACTGACCACATGCATTTAGCTTTTACTGTAACACTTACTGTAACACCTCCACAGCCAATCAAATGTATTTCTGTATTTATCATGTTTTAGATAAGGGATACAAATGCATGGAGAGGAGGGTAGCTCCCACAGAAATTACAGCAGCATAACTGAGCCAGTTCAGATTTATCAACCGAGGAAAGTTTAAAACCTAGATTTAAAAGTAGAGAGGGTGACTGCCTCCTCCCACCTTTACCTTTATCTTTTCTAATCATTACCATCATGAATGGGCCCACACAAGACTGTGACATCTTCAGCTGTTCTCTGATTATATTCTCCGCAGTTAAAAGTGGCTCCGATTTACATGTGGCTAAACTGAAAACTCTGAAGTACTGTACACGAAAGGCCACAGCAGGACTGGTAAGCACACTTGTGTTTCACTGGCCATTTAATGTGATTATGTTGTACAAGTCTTCTTCATTGTATTAATTATGTGTTGCTGTCAGCCATTCAAGAACTGATTTGATTTCGTTCTAGGATTTAATTCCACACTTCTCTTTCTTTTCCAGTATGTCCCCATCTTTCTTTCTTGTCCTCTGACTTGCTGCTCACTTCCTTGGAAAATGTAGTGAGTTAGTGGGAACGGGTCGCAGTTTTAAGTCCCCTTTCAGTTAGACTTCATAAAAGAGCCAGTGAGGCATGTTGGAGGGCAGAGAATGATCTGCTGGCTTCTTCTACCTGAGAGGAAACCCAGAACACCCTCCCCCTCCACACACACTAACACGCCACACCAAAGGGCTGTCAAGTGCAATGAGAATGGCTGTGAGCTGGGCAATAACAATGGGCCCTTGGTACTGCAGGGTGACCCCCAGGAGTCTATAATTCAGAAAGGGGTTAGTCTATCATTCACACTTTCACACACATTCTCTGAACAGATTCATGGGGGCAAGACAGGCTGTTCATTATCACGGAGGCAAAGGGAGGAGGAGGAGAAGAAAGGGAGGGTGGGGGTGGTGAAAGCAGAGGAAAAGTAGGGAAGAAAAAGAGAAAAGGAGGTGGAAATAGATTTCCGAAAAGATTTAAAGCAGCAAAATAAGTCTCAATTTCTGACGTTAAGAACACTAGAATCAAGAAACAATAAGAAGACCAAAGGTCAGGTCCATCTGGACCATGTTTTCTTAAGGACTTGTACTTTTGTAAGACAGAGGGTGCAAAGGAAACAGGCAAACCTCTTGGTCCACGCACAAATATACACTAACGTCTAAAATAGTTTACGTCTGTGGACAGTGGTGGTGCACTTTCACTGACATGGTAGAAGCAGAACTTTTTGTAGAGTTTTATTGAGTCTCAGTTTTGCTCCAAGTGGTCCACCTGAAAGACCAACACTGGAGATGTACCTAAAGAAAAGCAAAGACCGTCCATCACTGGACAGATCACACATAAACACCAATGAAATTAACTTAAAATAACTTTAGAAAACTATGCTATGTTCAGGTTTAGCTGTAGTTCCCTTAGGTCTGGATTGTCGTAACATCATCGGTCATAAATATTGTTGAAAAAAATCTTTGTGAGAACGGTTGAGAGAGACTGGATCTTAAGACTAAAGACTGGAACTTAAAAATGTTCTTCTCTGACGCTCTGCACTGACTGAGCCAGAACATCACTGACCAGGACCTACAGGGTCCAACCAGTCCTCATGACCAAGTCACAATCATAAACAGCTATAGGGTATATATGTCATATGCTAGTTTTAGGGTTGGACCCAATAAGGGGCTTGACACAACTTCTCAGTTTAAATAGAGTTTATTAGAGAGTGTTATTGTTGGCAAGGCAGGATGATGATGTGGTTAGCACTCCGACTCGCTAGGTGGCGCTGATTTCCAGTTAGAGTGCGTGAGGAGACGAGCTGAGTCTGGAGGGGAGGTAGGGCTCTAACGGGGAAGAGTGGAGTATGGTCCTGGCAGTGTGTGCGTGGAACGTAGTCGTGGTGGGTCTCCAATCCCTGACGTGATAAGAACTCCAAACACAATATTCACCAACTCCAAAATCCCTTTCAGTGAATATATATACTTGGTAAAACTGAAAACATGAAGTGTCATTAAGAGAGACTGTGTCGGACCTCCTCTGTCCATTTTAGTTTCAACATGTTCTCATCCCACAGTATCAGATATTGATGCTTTCATATTGAGGCTTACTTTAGCCTTACTATTGGATGATACAGGAACACCACTGTTTGAGGCCCTGGGAACAACTGCATCCGGAGTGACGCTGCAGGTAAACTTGGGTGTCAGTGTTGGATGGTACAGGAGCATCACCTTTTGACGCCACAGAAACCACTTTATATAAACAAAAAAACTACATTAGGGTTGGGAAAACAACTTCAGGGTAACATTACGTTAACGAACAACAACGGTAAGGCACAAAAACTTCAGGGTAAGGTAACCATGTGCGCCACGTTGTGAAGCATATCAGGCACATACTGGGGTATGAGTTGCCATCATCTTTCTAATGTGGAGAGGCAGGGTGCTGTGAAAGCCCTGTCATGTGGTTTCAACACCAATAATCACGAAGTGAAAACACTCGTTTAGACATTTTTGCAAATTTTCACACTGTTTCTCTATGGAGACAGGACCTTAGAAAACCCAGGAGTTGGTTATTTTCCAAGCTATGTCGAAGGAACATAATGACATGGGGTTTCTACTGCCTTTGTTATAGTGTGTCAAACTGTTTAAGGAGTGGGGTCCTAAAGCAACAGTGTGTGTCCTGGTTAATGTGCAGAGAAAAAGGCCTCCATATGCTGCTGGTCAGTCAGCACCAGCACCTAGTCAAAAGGGCTGACCATCTGCCAATCAAACACAATGAATGGAAGGAGACTGCCTAAGCCTGCCCACACATGCACACCCGTCCAGAAACACACACACACCCGCACACACACACACACACCGAGAGAGGCACATATCTAAAAAACATACCACGCAACACTAGGGTCGATTTGATGAACTAATAGTATTATCTGTATTATTACAAACAACAAAGAGTTCAACATCTTGCCTAAAGACACTCCAGCAATTGAGAAGGAGGAGCCAGGGATTGAACCATTGACGAGCAGTGCGTCCACCAATATCGGGGTTGTTGGTTTTGATGCCCGAGTGCTCCTGTTGAAGTGTCCTTGAGCAAGACACTGAACCCCAACTTAGCTCCCGGTGAGTGCATAGCAGCTCCTCCATCAGTGTGTGAGTGTGTGTGACTGTGAGTGAGTGAATGAGAAGCTGTGTAAAGTGCTTTTCTGTACCAATAAGTAGAAAAGTGCCTTTCATTTAGCCTTTGATTTAAAAAATGCAAACAGTTGAACACCAACATTATTAATGCATACAAACAGTATCAGAGACTTTCCATTTTGACATTTAGTACCACCAATGTAACAAAAGAAGTCTGGTCATTTAAACATGCAGGGAATAATTGGATGTAATAGCTAAACGTGCAGAAACACAAATTTGTAAGTCAAAAAAACCAAAAGCATGTTTTGGTGTTTTACTTCTAGCGTTATTGTTGTTTTGCCGGCAATTAAAATGTTCTTACCACAAAACCTTTTACCGAGGTCTTCCAGTGAATTCCCAGCAGTAACTTGCATGGACATCCATTTGCTTCATTTCCAAGCACTTGCATTAATCTTAGTAATAACACTTCAAATTTCTCAATCATCTTTACACTTTGGAATTGTGTTTATCTTTTCAAATGCTAGAGAAGTCATCCAATGAGAATCACTCCCTCAAACGGCCCTGCCACAATGCATATCCACTACAAAGCCTGCTAATGATGCTATTCTTTGGACATTGAATTTCAATCATTTGTAATTCTTTGGGAAGCGTTTGGCACATTTGATTAGGAGATTAGAAAATAACAGAACATTGGCAGAATAAAAAAATAAGAAAAGCGGCTTTGCTGGGTGTTTACCGATTTCAATTGTGTGCGCCAACAGAGGGCAGGGTGTGTGGTCGAGGTCTTCAAGTGCTACTTCACAGTCACACAAGATTGAGTTCTGCTCTGCTTAGGTCAGTACACTGACAAAAATAGTTTGGATACGTGGCTTTGTAGACTGCTAACCTGCACTGATTTATGAGTCTGTATTATGTCATGTTGAAGGAATGTGAAAAGGCTGTGTGCTAGAACCAAAAGATATCAACAGATTTGTCATTAAAAAATAAAGCACTTTTTTCAACATCACTGGAAACTCACTCCAGCCTTCCCATGCCCCACTGACACTGGGTCCTGACCCACTGTGTGGTCTGACCAGTTGACCTCAATTTGCACTTAAGAGTCACAGCAGAAAGCTGCAATTTCCAAATCCTTCTGCTCTGACATTTACTGAATACCATACTGTAGAGTGAGCAGGAGAGTGGGACACTCTCATTTGTGTCTAGATATGATGTCTCTCAACAACAGACACTGATGTGCTCTGTGGAAGAAGTTTTCAGCTCATTAACTTATGTTAAAGTATTAGTGCAAATGAAGATTTTAGAGTGAGAGACTAATTTTTTTCAAGAATTTCAAGAAGGTCCAGCTGCCACTAAACAAGTAGATTTAGTAGATGAGAATCCCAACAGACAGTTAAATGAGAGAAGGCAGCAGCATTTCTGGATGTTGTTTATATACTTTTTTTCTTAGAGTTCTTTTGCACATGTTCCATTTGTGAATGCACTGACAAACTGTGTACACTAACAATGGTTTTCAGAAGTGATCTTGAGCCAATGCAGTGATTTCCACCACAGAATATCCCAACTGTCCCAACTGAAACTGCTGGCACCAAGTTCCGAACGAGCAAATATTTGTCAAAAAACAATGCAATAGGTCCCGTTCAACATTTGAAATGTTGTTTTTCTGTTTACAAATGATTGAATTCTATTTTTAATTACATTTTTACACAATCTCCCAACTTTTTTTAGATGTTATCCAATTGAAACTTGCATATTAGCATTATACTGCTACACAAGTCTTACTAAATATCTAACAATGTCACAACCACTGTTTATTTATTTACCATGAATTACTTGACAACCATATCAGCATCAAGTCCATATTTGTGATGCCCTACCTCAACGCACTATGGTGTGGAACAAAGTATTCTCACTTTTCTTCTCTCAATAATATACAACAAAAGGAGATAACACTATGATAACCATTGGTTGTTAATAATTCATAAGCCGGGATAATAATGAAGTAATCATTAACAGAACATTTATAAATGTAAATTATTAGATATTATTTGGTTATTTTACAAATTAATTCTAAGACTTCTGTAAATACTTTAGTGAATCATGAAATGATCAGAAACAAACCATTAGTACATGTATAAGAAATAATTTGTTTATATTCTATTTTATACCTGTAAGTAATTGAAAAGACATTTTCACAGCTATTGCAGGTCTAACATCAAACACAGGTGAGATGTGGCACCTAAATCAAGGAACTTTGTCCTTGTCATTTCATTACTTGAAGAGGCTGGTGACTGTGTGTTACAGAAGAAAGCTGCAGACTAAAAATGGGCTATGGCGCAATAATGAATGTTTCTCATCTGTTATAAATGGTGTGCATCAAAAACTGTTAATTCAATGTAAATGTGTCAAAAATCATTTCTAGATCTTCCATACCTTCACAAATAATCTACATATGTATACAAATCCTTTACGAACTGTTTTGCATCCCCTAATATAAAGTGTAAACTATTCATCCCATGTAAATGTGTTGAAAAATCAACTGTAGAGCATTCTTATTTTTAACAAATAATAAGTAATTTACAATGCATTCTGCATAAAGTATAATTTTTTCAATTTAATTTTGCTTTATTTATGTAGCACAAATTTATAACAAAGTCATCTCAATGCAGCCTACATAATAAAGTCAGCACAATAAAGATATGTACAGAAAAAGCAAAAAATAGGTGTCAAGGGAGGTTAAAATGAGTTATAACTATGTTTAGGTCCAAGGTTTATTGGTAAATATGAGTGGGATATTGAGGCTAGTCCTCCGCCTCGTTGACTTAAACGGTGTGCTACGTACAAACATGTAGTACTACTGAAACAAAAAAAGGCATCAGAGTATGAATCATCCAACAGTTTTCCACCAATCCCATGGTTGTTGGTTCGATCCCCGGATTCTCCTATCACATGTCAAAGTGTCCTTGGGCAAACACTGCACCCCAACTTAGTGGCTCCTGGTGAGTGTAGGCCCGCTACAGCTTCCCCATCTGTGTAAAGCGCTTTGGGTACCAATAAGTAAAAAGCACTATATGAGTGAAAACCATTTATAATTAATAATAAACATAATAAACAGACAATACTTTCTGTGTCTCATTGTGTGTCGGGGTTAGCTTCAGATCCTTGAATAATGTCTCTTATTCTCTGTGTGTCTGCCTGCAGGGCTTCATTGTGGGGGTCAATCTTGAGTGCAGCTTGGTAATCTTGTAGCCCTGAGAAAACATGTCAAAGTTAAATCAACTGGTAACACAGATACAGTGGATACAGTTAGCAATTGAAAGTGAAAAGTCATCAAAAACCAAGAAATTATAATATTTAAGGGGTGACTGTGGTCTAGGAGGTAGAGCAGTCCCCGCCTCCTCCTGTCACATGTAGAAATGTCCTTGACCAAGACACTAAGACACTAAACCCCAACTTAGTTGATCCTGTTGTGTGTAGGCCAGCTGTAAAGCCGCTCCCCCATTAATGTGTGAGTGATTTTGTGATATTGAGTGCGAATGGGTGAATAAGAAGCAGTGCAACATGCTTTGGATACCATTAGGTATAAGTGCAGCGCATGCAGATCATTATTGTTTAATAATTTTCCACAAAAAAAATTTAATTAATATAAAAATCTAAAAATCAAGGGTAGAAGTGTTCTAAACCGAAAGGACTGTTTAAACCTTCTGCGTAGAGCTGTAGCTGGCAGAATGCAGATCCTCGGCGGACACTGGCTCTAGCTCTGGCAGCTGCATTGGCAGGAACTGGTGGAGTCAATAGATTGAGTGCCTGCAGAAAATTGTGGGGAAATGTTTAGTGCTGCTTTGCATTAAATGTATACAATAATGATTCATGGTTTCTGCTCAGGTGGCAGATGTGGTCTCTAACTGACTTGACTCGGGCTTCAGAATAACAACCATTTTTCCAAGATTGATATGAGTCAAACATTTTTGTAGATGCAATGGTGTCTTTAACACCTAATTACAGCCTGTATCTCACACATTTTCCAGTCTTCTGTAAATTACTCTCTAAAACCTGTAAACACACGTTTTATTTTTAAAAAATGATGGCGATGTGGGTGTTCTTATGAAATCACTTTCACTTGTTTCCTAAAACAGAGGTAATTGCCACAGTTTGAAGTATACATTTTTTTAATAATAATGCGTACCTATTCTTTTATTTGAAAATGCTGTATGGCTCCTACTAAGCAAAACCTGGAAATCTGGGTAGGATGGAGTTATGAGTTTTTGTTTGTTTATAATTTACTGTAAAGACATAACTTCTTTCCTTACTCCTTGTATAGACTTCAGGTGTATAAACCTTCATGTTGCTATTTGCAAGTTTAGGAGACCTACATGCAAAGTGAAGCTTCATTGCTGTGGTGTAACAGATAGACCCAGATTGCATAAAACAGACAGTACAGACCTGAGATGAATCCTCAATGGCCTTGTGAAGATTTCGTAGCTTTAGATGACATGCAGCCCGGTTTGAAAACAGAGCTGGAATATTTCTGTTAAGCCTGATGGCCAGGCTGTAAGCATTCACTGCACTGAGGTAGTCCCCATTTGCAAAATATTTGCTGTAGTAGAGAGTCAGTTTAGTGATTCAGTGAGTCAGAAAAAAAAAGTACAAATATAAATATGAGAAAAATATGAGAGTTTACTTACTCTCCTTTTTCCTTTAACCAGTCAGGATTCCTGTGCTCCTTCTTTAGGTCCTTCAGCTCTTCAAAATCTGCATTTATGATATGCCTGGCTTCAGCTTGCTTTCTGAGCCACTGGTTGGTTGAAATAAAAAAGGTATTTGAGAGAGACAAGCTTTAGACAATGCTTTAGAAAATAAGACCCAAGTGTCCAATGTTCATAAAGAGCATTTCTCCGCTTATAAATTAGAGCAAATAAGAAGAACCAAACTGATGATGATGCATCATTAAGGGTGGTTGAATGATTGATTTGGTCAGTACTCACAGAAACAAGTTTTTACAACATAATTATTTTACTGTTGTATTATTTTACTGTTGAAGGTACATTATGATTCAGTAAATTGCACTTCACTGAAATGACAATACTTTCCAATGTTTTCTAGATGCTTGATGATGCAGGAAATGCTCAGTGTTGGTACTGTTAAATCTCACTTCAGCCTTCGACACTTGGGACCACAGTAAACTCATTGACACACAGGGTGGGTATGTCTGGGACAGCCCCAGAGAGGTTCTCCTCTGAAAAGACTTTCTCTGTTGCTGTCGCACATTATGCCACCATATATGTACCTCGGTTGTGTGGTGTGACACATGGTTCTGTTCTAGGTTTCATATTATTTGCCTTGGAAATGCTTCCCTTTGGACACATAAAAGGAGATTTAAAGATAGTGGATTATCAGTGCTATCAGTGCAGATCATATATATTTATGCACGTCTTTTAACTATCAAAATGTGGCATATTTTAAACATATTTTATGTGATTACACACATCTTTTATTTGACTGTGTAAAAACAACAAACAAACTTGATTGCTGAGGTTCCATTTGTGCCTGTGCCAGTCTTGTCTATAAAGTGTAGGAAACTCTTGTTGCAGGACTAGTTAAGGATTCATTTCGGAACATTGCAAACCTCAGACCTATCATGTATCAGGCTGAGATGGACATGATTATGCATGTTTTTTTAATATCTCATATAGCTTATCATAACTCTCTTTTCTCATAGCAACCCATTCATTTCATAGTGGTTCAGAATGCTGCTGCTAAGCTCTTGACCAAGAACGATCATGAAACAATGATCCTGATCTCTTCACAATGCCTCCCCATCAAATTAAGGATCCAATTCTATATTTTTGTGATTACCTTCAGAGCCCTGTATGGTCTGGTACCTAAGTACATTAGAGATCTACTGCAGCATGTACTTCTGGCATCTAAAGGAGACTGTTCTTTTGAAATTGTGGATTCAAAACTCTGGAATTATCTTCTGTTAGACAATAGATCTGGGGACTTTTTCTGCAGACTTTTACAAGAAGCAGTTCAAGACCCATTTTTTTAAAACTTGTCTTTGACTAGTGACAATGCCCTTATTTTATTGTTTTTATATGTATGTTCCTAACATGTAGATTTTTTTCTTCTTTATTTTAGTTGTATTGTAATGTTCTTTGTGACATCTTATCTTTGCTATATAAATAAACTTGACTTACTAGGATCAAGCATCAAAGTGAGAGGGTGTTTGCTGTTTCACCAATACCAAACTCTTTTTGGAAAGATTGCCAGTGGTTTATTCTGGTCATTTTAGAGCAGTCAACTTTGAGTGTCAACTGCAGTTTTTTACATAATATCTTTGTGCCTGTACTTTCTCCTGAAGATGCCTTTCTAAAGAGTCTTAACACATTTTGCTCACCTCTTCCTCCTCCTGCACTCTGGATTCTCTGAGAGCTGTTGGGAAAACTCTTGGTGTAAATGTGACATGAATGTTTCCCGTGAGTCTGGGAGCAGGTAGGTCCACTTGTTTTTTCTTGCAATTTGTTTCATTTTGATCTAAACACAGGATGTTGTTTAGATGTTGTTTAGAATGTTCACCAACATACCATAACTAGTTTACCACACATCACGTAAGTAAATATGAACCCATTTTGACATGTTCTCCACCTGAACATCCACGTTCCTTGTTCTTCGTGTTGGCTTTGGTTTTGTTTTGGTAGGCCCTCTGACTCTGGACTTTAACTTGGACTTCTTCTTCTGCTTGTTGCTTTTGTCTCAGTTGCCATGCTGCCAGCTCTGCGGTGGTCTTGTCTCGCTCAGCATCTTTCATTTTCTGGATACTCTCTCTTTCTTCATTTTCAAGCTATGATCAGGTAAAACATTCTGCAATTAGGTGTTGTCATATTTCAGATGAGATTTTTAATAAGAACTTTGTATACATTAATCTGATTTATGAGTGTGTCACACCTTCATCATTGTCTCCAGTGCATATTTTTTCTCTGTGTGCTTTTTCTCTGCCTTGGATTGGGACTCTGCAGAAAGCTTTTCCTGGTATCTTAATAGAGCCTGTTGTCTGATCTCCTTCTTTCTCTCTTTATCACCTGAAACCCAGTGAATTATAACTCTAGGTTAACTGCTAAGGTATATGATACTTGGTCAAACAGACATGCAAACATACTCTCATTAAGTCATAGAGCCAAAGTTCCATTAGCACAGAATTTGGTCATCTCTGTCTGACAACTATAGACCCTAGCCTACAATTAAGTAAGTAATTGGAATTTAAATACTCAACTCAAACAAAAAATAGGGTAAGTCCAAGGAAGTTCAATAGTCCAATGTCAAAACTATGGCCTGTGGAATGTTCAGTCAGTCACATCTTAGAGTATGTGGCCCATGTTTTCTATAATTAAAATATTTAGCCTGTGGACTATATTACTAATTGAATTCTTATTGTGAATGCTGTGTTGGCTGGCTCTAATGTGTATCATCAGATTTAAATTATGAATGTATAAATGAACATTTATACACAAAACTAGACAGTATTTTATCTGGCATAAAGTGGCACTTGTTCTCTCTACTTTTACTAATGTGCATCACATAATAAGGGGACCATTAACAGCTGGTTTAGGTAGTGACACTAGGTACCTGCCTGAGACAGCAGGTGCACTTGATCAGAGAATGAGCAAATGATATGTTTAATCTGCAGCTTAAAAATATGTTGTGTCAATTTAACAATATTGTAGGTTAAGAGTAAAGAATGGTGTGTTTTTTAGGGCCCAGCAGATTTATGCCAGCAAAGCTTGATACCTACTGTGGAACGCAGTGAGAGTCCAAAACACCATTTACCAACAATACTGGTCTTTTTGGAAAGCAACAGCAGCACTGTTTATTAAATCAGAATTCATGTTATCAAGCAGTGTTGTTTAATATATGTCAATGAGACAAAATCTATTTTTGAGTGTTATGATTGTGAAAACAATTGTTTATTTATATGCATAGGATATACACCTACCTTTTAGGTAAAGACAGCAAAAACCCCAGTCAACATTTATTGTTATTGTTATTGTCATAGTAGGAAAAAACCAGAACATAGCTCACTACCATGTCTACGAATTACTTTGTGCTTTAACTGTCACTCAAAACCATACATATTAGGTGGTGCATAATGGAACCCAATTACATTTATTCCTACTGTAGCACCTAAAAATATTTGAAAACCTTTCTTAGCAGCAAAATGAATGATGCCTTAGAGACGGACGTAGAGACAGATATCACTATACTGTAGGTGACAAGGTCAGCTAAATACTCTTACTTGTAGTTATCATCAGATGCTCCCATACTTTATTGTTCCTTTTTTGCAAACTGATGACTACAACTCCATTTCCAACCTTTGCTGTGCTTCTATCATCATCAACAGGTTCGAACAGGAGGGCTTCAAATAGATATGGTGGGTAATGCACCTGTGCAGAGAACAAAGTAGAAAACATAATAATAAGCTACGATGTGGAGCTGAACACCAAACCTTCCCTATAAATGAGTTTAGACTATTATCATTGTGTCTAAATGTTTTAAAAAAACACATGTGAGTTGAAAGTTGTCATTGAGATGTAAACTTTTGTCTGCTGCAACTAAAAGATGTGTCTGTGACCTCTGAGTCAACAGATATATCATTTGCTGCCCTTTGTGTGTATTGTTTTGGAGCTCAACACCAAATTATTTATTCAATTTTTTTGAATATATATTTTATACATATGAAAGTGACTTTGATGTGGATTTAGTGTAAGGTAAATACAGTGTATTTGTGTCTGTGGATGTGGCTATATGCATGGTAACATGGCAGTTTGCGGAATCATTTAAACCATATTGAAAAATTCCAGTTGAAAAATTCAAGCAAAATTCAAATTCACATATTTCTGATGTTAAAAATGTTAGCATGTACTTCCAGATCCCTAACATCTGCCATAAAATTCACAAGAGGACACAGGAGGTGAAAGTAAACAGAACAACCCGGGCTTCCAGTTGAGTTAACAACGTAGTGAAAGGGTGACCTCTGGCTGTGAACATGGTCAGAGGCAACTTCTAAACCCTAAAGATAAAAATTATCTGGTTGACCTACTCATGTTCTCTTATGCACAGGTTTCCACTGACAAAGCCTCAAATTCTCGTCACACCTAAACCACCATTCTGAAATGTGTGGTGGAGATGTACTTTCTGGTGTTTGTCATGTACAGACAGCTGTCCCATGAGCCACAGCTTGTTTAGACAGCACAGAAGAGGGTATATTCTCTCAGTTTTGCCCCCTACACTCTTACATCCTGAATCCTCAGGATGTGTGTTTTTCTTAATTTGCACATTCTGCTGCTGTAACATGGAAATTCCCCCACTGTTAATGCAGGTTTATCTTATCTAATTTTATCTTATCTTTTCTATAACTCTTGAGGGTAAAACTTTCCTATATTTCTGCAAAATCCTGTGACAGCACCAGTTCATAATATATGTTCACAGTATACTTGCACGGTTTTTACAGGTACTTTAGGTACAAACTGCCTGTAAGATAAGGTTCTCGCCTACAGGAAACGAGATGTGTTTCTCGAGACGACCCCATCAAAATAAAACGCACCCGCCGGTTACAGAAAGGTGTCTGACGGACCACACCGCTCTGGTCAAACCAAATCTAAATAAATTATTAATGTGTTATACGGTTAGAAGTGAAATCGATTAAGGAATAGCTATTTTAACTTTATTGAAGTTAATAAAACATGATATAAAATGTTATCTTAATAGTTTATGTGAATTTTAATAGAAAATTAAATAAATAATATATATTGTATAGAAAAAAGAAAACAGTGGCATTAACTAATTAGTGGTGGACTACGGGGAGAGACCAACGTTACACAAAATCCACCACAACTAGCGTCAGCTGCTATCGCTACATTATTGTTCGCGTTACCTTGATGTACTCGTCTGTGGACAGAATGTCGACTTTCCCAACTTTCGCTCCTTTTAAAGGGACATTTATGTAAACCATCGAGTCGGTCTGTGTCCACGAGTAGTCTGTAACTAGTAAAGGCATTTTCAGTTAGCAAGCTATCGCAACTTATTGTCAAAAGAAGGTTTCGATTAACCTCTGCGCCGGCTAATATCTGGCTATTCAGCAACACCGCGTCTTGTTGCTATGGTGAACAAAGAATCATCATGCTGCCTTCAAATTCGTAGGAAAAATCTGACTTTGGAGTTGTTACCAACTTACTCAGACGTGGGAAGTAACAGTACATTGAGGTAAGCATTGTACCTTTGAAGTACTTAGAGATTAGTTTTTATCCTCTAAAATCCAGAAAAATATATTGTATGTTTACTTTACTATATGTATTTCGTGCTTTAGGTAAATTTTTAAAATATAAAATATAAATAAAAATAGAAGCAGTAAACAAATCCTGATGCATTATTGTGGATGAAGCAGCTGTTGGTGCATAAGGTCGTTAAAATCAGCTCCACCTTTACCTGCTGCTCTTTATGTTCCACACCAAAATGATCTAAATGATCTTTGATGCTTATTCATCACTAGATATGTTATTTAACATAATTTTAATGGTTTTCTTCAATGGAAGATGTCAATTGAGGAAGCTATATTTCCAATAAAGAAAAGCTATAAGTTAGCTATAAGCTATAAGCAGGGCAATCTACAAAATAATTAACTTTAACTGCCTTTTTGCTCCAACATTGCATTGAAATGTTTCAAAAATGTTAGTAGAAACTTGAAACAAACAAAGAATTTTTGTAATGTAACGCCATCTACAAACATCATGGTAACAGGTCATTTTTCACTTTCTTCAAACCTTATTCTTTCTACTTCAGTTTCAGTTCACATATGCATGTTTACTGAAGACTTTCATTTCATTTCTTTTTCCTTGCAGTAAAAGTTATAAGTACTTTAATCAGAAAATTACCCCAAGGCCAAGGCACAAGGCCATTGGCAGTATCACCATAGTCAATAACAATATTTTATTGACTAGACACATATAATTTCTATTGCAACCACCATCGCAACCATCTAATCATTTCTTTAACAACGGCCTATAAAACTATTAAACCCCCTGATGTTTCTGACATATTGTTCTTGGTAGGCTTTTAATACAGTCTTTGATATTGTGAGATAAGCATTGGCTATAACTGTAACTGCACATTCTAAGCTGTACAGCACATTTAGCATTTCCACATCTTTCTTATCTAAGGAAATGCTGTACATTTTAACAAGAATGTATTTTATTGTTGCTGAAGGCTTGAAAGGGACAACACACTTCAGTTGACCCCAGTGTTTTCTTCACTTTAGCAAGAGCCATATACAGTCTAAGGTTTGGATATTACAATGCATTCAAGGTAAAGGGTGTAGAAATCTGTTCACAAATCAGAATTTTCAATTCAGTTTAGCTCATATAGCACCAATTCACAACAAGATCATCTAAAGGCAAAACATGACAAAGTTAATGGTAAATGGTCTGCACTTTATAGCACTTTTCTACCTATTGGTACCCAAAGCACTTTACACTGCTTCTCATGCACCCTATTTGCACTCACAATCAAACACACACTCACACACACTGATGGGGCCTACACTCGCTGGGATCAAATAAGTTGGGGTTCAGTGGCTTGCTCAAGGACACTCCGACGTGTGACTGGAGGAGCAGAGGATCGTATCAACAACCCTGGGATTGGTGGACGACTGCTCTACCTCCTGAGCCACAATCAACTACACAGATACAGAAAACACAACAAATCCCCCTGAAGTAAAAATTAAAAGCAATGGTAGAGAGGAAAGACTACCTTTAATAGAAGAAACCTCGAGCAGAACCAGTATCAGGGTGGCCAGCCATATGCCTTGACCGGTGGGGGTGAGTGAAAAGTGGAGAGAGAAAAGAAAAGAGCAATAAGAAGAAACAACAAAACAGTGGACTGTTTCGTAAGACCGGTAACAGCGCATTGTAAACACACAGTGCCAAAGTCTGGGATACCTGCAGAAAGGTACAAAGAGAGAGAGACAAAAAGGGAGAAGGACAAGGTGAGAAAGACGACACAATTAATGTCATGCAATGGTGATGGTCCCCCAGCATTCTAAGTATATGGCATTCAAGTCTAAACCAGCTTTTATGTTATAGGCTTTATTAAAAAGGAAAGTTTAATCTTAAAAGTAGAGATGGTGTCTGGCTCCCAAATCTAAACTTGGAGCTGGTTGCACAGGACAGGAGCTTAATAGCTGAATGCTTTGCCTCCCATTTTACTTTTGGAAACTCTGGAAGACCTGCACTCTAAGTTCTAAGTGGCCTATTAGGAATTATCCTATGCTACTATAAGGTATTTCAGATATATAATAGAGCTTGACTATTAAGGGGACATCCTAATGGTAGGGATAAATATGTGATTTCAATTCAATTCAACTTTATTTATATAGCGCCAATTCACAACAAAGTCATCTCAAGGCACTTTACAGAATAAAGTCAAGACTATAAAGATATATAGAAAAAACCCAACAATTCCCCCTTGAGCAAGCCCTAGGCAACAGTGGAGAGGAAAAACTCCCTTTAACAGAAGAAACCTCCAGCTGAACCAGGCTCAGGGTGGACGGCCATCTGCCTTGACCGGTTGGGATGAGTGGAAAGTGAAGAGAGAAAGGAAAAGAGCAACAAAAGCAACAACAAAACATCGGGCAGGTTGGTAGGACCAGTGGCTGCACACTGGAAAACACACAACTCCAAAGCCAGGGAATCCTGCAGAAAGGCACAGAGAGAGGGAGACAGAGAAAGAGAAAGACAATTACCAGAGATACCATGTTGATGATATGCCCTCATTCATGTAACATATAGGTAACATAGAAGTAACCAGAGCTCCATCTCCAAGCTCCTATAGAGAAAGACAACTACGGGAGAAAACACAGTTAATGTCATATAGTGGTGACATTTGTGGGGTGAGAGGAGAGGAGAGAGGGACAAGAGGAGGAAAGGAGGTCAGTGCATCGGGAAGGGGGTCCCCCAGCAGTCTAAGCCTATAGCAGCATGAATATAACTAACTATATGCTTTATTAAAGAGGAAGGTATTAAGCCCAGACTTAAAAGTAGAGAGGGTGTCTGCTTCCCGAATCTGAACTGGGAGCTGGTTCCACAGGAGAGGAGCTTGATAGCTAGAGGCTCTGCCTCCCATTTTACCTTTGGAAATTCTGGGAACTACAAGTAGGCCTGCATTCTGAGATCGAAGTGGTCTACTGGGACGATATGGTTGAGCTTGTCTATATATGATGGAGCCTGACCATTCAGAGCTTTACATATATGAACCAGGGTTTTAAATTCTATTCTAGATTTTATGAGAAGCCAATGGTGAGGAGCTAGTGAAGGTGAAATATGATCTCTCTTGCTAATTCCAGCCAGCACTCTTGCTGCAGCATTTTGGATTAATTGCAGGCTCTTTGGGGAGTTACTGGGGCATCCTGAAAGTAGGGAATTACAGTAGTCCAACCTAGAAGTAACAAATGCATGGACCAGTTTTTCGGCATCACTTTGAGACAGGACGCTCCTAATTTTAGCAATGTTCCGTAGGTGGAAGAAGGCTGTTCTAGAGATTTGTTTTATATGTGAGGTAAAGGACAAATCCTGGTCAAAAATAACTCCAAGGTTCCTTGCAGTAGTACTGGAGGCCAGAGTTATGCAATCTAGAGTAACGATATGGTTGGACATCATATCTCTGAGATTTTTGGGCCCAAATACAAAGACTAGTCCATTATCTGAGGCCATGAGAAGATCATTGGTGACTTTTACCATCACTGTTTCTGTACTATGATGAACTCTAAATCCTGACTGAAAGTCTTCATACAAATTATTCCTGTACTGGTGGTCGCATAGTTGTTTTGCGACTACTTTTTCAAGGATTTTAGAAATAAAGGGGAGATTAGATATTGGTCTATAATTGGGTAGACAGCTGGGTTAAGACAGGTTTTTTTTAAGTAGTGCTTTAATTACAGCTACATTATAGGCCTGTGGCCCATAGCCTGTTTCTAAAGATAGATTAATGATATCTAATACGAACGTATCTATCAAAGGTAAAGCTTCCTCGAGCAGTCTAGTTAGAATAGGGTCTAGCAGACAGGTTGTTGGTTTAGATGAGGTAATAATTGAAGTTAGCTCAGCGAGATCTATGGGTAGAAAGCAGTCTAAGAGGGATAGGGGCCTTTTGATGATTCTAGCACTGTTGTACATGAAGATCTATCTGTAATATTTGGGGGGGGGCTCTGGTGAATTCTTTCTCTAATAACTACAATGCTCATAGTTAAGGGAATACTAGGCTCAACAGAACTATGGCTCTTAGTCAGCCTGGCTACAGTGCTGACAATTTTTGGCTCCATAATGAGAAGCTGTCAAGCTGTCTGTAAGCAGCAAAGGAGATCCTTAATGATGCTGGCTCCACTGTACTTAATTGTTGGGATAATGTTTTTGTGTTGACACAGTTATGTTTTTACACCATTCAGAGTGCTGTGTGTTCTTTCCAAACAATTCTACCTTAATTTTTCAATTTTTTATTTTGTATGTATAAGTGTGGACTGATGAGTATCAAACCAACAATTCCTGATCGTAGGTCTTCTGAGATCTCTTTTGGGTGATCTCATTTCACATCATTTTACAGTGTTTAATTAAGGGTCAAACATTACAAAATTTACATCTAATTTTTTTGCCATTCATTTACAATAAAAAATTTTTCATTAAAAACATTCAACCATTTTTAAAGAAGTACAATCCAAACTATAATTTGACACCACACACATAATTTTACAATGTTTTTTTAGTAGAAATACACTAAAATATAAATTTTACAGTCAAAACAAATAATTTTATAAAATATATAAAATATGTAAAATAAGTAAATATTGCCAATGCTTGTAATTGTACTTCCTGTACAATTTTACATATATGTATTAAGCTTTTGTTGGTAAAAACACACCAAGACATTAGTTCCACAATCAAAAGACATAACTGAAAAAAACATGCAAGGCTTTCTTTTAAAACTATTACCAGTGCTTTTGGTTATGCTTTATGTATTATTACATAATACGTTACAAAATTCATAATTACAAAAGGATTTCTTTTATAAATACTGCCAAAGCTCTTGACTATACAATATACATTTTAATAATGTTTCTTTTATTAAAACAAACCAATAAATTCTTTTTCACTCAAAATTAATAATTACAAAAAGATACAGGACTTTGGCACAAGAGGTAGAGTAGTTGTCCACCAATCCCACAGTTGTTGGTTTGATCCTTGGCCCTGATTGTGAGTGCGAATGGGTGAATGAGAAGCAGTGTAAAGCGCTTTGAGTGCCAATAGGGAGAAATCGCTAAATAAGTGCAGAGCATTTTACATTTACAATGCTCATGATTGTAATACATGAACATAGTTTTACAATATTTTAGTAAATCTATAATGAATAAATTAACAATAAATTCAAAAATAAGCAAAAAGATATGTATGTAGAAATATTGTGAATGCTTGTGATTATACTACACTGTAACAGAAGATGTACATTTACATGTACATTTAAAAAAATACGTCATACTTTTTTAATTTTACAGGTAATGACTGTAAACCTGAACCTGAGTGTCTTTTATATATACTGCCAATGCTTGTGACTGTACTACATAAATTTATTTTTATGTTTTGTTAATAAGATGCAACACTCAAAGTATGATTCTACAAAGTGTCCGTACTTTTGAAGGATTATGTTTATAGTATTTTTAACTTTGCTGTATTGTAACTACTGTAATAATTATAATAAAGAGTAAGAGGCAGGAGCATTTTTTATGTCTTTGAAGTCTGCACATTAAGCTACATGTCCAAATTGTCAAAACTGTAGTTCTATACTGAAAAATATGTTTTTAAATTTTTAAAATTATAATTGTTATAAATTAAACTTTAAATTTTACTGTGGAATTTTATATAAACTTTCATTTAAAAATAACATTGATTGTGATTCTACAAAATAGATGCTACATAGCAAAATGTATAAAAAGTATAATGATCATTGTTGGGTTCTGACAACCACAACAGCGCTGATTACACCTGGAAATACAGTTCAACAAAAGTGAAATAACACACAAGAGTCGACTTTTGTCTTTTACTTGCACAAGGGGAGCCCGGCGGGGTCTTAGTGACTTAACACTTCACCCGAACCCGAAATTCTTCGTTTCAGACTTTATTTGGAGGTGGTGTTTGTGAGAATGCAAATGTCCAGGCTATGCCCAGGTCTCCAGTCTATCTTACCGCCAACACAGACAGACTTACAAAGACAGACAACCATTCACACTCACATTGACACCTATGGGCAATTTAAAATCACCAATTAACCTAACATGCAGTTATGTAGACTGTGAGAGGAAACTGGAGTACCTATAGGAAACCCACACACGCACAGGGACAACACGCAAAGATAGGCCACAGCCAGCAAATTGATTTCCACTTGGGACCTTCTAGTTGTGAGGTTATAACCACTCCACCACCATGCTGCGATTTAATTCATCATGCATGAATAAAGTAAAATATTAGTACTTGTGTAAAATACCCATGTAGATTTACATCAATAAAGAAAAATGTGTTGGGGGATTAGCTTTTATAACACAGTGCCCAAACTGGGGTTTCAAAAATTGGAAAAAAACACAAGTTAAAGAAAATTATGACTTTTAAATTATATCGTCATACAGGAAGCACAAAAACAAAAAAATAGGCTTGATAAAATAAAATAAAAAATAAAGAATGAATATATCTATATATGTAAGGTAATAAGTCCTGTGCTGTAGGGAGCAGGCTGACTGAAACCAAGAAATTGCACACTGTATATGGTTAGATAGCACGTTTCTGAGATTTTTTTTAGATTTTTTACAGTAACTTCCATTTGGTTTGCTGCATGGTTGGAGTAATAACAGGATGCAGGATGATACAGAAGGTCAAACTCTGATAAAGTGGCAAAAGAACAACATGAAATAGTGAGACATCGACAGCCCAGACACAGACACATCAACAGAGTGGTAGATGTCATGTGGTGGTGGAACTATTGTTACAAGGAGATCTAGAGAGATTAGTCAAAATCTTTGTTCTGGTAAAAAAAAATGCTCTTTGCTTTGTTGACAATGGTCAAACATAATAGTCAAAATCAGATCAATTTGTCCTGATTTAGGTGGGAACAAAAGGACAGGTTGGATTTAAATATTTTGATTAAATGGAAAAGCAGCTACATTTAACCAGGGTGCAGTGCCTCCTTACATAAGCTGATTCTTGAATCATCCCAGCCTTGTTGTATAATATACAATATGGACATATGGGTTTGCCTCTGTACTGTCACTGATTGGAATCCATCAATCCATAAGTATATACAATTCATTGTTGGATTTAGTCTATGTATGGGATTCGTTGAAAGTAAGAAACCATTGGCTTTGTATTTCCTAAGTCTGATGACATCTTTTTTCAAATAATTGTCTAAATTAACTTTGTATTAAATTAGTTTAATTTGTAACAACATTCACCTCTTTAGCACAAACCTTTTGACCAAACTGTGAGTGTTGCTCTGCAAATTTCCGTCATACACGAGTCTTCGCTGCCAATTTACCTAAAAACAGTCCTACAACAAGTAAAGACCATATATAAGGCACCTGTTGGGCTGGAGCGTCAGCGGAATAATGGGCTGGAGCGTCAGCGGAAGTCTCAGCCCTTGTGTGAAGACTGACTGTGTAAAGACAAGTGAGTCTACCTGCACGAGTCCACTGAGCGAGGACATTAAAACTGCACTTCTTTTACTTCTTCTGTTTCTTTACTTTGCATCACATGAACCCTTTCTACTCCAGAAAGCCATTTCTTGTTATACCATGTGTTTTCAGCAGATCCCTGTTCTCCTCCGCAGATGTAGGACATGGCCTACTAATAGAAGACGACGTGTTTCTCACCTACACACTCTCACCCAGACCACTTTGTCACCAGCCTCTTTTTCTCTTGCCCTGTGGAACTGCCAGTCTGCAGTGAACAAGGCCGACTTCATTCCGGCCTTTGCTACACAGTCAGATGTTCACCTGCTTGCACTTACAGAAACCTGGGTCATGCCACAGAACACTGCCACCCCAGCTGCACTCTCCACCAATTTTTCATTCTCCCACACTCCTCGGTCATCAGGTCGGGGTGGGGGGGGGGGGGACTGGACATCTCATCAATGATACCTGGAAGTTTTCCCCAATAGTTCGCCTCAACAATCTGTCTGGAATATCATGCCGTTAAGATCACAGCACCGATTACAGTCCAGGTGATTGTGATATATTGACCACCGGGCCAGCTGGGGAACTTCTGCGATGAACTGGACGTGTTGCTGTCCCACTTCCCTGAAGATGGCACTCCTCTCATCATCATGGGAGATCTGAACATCCAGCTGGACAAACCACAGGCGGCTGACGTGTTTGCTCTTCTAAACACGTTTGACCTGAGTCTGGTCTCCATTCCTCCGACCCACAGCTGGCAACAACCTCGACCTCATCCTCGGAACTGCACCACTGACAACATCTTGGTCACTCCTCTGCATTTATCCGATCATTTCTTCATTCAACTCACAGTCTTCATCCCTAGATCTTCGCATTCATGCATTTGCATAACAATATTGCTAATGAGGTCTAGAATTGTTTTTTTCTCGCTCAGTTATTCAACAGCAGATGCCCTCATATGCCAACATCTAAAATGCAAATATTTTCTCGTAAACAATCAATGTCATACTTTTGTATTTTTCGTTGCAACTGAACTATAGTGTTAATGGGTGTCCATATTAAACTGTGACATAGTTTCAAAGTGTGAGCTAAATATAGGTGTAAAAAAAAATTGCACAAAAACAGAATCTAATATATCTGCCTCTTTCTGAAGGCCCACAACATGGTGGATTCAAACAGTCTGAGGGCCAGGGGCAAAAAAAAAAACAAAAAAACACAGATATCAGCAAAGAAAAACCTTGTTGCACTTTCTCCACTCTGGGGGCACCTTACAAGGCACTTTGTCATATTTGTTCTGCTATGGGGGCATTTACAGGGCATGTTATTAGCATTCTCTAATTTGGGGGCAATTCATATTCAGTTCATACAAACCATACATTCGTCTTCAATTAAGACATAAATGCAAAACCAAATGAGTAAATAAATAAATCATGAGTAAAATAAATATACACTGCTACAATTCCTGCAATGATGCAGCTGAACTTAAACTAAATTGAAAAGAAGCCACATTTTGTAAACGTTAATTATTAACTTGGTTGCCACACACATTTATAATTTCCTGCTAGTGGCAGGCTAATGCTGACAGCTAGCCGCTCGCTAGCCCGTTGAAGCTGACAGTCCAGACAGCTAATGATAAGTACATTACTGCTGTAAGTTTTATTTTTAAGCGGTGTCCGCCTTATTTGATGTGCCATTGTAATTTTCACTGGTCCCATCTGGCCTCCCCTATGAAGTTTTTCTGGAGCACCACTGACAAACAAAACAAACAAAATACATTTTTGCAAAGTATGAACATGCATATAATCCAATAATATGTATTCTTTTCAACTGTAAGAGGAAACATCAAACATAATTGATAATATTTAGCAATTAACTTTCTGTTCTGAATAAACTGAACAGCAGTGCAGTATCCAGTTTGTCTGTCTACAGTTTGTGTTTTTTTATGGTTGCGTTTAGATTCAAAACTTGGTTAAGGTTAAAGAAAAATTGTTGCTAGTCACTTATTTGCTAATGTATAAAACCACATGTTTCTCTAACCTTAAGCAAAGTGCTTATGTTACATAACCCAGCAACAAACAGGACTCTGGAGTCAAACTCTGGTCTGTCATGCGACAATCCCAATAAACTCTAGAGAGTAATTTTTATGAGAAAAGTTTATAAAAAATGTATGAAGAATGTATGCGCTCTCTTCCTATAGCCACCCTGTCCCTGTTTGAGTGTGGGCACTTTATCATGACGCCCAACCCAGGACTCTAGTGGGATGTTTTTCCTATAGAAAGCATCACAACAAGGTCAGCTTTAGAGTTCTTTAGAGCTCAGCTTAATTTACGTCATCTGACTTATTACTGTATTATTCAACTGTAAAGATTCACATAAGTCAAAAACACCTCATAAGAGCAAAGATCATTTCAGTAAAAGGGGTGAGGAAGACACACACTTCATCCTCAGGTGAGGTGTGTATTTACAGTCAAGTTAATGTATCACCTGATACAGTGATTGGGAGGAGAGACGCTATCTTTGGCTTCATATAGAAACTCACCTTTTGCTCTTTCTCACTGTGGGGCTCCAGAACAGATGACCAACATGGGGAAAGGTTTCTACATTAGTAAAGCTGTTGGAATAGTGGGTATCATCCTGTGTGCAGGGGCCCTGGCTACTATCATAGCTCTATCAGTTGTTTACTCACAGGAAAAAGCTAAAAATAATGTTAATCCATCACCGACGGATGTAGGGCCAACAACAAGACCCACGGTTACGACACCTGCCCCATCCAACGAACCTTGGGACAAGTATCGATTGCCTACCAGCTTGGTGCCAGAGTCTTACAATGTCTTACTGAGGCCCTACCTGACTCCAGATGAAACAACTGAGCTCTACATCTTTACTGGTATTGCTTTATGACTGTAACACTCATTTCTGATCCTCTGGAGGTAGAGAGGCAAGTTTCTTTGGCAATTTTCTTTGACAGGAAAAGGGATGATGAAGATTGATAGAATGTTACAGCTTTAGGAAGAAACACCAGCTTTCAAAAGAATCGCTAGTATTTTGGCAGAGGGAGTTTCTTGAATCCCGAATATCTTATCAGCATTTTGTTGGGCTACTGACCTAAATAGGAAAGTGTTAGGGTTAGGATTTTTAGTGTTTTTATCTAAAGCAGTTTACAATGTTGGTTTACATTTAATCTAGCTACTGGGAGTCGAGCCACTCACCTTGTGGTCTACACAAGGTCAGTGGCTGAGCTACATTATCCTTTTAACAACATACAAGATATTACATTGTGAATTATTAGATTTGAAACTAAAGATTAAGTTCAATATTCATATAACATTTATAATGAGGAATGTGAAATATCCATAATCTGTATACTCAAGAACTTCAAATGAAGGCTCAGTTACTGTCAATGTCTATTTGAAAATAATAGCACATTTATTGTGTTTTTTGTTCAGTACTATATGCATACTTTATGTAGTGTTGATATACTGTGAATTGAAACAAAACAAAAAAATTGAATTTTCAGAAATAATTAAAAAAGTTGTTTTAGCTTAGCGATCGGAGCATTTAAAATGGTTTAGCTTATATATATATACTATTACTATTATATATTAATTCAATTCTGAAAAGTAACTAATAATGTAGTATGAAGTAGCATCACGATGTTTGCCCTGAGATGGACTATTGACTAGGCTGTACGCCACCTCTCAGTCTGTGACAGCTTGGATAGACCCCCCCCTGTGACCCTAAATAGGATAGGAGGTTACAGACAATCGATAGATGGTATTTACATTCAGTTGCCATAAGTGTGTTACAGGAGTCAGAATCTGATTTGAGCTGATGTGTTGGAGTTGCATAGAGCTGAGGTTTCTTACTGTCTTAAATCTAATACTGTTGCAGGTAATTCCACTGTGGAGTTTTTGTGTGTTGAGGAGACGGACCTGATTCTTATCCACTCCCATAAGCTAAACTACAGCAAACTTGAGAATGGTAAATTGGCGACGCTCATCTCACTCAATACTGCAGTCAAAGCCCCTTCAATCCAGTCTACCAAGATCCAGAATGTGACTCAATACCTTGTCATTCATCTGGATGGTAAACTGGTTAAGGGCCAGAGGTATCAACTCTTCACCGATTTCACTGGAGAGCTGGCTGATGACCTGGGAGGCTTCTATAGGAGTGTATATGATGAGGGTGGGGTGAAAAGGTATGTTTTTATTGTTTTATATAGTGCATCTTAAAATATAAGCGTGTGTGTACATTACCAATGGAAAATGCATTTCAAGTTTACATTTTACAGCAGAGAACATTAATCACCAATGCTGTTCATGAAGACAAAAAAAGAACACACACACGCACGCACACACACACGCACACACACACACACACACAGATTTAGCTTGTTGCAATAATTCCTCCTGTCTATACTGTAGGATACATTTTAGAGATCACTGCATATCTTACAAAAATACATTTTTTTCATTCATTGAATACTGCTAAAGCCACATATTAGTATTAGATACAAAGCTGAATATATTTATGTGCAGAACAAGGACTTTAGATATTGATCCTTAAAATCCAGGGGCGTACCATCAGGAAAAGTGAACTAGGCAAATCTTTTAAATTTAAATTTAAATTTTGTCTTATTGCCCTTGGTAAAACTGTATCAAAGCATTTGCTACACAACAGGTTTCTTTGTCTATTTTCTGTCAGGGTTGTTGCTACTACTCAGATGCAGCCAACACATGCCAGAAAGGCCTTCCCCTGTTTTGATGAGCCAGCTATGAAAGCTGTCTTCAACATCACTCTGATCCACGACATTGGAACTGTCGCCCTGTCCAACGGCGAGGCAAAAGGTGAATCACAGTACCATGATCAACAGATCAACTGAACCTGCTGTGTTTTGTGAACCTGGACAGGACAGTGTGGTGAAGTGGCATGAAAAAATGTGAAATTTGATCTAAGACCTTTTTGAAGATGGTCTTAAAATTGTGAAAGGAAACTGTGACCATGTTGTACAATATAAATAAAAACTGTGTGTTTCTATTAAATTTTATGTCTCGTTCACAGAATCAAGCAACATTAACATCAATGGTAAAAATTTGCAGAGAACAGTTTTTGAGCCAACTCCGAAAATGTCCACCTACCTGTTGGCATTCATCGTCAGCGACTTTGACTTCATCAATAACACCATTGATAGCGTGCTGGTAAGTAACTCCCCAAAGGACATCATGAACTTAGTTTGTATTTGCATTAAACATAACTGCTGAGGTCTCTTTTCATAATTCAGCAGCTAAAGGCATCAAAATAATAGTATTCGTTAAAATGGTAAATGGAATATAGGTTATGATCAGGTCACCATCTGTTGACAATCTCATCACTGACAACACAGGTTACCGCTTTTACTTTAAGTTTTACCAAATGATCTAATAAGTCTTTGATCTACATCATTCTGAAGCATGAATATGGCCAAAGAAAAATGCAGTGTTGTGGCCAAACCCAACACAAACTGAACAAGTTAAACACAAGTAGTGTTTAATAGTACCACAAATAAGAATAATGGAGTGTGTTTTATAGTTCTAAATATTTACAATTACACCTATTTATTCTAACCTAACTGACCAAAGCTGACCCAAATCCAAACACCATTTCTACATTTCTGTCCGAACCTAACCTGAACGCTTGAATATTGACGAGTCTAGTCAGGCGCGTTTCAGGTATCCACCTTCCACAACATACCATAATGTTTTAAACTAGCCCTATTTTTCAAAATTTGTGACTAGAGCTGGAACTGTAAATTGTAAAAGTTTAAACAATGAACATCAAATGCAAGTGAAAACCACTAGAATGTAAAAATTAAGTAGTAATACCTCAAAATAAATGGTTGCAGAATATTTGTACAATTTAATATTAAAGAACACCAGCTTAACTATCATTATTTTACAAAAAGAAATTAGAATCAAAATATTGTAGAGGCCTTAAATATAAGTTGACACATACTGACTTTAATGTCATGCAGTTGATTAGTATAATATACATTTTTCTTTTCAAGGCAACAGAAATATGAGAATATGTAATGTGTGTTGTTTGTATTGTGTGATGTGGATTTAGATCCGTATCTTTGCTCGGAAGACTGCGATTGCTGCAGGCCAAGGAGAGTATGCCCTTAACAAAACCGGACCCATCCTAAATTTCTTTGAGAAATATTACAATTCCAGCTACCCTCTGCCAAAATCTGGTAAGTCCACCACACATGATAACGTAGACATGAAAGTCTTTGGTTTGCTAAGCTTTGGTAGGTTTGTGTTAAGCAATATACTGATATAAAGTGGTTGGCAGAATTGGCATTTCCTGAAGAGTACAATATAATATGTGAAAATGAAATTAAAATGCTATTTGGGAAAAAAAATTCTACAGAGAGGACTAACAGACGCCCAGACTGCTGGCTGATAAGCAAACAAAAAGCATTTCCAGATAGAGTTAGTGCTCTTCTTTAGTAGCACTTTACTGCTTCATATTAACAGAATAACGGTGAGGTAATATTTAGGATTTCACTAACTATAGAGGAAATATCTATATAATAAAGGGGTAGTAGGGACTAATATCATAGTAATACTGACATAATAAGCAGTAATATCATTGGTAATGAAACAACAGCTGTACTTTTTTCTTTTAAGTTATATGTTCAAATGTTTTTGTTTGTATAATTTTAAAATATATATTGTTTGGAATGTGTTGCCTGAAACCTTCTTCTTTTACTGCTTGTGTTGTCTTGTGTAATAAATACAAAGGCAGTACACTTTCCTAGGTATTCATTTATATATTATTATCTCATCTAGTGGTTACCTTCAGAGGTCAGTTGTTCTAACACTCACTTTTATTGCCATTATATGCTTTTTATAATCATTTCCAAAATACCTGCTTGTATACTGACACATTAGCTGCCACGATCAACAGCTGTCTCAGCCTTTTGGAACATTATATAAAACGTTTTTTATTCTTTTCTTATCAAGAGTTATCTGCATAGCTTATCTGCTTTTTACGACTGAGCTTTGGGAAATCAAACACTGTATAAATTATTAACAGATAATACAGATAGTTTGATTGTTATAGTCTTTTATGACAGTTGTAATCTGTATTTATAGTCATTGTTGGCAAGCTCACATTATTTTCTTACAAAGTGCTCAAATACTCCATTTCTCAGTTTAGATGATCCTCTTTCAACATCATATAATTAACACTCATGCAATCAGAAATTTGGTCGGCTTAGTGTAAAAACAATAGTTAACCACAAATAACCTCTTTCCTAACGCAGATCAGATTGCTCTACCAGACTTCAATGCTGGAGCCATGGAGAACTGGGGTCTGATAACATACAGAGAAACAGCACTGCTTTACGATGAAGCATACTCCTCCAGCTCCAACAAGGAGAGGATTGCTACCATCATCGCTCATGAACTGGCTCATATGGTCAGGGTTTATCAATGCATGCTTTATCACTTCACTGAGTTTCACTTTAATTGAGCTAGAATAACCCAAATAGAAAAGTCAGGAACCCTTGACTCGAGACCTGTATTTGTATTCAAGTCTTAAGTTTGTGGCAGGGCATTTACACCTTTTTTCTGTGTTGTCCTTTCAGTGGTTTGGTAATCTAGTTACCCTGAGATGGTGGAATGATTTGTGGTTAAATGAAGGCTTTGCATCCTATGTTGAGTACCTAGGAGCAAATGAGGCTGAACCCGAATGGAATGTGGTAAGAATTTCCCTCAATCCTTATGGTCAGTTAATAAATTGTAGGTTACAGTAACTGGTGGATTTTTGAGCCTGGTGTTTTGTCTCCATAACAGACAGACCTCATTGTGCTCAGTGATGTCCATAGGGTGTTTGCTGTCGATGCCCTGACCTCTTCTCACCCTTTGTCCTCTAAAGAAGAGGACGTCCAGACACCGGCCCAGATCAGTGAGCTGTTTGATGCCATCTCATATAGCAAGGTAACTTCAGTGTGTCTCAAACACACATACACATACATGCACATATGACAACCTAATATCTCCCCCGAATCCTAATTCTACCCTAAAGCTAATGACAACCTGAAGCCTGAAACTACATCTTAATCCTGACATTTTATCACATCTTGTTATCAGGGAGCTGCTGTTCTGAGGATGTTGTCAGATTTCCTAACTGAAGCAGTCTTCACGAAGGGACTTCAGGTAAGGGGCACTTTTAAAGGGTGGCCGGGTGCCTGGCCAACACTGTCCACCCCACAGACCACTCTACACAGAACTTCAATCCCAATTCAACAGCTGCAGCAGCTCCTCAAAACATGAAATAGTACAATCTGTTACAATTTTTTAATTAATGTTTGAAATTAATTTACGACTGTTCTGGCAAAAATTACACCAGTATTCAACAGAATAACTGTTTTCATTGGTGATTAAAGCTTCTGCAATTCAGTAGAAAAAAGCTAAACATTTCCCCCTAACTTAGGTGATCTTCATTTTACTTTTGGTTTAGGGGTGTAGGGCACCTCTTTATAAATTGTCTTGCTCCACCACTGTAAGAACATCATGTAGGCAAGTCATAACTGAAAACAATTACCATGTGTTAGCTGAGGCTTAATATAAGACTCTAGAATTATAGACTGGAATTAACTGTTTAGTCGTCGGCTGTGTCCCCAGGCATACTTTAGTGTCTTGACTGACTGTAGCTTAAAAAAAAATTAAAATAAAAAACTCTGCAAAGGTGAGTTATGAAGGAATAAGGAAGGAGATGCTGGGGTGGTGGTTGAAACCCAGTTATGACGAGCAATCACTGCTTTCCAGAAAAAAATGTTAGAATCAAGTCAGGTTCAGCAGTGTGTTGAGCAGAGATGCCTCCAAAGCACCTTAGTTTACCTGTGTCTTCTCTTTTTATTCTACAGACTTACCTGGCTACATTTGCATTTGGAAACGCAGTCTACACAGACCTGTGGAACCATCTACAGATGGCATGTTTTTTTCTATGTCCACTACCCAAGATTTAGCTGGTGTTTCATTAAACAAGGAAATACATTACAGTCCAACCTACTGTGCCTTATTACATTCATCTTTTTTTCTGTTTACTTTAACAGGCTGTTAATGGTACTGGCATTACACTTCCAGACACTGTTGAGAGGATCATGAACACCTGGGTGCTGCAGATGGGCTTTCCTGTGATTACTATAAATACTGCAACTGGATTCATCTCACAGAAGCACTTTCTCTTGGACTCCAGCTCTAATGTCACAGCAGTATCTCCTTACAAGTAAACGCTGCCTCTCTTTCATTCAACCCACAAAATGGCTAAGTTTTTAAAAAGCAAAAGACATGAACAATAAAATAACAAATATATGTAGATTTAATACAGTTATTTGTCCTACAGCTATGAATGGATTGTTCCAATCAAATGGATGAAGACCGGAGTAACTCAGACACCAGAATGGCTGAGGGAAAAGTCAGGTAGGATATAAAGACACCAATGATAACATGGAGATTTTGCACTTGCTTCTGTTTTCCAAGTTAAAATAAAACATATTAGCAATTGAGGCATAATTGCTGCAAGTGACAATGAACTTAAAACAACCATCTTTTTGGGATTTGACTAATCAGAATAATCAGCAGTCAATTGTAGGTCAAAATTATGCGCTAGAAGCACGAAAATAAGCTTTGAATGCAACAACTTTCTGTGGTTTATTTGGTAGAGTCGTCCACCAAACACATTCTCAGTCTGCTCTCCAACATGAGAAAACAATCCAGTATCACCAGAAATGACAGTTGCACAACCACTATGCTAGTTGAACTTTGCTACAGTAGTTCAGTATTCCAAGAAATTACTGGCTTTTGGGACAGGCAGCATCCTGTCTGTCACAAACTTGCATTTGTTTCCTTCCAAAATCCTATTTTCCCAAAGGCCCAAAGAACTTGTCTTCCCCATCTTAATGCTACTATGATCCAGAGTGGAAAGTACACTGAAGACCTCATGCTCCAGAGGTTGTTGTAGGTCCCTGATGTGTGTTTTCTATGAAACATCCGTCCATTCCTGCTTCCGATAAGCGTGCATTCTGGCTTGTCATGATCCCTATCTTGGCCCTTGTTTTTCTTTTGTTCACTGACCTCCCCTGTCCTCTGTTTTGGTTCACATGCACACTCATTCGCTCACACAGGCCTGCTCACACACACTCGGACTCTCCCTTGTAGCTTGGTCCCATTCTTTCTTCATTTTCCCTCCTTTGCTGCCAGACAGGCCCAAACCCAGGTGCAGCCCAGTCCATCTATCAAGCTCAGTATTTCTACTTCTCACTCCCTTGCAGACCTTGCCTGATTGTTATCAGTGCTCATGCAGCCCAAACATTGTTCACTCAGTACTTCAGCTTTCACCAGCCTTCTTCCTCATGTCCTGGTTGGAATTCATGTTCGTGATATGTTGTAAATTGGCCTCTGGTGGTATGGTCATTAATTCATGTTCATACTTAGCTTTGTGGTTTTATGTTTACACATGCTACATCCAGTTCTCTCCTCCTATGCTAGTTCACAGGGTTGTTTGGGCCCGGCTTATATTTGGGCCCTGCTTACGCTCATGTTGCCCTTGCCTAGTTGGAGTGATTTTAGGGTAGGATGTTCGTGCCCCGCTCTTCCCCAACCGCATGTCGAAGTGTCCCCGGCCAAGACACTGAACTCCCAACTGCCCATCCCCATCCCCAACTATGCAGTGCGAAGTACCAGTCCTAAGCCTGGTAGAAATTGGGGAGGGTTGTGTCAGGAAGGGCATCTGGTGTAAAAAAACATGCCAAATCAACATGTGGACCTAGGATCTGCTGTGAACTTATGAGATAAAAGCTGAAAGGGAAAAAAATCCTACCTAGTGGTAATCCTTTGCACTCTGGAGTGTTAACTTTTTCTACCCCCAAATTCTCTTTTTATTCACCCACACTAAAGAGTTGTGAAGTTTATGTACACTCAACATAGACATGATTGTCATTGCATAATGGGCTTCAAAGTTATTTATTGGATTATTTCTTTTTTCTTGAAGCAGAAAGATTGGACGATACAAATTTACATAAATACCCCATAAATTACATGCAAAGGGTTCTTTAATTTTGAAGGTCTAGTATCAACACAGGCTCAAGATACCTGCAGGGTCCATATATATATATATATATATATATATATATATATATATATATATATATATATATATATATATATATATATATATATATATATATACACACAATTAGATTATTAATAGTTCTGAAATCAGAGTTATTATAGCACTTATGAGACTTATGAGACAGTATAATTAGATTTTAGAATTATCTTTCTGCAACAATGCAATTTCTGCATTAATATGACGTGAAAC
Source organism: Channa maculata (assembly GCA_020496755.1). Lineage (NCBI taxonomy): Eukaryota > Metazoa > Chordata > Actinopteri > Anabantiformes > Channidae > Channa > Channa maculata. The sequence continues at coordinate 15,932,861 of CM035601.1, read as the reverse complement.
ATGATCAGTTTTTCACACAAAGTATATAACCCATGTTTTCATAACTGGTGTGGTTACTCTTTTGCAGCAATAATCTTAACTAAATATTTCAGGCAAATGTTTAAATATACTATAGATATAGATATATATAGATATAGATATATTATTATTAAGTATTGTTTTTTCATATTATTTAAATAGTTCCCAAACATGAAAATCTGATCATGCTTTAGGCCTTGTTTATGTAGAAATAGACATAATTCCAAACACAAAGTGCCACTATAAATACACTTGTCATCAGATTGTCAATAGGTTTTGAAAATAGCTTGAAAGGGAAGTGGTCGGGTAAGTCATATGGACTCACTTTGCCTCAGTTCATGAGAATGGGTGAATTTATACGCTACTTGCATCTTTATTTTTCTTTAAGCAATACAGTATTTTTGATGGTTTGCAACAAACCATCCCCATAATCATCAAACCACAATACTGTCAAATAAGTGGTAAATAGTATCTTAAGTTTTCTTAGTCTTCTGCATGACAATGATGATCAGCTATGTCCTATCTTCTTTGTGTAGCAACAATTGATGCGATGAAGGCAACAGAGGCTGACTGGGTGCTGGCCAACCTCAACGTTGTGGGTTATTACAGAGTCAACTATGACACTGGTAACTGGAACAGACTCCTGAGTGTTTTAAGCACCAATCATCAGGTATGATCCATCTGTCTGATATGGAATTTGTGAAACTTAGGATAGACCACTGCTTCCTGCTGAAGTGGGTTTAGTAGTAATGATAATGTTGCTTTTGTTTTTCAAGCTGATTCCAGTAATAAACAGAGCCCAGTTGGTGGATGATGCATTCAACCTGGCCAGGTAAGGTAATAATAATAATAAAGAGAATGATCCTCCTGATTTATAAGATATAGAAGAGAGAACTTTTAACTTCTTTGTTACCAGTGAAGTCAAATGTCGTTAAAGCTGATCCAGGTAACAAAATACTTACATTAATCTACACAATTTGTAGGGAAACATGTGGACTAAAATAGGTCAGCATGACACAGATGCTGCCAGATATTATGTCTTATTATTTATTGTAATAATTATGAAGGTACACAATAATTTAGGTACTTATTGTATAAGGTATGGCAACAAAAACATCAGAGACAGGTTTCAGGAAAATTTTGTATTGTAGTGGGAAGTGTTGCTATACTGTTAGATATTGTTTCTCTATCACATATCTGAAAGATAGAAGAACACCGACTGCAGTATGGTCTAATAAGTATTTGATAATGCCCCACTGAATGGTGTGATAACATCTAATGAGTTGTCACATTAATTTTTATTATCTTGTATCTTGTAAAGAGCACAGATCATCCCTACAGTGCTGGCCCTCAATGTCACCAAGTACCTGAGCAATGAGAGAGAATATATGCCCTGGCAGTCAACCCTGAATAACTTGGACTTCTTCTATCTAATGTTTGACCGCACCAAGGTTTATGGTCCAATGCAGGTAAACTTCCACTCATTCAAATGTGTGACCAGAAAAATCTCAAAAGCAAAACACAAATGAGTTATTGCTGTGATTTTAAACTTTATAAAATAATCTCAAGTCCTCTGTCCTCCTTGCTTTTAGGATTACCTGAGGAACCAGGTCACTAATCTGTTCCTCTACTATGAGGATATAACTGAGAACTGGAACAAAATACCTGATGGACACATGGACCAGTGAGTAAATAAGAATACTTAAGACTGCCAATAAAAAAATATGAAACCTAAATACTTATAGTGTATAACTTGATACTGTTTATCTGTCTCCACAAGAACTGTGTATAAAGAGCATTATGGGTACAATATTTGCTCAGCAACCCTGTGATTTCTGGGTATTATATACTGTACCATAGCTCCTGCTGATTTTGGTTCAGATAAACAAGAACTCATTTTAGATAGCAGTCACCAGGACAACTGGTTAGCCTCTGAAAGACTTTTAGTCCAATAATTTTTAACATGTATCTTTCTATTCATAGCAATGTACAACCAGGGCTGAAGGATATGGCAATTTCTGCAGTCATATATTCTTATGCAATTAGCAGTAGTGGCTACATCGGCCTTTATTCTGACTGAGAGATGCTAAATGATTTGACTAAAGTCTTGTTCATTATGAGCTTGACCAGAAGCTACTCAGCTGCCCAAATTAAGCCCCGATTACCTGATTAACTACAACAGGTGTGGAGATAGCAAAGGTAACACTAATTATAGAGTTACTCTACCCACATTTTTTTTTTTAAATAAGTAAGTAACAAAAAGTTTAAATTTAAGGAACACCTGAAAACTATTAAAACTACAATACAGTCCATGTATAATAGATCTTGTCCCCATGTTCCTAAAGCATCTTAGCAATACAATGGCATTTTGGAGACTCATGGACTTCCAGCTTTTTTAGGTATTACTTTAGCAGTATTGGCCAAACCTGAGCTGTTACAACAATCACTTTCTATAAACATAGGCTATCATTACCACTGTTTAATTATAGCTTTTAGTAGTCGGCATTAACATCCATTATGTACAAAAGTACATAACTTGGCCCTTTGCAGTGTACAGCCTCAGTATCCTACTGTTACAGTAGGCATGGTGCTTTTTACCTGCCCACCATACAAACCATTCTGAGAACAATAGGTAAAAAGTCAAACAGGTGCTGTTCAGATCATTTTAGACTAAGTGCTTAGCCTTTAATAACACAAACAACCCAAGTGTTGCTCTTGCTCCTTGTAGAGTGAAACATCCCCGTTTCTTAGTCCTATTCTTGCATAATATTTCTTCATGTTTATCCTTGCTTCAGGTATAATGAGGTAAACGCTATCAGCCTGGCTTGCAGGACAGGACTTGATCAATGCCAATCTCTGGCCAACACACAGTTCAAACAGTGGATGGATTCAGATATAAACCAGTGAGTGTATTTGTCATCTTAATGTACTTGTTGTTGTTTCTAATCCACTATGTGAGTTAATGTGTATTGTACAATCATTAAACTGTTCTGCCATCTTTCTTCAGGATCCACCCCAACCTACGTTCCACTATATACTGTAATGCCATAGCAGCAGGTGGTGCTAAGGAGTGGGAGTTTGCTTGGAAAAAGTTTCTGAATGCCACCATTGCCATTGAAGCTGACAAACTCCGCTCTGCCCTGGCCTGCACGAAGCAGCCATGGCTGCTCAACAGGTATGCGCACTCACTGTAGTGACAGTCACAGTATATAACTGGCAAGTGCACTCATATATACTCTTGCTTACTATTCTGCTTGTACACTTTAGGTACCTGGAGTACACGCTGAATGCAAATATGATTCGAAAGCAGGATGCTACCTCCACCATTGTATACATTGCCAACAATGTGGTTGGACAGCCTCTAGCTTGGGACTTTGTCAGGTCTCGATGGTCATACATTTTTAATGAGTAAGTACAAAACTTCTTAGCATTTGCCATCACCCCACTTCCATGAAACAAGAGTAAATGCACCAGATATGTAATCTATAACTAGAAAGACCTTTAAAATTAACCAAGTCTGAAATGCGGCAGTCTCTTTTACAAGTTGCTTAAATAGCATATACAGGTCATAGTTAAAGGTCATAAATGCCAGTAAATTGTGTGTTAGGCAACACATCTCTGAAATAAAACATTTGTAAGTCATATTTTAACAGAGCCAGTATAACTTTATCACATACTAGCAGATAGGTAGTTTTACAGGAAGCCCTATTATCAGTGACAGAGTTTATTGACCAATCAATTGTTGGTCAACAACTAAGGTGACCTTTGGATTTCTCATAAACCATGAAGCTTTCTTGACAGCAGATAACATGGTCCTGAGTAAATTTTGACCACAGCAGTAGTCTGATGTGGTAAAAAACGCATGTGTGATATACAGTATAGTGATACTTTTACAGCTGATACTTTTCACACAAGTTAACAAATAATCCATTTTACATTATGTTGTGGCTTTTGTTTCACTCCCAGGTATGGTGGTGGATCGTTCTCTTTCGCCAACCTCATCAACGGAGTCACCAAGCGCTTTTCCTCCCAATTTGAGCTTGAACAGGTCAGATATTAGAGCGACATTAGAGACATTTTGTTCACATTGTTTCTCTCTCTCTCTCTCTCTCTCTCTCTCTCTCTCTCTCTCTCTCTCTCTCTCTCTCTCAATGTGTATCTGTGTGTGCATATACACAGTTGTATGTGAAAAAAATGTGTTATTGGACTTCACTGGATTTAGTTTTCTATTAAAGGATACCTTCACTCATATTGAACTTGGTTCTTTTGGTTCTAGTTTAAGTAGTACATGTAAACAAATGCCATTAAAACTTCCATCTAATTTCCCTACATCAATCACTACTTCTATCTGAAAACCACCTCCAGATGACATCACTTGACAGGAACCTTCACTTCAGATTACATCATCTCGTTACTCATATTCTAGAGTTTGTAATCATGGTCAACCTGCTTTTCCAGACTTCCCACAGATTACATCATCTGAACTCCTCTGGGTGGTGTCATCTGTTTTACATCTAGTTTTTTATCCAGAGAAATATTTTAATATAGGAAAGTCAGAGGGAAGTTCAAAAGCATTAATGTACGTGTACACTCTAAACTAAAGCCATTGAAAGCAAGCTGAAAATTGGCAAAGTTGCCCTTTAACAAAATGAAGCTATGATGACAATTATTGTAAAAGGCAACTCTCAAATATGTTAATACAGGCTTAATAGAGAAAACGTTAAAGGTTTGACCACAACATGTTTATTGATTAAATTAAACCTTAAACACACTTTGAACTCTGGAGTCAAACTTGGGTCTGTAGTGTGACAGTCCTTGTGATTTATTTTGACCACCTTTTTACGACTCAGTTTCTGATGATAAATGTATCGCTTTATTCCTCCAAAAAACTGGAACACAATCCAACCAGTGATTACATTTACCACAAAAACCTAACTATATTTGCAGTTTAGGTGCATTGTAACTTAATTTTTTAGCAAACTTTTGTTATTTGCTGCTGTGTGACATCATGGCGGCATCATTTCCCCAAACAGGCTACTCATTATATGTTCTGTTCTGTTATGGCAGCTGAAGCAGTTCAAGAAAGATAACGCTGATGTCGGTTTTGGCTCTGGCACCATGGCAGTGGATCAGTCCATTGAGAGAACCATCGCCAACATCAAATGGGTTAAAGAGAATGAGCAGCATGTTCTGGACTGGTTCAAAGCTGAAACTGAACCAAAATGAGGCATTTTACTACTTCTTTATTTACTTGTACTGAATGTAATTTAAAAATGCCCTTTTTCATGACAACAAATCTTCTAAGTAGTTTGAAAAGTGGTATATTGTGTATTTGTAAAAAAAAGAAAAATTATTGCCACTCAGCTTTTTTGTACCTGAGATTGGTTACATCGTTAAAGTTAGAAAATACAGAAATATATGAGCACATTTTAAATCCTTTAAAGCAGAAACCCTTCTATTCATTTATAAACAGGGGGCCTGGATTCTATCCCAGCTGACACTATGACAGGTATACCCTGGACAGGCTGCCAGTCTATTACAGGCCTGTCAACAGAAATAAAAGCACTGCAAAATGCAAATGTAGCCCATTATCATTTGTACTTTTTTAAGGGTGTTTAGTTTCAGGCTGTCATTTCTGTGCCAGGAGGTTCACTGCACCACTTCCTGTTTATTTGCAGGCTTGTCCTCTGTGAGCACTTTAAACTCATCTGATACTGTATTTTATAGAAGGCAACACTTCATTGTGGAAACAAATAAACACATTTCTAAAGACTTGACTGCAGTGCTCTGTTTGTCTGAATGCATTAGGTTACCCCAGAGTATGTGCTGTTATTTTCTTAGGCTTGTCCTGTCAACACTATGAAACAAAGGCGATACAATGTGTACGTCATATACACGTGAAACCTCAGCAAATATGTTTTATGACCAATATATAAAAATGCACTAAATAGTTGTAGATCACTCTTATCACTCACTCCTTAGCAGTTAACAGCTTCACCATTCCCATGGAAGGGGGTGGGGGTGCTTGTTAAATGCAGACACTCACTTCTGTCTGTCATTATGGAAGAAATTTGAGACTTGGTGCAACAGAGGTACATTGTTTTAATCGGGTCTTTTAAATAACAACTATTATACAGCCACTAGGGTCAAGAGGTAGTTTTAGTCAACAAGTGGAGGCGTTTGGATTTTTCTGTGAAACAACTGTTGGACGACATGGGGAAAAGTTGCGAAGTCAGCAGACTGTGTGTCCTGTTTATGGTCGTAGCTGTGATTTCTGTGGCAACAATTGTCACGTTGTGGACTATTGCCCTGATAGGAGGTGATGATGACACAGCATCTTGGGACAGGTAGGACAACTTTTGGCACAATTGTTTGATACTTCTGTGTCTTCAAAGGATGGCATTGCAAAAAGCAGAATAAAATGAAAGACATATGCAAAAGTGCAGACCAAACTGTGAGATACAACACAAATCTTAAAACCTAGTTTCTTAAAAAAGTTCGGACACTTTGTAAAATGTAAATAAAAAGAGAATGCAAATACTTAAAACTGATTTTTGATTGTATATAGCACAAAGACAACATAACGTATAATGAATGGGTATAAGAAAAACATGTCAGAGGATCTGAGCATTTAACGAGTAAGGGTGGGGGTGAGGGTCACGCGCATCACAGACATGTGCAAACAGGCTGACATTGTGAAGTTGACATCACACTGTGTGTAACTGTTGAGGGACATTGGCGCCATCTTGTGAGATTTTCTCCTACCTTTCTGTTGGTAAGTTGCAGTCTGTGACTTCCTGTCATGAAAATGAAAAGCATCAACTTGGTAGGTCAATACTGCTGCTATGGAAGAGAAGTGCTGTCTAATTCCGCAAGTAGTACAATCTTTCAGAGAGCCACTGCAAAACTGACCACATATTTATTGTTATAATACTGCTCCTTAAAACCCTGATTTAGTGGAAAACTGTCCTTTGGTCTGATAAGCCAAAATGTTAAAATAATGGAAATCATGGAAGCTGATTCCATGACATTCTAAAGAGGAGAGCAACCATCGGACTTCAGCATATGGGGGTTGGGGGTGGGAGGGACATTATTCACACAGCATTGGTAACCTGCTCTATGAAGGCACCATTAATGTTGAATGACATCTTATAGGTTTTGAAGCATTGCATGCTGCCATCCAGGTGACATTTGTTTTAAGCGAAGGTCTGGAATGCAATCAATTGTATTTGTCATACATTTTAACCAAATGGTGTGTACATGTGTATTTAGCATCAAATTACTATGTAATTACACAACTACTGCTTTTTAGTGGACAGGGGTCCATGGTAAAAATGTGATGGTGGCTGTGACCAACAGGTTTCAGAACTCGCAGTGCACCACGTCTTGTTGTGTGGGTGGCTGTGTAGCTGTAGACCAGTCAGACTGACCAATGATGACACAATGATGACAGTCAGTTACATTAGATTGTGTCTGTTTTCCATCTTTTTCATGTGCTACGTGAGGGAGAGCACACTACACCCTAGATGAACAGAGTAAATGCATCATGTAATTTATTTCAGTCTTTGTGTGTTTATTCCCCTCAGCTTTCGTCTCCCCACTGCTTTGGTCCCTCATTACTACTACATAACTTTGTGGCCTCATCTCAGCAAAGACTCCAATGGTCTCTACATTTTTACAGGTGATTATTTGTGCCTCTTTTTCCTAGCATGTATATCAAGGCTGTGACTGCTTTATCACCTACTAAGATTAGATAAAGATAACCTAAGATGACCTAAGAAAAACATATCATTGAGAAATTAGTAATTGGAGGGTGGGATTCAAAATTGGATTAAAAATGGAAGAAAAAGTAACTAGCAACTATTTTAACAATCACTTTTGAGGAAGGGATTATGACGGGTGTTTCTGAGAACATACTGCATTGTTTCCTCTGATCTTTTTTGAATTATCAATGAAAATAAACAGCTGACGAACCCTTACAATAATGAATTAATTGCAGTTCTTTACAAAATTGGTTCAAGTCACAACAAGAGTGAAATTCTGCATCAACCATTTAGAATTGGGACTGGCATTAACGCATTAATGCTGCCATTAAAAGACTATGTAGATTAATCACAGACGTGGTCATTAGCAACAGAGAACTATTAGAAATGTTCCAGTCATTTAGGCTTGTCCTCTTCATCTTTTCCTTTTGAAAGTTAGAACTTCATTCTCTGGTAGGAGATTCACAGAATTTATGGATTACTGAATCGACCTATTTAGCACAGGCCCAGAATCCAAAAAGGTCAAATGACCTATGGGCCAGAGCCTCAGATGTTACTGTTCATATTTCTTTAAACAGACACAAAGGACCAAAAACAAATGTAAAAATAACAGACAAATAACACAAAAGAGAAGGTTAATGGACCTATTTCCTGTCTGTGCCCAGGGGCCCATTTTCTCATTATCTATCCATGACAGTACAAAATGCTAGTGACAATCCAGCTACCATTTTAAACTCCTACATAATCTCTGCTGGTGAAGTGAGTGAGAGATGAAAAGGTCTCACCCCACTAAGGCTGTGGGCCTAGATGGAGTCAGCCCAAGGATGATTAAAACCTGCTGTTTCCCTTTTTTTTTTATCCCCCAGCTTTTTGCTGTGCCCAAACATATTTTAACTGGAGCCTGCATCTGGAGAGGCTCCCCATAGGTTGGAAAACATAAAATGTGGTCCCTTTACCAAAAGGGGCACACCTCAGTGTCCCCAACGAATAAGCTAGTGATGCTGACATTCCAGCATGGTAGTTATTGCTGCGCCCTCACAGCTAGTAGGTCCCCGGTTTGAATCTACCTGCTGGCCTTTCTGTGTGGAGTTTCATCCCACTGTCCAAAGACAGGCAGAGATGGACTGGAGACCTGTCATGGGTGGAACTTAATTCTCCCCCAATGACAGCTGGGATAGGCTCCAGGCCATTGGAACTCTGAACAGGAGAAGCAGTTAAAGATAATAGACAGATGGATGGAAAAGTGTGACGTCTCGTGCATCATGTGCTTTCTCTCAGTCGCTGATTAACGACAGATATGAAAGTTCTCATACTGCCTACACTTTGAACATCCCAGAGAAACTATATAAGTATAAAGGCTTCTAATAGAAAAAAATTAATGTGTTCCTTCCAACAACATCAAACTGAATATGACATGTTATAATGTTATATGTTTATTGGATGTATAAATCTGTATTTTTAATGCACCAGTGTTATGTTATGATATTAATATACAGTTATTAAGATAATACTAGCAGGATAGCCAGTTAAAGTAATGGATTGACAGTAATTTGTCCTTTGCATATATAGAATAATATCTTTGCTATTTCCTTGTAATTATCAGGGAATTCCACAGTAGAGTTTGAATGTGTGAAAGAAACTGATTTGATCCTGATCCATTCCAAAAAACTCAACTATACTGAGCTGGACAACACACACATTGCCAGGCTGACTGCTTCAGGTAGTACACACATGCATAACTTTTTTACATCAAGACTCTTTGTAGCTTATGTTTATAACAAATGTCATACTTTCCTCATCAATTCAATTTCTTCTCCAGGAGATGGAACTGCTCCCAGTATTAGGTCTTCCTGGCTGCAGCCTAAGACCCAGTATCTGGTCATCCAGCTGAATAGTAAACTATCTCATGGACAGAAGTATCAGCTGTATACTCAGTTTACTGGAGAACTAGCTGATGACTTAGCAGGCTTTTACAGAAGTGAATATGAAGAAGATGGAGTTCAAAAGCAAGTCTTTTGAGTCCCTTTGTATCTATATTGTCATTTGTTTCTGTGGTAATTGGAATGTTAACATAATGGAAGGTGTCTGAACATTCATAGGATTGTAGCCACCTCTCAGATGCATCCAACTCATGCCAGAAAGACCTTCCCTTGTTTTGATGAGCCAGCTATGAAAGCTGTTTTCTATGTTACTCTCATTCATCCCCCTGGGACTGTAGCACTGTCCAATGGCAATGAAACAGGTCAGTTCAGCCTTCATGTTTCACATGTACAGCTAAAATAATAAATGTCTTGAAAGTGGATGGCAAATTGGTATGTAGGAGTAGTACAGTATCTAACTGGAGCTGACATATCTAAGAGTGAATTCTATCTGGAAAAAAGGCTGGATTCAGATCGCTGAATAAATATTTGTGTTACTGTAATTAACTTTAACTGTGTTTGTGCTCTTTGCAGAGGTTGTTAACACCACTATTAATGGAGTAGCTGTGACACAGACAACATTTGAGCCCACCAAAATAATGTCAACCTATCTACTGGCCATCATAGTCTCCGACTACTCACACCTGAGTGCTCAGCAAGGAAATATTCTGGTATGGCCTGCTGCACATGGGAGGATTTTTAAATCTTCACTGATTTTAAAAACATGGGAGACATTAGACATAAAGAAGGATTTAACCAATTTGTAATACGTTATGAACTCACACATTAGAAGATTCAGTCAGGAACTATTTCAGAGTGGCGATTCCAGAGAAGTAAGACGTCATACATACTTCGCAAAGTCGTAAAAATAAAACTTGTCTGAGTCTGTGCCTGTCTGAGCCTGAGCCAATAAGGTCGTATCTCACACTAGAGGTTATTTCGTTCCAACCACCCTCAAAGTGGGAAAACCCTCCAATTGTCCGAAGGGTCCAATGTGGCCCCAGCCACACTACACAGTTAATGCCATTAATTATGAAGCATTTTCATCTTTTAAATGTAATGCTTACCAAATGGGGGGAGCAGCAGCAATTCTTTAACTAGAGTTGAATAGACCCAGTTCATGGCACAGTGTGACCTGTCAAGTCTAATAAGTAAATAGTAGTGCACATATTTCTGCATTGAAGTACTCGCACATTATGGTTATAAATGTTTTAGCATTGCAAAGGGTTGGTAAATCACATTCATTTGGAAGCCATATAAAAATGATGCACTTGATGACTCTTGCAAGGCTATGAAGATTTATGAAGATCGATGATATGTAAACTGCAAATCAGGAAGGAAGGAAAAGAAAAATGGAGGATTTAAATTAACATAACATAATGAATCAAATCCAGAAAAAAAAAATGCCAAAGACCATCCATTTCACTAGAGGTTTGCCTTTTCTTTTTTGTCTTTTTTATCTGTCCAGTTGACAGTTCAAGAGTTATGGTGCATCAGTTCTAAAGGTTTAATCACTCCATTTTCATGAAAATGGAGTACCATGGATTATTTTTTTGTTTTTCAAAACTAAGAATATTTGGGAAATACACTTTATACTTATGCCAACTTTACTATAAAAGACGGGGATGACAGAGTGGTGCTTAAGTTGTATAGATGATATATGGATAATATATTTGTTTAGTTAAAGATATTGTTTGTTAATTTTGAATTTAGCAGTTTTTTCAATTATTAGTTAAATGACAATCTGACAAGAACATGTAGTTTTGGTAGTTGTAGTTTGGCCTGTAAATTGATGAAACTGCTACTGATGCACATAAGTTTACTGTTGTGTTTTCAGATTCGTATCTGGGCTCGCAGGGCAGCCATCGAGCAGGGACAGGGACACTATGCCATCAATGTAACTGGACCTATACTGGAATTTTTCCAGTTGTACTACAACATCTCATATCCTCTGAGCAAATCAGGTGAATTGGCTTTTATAATCATTTGAGAACAAGTCCTAGTCAAAGGAGGCTCTTTTCAAATTTCTTTGCTAGTGTTTTTATACTTCAAAAACTAAATTGAAAGTTATGTTTTTCAAACTGCTTTACCAGACATAATCCTCATTTTAAACACATTTCTATTAAAGGAACAAATAAGCAAAAAACAAATAGACCAGGCCTGTTGAAATTAATCAAATAAACAAATAGGGAAAAAATTAAAGTTGAAACCAGGCTATCCCACAGGTATCAAAAGATCACTTTGACAAGTAGCCAGGAAGAAGCAGGGAACAAACCACTGACATTGGTTTGTGGACAACTAATTGAGCTACTTGTTGTCTTTCAGCACAGAAGCTTAAAGACTTGTATTTTAGCATTAGACCCCTTTATGGAGTCCGAACATAGAAAAACTCCTACAGTAAATGTGTATACAGTATTACTCTATGTACTGTACATAAGATTAATCCTACACAACAGTCAAAGAAAAGCAATATAACCCATTAAACGTATGGAATGGTTTGACTATACTAGTCTAGTACTTAACCTGGATCCAACCTGCTCTCCTCTATAGATCAAATCGCTCTACCAGACTTCTATTTTGGTGCAATGGAGAACTGGGGTTTGGTGACATACAGAGAAACCAAACTCCTCTACGACCCTGTGATGTCCTCTATCAAAAATAAAGAGACCACTGCCACCATCATTGCTCATGAACTAGCACATATGGTGAATTTTTTGATTTGTATTATTATGTATTGATAGATTTCTTTGATTGGACAAATTAACCTAACTGACTGATCTGTGGTGCAGTGGTTTGGTAACCTGGTGACCCTGCGCTGGTGGAATGAGGTTTGGCTAAATGAAGGCTTTGCTTCATATGTGTCCTACCTTGGAGCAGACCACGCTGAGCCTGCATGGAGTGTGGTGAGAAGACAGATTCACCGTTTGTCTATTTACTGCCCTGCTAACTAACAAGATAATCTCAATACATTCCTGTCTATCTGCATGCTCCAGAAAGACTTGATAGTACTTGAAATCCACAGAGTGTTGGCAGTCGATGCCTTGGCCTCCTCCCACGCTCTGTCTTCTAAAGAAGACAGCATCTTCCTGCCAGAGCAGATCGTTGAACAGTTTGATGTCATCTCATACAGCAAGGTACACATACATCAACAAGACAGGCTTAAGATATACATGCAGCATTAAAACATTGACATTGGCTGTCAGAGGAAGTGTGACACACAGACATTTCAGCAGCTGGACATATAATAATTGGTATTGCTAAGCTACTGTGCATTGTACTAGAAATTGCCTCGCCCCCAAAAAATCGGCACTTAGATTTAGCTAAGCAGATAGGTAAGAGCCCTTCATTCAATAACTACTGCTGTGATTGTCAAATCACAAGTTGTTCAACCTTAACTGGTGCAATCAGTAGCTGACCACCTAAATATAGTGAATGATCAGGGTTTTCCATCAATGAATTTTTTTCTTCCCTAATGAAATATGTATATTTCAAGATGACAAAGGCAGGAGTTCAAATTGTAAGACATTCAGGAACCATGAGGCCTCATTTTCACACGTAGACTGACAATCTTTGGGCTGTGCTGACTCTAAAAAACCTTTTTGGTCCTGAAGTGTATTTTTTAACATAGAACAAAAATACATGTATTACCTTACCTAAATTAAATTGACTGACTGATTGATTAGATTTGATGGATTGATCAGACTGATGCTTTGCCTCTTTCTGTGTCTGTTGCTCCTTAGGGTGCAGCAGTGTTAAGGATGCTGTCCGATTTTCTCTCCGAGTCAGTCTTTGTCCAGGGACTCAGTGTATGTTTGTCTGCAATTTCATTTAAACATTAAGTTGCATTGTGTATTTTGGTGTTGATTTGAAATAATGTCCTCAATCAAGTATCCACATAACTATAACAGAATTTTAAAACTGTTTGTGTCTTTCATCTGCAGAAATACCTCAATCTGTTTGCTTACAGTAATACAGTAGGAAACGACTTGTGGCAACAGCTTCAAATGGTAAGAGGGAAAACATTTATTTCCAAAAATTAAATTAAATTAGTTCACTTAATTTGTATTACACTTACTGATTATTCAATTTGCTACCTTCAACTTTTAAAAAACAAAAATTAAATATCTACATATACCATTGTATAATGCTGAAATCCTTCATTAGGATAATATAAGTATAGCAAAGAAAAATGCTCCATTAATTACATTTACATTTAAATATACTCATTAATGTAACATGTGATAAAGATGGCAGAGGACAGGCTCATTTGTTTGGCAGAGGACGGGGAAAATTTTGTTATTTTTCAAAAGAAATTCTTATTATTTGTTCACCAAAAATAGTAAGTTACATTTCAACATTAATTTCTAAGATTGTGAGTACTTTTTTTGTTGATGGCTAGCCGGGGGCTCAAACCCAATGCTCTACCACTGAACCACCAGGCCTCTTGGTTTGTCCCACCACATGGGTCAAAAGATTTACAGAAATCTTCTGGTCATGATCCTGTGCTTTTGTGATTGCAGATTTTATATATGATTATGCAAAATAGAGCTCATGGCATACTGACTGAGTGTGTAGTTTTTTTTTCCACATTCATGTATTGTATTGTCAAAAATAATCCCTAAACTAAACATAATGTAAATTTTTAACTTATTAAACTTTCTGGATTGTAACCTTTGTTCACAGGTAGTGGAGGCCAATAATGTTTCCCTTCCTCATCCTGTTTCTGACATCATGAATACCTGGGTGCTTCAGATGGGCTTCCCTGTCGTTACCATAGATACGTCCACAGGAAAGGTATCCCAGAACCACTTTCTACTGGATGCAGAGTCTAACATCACCATCGAATCACCCTATAAGTGAGGAACACTACTTCTTTTTACTACCAAATATTTGCACAGATTATATTTGTCTGCAAACTATTAATCATCTATCATCACTGAATTCATTTTAGGTGACTCAAACTCACATTATTATTTAAATGAGAATGCATAGACATTGTGAAAGAGTTGATATTATATTTTGGGCGATATTTAAAAAAAAAAAATAAAAAAAAAAAAATATATATATATACATTCTTTTTTATCAGCCTATCTTTGCTTCCATTTAAACTTTCCTTTATCACGAATACAATGTAGTGTATTGTCTCCCCCAGCTATGAGTGGCTGATTCCTGTGAGGTGGATGAAATCTGGTGAAGTCCAGAGAGACGTCTGGTGGCTGACGGAGAAAGAAGGTTTGTCACGAAAAAAATGTGCATATATTAATTGTAATCTAATGAAAGATGCCAGCTTGTATTTTTATTATAATTTAAATGACCACATATTTTTCTTAAAAATATGGTGGTATGGTTATGATGATTTACATCACACTAGGTTAACTATTGATTTTGAAGCTCTTTATTGTTTATCTTCCCCTGTCTTTTCCCTCTGTAAGTGGTAAAGCTGGAGATGAGAACTGGTAGTTCGTGGGTTCTGGCCAACATCAATTTAACTGGATATTACCGGGTAAACTATGACCTTGGCAACTGGGAAAGACTCTTGTCACAGCTTAATTCAGAGCACCAGGTACAGTGCCAGACCTGATATGATACATTTTCTATTGTTTGGAAATTTTGGAGAGTGTTTAATGACAAATAACATCTGTCGTGCAGGTTATACCTGTGATAAACAGAGCCCAGCTTGTGGACGATGCTTTTAATCTGGCCAGGTAGGTCAGCTTGGACAGCTGGAGTTTTGCTGCACTTTATCCAACCACATATTAGGTCTTGGTTATGACATATATTTTATTAAGACTAAACTAACAACACTGATTAAGGATACCAAACATGATACCATCATCATTTTTAAAGTCATCACTCTATTGACTGTAATATTTAAATTGGCCACTAGTTATAGTCATAATAACTATGCCAGTAGGTAGTAGGTAGCATACCAAACCATAAATGTGTTATTGATAACAACTGATCACGCACCGAATTATAATGCTTCAAATGACTGATTATTTGTTATATGTCACAAAATTGTATTTTCCTTAACCAAGGCTTCAAAACTCAGCTAAAGCTGGACAGACACTATGCAACTGTCGGTGTCAATAGTGTCCAATGTGTTGACTCACGCCACATGTTTTAACTGGTTTTCCTGCTCAGCCAGAACCTGAGATGTTACTCCTCACAATCATAGTGATGAAGAGCTCAAACTGAACAGTAACTTGGACCCTCAGGTCAGCTATGTGCAGTGACAATTCCTCTAAGGTTTAGTCAAACAACTGGGGTGTATCCTTAGTAATGACAAAAAGGGAGAAATATGGCTTTACTTTCTGTGATTGCACAATGAAAGGGGAACAAGACGGGAACATAGAATAATACGCAGCTGTAAATGGCTGTAGGATACACACATTGTGGTTTTTTTTTTCAGCATAGTGATATATAGCAATCATAGCAATCTGTACCAATCAGCCACAGGATTAAAACCACAGGCTTGTTTAACATTAGTCATATCATAAAATTAATAACATGTAACTAAAGTTTATTGTTTGCCCTCCAATTCTGTTTCAATCCAAACTTAATACTCTTGCAATTCACTTAACGTTCAGTCAAACAGAAAACTCAGATAGATACAGTATCTGATAGGTTTATGAAATATTTTATACCCAGTTTATATCTTCTCTCTGCAGGGCTCAGCTTGTCTCTACCACTCTTGCTCTGAGGACAACCTCCTATCTGTTGAGGGAGACTGAGTACATACCTTGGCAGACTGCTCTGGACAACCTGCACTATTACTACCTCATGCTGGATTGTACTGAAGTCTATCAGCCTATGCAGGTACTAATCAGTGTAACACTGTATATTTGTACAGTTGTTTGTGGATCCTTGCTTGGATATAGCTCAGTTGTTACAGTATGTTTATTTAAACAACCATGGTGATTCATTAGTCATTATGTGGTGACTGGGAGACAAAACTATATATCATTTGCTCACTTCTCTGTTATACGTGCAGGACTACATGAAGAAGTTGGTGACTCCCCTTTTCCTGCACTTCAAGAACGTGACATCAAACTGGACTGTTATTCCTGACAGACTCACTGATCAGTGAGCTTTTGCATTCATACTCTAATATCAAACATGGAAAAGCGTGATAAGAATGATTAACAGGGAATAAAATATTAGCAACACTCTGGTGTCTCTTCCTGCAGGTATAACCAGGTGAATGCCATCCGTATGGCCTGCAGCACAGGAGAAGCAGAGTGCCAGACCTTGACCACCACACAGTTCCAACAATGGATGGACAATCCTCAGCACAATTTGTTAGTCAATTTAATGTATAATTTGATAATGTCTCTTATTATTACAATAAGTGTAAGCAACAAACAAACTTCAGCTCTCTTGTCAGGATCCATCCCAACCTGCGCTCAGCAGTGTACTGCAGCGCCATAGCAGCGGGTGGTGAGGAACAGTGGGAGTTTGCCTGGTCACAGTTCAAGAACGCAACTGTAGCCAGTGAGGCAAGCAAACTCATGTCTGCACTGGCCTGTACCAGCAACACAACACAGTTGGAAACGTGTGTATCCATTCATACATCCTTATGCAATGATAAAATAAACAAGTTAGTGAAAGAATGATATAAGCCCTTATTTCTCGTCATGTTAGTTTTGCCTTAGTCAAAGATAATTACAGTTTAGTCTAGTATTAGTTGATGGCCTTTACATTTAAATCATTCAATCCATCCAAAAGTTCATTATGCTGCAATTGTCCCAATTAATTCAAACAGTCCCCTATGAATTCTGCACAGCCTTGCAATTTAAAACATCATAAAGACACCATTTTTTTAGAAAAGCTGTCACAAAATCTGGCATTCTAAGCTGCAGCAATGACAAAGAGGTCTGTGAATTACTGAAGGGACTGATCATTTTTCCAATAAGTTATATATATTAAAATAATACCAGTATATTACAAGACTAAAGTAATGGGTGGTTATGGGTGAGAGGTGGAGTAGATGTATAAAGATATTACCAAACTTAACACAAATAGAATGAATAGATAGACAGATAAGTAAATGGTCACCGCAAATATAGGATTAATAATATAAATTATAATATTAACAACAACAATAATGATAAAAAAAAGAAGAACACTTACTAGTTTTAAAATAATAATAATAATAATAACAAAAAGACAAAAAATAAAACAAGCAAATGTAATACAATTTTAAATTTATATTAGATTTCAATAACCATGTGTCAGTGTGAATACATAATTAGTTAGTTTGTAATATTAATACCAGTAATCAGAGGTTGTAAAGTACACAAATGGGAAACTCAAATAATAATTATTTGCCTAATAAGGTACTCTACTACAAGTACCACTTTAAATTCTTTACTAAAATTGAAGTACAAAAGTATATGCTCTAATTTTAGAGCATATACTTTTGTATACAAGTACTTCACTCAGAAACTGTTCTAAATTTGATGCTGTTGACATAAAGACATTTTCATCTAGATTTACTCTCAAAGGTTAAAGTTATGGCAAAGAAAATTTTTAGTAATTATAATGACAAATATGTGCCAATTTTAACTAGAAAACAACAGCACAACTGGTAAAGTTTGATCCGATTTTAACCACTTTATGTACTCACAGGTGATTAATCAATAATAAGATGTCATCATTTGTTACGTAATTAGATTTTGTATCAACAATTGCCATCTAAAAAGTAACTAGTAACTAAAACTATAAAATAATAGCAGTGGAGTAAAAGTACAATATTTTTATCTGAATAAAAGTATTGGGGTAAAAGTAGCCTAAACTATAGATGCTACAGTCAAGGCAAGTACCACAAAAGTGTACTTAAAAACAGTACTTTAATACATTTAGTCTTACATCTGCCAGTAATTACAAGAACAATATAACAGTGTAAGTCACAAGACTATAGAAATGGTCGGTTATGGGTGACAGATGGGGTATGACATGTATAAATAGAATAAATGTGCAAATAAATAACACATTAGTAACTTGTGACATCAGATATAGCAATTAATAATAATAATAATAATAATAATAATAATAATAATAATAATAATAATAATAATAATAATAATAATAATAATAACAATAATAATAATAACTTACAAGGTCCCTGGTTTGAATCTACCTGCTGGCTGTGGCCTTTCTGTGATGGGTTTGCATGTTCTCCCCATGCTTGTGTGGGTTTCCTCCAGGTACTCCGCTTTCCTCCCACAACCTAAAGACATCCATGTTAGGTTAATTGGACCTATTTTTGTTTACAAAGGAAATCTGTTGCTTTCCAATTTTCTACAAATCTGTAAAAATGTTCAAAAACTGTGGTAAAATTGTCTCACACTTGTATAAAATAAACAGGTTTAGAGTGAGTGTCTTCAGCAAAGACACTGGCTGGATAACTCCATGTGAAACGTGAAACCATTAATACAGTAAAAAATACAACTGGCATGTCTCTTGTGTTCTCGCAGGTATCTGTCTTACACCTTAGAACCGGCTATGATCCGTAAGCAGGACGCCACCTCCGTCATCACATCTGTTGCCAGCAACAGAGTGGGACAGCGTCTGGCATGGGATTTTGTCAAGACTAACTGGAAATACATGTTCACACAGTGAGTATCACACTTTTAAAGAGGCAAATAGAGTGTGGGAGACAAGAAAAAGATTAAGTGAGTTTTTTGAAACCAGTGGTTATTTCTTTTATCCATGGTCATGTTTATCATTTTTAACCATGTTTATTTTTGTAACTATGTAGAAAAGTTATTTCTGACCATTTAGTAATGTTAACATAAGTCAGGATCTTTTCCTAAATCTAACCAAAATGTAAAGTTCGTTTTAGCAAAAATGAATTCTAACCGTTTCTAACAAAGACAGTTTAAAAAAAAACATGCAGACCTGTCAGTATGGATTTCTGACCAGAAAATGCTTGTATTGTTAGTTTTGTGGGACATAGACATAGACATGGTATTTGGGGGGGGGGATTGTTCCAAAACTGAGACAAAGGAATAACAACTGACTCTGTTATGCAGCATTTGAGGTGGTCAGGGACAGCACACAGTGTAGTGTCATCCATGTTTGAAAAGTACTCAGAACCCACTCGCAGTTTGTTTCTACACTGCGAATGATTCAAAAACAAAAGAAAAACTAGTTTTTTTTTTTTTTTGTAAATTAGATCGTGCATCTTATGGCTGGAGCAGTATGAGATGGAGGCTGGAGTATGTGAGCAGATTCATTGCTACACATATTTAAATGATTATCTTACTATGCCAAGACACAGAGACCCATGCTCAGATCATAATGAAAGAGCCAGCAGTGTTTAAGAACCATTTATAGAACATACTTCCGGTACATTACTTCAATTACTATTTCAGGGGTGTAGATCCAGTTTTTGTCTAGCAGCGACGCCTTCTGTTAAGGGGAACACTGCAAGAGTTTGTACGTGCAGGTTTAACCACCTCATTTTCTAAACAGGGGTTTAACTGCTTTTAAAATCACAGTCAGGATCAATGTTAAATTGATCATTTGCAGATATGGTGTGGGCTCCTTCTCTTTTGCCTCTATGATCAGTGAGGTCACAGCCAGGTTCTCCACACCCGCTGAACTACACCAGGTATGTACTCTTTAAATAATTTGGAATTAACTCATAAACACCAGCCTGTTGTCCGAACTTTTTCTCTGTGTTTCCTGTATCAGCTGGAGGAGTTTGAGAAGGAGCACAGTGCAGCAGGGTTTGGCTCTGCCACACTGGCTGTGCAGCAAGCTTTGGAGAGGACCAAAGCCAACATTAAATGGCTGCAGCAAAACAAACAGGAGATCCTGGACTGGTTCAACAGCCAGACTGTATAACACACATGTTGATACAGGGACATAGAGGTGGGGGCTGTGTGTTCACATGTTATTCTGTTAAATAAAAAGACCAAAAAATACCACATTTTGGTGCCATATCTTTATGGTAGTTAAGCAGTGAAGAGCATAAAAATAATAGAATTGAGCTACTACATTTCTATAGTAAAAGCCAAATGTCACAAAGTGTGAATAACCTAATTAGAAGGAAGACACACACAATAATGGATGATTTTCACTTTGTAACAGCTCTGGTTCACCATTGTTTGCCAAGTTTTTTTATGTGCAATAAGGGACAACTACTAAAAACATTAATTAAATACAACAATCAATGAGGGAGGGAAAGAGTTTTCATGTTCCGGCTGGTGTCAGTCGCACGCTGCATCAAAACAGTCTGATACTGCCAGTTACACAGGATGATGAAGCGCTCTTTGGTCCATAATGAGAGGAACCAGTGACAAACGCGGCTGGTTTGAATAAAAGAGAAATAGCAGATCCACCTGCAGCTGTTGTCTTCCCCTGTCTCTCCCTTATTCTTAAGAAATAGGCAAAATGGATTTAGCAAGGCTTTTTCTGCAGTCACGCTGTGAAGCAACAGCTGACTCTGTATAAACCCGGACGTGTCATCACCGTTTCTGGTGAACTACACCTGTCCAAATGATTTTGTTACTTTGTTTAACTTTATTTGTTAGGATATTTTAGATACGGTAGCCCCCCTGAAACACAAAGTCTGCAAGACCGCATTGGACTCGTGACTGAATGACACCACTCCTGCTCCGAGGAGCCATGTTCGGCAGGACAATCTTAATGTCTCCTCGGACTATCCGAGAAACTGCTTAAGGGAACATCAGCATGCAGTGAAATTAGCTAAGGCCAAGTTTTTATCTAGAGTTATTAATGCGCACACACAATCCCCAAGTTTTATTTAGAACAATCAACTCAGTTGTTCATCCTGCACTTCTTACTGCTGTTAATGATTCTGCGGATTGTTGCAATGAATTTCTGAATCATTTTGTTGGAAACGTTGCTGCAGAAGGGGTACTGATTGTAACATAACTTCTTCAGATGTCTCCTTTTAAACTGTGCCCTTTAATTATTTTATTCCTGTTTCTTTTAATATTTTAACTGATGTTGTAAATTCTCTGAAACATACTAATAGCCCTTTGGATGTTGTTCCTAGCAGGTTACTGAAAGAGGTCTTTAGTAGTGTTGGTCCTACTTTACTTGTAGGAAGGAAGAAATTGACAAACTAGGAGGCGGAACGAAAGAAACACGGGTTAAAAAGGAGTGGTAACCTAAAAACCCGGGACAGTGAAACTAAATGAAGACACCAGGAAAAAGACAACACTGGGAAGAGCTAAACATGAACTTAACATAGAAATCAGACTAAGTCCAAGAATCATGAGTCAGGTAACTCGGAAGGCAACGTGTTGCACTGATGACAGGGACAAACAAAGATGATGATCTGACCAGGAACAGGGGGAGAGCTGGGTTTAAAAAGGGCATGGGAGCAGGTTAAAACAATTGAGAGCAGCGATGACTGGTAAGCTAGAGAGATTAACTGGGGACAGGAAGCAGAGAAAAGGAAGTACAAAATAAAAGTCCAGAACAGGAAGTGAAATTGAGGGCCAGATTATGGCACAATGAGCTGCAGTTCGATAAACAAATCAGGACTGTGATTAAAAACGTTTCTGTTACACAAGGAATGGAATATGAAATTCATGTTTTTTGTCTTTAAGGCTTGACTACTGTAATGGGCTTTTGGTGTTAACCAGGCAATTCTTCAGCAGCTACAGTTTTAAGCGTCAGCACATAGCCCCAGTGTTGCATTCTCTTCATTGGCTTCCTATTCAATTTAGGATGGATTTTAAGATATTATTACTCACTTTTAAAGCCCTTAATGGTCTGGCACCTTCTTATTTGGCTGATCTGGTTACTATTCATGAGGCAAATTGCAATCTCATGTCAACTCATCAGTACTTTCTAGCTGTGCCCAGATCTAGGTCAAAGCATTGGGGTGACAGGGCCTTTGCCTTTATTGAACCTAAGCTGTGGAACTTTTTGTTTCCCAATATTCGTGTTATATCTGAGCTCCATAATTTTAAATATAAACTTAAGATGCAACATCGATGCATCGATGCAGTCCAGACAGACTCATTCTCTCCTGAGCACAAAGCAGCAGGCCTCCATGGCAGATAATTTCTGCATGGAGCCGGTCAACCTAAACTTTCTCTCCTGGGAGAGGTGCCTGAGTGGTCACTCTCAGTTGAGAAGATGTCAAAGGTGCCCCCAATCTGGCCTGCGTACCCTATCTGTCAGATGTTTCCACCATGCAGGCATGGAATTAGGCCTGCAGCCACATATAGATGGTTAGCAGTGTGCATGCAGCTTGCCAGTGTTGCCTAAGTGGAGCAGGGGGCCTATGGAAGTCTTCTTTCAGCTGATGAGCTAGAGTTCTCTGCAATAGTAGCTGCCAGCATCCATCTACATCATATTGCATCTTTATGTTCCAGCAGGAACAGTGGGGTGTCATGTACCTTGCTAAGTCGCACCTGGTTATGGAAAACCAGACTCTCCTGGCCAGTACAGGTACCATCCAGGTCCCATACCTCCAACAGCTTCCAGTACGAGGCTGACTGTAAGAATCTCAGCTGCATGTACAGTGTAGACACCTCTTTTAATTATCTCTTCCTAGTTATCCGGATTGGGATTCTAGTTATTCCAAGCATGGGTTCAATAATTATACCATCAAGAACCATGGCAGCTCATGGCAGCTTGCCATGTTGCTGAGAAGTACTGCAATGCTTTGATGCAATGCAGGGAATAGAGCAGATGACATGCTGGCATGAAAAGTGCAGACGTCCCAAATTCCTCTGCCAGAATGCTCATAGCTTCCGCTGGTGATCATTTTCTGTGAAATGGTGGTTCACAGAGTGGGCCCACTCTTAGCCCGGATCCATGACATTCTTTTGGAAGTGCTGACAGTACGGTTGCACAGCTACCTGCGGACGTGGTAACTGCAGCCTAAGAAGATCAGGCAGCTGCTTGTGGATCAGGTGACAGTAACAGCTGGTCCCCCAATTCCCCCAAGGGACTTGACTAAACTATGCGAGGCCACCAAACATTTTTCTGTTGATCTGCAACTCAGCTAGGACCTTTGCTGAATTGAGAACCATGATGGGATTTCCAAGCTAGCTACGGGTTCCTGCCAGGTGGCCCTCCAATCAATTACAGGGTTATCAATTTGAACAGGAAGGACCTTGGGCAGGAAGCTGCATATTCCTTTCAAGTTTCCTACATAGCTGGGGTCTGGCATAATTGTGTCAGTGCATGCAGACCCTCACGGAGCCCAGCCTCAAATACATGCATGGAAGCCCTTGTTTCTGGAAGTTTAGACATCTTGTAGGAACACCTTTGGGGCGACTGTGGCGCAGGAGGTAGAGCGATCGTCCACCCAGTAACCCAGTTGCTGGTTCAATCCCTGGCTCCTTTGTTCACGTGTGTGAGTGTGAATGGGTGAATGGGTGGATGTGAAGCGTAAAGCGCTTTTTTTTTTGGATTGGGATTCAGAGTCTCCTCACTGAGTGTCTTAAAGCGTTCCCCATACATATGGATAAGAAGTGGAGAGATAGTCTCAACAATAGAGAACTTGGTGGTTACACTGTAGCCCCAGGTCTGACTGAAAAGACTAACCCTCCACTTTCTAAGCCGCTCGGAGACTTGTTCAGATCAAACTATCACTGATTGCAGTGATAGTTTGTCTACTGGAGAGTGTCCCAGCTTTTTTGAATAGAGAGTTGTTTACATGTGACCTAGGTGAAGATCAGATTTTATGACCAGATTACTTAGAAAATACGATCATTCTTTGACTATGCTTCCACCCCAGGAGTTAACTATTTTGATCATTAGTGGATGTGCCATTGTCCTCCTCTTGAGATTTATGGTTTAGTTTTGTGTTTGGTGTTATAATCAGCTCAGATCTGGACCTGGATCTGATAGATCTGTGATGTATTTGATCAGAAACAAATGTAGACAAATGTTAGTATGTTCAGGAAGATTTATTGGGCTCATTTGTCACAGACACAAATACACCCAGTAAATGACTTGAATTAAAAAAAAAAACATTTTTTTTTTTTTTTCTCTTTCACAGATAAAAAAAAAACGTATGGCTTTTTTATATTTCCGACACAGACAACAGTTTTAAACAAAGACAGAACTTAATAAAACAAAACACTGTACTCATAAGCATTTATTAGAGCCACCATAACAAAGCACACCAAAAACATTCGAAAATGTAAATGTCAACGGAATTCAGTAAACCAAATCGGAGCACATTCGATTATATAGGTTCACCAAAAAGTGGCTAAGGAGTATATGTTGGAGGACGCAAGCACTGTGATGAGGTGCTGCCAAAGGCTGAACACTTATTTAAATGCACTATCTATTGATGGATGCAAGAGCCTAGACTTGCTTGAAGATTTTAGTGTTAATCCATCGGTCTTTGCTGAACCTAGATCTTGATCACAGTGTTACCATACTAATAATTTCTAATCCATTATTGTAGTAGCAGTAGCAGGCTCTCAGCATTTATACATTTCTTTACAAAAATATATGTCACTGAAACAACTAATGAATGTGGTCCTAAAGTCACCCTACAGCCAAAGCAAAACCAGTCAGATTGATCAGAGCAAAAAAAAAAAAAAACAGCATCTGATCTGTCTCATGTAGTCAGAAGCACAATATCTTTATTTTAAATGGTCTCTTTGGAATATTGAAGACAGTTGAGCTTCAAGTGCAAATCCAGCAAGTGATGATACATTAAGTGATAGTGTTTCATTTATTTTCTTTTATTTATGGGTAAATAAACTTAATTTAAACCAACACAGGGGTAATTTATTCTTGCAATATTGCAATTCTCTTTGTTTACACACTATGTTCAAAACACATGAAATAATTACCAAGATAACCCATTAGACAAACATGCAGTCATTTACACAAACGTCTGATATGACCACTAACCACCACCACTAACGAATGCAAAGCAAGATTTGGCCTTTGTTGGTGTGTTTGTGCACTTACAAATCACAGTTAAAAAATAAATAACAAAGCCTTTTATGATATGAAAATGCTATGGCAAAGATTTGGTTATGGTTAGGTTTAGACACCAAACCCACTCGGGTAAATTTAGGGCAAGATAATAGTTTAGGGTTAAAACAAGGTGTTGATCATTGTCATGTCAGGTCAATGTTATGTGGATAATGAATTCCACCTTTGCTCCTGTCACCACAGGAACATAAAATTTAGAGATTTTGATAAAAATACATCCCCTACAGGTTACAATAAAAGTAGCTATAGGTAATTTTTAGCTGCTTGAACAAATGACTATAAGGTTGTTTTTTTAGATGAGAGAATCCCAAGTAGTCTAATTTGTACTTTGTACATTCAGTCACTTCAGAAGTACCCAAGCCATTTCCCTTTTTTACACATTTTATAGTGGTGCACTGTAAAATTATTTTCCCACCAGTGTACTGACGAGAAAATACCTTAAATGTACTATGACAAACTTATAATAATAATTTGGTCTCACAGGAAATTGGAAGATCTCCTTATTTCCATTAAGCTGTACAAATCATGATGTACATGCATGATTCGAGATTTATCAAGTGTTATTACAATTTAACTGAACTCTCTTGGCTACATAACCACTGGACATGACAAAGTTTGTGCCTCCAGCCCTGAAAGCCATGTTCTATTTACTGCGTAAGCTTTCATCTATTCTGTGTTCTAATGCTCTCTGTTTTCTTTTAGCCCTGTTTTTCTTCAAGACTTAGTAGGATTTGACGATTGCTAAATTTAACAGTAACAATGCTGTATTATCTCAGATCACAGACCTCTGCAGTGATTATCATCTATCTTTGGGGAAAGTAAAATAATTTATCGGCGACACTCACTATTCACATTCAAGGTTTTTTACAACTTGGTTTTAGATAGTGGAGTTCCAGTCCACTTCACCTTCTGTTCGGGACTTTTATTTTGTAGCCCTTTTCCCCACTTCCTGTTCCCAGTTCATTCCACCAACTTCACCACTCATCATCGGTCATAATTGTCTAAACCTGTTCACCTGTTTCATATCTGTTCCTGACCTGTTCTGTTTATGTGCACACTTCGATTTACATCGGTTTCTAGTCTGCCCTGGGACATACACTTTGTATATGACCTGCTCAGTTACTGCCCACTTTTAAGTTACTCGTTTAATTGGTTTGCATCTGTTCTTTTGTCTGCGCTCCATGTTGATGATTCTTTAGTTATTCTAGACTGGGTTCGAGTTTATCCTTAGTTGGTCCAGCCTATTCCTTAGTTTATGTATTTGTGTTCCACGTGCGGATTCTGACTTTAAGTTGACGTTATTCTCTAAAGTCTGGTTTTTGGTATTTCTTTTGATACTTCAGTCTTACTGCCCTAGTTGCTCCCTGTGTGTGTGTTTTTTTTTAAAGATAGTATTGTTTGTGTCTTCTGATTCAGGTTCACCCTTGCTAAGTTTCTTACTGCCAGTTTCTTGATTCTTATCAGTCACTATCGTCTTTTGACATGCCTGTCTCTGGTCTCCTTCTCGAGTGAGTTTTTGTTATATTGTTCTTTCCCTTGTCTTCTATTTAAAGTTCTCTTGTTTTACCACATTCCCTCTCTCTGTGTTTACTCTTGGGTCTGTTCTCATACACAAATCTTGACACAGTCCTTATTGAATTTGTTCACTTTTTAATCCAAAGCATCTCATGTTTTTAACTTTAAAGTGGGACCAACTTATTGGCAGGGAGGTGTACTTGTTTGTCACTAGTCTTAGGAGAAAACCCTCCGCTCCTAATGCTACATCCAGTGACCTATAACATCAAAGTGAAGACATGTTTTTAGAAAATGTATTAAAAATCTGGTATTGGTCGATGCTTTGCTTACATGGGTGTTAAGTAGTAGATTTCAAAAGCTTCCAAAGTATTACATTTGTTTTTATTTTATGGTTTATTGTGTGTAGACCATTAGTAATGTGAGTAAATTAGCAACACAGTAAAATGTGCATAAAGTGTAAAGGTGTGAATACTTCAGAATATTCAACTTTGAAATATTTCAGAAGCTTTGTAAGGTTTTAGGAGCAGTTCTGTTTTTTGGACAAAGTGGGGAAAAAAAAGTCACAGCCACAAGATTGACATCAATCTTTACACCTAACTGTAGGCTTGAAACATATATCTTGTATGATGTTAGATTTACTTTAAAATAGTCACATGTATGGTTGAATTAAGTCATCATATTATTAAATGCATCAAGTAAAAATAATGATTTCTTCCACAACATAGTGCAATAATATTATTCACTTTAGAACATAAAAAAAGCATCAATGGAAAATGAGGGAAAGGTGAAACAATTGTATGTTTGATGATTAAAATGGAAAGTGAGCAACATTTATACACTCTACAGACCAAATGATATGAAACACGGAGTTGTTAATATGTTATCATGATTTATTCCAAATACATCCCTCCAAAACTCCAGGTCATGTACCTCTAGACTGAAAAGTAAACTTTTACTCCTGATATATTATGTCAGTGTAAGTCAAGCCAAATGAGAATGTGTTTTCCCTGTAATTAAAAACTCGAGTACTGGAAAAGGTGATTGTACTCATGCAAAACACAGAGCTCGGGAAACACACCGTTGCATGTCAGTACAGAAATTAGTAGTTGTATTACCTCTGCATTATTCAATGATGTTAAGCCTGTATTAGTTTGAGACAAGATGTTGAAAACTGCTGTAAAATGGTGCAGTAAAAACTATCACATGCCATCTTTTAAGATGTGGTTAGTTTCCAATCATCGGAATTCCAGTTCATTCCATGGTTCTGGTTTTGTCATTTCCTCAGAACAAAGTTGCACAAAATCATGCATCAGACAACTAGTAGCAGAGGATGTGATAAGGTAAAGCATGTGATTTAAAGGAAGTATTCCAGATTTTCAGTACAACACTGAGGTACTTAAATTCACATGGTCTTTGTCGCTATAACTGTTAATGTTCTGCACAGATGCCTCATTGCACTTCACCACACACTCTGTTTAGAATTTGTTGTCACTATATAAATCTGGTATTCCATGCAAAGTGCATGCATGGGAAATGAAACTTCAATGATAAATTTCCTTCTGTTTTTCTTTCTCTAGTAGCCGACTGCACAGGCATTGCAGGCAGTAGTCCCCTGTGTTGATTGTTTAACATTTACATTTTTTTTTTTATTTAGCATGTAGGTGTAACAAGGACGGTGCATGGTGACCACCATTTCTTACAGTATGGTCACCATCATATGTGTGAAGTGTGACAAAGCATTTGTGCAGAGACAAAACAGAATAGCAACCAATTTTGTACAATAATGTACAAATAGTCCCCTTCAAAACAACAAGGTCAATTCATTTGTTCTTGCTGTACAATGAAGACACATGGATTTCCAGAGAGTCTGAGAAAATAAGGTAAAAAGAGGCATTGGACAAGAATTTGGCACAGCCAAAGTGGAGCGTCCGGAAAAGAAACCACTTATGTGTGCAGGACACATGCACATACAATTTATCCAGATGCTGAGACCAAAAAAAAAGTGTTTTTAATGGAACAGACATTTAGTCTTACTGTGTGTTCCAGTATCTATAATCATTTAAAATATAGGTGAGCTGATACGAAAGATGCTATGATGGTTGCATCTATCTAGATGGAAATACTGGGAGATTCAAGGAGTAATATTAAAACTCATATTTTTAGATCCTAAATACAAATGTCAGTGTACAGCAGAAACTGAATTGGCCTCATCCTTCCAATACTTGTATAGTATAAACACCTCAATATTGTATTAAGACAAGCTTGAAAAATCCTGAAACATTCTTTTTAAACTTTAGGTAGGATTTACACAAAAATAGCATTATTACTTACTCTCATCATTTTCAGTATTCTGTGATTGATCATAATTTTTTCAGTCACATTTTCTTGAAGTGGAGTAAATATTTAAAACACTGAAACCTCGAACTGCTCCACCTGCCGTCCTGAGTGGAACAATATCGCCACCCCTCTGGAACTTGTATAAAAAGAAAATGATTTGCATGGAAAAAGGATCTCACATGACCTCACTGGAGGACTTTGTCTCTTGTGTCGGGTAGTTTGAGGGCTACAAAGCCACCGCACACCAGCGCAGTGAAGGAGAGCAGGATGGGGACGATGTTGGTGATGCCCACAAAGCTGGTGAAGATAGAGCTGCCAAGGACCGCCGCCAGCTTACACAGAGCATTCAGCACACCAAATGCAGTGGCCCTGAGAAAAAGTCAATTGAGAGGTGTCATTTGAGACATGCAGTAGAAAGATAAGGAATGTCATCAACACAGGTGCAACAATAAATTTTAGAAACCTTTTAGAAGCAGGGTACAGCTCCACAGTTACCACCTCAATGCCATTCCATGCAGCTACACTGACACCACAGAACAAACACTGCAGGGCGATGATCGCTGACTGGCTGGAGCTCAGAAACAGGAAGAATGTACAGCCTGACGAAATGAGCATGGAGCCACCTAGGGACATGACAGAATTTCCTATACATTATTCAGCCCAACCACAGATGAAAAATATGGACAAACATCATGTTACCTGTCCTAAAAATCTGTAAACATAAAACATTAACATCATCAATCAAACTCCCAGAAATCACCTATGATCTTGATCCTGCCAATTTTGTCCATGAAGAGGGCTGAGATGATATTGCCCGGCAACACAGCTAGACTGCCCAAGAAGCTGACCAGGTAAATGAGAACGTCGTTCTCCTCAACGGTGTCCAGGTGGCAGCCTTGTTTGTTGTGCATAAAGGTCGCGTTCTCCATTTTACAGTCAATGAACTTCTCCTCCCACAGGTCTACAGAGAACACGAAAACTATGAATCTAAAAGGAAACTGACAGTATGGGTAAGCCTGGCAAATAACACCATGGTGGGTCCACCCTGGCCTCCAGTCTATCTCAGGGCCAAATCGGAGACACATACACAGACACAACCATTCACACTAACACTCACACCTACGAAGATTTTTGAATCACCATTGAGAATTTGAGGTGAGATCCTGCCAGTGACTATAAGCAAAAGTTCATAGGTTGTGTTTGAGCCTTATACTGGCACTTGAATACAGCAATGATTTTGACTCCCTGGTCAGTGTACTAGCAACAGTATATACTTTATCTATGAAGGTGATAATAAACCACTCTCAGGTAGCAGTGCTAAACACTCCACCACTGTACTGCCCTTCAGTGATACAGATGTGGTAAAATAAATAATAGGAACCCTTCTTAAAGATTGTGATGTTCATCCTTCTAAACAATGCAGGAAATACAACTTACAATTAGTACGTTTTACAGCTTCTTATTTATTGCATGCTGGTAATAACTAATACCAGAGGAGCTGTGCAGAGTGAGGTGGAGTATGGCAGACAGTACTAGCTCAGGTTGGATACTGTAGCTTTAACCTTTTAAGAATAGAATATTTTAACAACTTTTAAATTTTGTCTAAATCAATAGAAAGATGCCTATATAAACAATAAAACAGTTAAGTGATCAAAAACACACAGTACAGTCTAAACCTTTGAATACATTTTTGCACAAACTTCTGTCCCGTCACCTACAATGATCAAGTTTTAATGCAGATAAGAGTTGTATCTACCCTTTTTGATCAGTCACATGTCAGTCACACAAACCAGTCTGCATGCACAAGTGAAAACACAATTAATGTTAACTTAAAACTTTATAGAAAATTAAGAAGTAGATGTATGTACTGATATTTCCATAATACAGTATAGATGACGTATAGATGTTTAATACTTTCTTCTGTTCTGAAAAGAGAAACAAGCTCCATGCCAGTATGTTAGACCACAATATACAGTCGCAAGAAACAGTAATGGCACTGTTAGCAATTTCCAAGTTTTCTTGTTAAACTGGCCATGTGAAATGTGATCTGATCCTTACCAAAGTCACTAGTATTACCACACACAACACTGAACAACACTGCAGCACACCTGGAGTCCACCTTAAAAATCCACAACACAAATGATTTCCTAAATTCATCAAGATGCCCTACAGGATAATGCCAGGGTAGCTAATTGAAAGCTGAAGTTAAGAACAAGGTGATTATAATAAAACATTATAACAAAAAATCCACCTTTTGGAGTGGCCTAGTCAGAGCCCAGACCTAAAACAAATAGAGATGTTTGTGGAATGACCCCAAGATGTTCACACCGGACATCCTAAGAATATGGCTGAGCTGAAGCAGTTGTGTAAGGAGGGATGGTCTAAGAGTCCTCCTGAATATTGTGCAGGGTTAATCCACAGCTATTGCAAGCATTTGCTTAAGGTCATTGCTGTTAAAGCTGGTTCAACCAGATATAACACACTATTGCCATTACTTTTTCTACTTAAACTTTGTATATTTAATAGGTGTGTTCAATAAAGACATGAAAGATCATGACTATGTGTGTTTTATCAGCTTAGAAATATTGCGGGTTGAGAGTTTGGTGAAGATCAGGTCACATTCCATGAACAATTTATGCAGAAAATGAGGGAATTGCAAATAGTGCCTTTACTTTTTCTTATGATGATAACATCAGACTTTTTGATGTTTAAATGCATAAGGAACAATCTTCTGACTCCTTTGTTTCTGATAAGCACTCACTAACCAATTGGCACAATAGTGATACCTGTTCGCTGATGTTGTTTTCACAGAGACCCCATTTGGGAACTAACATGGATGAAGTTCAAATGTTTTTTGGATTTTTCTGATTAATGTGATCCTACAGTGTGTAGTGATGGGCTGGAATGTGTTCCTGTTATTAAAACATTTTCTGTAATTCTTTTAAATGTCTGGTTTTGCTGATCTTACCTGTGTTATAGAAGACAGTGGAGCGAATGGTACAGTTCTCAAACACTGTGTTAGTGGACCTGATGTCCTCAAAGTAGCAGTCTTCAAATAGTGAGTCTTCAAACCTCATTGACTTCATTTCTATATTGATGAATCTATAGGGGATGACAGACACAAACGCACACACACACTTATACAAGCTGGTTGTAGTTGTGAAATGTTTCTACCCAATAAGTCCAGTTTACATAATTCAATCTTTGGATAACCAGACCTGGATGACAGAGAATCTTCATTTAAGTTGTCTTTATATTTTCATCACATTAGAATTGTGTTGAAGTTGCAAAAAAGTGAGTTTAAAACATTTTAAATAATTTTGCAAATGTGCCACCCTATTTTGAGCAAGTACCCCAGTTGGGCCACCCCAACAACAAATCTTGTAAGTCTATGTACTTCAGTGGCTAAAATAAAAAAACAGACGTGGTCTCAGACCTCAAAGAGCCCCCTCTATGCAAACCTTTGAGTTCCATTTTTATGAACAGTTTATGGAGGTGCCAGGTCTAAATGCACCAAACAGACAATTTCAGCAATCTTACAAGTTTATTAAAAGACTTACTTGTCACGGATGTATTCTCCTTCCTTATGGATCTGGTTCTCCAAAGTAAAGTTAAAATGGAAGTTCTCCACTCGTTCTTTATAGAAAACCTATAAGGGAACGAATCAACAATAATCGCTTTTAAAGTCCAGCTGAAATTAAATTGCTCGTTTATTTCCATACAACCAATGAAATCTGAAAGCAGTAACATCCGTGTTCTAGCAGAGCGAATGGTCAAAGTAAACTAAAAAAATTAGACGTACAGTAGCTTTTATCTAAACTTCTTTATACATGTCCTGCACCTGCAGCTTGTTAAATGAGCCACCAATCATTGAGGAAAAGTGAACTGCTATTGTGGAAAACACAACGGCCCAGGGGCCCAATATGCCAGGGAGCACATGGACCACAGTGACTCAAGTATTTGTTCATGTTTCTTGTTTAATAAAATGATGCCAAATTACCACAAGCAAATGCAGAACAACCAAAAACATGAGTAGAACCTATCAATAACACACACCCTGTGTACACAAATCAGTTAGTGTACAAAATGAAATGTGATTTTGTGATTATGAGTTGTAAATGTTCTTCACTGTACCTTGACCTTGGATTGGTACTCCTCATACTGAAGGTGTTTGATCATGTCAGGGAACCAAACAGAGAGACCATAGTAACTGGAACAAAATTTAAATAGAGATAATCAATGAAAGGTGCAGAAAACAACCAGAACATAACTTTACTCCACACAGAATGACTGCAGACGATGTTTTCTCCTTGACTTAGATTTTTGCTTGCCTTGTACCTCACTTGTAAGTCGCTTTGGATAAAAGCATCTGCTAAATGACTAAATGTAAATATAAACACACATTTCTATATACAAATTTGTCCCCATCCGGATCCTGTATGAATAATTACTCAGGTTTTTCAGTGAGGTGATTGGTCTGTGTTCAGACTGTTGACAGGTTTTGATCTAATCCTCTAAAGTTTACCTGCTCGATAGCAAGTAAGCCATGCAGTATGAGTTACAATGCTGAAAAAGGCTCGTGGCACCTAAGCTAAGCTGAAAGAGATCAGGTCACCCTACAGATCTCACTTTGTAGGACCGACCACAGGTCCATTTAGCTCTGATTGTGCTCTGAAGATTGTCCTGCTTTTTTAAAAGCGTCTACTCAGGATGCAGGCATTTTTCATATCTTGATATGTTATCACGAATATCAAATTAATAAAAATCCTTAAAACTGCTTATACTATTCCAATATCTTCTAACATCCTTCTATAGTATATAGTAATATAGTGACTTAGGTTCTGTCCAATCAAAAGAAAGAAATGTCCTTAACTTTTCTAAATTCTAAAAATTTGTATTTAGTGAAGGTTTGAGGTTTTCTTATTTGTTCTTGTGTATTGTAAAATGTGTCTTTTGATGCCATGTTTATGTTCTCTGCACCTCTTTGCTTAATGACCAGCCGTCTAAGACAGCTACCATGTAATAACAACATGCCTGTTTTAAATCATATCATTCCCTTTTGTGTCTACCCATTATTTCTATCACACTCCTGATCGACCTGGATGTTGGTGTAAAACATGGTGACATGAACTCACCTGAAAGCCATGCAGAACCAGATGATGGCCATGAAAAGTGTAGCAAACCTCAACTCTGCAGACAGTAGAGACACTACGTTCTTCAACACCTAGTAGCGAGCAAGAACAAAGACCAAAATCATATGATTCAGCTTCACAATATCATTCCAAAATAAGGATATTTGTTAGTTATTCAGATTTTAACATTAGTAGAATGATAACCTCTACAAAAAAGGCACCCAATAAACATACTTCTTCAAATGCTTAATTAAAATAAGTGCACATATAGTAGAACAGACACAAGACATTAAATGTATCTTATTTAAAATAAGGGTTTCCACTCTTTTCAACACAATATTTTGTCTTTTTCAGCAGGCTAGTCTGTCAGATGGTGATAAAGCTCTTGACTACCAAGTACCTAGTACCAGAGGTCTAATTTAATGTGCATAGCAATGTTTTAGACACTTATGATGTCTAGAATGTATTTGTATTAAAAACTATGATGATCAGCCATGAAAACCACTTGCTTAATATTGTGTAGGTTCCATTTATGCGACCAAAACTGATCTGACTCACTGAGGCACAGGACACACCTGAACACATCTGATCCAGGTAATCACAAGATCACACCATATATCACGCCATAATGAAATCGTATGAAGGTAAATAATCAGCATCGGTAATATGATGTATCATATTTAGGTTTTGTCATCTCTTTAGGCAGTATCACCATGGGCCAAAAATTACATGCACAGTTTCTGAATGGCCACCCGAGACTCTATAAAAATGTTTCTTAAGCAAAGGGGGTTTCACATGGATGGGTGTATTGAGTTGAGAACATCTCCGGAGTTGTTGATCTTTAGAACAATGTAGGACAAATATCCTCCTTCCTCAGACATGCTGCTCTGAGGCTTTGGTTTCACCACAGTCTTAATCACAAGTTGCCAGCTCCAGTATCAGTATATGACGTGTGTGGCTACATACCAGTTTACAGAGTGATAGTGAGCGTACAGCCCAGCGCTGTACAGCTGTTCCTGTAGCACTCTGAATCTCAATAAATTCATCCTCTGCTGTCTTGGGAGCCTTGATTTGAGTCACCTGAGGACATAAAAGAGTTGGAAATTTGTAAAAGTGTCTGTTTTGTGTCTAGGAAGCTTCTACTGAAAATAACATTTTTAACGTCAGCAAGAGCTTTTGTCATTTGGCTGACACTTTTAAACTCTCGCTTTCATCCTGTCTGTTTTCCTGAAATCCCACTAGAACCCTTTGTTTCCCTCCCTTCCTTCAAATAAGAAAAATAAATAAAAAAAATCGGATCTTGTCAGATATTTAAAAATACCATCACTTGCATGTGAGACTTGCACAATCAGGAGCTACACTAATTTCCTAGGTTTGTCAGAAATAGTATGATACTCAAAATGTGTGAGAAAGAAACGGTGAGGGAGGTAACAATGTCTTCTTATACAACCCTAATTTTATTTTAAATATAATAGAAACTAAAATCTTTGATTAGTTAATTTGCTTAAACTTTTACTTATCTGACAAAAGTACTATAAAAACATTCTGTGTATTCAATGACCAATTTCATTGTATTGAGTTTAATTTAGAGTTTAATGAATGCAGTACACAAAAGGTTTGGATGCAGATGTGTTTATCGTTGTGGTACATCATCTTTTAATGATGGTTTTGGAACTGAGGATCCTGATTGTGAAATATTTGCCAATTCTTACTGGATGCAAAACTTCAGCTGCTCAACAGTCTGTGGTCACAGTCTGATCTTCCTTTTGATAATGCACTATACAATTTCAGTAAGGGACCACCACCCTAACTGCGTATACATTGCATTTAATTCATTATTAGATTCCATTGGTTTTTCCCAAAATGTAAATAAACCCACTCGCTGTTTTAGTCACACGTTAGACCTTGTCCTTACGTATGGAATTGAAGCGGATAATTTAACAGTATTTCCTCACAACTCTCTCCTGTCTGACCATTTTCTAATAACATTTGAATTTACAATAACAGACTAAACAGCAGTTAGGAAACAATTCCACTACAGCAGGTGCTTAAGTAAAAAAGCTGTAAACAAATTTAAAGAAATGATTCTTTTGTCATTTGCTTAACCATATGTCAATACAATGGAAAGAAGCCACCTTAATGTTACTCCTGCACAAGTTGATTATCTTGTTGACAATTCTGCAGCCTCACTACGTTCAATACTTGATAGTGTTGCTTTAGAAGGCAGTAAACCAGAAGAGGTGATCTCCATGGTATAGTTCGCAAACATGCAACTTAATACAGGCAACACAAAAGTTAGAAAGGAAGTGGCGTTCCAGAAATTTAGAAGAATCTCAATTAGCCTGGAAAAACACTTTAAAAATGTACAAAAGGAAATGTGCATTAGAAATATTCACACAATATTATACACACCACTTTACACCACTTTACTTTAATCTGAATAATGTATTCGTTTCATTACATTTGATAATTGCATGTACTCACAGTAAAGACTTTTTCTGGCTGTCCTTTAGCCCTCCAGTTAGTGTCATGGACCTGCTTCAGAATCATCCAAGCTTCATCGTGTTTGGCATTCTGTCCAACATACAGGCAAACACTTACAGGCATTCACACACTGTAAAAACAGCCTTGTATTAGCAATTTCATCACCATTAACATACAGTATTAATAGTATTTGAGATGCATGCATTTGACTCTACTCCTTAATACTAATAGAGTTAGAAGCAGCTAGCACTGCACTTTCTGCTTATACATGCAAACCCACCACAGTACAGTGCAGGAAAAAACTACAAATCAAATTTAATGAAGCACACAGAATGACTTACACAATGATATGTGTGTTAGTCCTTTTCTCCAAAGTGTTACAGCAGATGTTTGGTGGAAACATGCCTGCAGTCTTACCTCCAGGAGGAAGCGAGGGCTCTCCGGCATGAAGGTAAGTCCAACCAAAGAGGCAATCGCAGGAAGAGCTGCGACCAGGACAAACACCCGCCAGCTGTGGAACTGAAACTCTGTGCCCATACTGAACCCCCAACCTGTAGAAACACACACACACACACAAATAAAAAAACCTTAAACCTCACCTTTTAAGGCTGGCTTTTATTAAAATTATTTTATACATTTCTATAAATCAATTGCCTTTGTTTTATTTTGTTTACATGTTTTATCTTATATTTTTCTTTATTCTCTTGTGTTGTTTACCATCTCATGTTTTATCATGATCTATATTTTCATCCAAATTAGTTTTTTTTATCATGTTCAATTGATTACATTCCTTTTTTTTAATAATAAAATGTTTTATGTTTTTCATATTTGTATTATACTTTTTAATGTCATGTGTTTTTGTCATATATATATTTTTTTTTTTCCCTAGTCCTTATTTTTTTATGCTTTATTGCTCTGTGTTATATATGTTTCTGAATGTTAGAATTATCTGTAAATCATTTTAACTTGCATTAACCTATGCCTAAGGTGCTATATGAATAAAGTCAGTTAGATTGATGTTAAAACATAACAATGTTTTTACGAAACTGTTAAATTCCTTGATATTCAGCATATCACAGTGAGATAAGACAATAATCAAGGCACCATATAGTGCAGCACTATAGTTATAAATTACAATATTAGTCAAGAAATGTCAAGTCATTGTCACGATCTGGCCCTCAGTTACACTTCCTCCCTTTGGACTTTTATTTTGTAGCCCCGCTTCCTGTTCCTAGTCCTTTCTCTAAGCTTTACTGTTCATTATCCCTCATTGTTTGCACCTGTTCCCCTTACTATTTAGGTCCAGCTTTCCCCGCAGTTCCCTGCTAGATCTTCATCTCACTCCCTGCTTACATACTGAACTCTTGATTTACCTGGCCCGAGCAATCCTGGCTCACTTGACTTGGACTCTAGTCCCAAGCAACTTTTGGTCTAAGGTTTGGTGTATTTCTGTTTCTTAGTCTCGTTAGTCTTTTTCCGTGTATTCATTTTGGTTTAGTTTCACATCCGTGTCTGATTTTATTCCTGAGCCGTATTGCTAGTGTTTTTTTTTTGGTTTACATTTGGGTCCTTCTTGGTACAAATTGTAACAGTCCTAGTGAAGAGGCAGATCCAGTAATGACAAAACTTTCAATATACCACAAATTTTTGTTATTTCCAACACAAGTAAATGTGTTCTTGAAATTTGTAATGGTTCAAATAAATGAAGAAATTAATATAATCACATCAAAATACTGCGGCTGAAGAAAGTCTTAACATTATCACCATCACCATGGTGATGGTGATAATGTTAAATCTTTCTCAAGACAATTTTTTTTTTTTTAGTTAGATGGTATAAGATTAAGTTGTTTGGCCACAATAATCAAAACTATGTTTGGAGAAGTAAAAGTGAGAGATTTGACCCCAGGAAGCATCATGTCCCAGAGTGCAAAGAACCACTCTGTACAGTATTCTGTCTTAACTGTCTGTATTTAAGTTCTTACCATATCTTGGTATGATGCCCCAGGCAGTGAAGGAAGCGTAGATCCCACCCGTCATCCAGAACATACACAACCAGGACAGATGCTCACCTCTCTTGTTCATCTGAAGAAACTCTGAGAAGTATGAGTACACGATCGGCACTGTACCACCAATGCTGACAGGAGGGTAATAGAGAAAGGGAGAAATTTGTAGTTGTAAATTCAACTAATAATTGAAAAATACAGCAACAGAATAAAAGCTGTAAATCAACTTTGATTAATGAAGCTTTAATTACAATGTAAGAGGAAATTGATTTCAGATATAATGAAGGCCAGATTTGGTGTGGAAGTCATGATTCAATTCAACTTTATTTATCATAATTATAAGTCATCTCAAGGCACTTTTCAGAACAAAATTTAAATAAAAATGTACAGTGAAAACTCAACAATTCCCCCTTGAGCAAGCCACAGGCAACAGTGGAGAGGAAAAACTCCCTTTAATGGAAGAAACCTCCAGCAGAGCAAGGCTCAGGGTGGGCGGCCATCTGCCTTGACCGTTTGGGGTGAGTGGAAAGTGAAGAGAGAAAAGGAAAAAGAGCAACAAAAAGCAACAACAACACATTGGGCAGGTTGGTAGGACCAGTAGCTGCACACTGGAAAACACACAGAGAGAGGGAGAGAAAGAGAAGGAGAAAGACAACTACGGGAGAAAGAACACACAAAGTTAATGTCCTACAGTGGTGACAAATAAATGTGGGGTAAGAGGAGAAAGTGATGAGAGGAAGCTCAGTGCATTGGGGGGGGGGTATCATAACCCTATAGCAGCATAACTATAATTAACTATAAGCTCTGCCTCCCGTTCTAGCTTTGGAAATTTTGAGAAGCTGGGATTCACATGTTTAATTTGGCATGTGTTTTACGTCGGATGCCCTTCCTAACGCAATGCTCTGCATTTATCCAGACTTTGAAATGGCTCAAGAAGACACTGGCTTTTGCCTCCTTGTGGTTGCATTTTTTAGATCTAATTAAGGTGCCCCTTAGTTTCTTTTACCAGATAAAAGTATTAAAACAATACAACTACATCATGACGTAGGCGGTAGATATCTTATACACAGCAGAGAGGGCATGCACAGGGCTTGCCTCAGAGTTCTATCCAGCAGTGCTGTGCAAACTTTTAGTGCTTTAGTATCACTTTCACTTTATGACCTTATTTCTGAGTCACTGTGGTTCCCAAAGGACTCCAGTTTTTCTGAGATGGATCTCTGCTGTGTCACTGGAACGAAACACTAACCAAACTGTATGTAGGTACAAGGCAATGAAATGCAATGAAATTTCTTCTACAATCTCAATATTAACAAGCTGCAATAATAACTCAGCATTCAGTGATATTTAAATTTACATTTTACATTTGCATTTAGTCCTTTAGCAGATGCTTTTATCCAAAGCGACTTACAAGTGAGGTACAAGGCAGCAAAAATATTTATGATGGCTTTGAAAAAACAGTTTAATAAAAATGATGCTGCATAAGAGATGTTACACACGAGCAGTAAAAATGACAAACTCTAGTACTCTAGACTCTGTCCCAGCTGCCATAGGGTGAGAGGCACGGTCCACCCTGGACAGATCTCCAGTTTATCTCATCTCACTCACATTCATACCTGCGAGCAATTTAGAGTCATCAGTTAACATGTGTGTCTTTGGACTGTGGGAAGAAATCGGAGTATCCAGAGGAAACACACACAGAAACATCAGGGAATCAAACCAGGGACCTTTTAATTATAATTTTTTTATACACTCCTTGACCATATTTGTTACTTCAGATGATGAAGGAACATTTGTACTAGCTGAATGTGCAATGCTATTATGTTAAGTTTAAGGTTTATATAAGGGATTCAAACTTAATGCTAAAAAGAACATAATAAAAATTCATATTCAGCTCGTAGAAACAGTTTTTAAAATATTTAAAAAATGTTATGCCTTAATAGCAAAGCTGAGAAATGTTGATGCTAATGGAACATTGTTGGATGTCAGAACTACTGAGAATGGAAACCCACAGGGCAGTGTTTTTGGCCACCTTTTCTTTTCACTGTACAATAGTCACTTAAAGTCACTGTGATTTTGTGATGCTTTTATACGCAGATGATTAGCTTAGCTTTTACTAGTGTCTCATACAGACATTAGGGAAATTACTAGTTCAACTTGTGTTACGTATTTGAGATGTGAACTGGAAAAATTTGACTGTAACAACTAAATCAATGATTTCAAGTTTTTAAGTTACTTAACATCCAACTTAAATATAGCTATAGTATGAGAATCAAGCACAATAATCCTGTTTCTGAGCTCTGCAGGCAGTTTCTTTGACCTCGTGGCTTTTGCTCTGATATATATCATATGGTATGCGTTGTTAGTTGTGTAGTTTTCTGTAGAGAAGTGTGTTCCTATCCAAACTATGTGCAGTCAATTTAATTTACCACAGATGGACTCGACTCGAAGTGTAAAACATATCGGTTATGACGAGAAATCTGAGGCCTTTTTAAGTGTTGTTGCAAACACTTACATGTACATGTAATATGTATTTTAGTTTTGGAGTTTTAATACATTTTTAGACATTCTGTTTTTCCTTTGTTATTATGAGGTACTGACTGTAGATTAATGAGAAAAAACGAATTTAACAAAAAAAGGAAAAAAGTTAATTGGGTGTGATAACTTTTTGAATGATCTGGCTGGACTTTGTCTCCTGGTATGAAGAACTATCAGTTTCTAAATGATTTAAAGCAGACAGTAATATGCATGGGGAGCTTCAATGAGCTGAATATGTAGGTGTACATTTACTGCGAGCATCCTTCTCAAGCATAGACGACCTTTTGTCAATGCATTTCTTATGACTTATTACTGATACGAGATGCAAAGATAATTTAAAAAATTGACAAAATGCTTTATGTTAGAATGTTTTATAAATATTACTTTTATAAATATTAATTATTTTGTTTCTATGATAATGTGATGAAAATGGTTAAAATGGAAGCAAAGGATCTATCAACTGACTGAAAGAAGTGAATGTGTTGGTGAGAGTTACCCAATGCCAGACAGCAGCCTAAAGAAGACGAAGAAGCCATAGCCCTGGGCGAACGAAGAGAGGAAGGCAAAGACACAGTTTATAGCTAGCGCCACAATCAGACAGCGCCGACGGCCAACCTTGTCCGCCAGACCACCCCACAAGAATGCTCCCACCATCATGCTCAGAAAGACAATCAGACCTGTACAGAGAAAGAGGAACAGAAATAGTCTTAAAAACTCTTAATATTATAAGACAAGATTTCTTTCCAAGTCAATAAAAGTGTATGAAAATATAACTAATATAATTAAACCAAGTAAACACATGTTTGAGTTTTGCTCATGCTTATGTGTGAGCTTAATGCTTCTGGAACCTCATTTATCAACCAGGTGCGCCATTTGCACACAGAATCAGATTAATACATTTCTACTAGTGTTTGAAAATGTGTGTACATTTAGAACTTCTACAGACCAGCATAATCCCTGTGATATTTTTTATATTTAATATGAGATCATTTGAAAACAAACATTAAAAATACTTTTAATACATTCATTTTGTCTTATTTCAAATTTAGTGCAACACAAGCTGGTGTGCTGTCACTATAATCTATTTTGGTTATTTATTGTGTGATTTGAAAACGAATGGTGGCCAATTGGTGCAAATCACAATAATATTGAACAATACACATCAACATTTCAAATAACACATCAATGCACTGGTAATTTACCAAAGAGATCTATGACAAAGACCAATGAGGATGAGTCATGATCTGGACTATGAAGATGCTGCAAGTGCATTTTAAAGTCTATTGTAAAATAACACAAAATGGTCATATCTCGTCTTGATTACTGCAACGCTTTGTTAATGGGATTACTGG
Source organism: Channa maculata (assembly GCA_020496755.1). NCBI lineage: Eukaryota > Metazoa > Chordata > Actinopteri > Anabantiformes > Channidae > Channa > Channa maculata. The sequence continues at coordinate 15,889,846 of CM035601.1, read as the reverse complement.
TATCCACAATCAAACCCTTGCAGATGATCCAAAACGCAGCAGCTCGTCTCATTTTTATTCAGCCAAAAAGGACCCATGTCACACCACTCTTTAAGTCTCTACAGTGGCTTCATGTAGTTGCTCACATCAGGTTCAAAGCTCTGTCTCTTGCTTACAGGGTGGTTAACTCAACAGCTCCTGCTTACCTCAACTCACTCATTCAAGTCTACAATCCTTCCCGCCTGCTGCGGTCTGCCAACAAACGATGTCTGGTGGTCCCAGCACCGCACAGAAGACACCAAGCAAAACTCTTCACCGCAATGATCCCACGATGGTGGAACGAGCTACCAAACTCTGCACGCTCAGCAAACTCACTTCCACTATTAAAAAAACTGCTGAAAACAGAACTCTTCCTATGCACTTAAATCTATTAAAAAAAAAAACCAACTACTTTTCTGCTCCTTCTCGCACTTGCATCTTGTCAAATGTGAACACTTGTCTGATAGGACTTTGCTTTGTAGTTTTCACCTTGACTTAGATTCTTGCTTGCCTTGTACCTCACTTGTAAGTCATAAATAAATGTAAATGAAAAATAATTGACCTTGCAGATAATGAAAAGTTAATGGTTGCTAGAAAACTGAATTTAACAAGCAAAAGACAAAAAATAATTGTCATTGTTATTCTGTTGGGTGTGCTGTACCTAAAAACTCTGCTAAAAGCTAGACAGTGGCATAGAGCTCCCGCTTTTAAAACCAGGCCTTACTAAGTAAAAAAGCAAGGTCAGAATGTCTGGGAGGAAAGGTGGCAAACCTGTGTGGGACTATTTCAATCAGTGGTGAAACTGATTGTCTATGAGAAAATATATAGTCAGACCACATAGTCTGTCTGTGTCAGACTCTGTTTGTGTCACCTTCAAAAGGAAAACACACATTGATGAAAAAAGATGCAGAGAAAGAGCAGAGAGGGGAAACATTTTAATCCAGCAGCAGCAGTAAAGATCATACCAGTAGATGAGAAGCTCCAGTCACTATGGTAAAATTCACGCATCACTCTGTTCATAAGACTGGTAGGATAATCCACCCTGGTGTCAGACAAGCTTTTATAGAATTTGATGCTGCACTTCATGTGAAATTTAAAACTCACATTATTAAACAATATTACTGAAAATGCAAAAATCAACAAGTGTTTATTTTGTGCGTATATTTAATACACAAAAAAGTCACATTATTTATGTCTGTTCACAAAATGGCCTAATTGGTAAAAATATTTCCATCACTGCCTTTTACAATAAAATTTGACAATCTTAATACAATGCACTATAGTGTCTGTGTTAATAAAGTGCACTGTTGAAATTTCCTGATCCGTAGATTAATTTTTAGACCACACTTCGAATACTTTTGTCATAAACGTACTAAAACCAAAAGTAAAAAAAAAAAAAAATAAAACAAAATAGAAATGGGTCCATGAAATAAAATCGGAATTTTAATTAATAAAAAACACTGATAAAACTATGAAAATAAAAAGGAAATTCAGGTTGAAAATAATATATTATAATAATTGAAAATAACACAAAAACTAATTCTAAAAAAATAATTCTGTCAATATTCTTGTTTTTATTGAAACTATGGCCAGGGCTATCTTTGAACCTTGACCACATTAGCATGAGGAGAAAAGACCCCTAAACCTAGCAAAGTCAAATTATAATCTTTTCCTCACCTTAACAGCACAGCATTTTCCTAAAGCAAACCAATTGTTTTTGCACCTAAACCCAAACATCAAATTCAAATTTTACAACAGATTTTTCTAGTGAGTGGGCTATGAAAAAATATTGTACTCCCTCCTGATTAAGCAAGCTGAGCACACGCAAGACATACATTTAAAATTATTGTATTTATTGGGGCAAAGAATGTGATGAGATGAAATACCAACTAGGCCCATGGAAAATATATCTTCCCTCTTAGTTACGACATCCAGAAAACTACCAAACGCAAAACCATCAGTCTGGAAAGTGTTACAAAGCTATTTCTAAGGATTTTATTTTTAGTGAAAACAAAACACAGAATTCCCCAACGAGATCATCATACCTACTGTCAAGCATGATGGATGTATTTGTGATGCTGTGGGGAGGATTTGCTGCATCAGGATAAGGGTGACTTGCCTTAATTAAAGAAAACATGAATTCTGCTCTCTACCAGTGAGTCCTAAAGGTAAACTTTAGCTTATCAGTCTGTGAGCTGGAAATCAAATGTAGCTGGTTTATACATCAAGACAATGATCTCAAGTGTAAGAACCCCTTAATGGTTGAAAAAGAATAAAGTGTAGTGGAGTGGCCTAGTCAAATAGTTATGGACGGGCTTAGTCAAAGTCCAGACCTGAGGGGGTGGAAACTTTTTTGCATTGGTTATTTGAGTATTACGTTAACATTTTTTATCCTGCAACTTGCATTTTGTGTTTGGTCAGGTGGCCAATGTTTAATGTAGGATTTAGTTTGAAGATTTTAACCTGTAAATTACACAGTTAAATTATGCCCTGTTCTAGAAGGCATAGAAAGAAAATATTTTGTCATTTAATTTGGAGGATGTGCTTGATGTTTCCCACAGCTCAAGAATGCATTTGGTATTGATATTTTTGATGTTTAAGGAATGCACTGTTTTTGGGATCATACACCTGAGGGTATGAATCTTGTTAATCTGCCTTTTGCTTAATTACATGTGTGGTTCTAAAAATAAAAGCATTGTGCTGCTCTATAAAGAATCTGAAAAGGGCACTAAGGATAAAATATGTGTGAAAACTGACCTATAGTGTTTGGCAGGTCTCTATGAAATAAATACCTGTTATTTATTTTCTCATCCTTTCATTTCTTTTAGTCAAATTCTTGTGGTAGATGTGTCAATACACTCAGCTCTGCTTGGTCCTAACATTTAAAGACCTTTCACAAGCGTCATGATTCTGCCTTCCCCGGTGTAACAAGTGCCAGAGATTGGCAGCAGGGCACTCCAGTATGCAGATGGCTACACAACAGGGGAGAGCTGACTGCATGACTAATCATATTGTGTCTCAAATTCTAAAAATGTATCCACACGTATTTAACCCAACTACAACCAACACATCATTATAAATAAATGCACATAAAGACCTAAGATGACTTGACGATTAATTCCTTGGCGTTGGCCCTGGAAAGATGAGCTGTAATATATATTATCTATTTTCAAATCGTTTCCCTGGAATCTGGGGCAGCACTGAAATGCTGCACAGTTCTTCCCAAGGTCAGAACAGAGTATTGATTATCCAGAGTCAGAACTCAAATACAGACACACTTGTCTTGTCAAAAACTCTGCCCTGCACCAAACTGTGGTCAGGTGTGAGACAGCAATAGAATAAAAGATGAGAGTAGAGGAGAAAGAAGAGGAGAATAAAATAGAGTAAGTATATAAGTATTTACTGTATGACAGCGGAGTGAGGGTTCAATCACATTGTAATGAGAGAGAGACAGAGACAGAGAAATAGAGAAAAATGGTGAGAGTATATCTAATTAGTTTCTCTGAACCAACACCAGGCCTGTCTGATGCTGAGTCAGGGTTGCAGAGGGGAACACAAGCTTTAGGAGAGATTGCTGATGATAAATGAAAAGAAGGTCTGCCAAGCTCCAAATGTACTTTTGGTCTATGTATGCCCAGTGTGTGGTGGCCAATAGGGTTTTTAATTAAAGCAGTATCTTGGCAATTTAATTGTTATTGCTCTTGTGAAACTGCGCCAGATGTCTGAGTCTAATCTTTGACACAGAGATTTTTTTCTCAATGATAAAGATGCAGATTTATTACACTTATTTGAAACAGTGCATTTATTAATCAACCCTAGACCTAAACATAGTTGTAACTAATTTGAAAGCCTTCCTCTAGAAGTTGACAGTAACTCTCTCTCAATGTTGCATTTATTTCTTTATGACTGATTATTAGGTTTTTCAAACCCTAGATCTGTTCCTTATATACACCATTAAAACTGAAAATCTAACAATATTTCCCCATCATTCTTTTAGTCTGACCTTTTATTAATAACATTTGAATTTATAATAACATAACAATAAAAATACAATGGAGTGTAACCACTTTAACCTCAGTCCCATACACATTGATTATGTTGTTGATAGTTCTGCTGCCTCACTGCATATAATACATGATACTGTTGCCCCACTAGAATAGAAAAGGTGAGTTCCATGGTGCAATTCACAAATGCGCAACAGGTGTCACAAAACTCTGAAAGGAGGTGATGTTTCAATAACTTAAAAGAAACCTCTTTAGCCTTAAAACATTGTTTAATAATGTATAAACATCCCCTTGTTATGCCAGAACAGCATATTCTTCATTATTAATAAAGAAAAATAAGAACAACCCAGGTTTCTTTTCAGCACAGTACCCAGGCTGACAAAGACTTATAACTCTGTTGAGCCTAGTATATCCTTAACCAATTTATGCAGCAAAGAATTTATGACTTTCTTTACAAATAAAGTTGATTATTAGAGAAAGAATTCACCAGTTCCTTCATTAAGATAGATCCTTATTTATACTATATGAAGGAGGCACAACATAGAATTGATAAAAAACTTAAGCTGCTGGGAAAAGTCAGTGCTGTGCATCTAAAAAAAAAGGTTTAATCATTGGACTACAATAGCAGTCAAGTGATAGAAACTTGTTCAACATGCCCCCCCACTCCCGTGTACTATTTTTCTACACACTTTGTGTCCATGGAGGATTCATCATTAACATGAACAAATTAAAATCTATCAGATAGATAAGATTTAAACCAACCTAGTGCAGCTCCTTTAATCCCATTTCTGTAATAAAATGTTGTGATCAATGGTATCAAATGCAGCACTAAGATCTAACAGAACAAGTATAGAGACTAGTCCATTATCTGAGGCCATGAGAAGATCGTTGGTGACTTTTACCAGTGCTGTTTCTGTACTATGATGAACTCTAAATCCTGACTGAAAGTCTTCATACAAATTATTCCTGTAAAGGTGGTCACATAATTACTTTGCAACTACTTTTTCAAGTGTTTTAGAAATAAGGGGAGATTAGATGATTGGTGTGTAATTGGCTAAAACACCTGTTTCTAAAGATAGATTGATGATATGTGATACAAACGTATCTATTAAGGGTATGATGCATCCTGCTTGCCAGAAATTGTTTTTCAAGTTGGCTTTGACGAACTAGAGAGAATCCATGTATCAACGCATGACTGCTTACATAATTAAAGTTCTTACCTAGCATTCCTTTCTCTGCATTCGATAGACACAGATCCTTTTCTGCAGATGGGAGAACAAACGCAACTACAAAACAGTCAACTCCATCAGCCATGAGAGCCAGGCCCAGCACCACGAAGAGCGTCCACTGGAACCTCCCGTGGCCACAATCCTCCATGATGTCCTCATATTGTTCAGATAACTCTTCAAGTTCAGAAGCTACACTTCCAGCTGCTCTAGCTTTAGCCCTGGAGAATAAGAAGGTTTAGATCATGACGATGGTAAGAAAATATAGATGTGTACAGATGTGTTTATACTGAAAACAACCGTAATTGTTTTCACATCATGCTGAACATCTCCAACCAAAAATTGTTAAAGCAGAGACTTTGGTAAAACAGTCTTATTAATTGCTAAAATAAATATGACTGATTTGTTTTGCTTTATACTTTATGGAAAGATTCTTCTGAAAACTAAAAAACTACGAAGGGCCACTTGTATTGATGAAGTGCCAGATTAAGTCACTTTGTCTTCTGCGCATCCTCCATGCTCTATTTGATAAATTTTTGCAGTTATGCCATCTCCTCAGTTTGGTGTAAATCTATCATTAGTCCTATTCAAAAATCACAGAGCAAAGACCCCAGAGTTCCTCTTGAGTACTGTGTACACGTTACATACCTTTATTCTATATATTATATAATAGATTGATTAACTTTCTTGAAAAACTAGGTCTTTTTGTCAGGATCTCTCTGCACTTCCTGTCTGTGGACTTTTATTTTGTGGCCCTTCTCCCTACTTCCTTGGTTGCCTTGGTTCTTTTCCCCAGCTTTGCTTTCGTTTGTCCCCTGATGGTTTGCACCTGTTCCGTCCTCTATTTAAGTTCAGTCTTCCTCTCACTCCCCTGCCAGATCCTTGTCGTTGTTAACGTGATCACTGCCATTGTGGTTCCTGTCTTCTGTGTCGTTGTTATTACCCTCACCAACCCTAGGTAAAAGCTATATGTGTGTTTCATGGACTTTTGCATTCGGGACTCTTGTTGCTCTTGGACTTTTGTTTTCTGGACCCTGTGCAGCTTTTGCCTTTGGTCTGAGGTTTGGGGTTTGATTTGTTTTTTCGTGTTTTCCCATTGGTTTATTGTCTTAGAAGCTTATTTTCATACCCGTGTCCTGTTTAGTTTGACATGTTCCCTTTTTATTAGTTTTCTTGTGGTGTCCCATGTGTTCATTCTAGTTCTGTAGTCATTGTTATCCATGTCTCATTGGTTAATTCTGTCTCTCCTGTTTAGTAGTAGTTGTTCTCCGTGCCTAGTTTAGTTTCTCTCCTGTTTTAATAGCTTTTGTTATCTGAGGTTGATGTGCTTAGTTTTCTCTGTTTACCAGTTTTCTTAGACTTCCCCGTGTGGTCATTTAAGTTATTAGATTTTCTGGTCTTGTTTATTTTTGAGTCTTGTTTATTTTGGCCAATTAAGTTCTTCTCCTGTTGTTTATTTCTGTTGTCTTTTACTTTCCCTTAAGTTAACTCCCCTGGTGTGCTGGTCCGGTGGTTAGTCGTCTTAGTCTGTATTCTGTTCTGACTCTGGTTTCCAATATCCTCCTGTTAGGAGCGACTTCTGTTCACCATTTAAGTTTCTGTCAATAAACCCTTTTTTGTTCATCCCTCGCATTGTCTCCTCTCTTGGGTCCATCCCTTAACCAAAACCCTGACACTTTTGTCTAAATCACAAACTGGTTTTAAAAAGTCTATGGCCTGTGTTGATCATATTTAAATTCAATTTGTACAATGTTTAGAAACAGACTAAAATGTGTTAAATCTTCTAATGTATAAACTAAATGTAATTAGTGTAAATGGCATTTCCACATTATTAGATCTTTATGAGGCTCCAGAAGCCTGTTCAGACATGACTAAGTAAATCACTTCCAGCACTTTTTGGAGTAAAGCAAGGTAATGTTCGTTCTTCAATAATGTTTGCAATTTATATTAACGATTTAGTAAATGTTGATCAACTGAAATGTGTAATGAATTGACAGTGCCCTTCTATATGCAGATGATGCTGTGTTCATTGCAAAGACAGAGGTGAATCACGATAAGATCATAACTGCTAAATCTTGTAAGAAAAGGAAGCTGTATATAGAAATAAAAAAATATATCTCTAATTTATATTTGGTATTTGGCATCTACGATATATAAGTTAATATAAAGATCTTTATTTAGATGAAAACCTGAACTGCATGAAAGGAACAGTGTTGCTCTGGGAGTCAGGTACTAGGGCCTTAGGTGTTATTAGAGGTAAAACAAAATATATTCAATTAGGATTTTTCTCCTATACCAAGCTTTATTTGACCTGTGTTTACACTGTGTTGGGTATGTGGGGATTTAGGATGTTTAAAGGATGTGAGCAAGTACAAAATAGAGCCATGAGCTATTTTTTTTTTTTTTTAGCTCATGGTAAAGAAATTTGCCAGTGGTGTGGAGTTGTATGAATGATAACAGATAAAATTCAGAAAATACTTATGTTGAATGCAAAAAAAATATGGTCAGTGGGCAAAATATATTTGGTTTTTATTTTAAAAAGCAGGATGTGAGGAAGCATATATTTGAAAAGAAGTAAATATTAATTTGATTAAAGGGTGTGTGTACTTTGCATAAATCCTTGTGGTGACAAGTGCCTGGGAAAGATTTTTTAAAGGCTCTTTTCACTAACTAAATTACATCCCTGGGGTCCCCTTACTTTGCTATGCTGACGACACACAGCTCTTCCTCTCCTTTCCACCGTAAGACTTCACGCATTTCCACCTGTTTCTCTGACATCTCTGCTTGTGTGAGAGAGCCATCTTCAACTCAACCTCTCCAAGAGAAATTTCTGGTCTTCCCAGCCAGATCTTTAATTCAACAAAACATTAGCATCAACATAGGGTTATAAGTGAATATCCCAACTAACTCACCCAGAAATCTGGGGGACATCATAGATGACTGTCAAAGCTTTACTGACCGCTGTCTACCTTCCCCTACCTGTCTGAATGCAACCAAATTCATTGTGCAGGTACTGGTCATATCTAATTTCAATTACTGTAATGTGTTGTTGACAAGGTTACCAGCATACACAAACTCCTAGATGATTCAAAATGTAGCAGCACATCTCATTTTTACACAGCCAAAAAGCTACACGTAACACCACTCTTCAGATCTGAGCACTGGCTTTCTGCCTGCATCTGGTTCAAAGTCTCTGGCCTAAACATTGGTCAAAATCAACAGCTCCTGCATACCACAACTGTCTTGTTCAGGTCTACAACCCTTTTCCCCTGGACTCTGCGAACGCATTGTCTGGTGGTACCATAACCACATAGTACAGCACAAGGAAAGCTTTTCAGCTCAGTGGTCCTATGATGGCAGAACAAGTTCCCAAACTCTGCACACTTAGCAGCCTTACTCCCACAATTCAGAAAAACTGTTAAAAACACAACTTTTTTGCAACTTCCTATTTACTTAAACCTTAATAATTGTAAAATACAGATTTGTATCTGTTCTTTCTTGCACTTGTATCTTTGCTTTAATGTTTGCTTTAATGTTTTCTCTTTGTCTTAGATTTTTGCTGCCTTGTACCTCACTTTGTAGGTCGCTTTGGAAAAAAGCATTTGCTAAATAACATTCTAATTGTAGGCTAAATCTTTTGTCACTTTAAATTTAGAGACTGTAAATACCATTTATGTTGTGGTAGAATACATGTTTGAATTTACATGTTATATTTCTACAAATTTGTATTACCTTTTTGGACTTTTCTATGTCGTTTTGTTTTTTACTTTAGAGCTTCAAACATTTATCTAAATTACACCAAATGAAACATTCAGAGGGGAAATGGTTTTTTTGGTTAAAACTGTAACATTTCATTAAGATCAAGTAAATATTGTGTGTCTCACCGTGCAGCTCTCTGTGTAGCTTTCATCTCGTCAGGATGTGGTATCCCCTGATATTCTCCTTCGTACATCTGATCCTCTTCATCGTGTCCTTCAGTCACATCACTTGCTGCATCCTCTTCCTGAGAAGGGTAGTCTGCTTGGTACCCATATCCACCTCCACCTTCTCCATAAGTCCCATAGCTATCAACATCTTCTTGTTGGTAGATGTTGTTTTGATGAGACATCTTGGCTGAATAAGCCTGTCAGGCTAGCTTATAGTTTTAAAGTGAATATTTTTATTTCGAATGTTAGAAGCTGTTGACTTTTCTAATCTGGGGTTGACTTTTAGAAATAAGTGAGATAAGTGAGAAAAAAGCTCTCTTAGTCAAGTAGCATGAGTTAATTAAGCTAAAATGCTAATTAAGCTACTGTCGTTTCTCTCAATGACTTTTAAAGCTAATGGTGAAAATGGTGTTCAAATCTAATAATGGTCTGCAAATTCTTTTTTTTTTTTGCTGTGCATTGCAGATGCAAGATGAACTCCTCTGCAGTAATGTGTACCTATCTCAATTTCTGGTTTTAGTTGTTGTGGTGGTGGTGACTCTAGGCTCCTGTCAGATCTTGTTGTCAATTTTCACTCCTGAAAAGAGAAATTCTGGTTACTTATTCTCAAAAGACAGACAGAATCCTGAGAAGAGCTCAAATACCAACATGGAACAACACATGGCCCAAAAGTCAGTAAGCTTTACCTGCTTTCAATGCATTTTCATTCACAATTGTGTACACATGCATTGTTGACAGGTTTATTACCAAAGCACACAGATATTTCTGTTGATTTACTGTATGCCTATGTTTCTGTCTATGCCAAGGTGAGTGCTTGCAAATATCATTGTTTTAGTGCCGATAACATCAAATTCTGCGAAACAATTTCCAAAAAAATTACCAAAATTACAACAAAGCTATTCTGGGCCGAGGCCTATGATGACAGTGGTTGTATTTCTCCATTATTCATACCCAGTGGTGCCATGCTAATTTTTTAATTTGTTGCTTGTCCCCATACAGATGAAGAACATGTGGAGGTAAGAAGAGTTCTTGGTGTTACTTGAGGCACAGTCTTCTGCCTTAGGCCTTCTGCCTAAGAAAGCATCTATATGTAAATGGCAGCTATGACCCAGTCAACCGTATGACAGCATGGACAGGAAGGAAGAGCAACCTGTGTTATTTTTCCTCGGCGTGCTGAGGTCATCTCCTCGGCTGGAACTCCTCAGTGGTATCTTGGTGAACCCATGTGCACCCCAGTGGGAGACAAAAGCTGGTTGGGTTGTGGCAACACCAGTCTATGATGCACTAATATGTTAGTGTCACAAATTAGTTTGTATAGCATATCATCATAGCAGGTCAACAAATCTGCACAAATTGTGTTATTGAGGCTTTACCCATATTAGCAGTGACTCTGATATCCTCTGTCATATGATGAGTTTGTGTAAAAGCTGACAAAACATCTGTTTTCCATCTTGATATGTCTATTGCTTGAATCCAGCCAATATGTATGGGTCACATGTGATCACAGCTCGGATTTTCTCTTTCAAAGTACTGTTTGTGTTTCTGTTAGGCAGGCTCAGATGTTAAACTGAAGCCTAAATTCATGAATAAATTACGTAAAGCTATTTTATATTTATGCATGACAGGGTGTGAGAGACATGGGACCATATGAGAGATGTATGGAGAAATCTCTATGAGAGAATTGTATTCCCACCCTGGAGGCAATTGGATTGTCTGCTAATGATATGAAAACACAGAAACTGGCAAACCCTAGTTTCACCCACAGTGTCTAATGGGAGTAATGTTGCACACTACAAAGCCACAATTACATGTCATATTATGGCCAAATTAACACTTCTTTGTAACTACTTGTGAGTCTCTATTCCTCCCAATCCCCGGCCAGCATCTCCCTCTAAGAGGAAGTCTGGATGCTCCACATTTTTAATTACATTAATTACAGAACTTGACAAGTTTAGCTTTAGCCATTTTTGATACTGAACACTTGAAAATTGTTTTGGCTATGCTCTGATTGAAACTAAAACAGGGCATTTTACCAAGCAGCTTCACCAACCTGAGTAAAACAGATTTAGAAAAGCTTCACTGCCTTTATTAAACATAAGAGCATGGATTTGTTATGAAAATATATCAATCAAAATGTGGCACCCATTATTTCACCTTTTCATGAAACGTTCCTCATGGTGGATACTGGATACACGATTCCAGCCTATAAAATTACTGAGATGATCTTCACCCCTCCAGCTTTTTTAAATAGCTTAAAGAGCAGGTGCACCACGGAACTTCTCCAGTCGCGCCTCTCGTCTCCTTCCTCACAGATGTGTTAATATGAAATACTGGTTGTATGGTGATTCTTTGAGTTTGAAATAAAACTAAATTCTGATGATAAAAAAATTCTATAATACGAGTCAGCATTTTTTAGTGAATCACTTTGTGATCATTTTCTTTGGTGTTTTGATGCTTTTTCGGTCAGTGTGTGTCATGTGATGAGCACAGCAGTTACAAAACCGCGATTTGGCCACTATAAAAATCTGCCGTGCTTAACCTGGGGCATTGAGTTTGATAGCAGTATATGAAAGTAGGCTATCATTTTACACAGGCAAAAAATTCTAATTCACTATTTATATTTTATATAGACAGTGTGAGGGTGACCCACTGACCCTGTGATTTGTAGACGACTGTTCTACCAACTGAGTTACACCCCCCCCAGCCTATAAAAATAAGTTATGGAACTATTGCAAGTGACCTTTTGACAATTATAAATGAGTCTGAAAACTTATACTACATCAGCAGCAAGATGAGAAATAGCTTCAATCTACGTGCCACCATGATTTTTCTGTACACCTGAGAGCTGGAGAGTTGCTAAATGTGGGGCAGCAGCACCATCATCATTCACTCCACCATCATTCCTTTCCGCTGTACAGTAGCCTGGGTTTTTCAGAGTTTTTGTGAGGATTTGTGAATAATTAAGGACCCAAAATGAGGTGATGGCGAGGTCTTTTAAAAAATAATTTTAAAATAGGATTTTATTTGTGGGGGCCTGGTGGCTCAGTCAAAGAGCATCGGGTCGGGAAGCAGAAGTCAGCAGGTTCAAATCCCACCCCACCAGGTGCGGCCCCGCCCAGCCAACAAGGGCAACCCTGGTGCTGTTCCCAAGCTTAGATAAAAACATGGGAGGGTAAAAACACATGACAAAATAATGTGCGGAATACACTCCGCTGTGGCGATCCCTGAACATTAACAACAGAAACTCGCTCCAAAAAGGACGACAGGAAACCACAGACTAAAAGGCCAAAGACTAAGCAAACCATGTGTTGGAACTACAAAGTAAAAACAGAAGTAGTGGGAAAACTAAGGTAAGTGATAACTATACTTGCAAAAGATAAATGATCAAATCAAGGAAACGTTAACTAACAAAAACTGTGCCCACATACACAAACACCCAGGGTAAAAGCAAAATACTAAACTAACACACACAGAGACCAACCATAAAAAGAATCAATGTACAAATAGTCCAAATAGGCAGGGGAACAGGTGAGACTAACAAGAACTAACGATGTGAGAAAAAAAAACAAAAAGACTAAAAGACCAACAGGAAGTGGGGCTGAGGTGCTACAAAATAAAAGCCAGAACAGGAAGTTAAGCTAGAGAAACCAAAACAAACTGATCATGACAATTTCCTTCATATAAAAATATTTTCTTCACCACTATTGCCTAGTGCTTGCTCAAGAGATACATTGTACTAGATCATCACTAATATAATTTCAGTGCTTTAAATTTTAACTAAAAAGCGTATTCTTTCGATTTACAGGGTTCCTCCATATGGTAGCAGAGCTCATCTAGACACCTACAAGGAACTTGTAATAGAAAAAAGTTTGTTGAGGTTGCTTAGGTATCTTGTAAGATGTTGGAGGTCATCCAGGGATATGTAAATGGTAAGAAAGACCAGTGACCTATGAAGAGATTATATATCTCATCTGACCATGCACTTAAATGGCTGCAATTTTTTCTACCCAAAAAGTCAGTAACACTTCTTTACATATAAGTGTGTAAATATAACAGCTTGGTTAGGTTTAGGCACAAGGACATCGGGATTAGTTTTAGGCACAAATACATGATCTATACTCTGCACTGTCCCTGAATGCCTCCCACACAGCTGTTGCCTGACAAAACACAGATGACCACACTGTAATGTCCCTGAATTCACTTATAAGATGCAGCAGACTTGCAACTTCTGTCTGACAGATGTAGATGCTACACTGTGTTGCTTTATTTGTAAAACTTGTACTGTAACTTGTTCTTGTCCACTGATGACAAGAAGGAAATATTCATCCAAATTACCATCAAACATAAATTCTCCCTAACAGACTGACAGACATTCCTTTTGCCAGCTTACAGTTTCATTTCTGTAATTTTGGCAATGCAAAAAAAACCTCACCATTGGTTTTTACGTTCATTCTAAGATGTCACCTAAATACTTTTTAATGTTCATTTGGCTTAAGGTATTCCACAAAACCACTTCGACACTGTGACTCTACAGTATGGTAAGGAAAACCCTGGTCACATCAGGGCTGAACTTCATGGTTCACAGAGGTAAACTTTAAGTTTCAATCTTAAACACACCAGAGCATCTCTCCTCCTGGGCTGTTTAAAGGGTCAGTTCACATACAGTTTTGTAGGTAGAGGGAAATTCATTTATGGTGCTCACTTTCCACTTTGGGTCACTATGATACACAAAGAAGTGCCTTGTCTGTGGTTTTGTTTACCTCGGAGACTCTTAATGATGACAGGCCATTATTCCATTAGGATAACAGTAACACACCATTAGTGGTTGGGGTAATGGCTACTAAAACTATTACTCCACTTTGTTCCACACAGTGTCATTCATGTTCACTGCTTGTTCAGCCTTTTGTTAAGCCTACCTGTGTACTGCCCTAATGTCTTCTGTTTTACAATGGATACCTTGGCTCTCATACCACTGCAAGTTAGCTTCGTGTATGTATATTGATACACAGGAGAAAGGACCTGTGTGCGAAGGTCCTTCATATCAGGAGAGTACCATGTTCTTACCTAAGCAAAGAGCAGAATATTGTGAACACCTGCATTGTTTGCTCAGGTTAAGCTACAGTGGCTGGTCTGGCTGGGCTGCTAGGCAATTTTATCTCCAGGGGTGCTCAGCCATCAAAACATCATAAGTGTACATTTCCGGCGGTTTTTATTTGGCTACCCATTGAAAATTAATATACAGGGTTGTTCAAAATAATAGCGGTACAATGTGACTAACCAGATTAATCCAGGTTTTTAGTATATTTTTTACTGCTACGTGGCAAACAATTTACCAGCAGGTGCAGTAGATTGTCAGAAAACAAACAAGACCCAGCATTCATGATATGCACGCTCTTAAGGCTGTGCAATTGGGCAATTAGTTGAAAGGGGTGTGTTAAAAAAATAGCAGTGTGGCATTCAATCACTGAGGTCATCAATTTTGTGAAAAAACAGGAGAGAATCAGGTGGCCCCTATTTAAGGATGAAGCCAGCACTTGTGGAACATGCATTTGAAAGCCTGAGGAAAATGGGTCGTTCAAGACATTGTTCAGAAGAACAGCGTACTTTGATTAAAAAGTTGATTATAGAGGGGAAAACCTTTAAAGAGGTGCAAAAAATTATAGGCTGTTCAGCTAAAATGATCTCCAATGCCTTAAAATGGAGAGCAAAACCAAAGAGACATGGAAGAAAACGGAAGACAACCATCAAAATGGAGCGAAGAATAACCCGAATGGCAAAGGCTCAGCCAATGATCAGCTCCAGGATGATCAAAGACAGTCTGGAGTTACCTGTAAGTACTGTGACAGTTAGAAGACGTTTGTGTGAAGCTAATCTATTTTCAAGAATCCCCCGCAAAGTCCCTCTGTTAAAAAAAAAGGCATGTGTAGAAGAGGTTACAATTTGCCAAAGAACACATCAACTGGCCTAAAGAGAAATGGAGGAACATTTTGTAGACTGATGAGAGTATAATTGTTCTTTTTGGGTCCAAGCGCCCCAGACCGTTTGTGAGACGACCCCCAAACTCTGAATTCAAGCCACAGTACACAGTGAATACAGTGAAGCATGGTGGTGCAAGCATCATGATATGGGTATGTTTCTCCTACTATGGTGTTGGGCCTATTTATCGCATACCAGGGATCATGGATCAGTTTGCATATGTCAAAATACATGAAGAGGTCATGTTGCCTTATGTTGAAGAGGACATGCCCTTGAAATGGTTGTTTTAACAAAACAATGACCCCAAACACACTAGTAAATGAGCAAAGTCTTGGTTCCAAACCAACAAAATTAATGTTATGGAGTCGAGAACTGATATCACCTCCTGACATTTACTTTTCATAAAGACATAATGGAAAAAAATGCCACAGGTTGTTTAGTTTTTTATAGATGGCCAGAATTGAATTAAAATCTGGACAGACTGGGTTCCATCCATTTTAGACTCTTCTCATGACTGACCCAGCTTGATCAGCTTGGACTGACATCTAAGTTAGTTAGGTGTCTTCAAGTTTCAGCATGTTTAATTTTAGCATTTTTTTCACCCTGTAAATGCCAACCTAGAGGATGATAAAGTAAATTTACAGAGAAAATCAACAAAGAAATAAAGAAAATCAACAATGGACAATATTCCTCAGTACTTCGTAATTGTACTTTCAAGAGTATTGATTTTTGTTTTGTTTTTTGCAGACAGAGACATTCCTTGTTGGCAGGTGGCAAGATTAACATGGATGGGCAAGCTCTTGTAAGGTTCTGCAGGTTAAGACCATAGTGCCTTCAGGAATTGTGGAACCATTAGAACTTTGAATTTCCTTCAGATATAAAGTGCAGGTTAACAACCACTGTGAAAGTGAGAGCAGGGAAGCTAGCACTGAATTAGGAGAAATAACATCCATCACAGAAAATCTGAGTTGTGGAGTGAGGAGCAGCAACTGCTGGAGTCTAGTGAATGATCGGCATTAGCTGCAGTTAACCACAGCTGAGCTGACACACACTCACATCAGTGTTGTCAAGTTTTCCATCCCATACCAGCATATAATAAAACTGTTGTTGGCCTTCTAATACTGGCAAGACTATTAATACTTGCCCATAACAGAACTTGATCTACACAGAGATCAGCTTTGTTACATACTGGAATATTCATCCACAGATTCATAGAGAGGGAAGAGTGGTAGATGTATTCTAGGTAAATAAAATCCTTTGTTATATCAGCATTTTTGTAATAATGTAAATACTGATTCCTTTTCATTCAGGTTGAATCTGTGAACAGGTACAGTGCGAGATGAAACACCTGTCTGCACAGCAGCCGTCAGTCTGGCCTCAACATCACATACTAAACTCCTAAATGAAATGGTCTGAACGTAATCCTCTTGTCCTAAATGAGCAGTGTACAGGATATTGTGTACTGTTGCAGAGACAGCAAAGTCCTGTCTTTTCACAGCTTCTGCAGCCATGACAGCTAACCTAGCTCCTACCTGTACAGTGATAAACAGTGAAACGCAAAGTATCGAGTGAAAAAAGACCAACTAAGTATGTTTTATCCATGTAGACTCAGCAGTATCTATTATTTGCTAATGTTACTTAAATTGACGTTTCTTCCCTCGTGTCTTGAAAAAGATAAAACACCATGTCACAATTTGAGTTTATATGTATGGACCAAAAGAATGTGAAAAAAGAATTTATTGAGATTTTCAACAGAAACTAAGGTAACTAAAAATCACTCCAAAAAGGGGGACAGAATCAACATGAAAGTAAAAACATAAACAGTGGGAACTCAATAGCTACATTAACTACAACAAAAACACAGAGAGAATTAATTTAAATAATCTAAATGTGAAGAATGAACTAGAGGCTAAACATACGCCTGAGTGAAGTGAACTAGGAGGCTAAGATACAACAACAGATTAAGCAAAGACTAAACATAAAGGCAGGTAGAAAGAAATCAGAAACTACACAAAGACAGATTAAGGGTGACCTAGTAAAGTAAGAGGAGTGAACATGAGGCAGACTAGGGGAAGAAAACAGGCAGAGAGTTGTGGAAACTAATAAGCCTTAAATAAACTAAACCACAGTCCATAAACCGACTGACAATGAATCTCATACACAAACATGAAGTGGAAGTGGAAGTGGAAGGGAGAGTGCGAGCCAAAGAGAGAGGGAGAACGAAGGGCAAAGACTAATGGAAAGGGAGGAAGAGACAGAAGAGAAGAGGCGGAGATAGAGCGTGCAAGGAACAGACAGTGGGTAGTGTGCATGAGTGGGAAGACTGATGCAAGGAGGGTGAAAAGGAGAAGGTGGGCAGAGTCCAGGGTCAGGTCTATGACACACCATGCATTTATATTTTAGGTGAACATATCCAGGTAACAATATGAATGCACAAAATGGACACTGGGAAGAAAGGTGTATTTTTCTTGTTGTTGTTAGACTAAAACTAGTTTTAATAAACAGTGACTTACTGTATATGTGAAGTGGTTGAAACATCATGTCAGCAGCACTTTTATATCTTTGTTTAACAGTTTTATCTAACCAAATACAGCGACATGAAAGATTAAAATTAAAAAAATGATTAAAAGATTCAAAAGATTCAACATTTCATAACAAAGTTATGAATAACAACATGTTCTCAATCCTTAGAAATATTTTCCTCCTCATATTCTGTCAATGTTTTTTCCATCTGTGCAAGTTATTGTGTGTATGTGCATGCTAGTGTGTGACAGCTTATTAGAGGCAGAAGAGAGGAGCTTTGTTTGAAACAGATGCTGGGTCAGACTGAGATCTGATGGTTGACTGGTTTCACACTTTGTTAGTGATTACCCACAAGCATGCATCTGACTACACAGACTTTCTGCTGAGCGGTACAGAGAAACACTGCATGACTGCACTGTAGAAGTTCAAAAGCACAATGGATATGTGAACTTAATGTACAGTTGCACCAAAGAGTTTACTAGTGCTCATTACTCCTTGTCACCCCTCTGACTACACATACTTCTTAAATCAACATAAAAACCAGAGCGCTCAATGGGAGAAAAGCATGAATCTCAGAAGAGAGCAGAAAACAATCAAATGCATTAAATGAGCACTGAACATAGCAAATACATAAAGTAAAATGTCCTGAAAAAGAGAGAAACCACTGGTGTACTGAGCAGCATAAACAACAACATCTGATGACAGATATATTAGGCCTCATTTACCAATGTCTTCCTAACTTTTGTCTTAAATTAGTAAATCGGATTCTTTCTTTCTGTGTGGCCCCACCTTCACCCCCACCCAGTGGAACCTCACCTTTTCAAGGTTAGTTTCACACGTTTCAGAATAAGCTTTTCCTATATATCTCACTGACTCTGAGAAACCCTGATGACGATAGTCTAGTGTAGGAGACAACAGCTACAATTACTACAGCAGACACTACATACACTTCAGCACAATGGCATTGGAGTGAAGAACCAAGTCTGGATCACAGAACAACATATTGGTAGCTGTGCAGCCCTGCCTTTACTTCTGCTGCTGTAAGGCACGGTGGTTATATATTATTTAAGAACTTCTTCAAAAAAAATGCAAATGGAGCATTTGTGATCTGCAGCATAGTCTTCAGTCCGACCTATTGCCTTACATTACATTTTACATAAAGAATTCTAGACTTTTCTGAGTTAAGTACTACATCATAGCTAATGACGAGTTGCTGAAGAACAGGTTGGGGGACAACATATTATTGAATGCTGATGAAGGTTCCCAGTCAGGTGAGGTTAACTGGAGAATGAGTAATTGATAGTGGACTTCTTTCTTGTTAAGTTGACCTACCTCTTGATTCGCTGCAAGTTGGCACAAACTATAAAGCAGCTAGTTAATTACGTAATTACTTGACCGTCAATTATTCTTTATCTGTACCCTCACATAATTACTAAATAGTCCTTCATGAGTTCATTAACATTTAATTAATAGCTACTACTTTTGTGTAAAGTTACATATTAGACTGAGCTATTACAAAGTAGTCTATCATTAATTCATGAGTCTGTTACAAAGATATTCCTGTTTAGTTTCCCCCCAAAAATCAGAAAAGGCAGAGTTCTTAAAAAAGAATAAATAAAATTCCAAATTCAGTGGCCTTCAGCTTGTCCCCTGAGGGATTGCCACAACGGAACATGTTCTGAATTTTGATTTGGCATGTTTTTTATGCCAGATGCCCTTCTTGCCACAGCCCCCCCATTTCATCCGGGCTTGGGACCAGCACCAGGGTGGCCCTTGGCTGGGCGGGGTGGGACTTGACCCTGCGTGTTTCTGCATCCTAACCAGATGATCTACCCATTGAGCCACCAGTTCCCCCAGGTGTTCCTTCAGAGGTGTAGTTACTGAAGTGTTCCTTCAGTAGTAGTTACTACTGTGTAGTTACTGAAGTACCTACAAACTTCATACACACTTACTGCCTCAGTTACATTAATAGTAAAGGGACAAGAGATCATCTAGCCCCACATCTACATCTGCTTGACGTTCTTGAAGGTGGTTCACCTTTCAACAGTCTTTGATTGGTTCTCTAAGTTTGCTCACTTTATCCATCTAGCAAAATGACTGTTTGCTAAAGAAAGTACTGAGATTGTGTTCCAATGTGTCTTCTGTCACCAATGGTGTACCCACAGTGGTAATGTCCCTAATAATGTCCCTGTTTTCATGCTTCTGCTTCTAGTGCTTCTGTGTTTTCATCAATATTTTCTCAGGTTTTCATCACCAGTACAACAAACATAAGGGATGCATCAAGAATCAAGAACTGCTCTCCACTGCATTTCCTTCTAGAATCCAATGTCCTGAAGCAGGCAACTCATCACCCAGGTCAGTCCAGACATTAGTAGTCAGGAAACAGCACAAAGACCACAAACCATGACTCTATAAAACACTTCACTGCCTGTGAACTAAGACACAACAGAGGAAACACCATGCACAGTGCCAAATGTCTGTCATACTTGAGATGCCACACCTCATACTTGGCAGGCTGTCTGCCTTCATGACAACCTTTTCAACCTATTGATTTGGAAAGAAACGGATGTGATAAACAGCCTGAGCAGAAAGACAAAAACAGCCCTGCTTAGGCCACTGATAGATGTGATGAGAGGAAGCTGGGGAGAAAGCTACAGAGTCAGCCCAGTCATTTAGCCAAGATTAATAATTCATCATGTTCCTATCTACAGCAGGAAAAGACCTCATACACACACGCACACACACGTACAGTGCAGTCTACTGTTTCAATTCAGGGCAGAAGGATGCTGCGCTTTGGCTCAGTCTTTTTCAATGTTTACCACAATTTGTATTTCACTTATATATTTAATGCACTACATTGAAAGTAATTTACCGGAGCAGCAGTATCAATTAAACTGCCTATCAACTAAAGGCTTAGATGTTTGCAGCCTGATTCCCCCTGGCCATTTGGCAAAATTTCCCATGGCACATGAAACCATCGAACTGCCCAACCCCAGCCATAAGACTTGCAAAACCCACAATCACACATCTGCCTGGCAGTCCCAAGCCCGGTAAAAACTGGGAAGGACTGCACTATGAGCATCTAGTATAAAGACGTGTGCCAAATCAGCATGCAAGACCGTGATCGGCTGTGGTGACCCTGAGCTTACAGGATAAGTCAAAAGAGAAAATAAATAATTAAAAAAAATCATTTGACACGGAGTTTCCTTGAGGTCCTAATCCATCTTGTCTAAACCCAATCTGTTCTTGTATGAATGTGGAAAGAGTTTTTGCTAGGCTGAATGTGGTTGTATAAACCAGGATTTAGCTCACGGCAAGTGAGGCCAACTTGAGTCTGTCGTTAAAGAAATGTATTTAAATTCTCCAAAATAACATGACCATGCACCTTTGGCAAAGATGTCCATTGGCTGGGTGGATTTTGATGGTGCAATTGTACTGATAAAGTAACATGGAGGTTTGTGTGGATCTGACACAGGAACCAGGCCGTATTTTTTCTTTCTTGTCTTACAATCTGGGTAACTTGAGGGGTTATAGAAGACAATACAGTCTCAGAGACTAGTGCCCAGCTCTGTTCTACATTGCGTGCTCACTGTTTGATGTGTCCATACACAGCAGCTGAGTCAACAGTAACAAAAAAGTCCTGATCCTATTGTCCAAGAGCTTGTACTATTAAATGGAATTTAATGCAGATAAAGAATGTAACATGAGGTGTGTTTGTGTATGCATTGATTACATAATGCCGCTGGCAAGCTTCCCTGCTGAATAGCAGCCTTTTTCTTCTTCCTGCTTGTTATTTATAGATTCATGTCCCCATTTACTTTACACCTTTACCTGCTATGTCTCATAACTCACTGCTTTGACAATATTGGTGAACAATTTCTACCCCCTGTAGATCCTATACAGAACTGTCTGTGTATATATAAAACAGCTTCTGTCCTGCCACTGGAGCAATATTTCAAAAGTCTGTTCAGCTCATGCTGCAAACAACAGATTATCTATTCCTCTCATGGCTTGAACTTAAAACAAGATATAAAAGCACATGTAATACTATATTTTATCGAAGAAATGCACAAACACATCCACAAAAATTATAAATATGTTGTGTTGCAAAATGTTTAAATTATTCATATTGTAAGTGATTTTTTGCATTTACATTCAGAGCACACTAGAGCTTTTGCCATCTAATGCAAGTCAAACTACAGTAATAAACACTTCTCTTACCAGAGCAGAGTCAAGTTTACATTCCTTTCATGATGAGCCGACTTCTCCACAAGTCTAGTTTAAAATTCAGTCCTAGCCTTAATATTCTGATCTGGAGTTTCTACTCACTATCTTTAAAGAGCATCAACAGACGGATACAGGACTGAAGGATTAGAGCAGCCAACGACACCACCGCCTCCCTCTCTCCCTCTTTCTCTGCAGCGCTCCTCCCTCCTCAAACACCCACCCACCACACGCACAGTGGTTCAGTCCACTACTGTACTGTGCAACGTGCAAGAACATGCCATTTGGCTGACTGGTAGGGAGTGAGAAGAGATCTGGGTGGGGATGGGGGTGGGCATAGAGAAGGATTGAAAGAGGCATACGGCCGGCTGGTTGGAGGGGGATGGATGGATGGATGGATGGAGGCAGAGAGGGAGGGACAGATAGATGAGGAGGTGGTGTAGTGGAGTGACAGATGTGTTGACTTAGTGTGAGAGTGGCAAGGCCTGATGCCATATTTTTTCTACAGTCATAATAAAGTCCTGCAGCTTTAATGTATAATGTTGACCCTCAGTCTAATTGTTCTTAGATGTGGATTCTTTATCTTTCATCTCTCTCTTTCTATCTCTGTTGACCTGCAACACCAATCTTTCTTTATGTAGTCAAGCATCATCGTTAAATCATGAGGGAGGCAGAGGGAGGCTGTATATTTAAATACACTATTTTTATGCACTATACACAGTGCACAGCAATAATTCATTTAAAGAAGTTTTTGGTTTACTATTACAGTTTTTATATTTAAAAAAGTAATGGTACTTTTTGCAATGATGTATCATATCTGGGTTAACCACCTGTCAGCACATAGTGGTTAAAACCATCTCCAACGGTGACCTTTGACTCTTGTTTTTTTTAATTACAGTAATTGTTTTGCCATTATCACCATAATCACTGTTATATATCATTGTTTACTTAGTGACCTACTTTCACTTTTGTACTTAAGTATAATGTTTACCTGCTTAGTACTTTTATTTGAGTAAACAAGTAAAGTGGTACTTGTAGTGGAGCATTATACGTTTCCTTGAGTATTGAGTTTGTGTACTTCTACCACTTCTGCACACAGTTTATCACATTTTGCTGTCTATGGGGCTGTGTAGCAGCAGATTGATCAGAACTGTCATTCATCACATTATGAAGACCTCAAGTGTTAATGTTGTGGCTGACATGTAAATATGTAAAGTCTTTGAGATGACCCTGTAAATCCTTTCAGCCACAATCAAATCAACTCTTGATGCTGCTTGTGAATAGCACACTGACACTGTTTGATTGGTTTTATAGGTCAAGGTAAACCACACATCCATTCTTGTTTTATTGACTGGACTCCAGGTTTGCTAACATGTGACTCCAGTTGATGTTTAGTGACATCAGAAGGCCGGTGTTCTCAATACTTTTTCTAAGTTTGTATGTTTAATGGATGTGTTCAGTAAAGACATGAAACATCATGAATGTTTGTTTTATCAGCCTATAGCTTAATTTGTGTGAAGATCACGTCACACTTCAATATCAATTTAAGTAGAAACCTAGGAAGTAAACTAAGAATTCGTAAATGGGAGTACTCCCATAAACAGGTGTATACATTATCAAGGGGTGTACATGAGTTGGGGAACTAAAAAGAGCTGGGGTAAGTAACAGGAATCCAAAGCAAGTGAACAAAACCAGAAAAATTGTGGGGTGAACTGTGGGGGGGTTGACAGAGGGTAGGGTATGTGAGTGGGTAGATAGGTGCAGCAGGGGGCCAAAAGGTGACAGTGAGAGTCTGTTGTCAGATCCATGACATGAGGAGTGTTCGGGAGAAATGGATAATGTATAATGCAAATAATAATAAAGGCAACTGTGGGTAGTAGTTCACCAACCCCAGGGTTGTTGGTTGATTTATGGCTCCTCCTGTCACAGAAGCGTACTTAAGCAAGGCACTGAACCCTAATTTAGTTGCTCCCAGTGGGATGGGCCACCTGCATGGCCGGCCTCCTATCTGTGAGTTTTTGTGTGTGTGTGTGTGTGTGTGTGTGTGTGTGAGTGTGTGTGTGAGTGTGAATGGGTGAATAAGAAGGAGTTTTACACCATTTTGGGAACCAATAAAGTACAAAATCATTATGCATATATGTGCAGACTATTTATTGTTATACTTCAGGAGTGGGCACATGGTACTGATGGTACTCACTTAGTATAGCAAATGAACTGAAGCTGCACTAACAGCGTTAAAAAACGTAATGGTGTTATAAGGAATTTGCATTAACGTGTTATCACATTAACACTGACAGTCATGGGTGAATGTGAAGGAACATTGTAAAGCGCTTTGGATAAAACACTAGAAAAGCACTATATAAGCAGACCAAGCTCCACTTTCATCCTCATTGTTGTTGCTTTTTGAGCGCTGTGAACCGTCATAAAGCTGATGTAGGAGAAGAAATCAGGCAAAGCACAATGTGACAGGTTCTTATATATGAGGATCAATGTCCTCTGAAGACTACAAGAAGCATTCTAAAGTGAGGTGGCTGTGGCTCAGTTGGTAAGGTTGTCATCCACAGACACAAGGTCAGTGGTTTGATTCCCAGTGTCCCCCTGGCTATGTGTTGAAGTGTCCTTGGGCAAGACACTCAACCCTAAGTTGCTCTTAATGGTTTGGGTGATCAACTTGCGTTGCAGTTGTATGTAAGAGAATGAGAAGCCACATTTTTAAGTGCTCTGGATAAAAGTCTGATATAGACAGACTTTACTTTTCATCCAAAATAAAACAGATACTGATACTCTCCAAATAGTCAGTCACATGGTTAAACACAGGAGCAACATGTAGATATCAATGAGCTTACAATTTAAGAGCCAAATTATACTAAACATCAGAAGTATCAATTCAATTCAATTCAATTCAATTCAACTTTACTTACATAGCGCCAATTCACGACAAAGTCATCTCAAGGCACTTTACAGAATAAACTCAAGATAAAGATGTATAGAGAGAACCCAACAATTCCCCCTTGAGCAAGCCTTAAGCAACAGTGGAGAGGAAAAACTCCCTTTAACAGAAGAAACCTCCAGCAGAACAAGGCTCAGGGTGGGCGGCCATCTTCCCTTACCAGTTGAAGTGAGTGGAAAGTGGAGAGAGGAAAGAAAAGAGCAACAAAAGCAACAACAAAACATTGGGCAGGATGTTAGGACCTTTAGCTGCACACTGGAAAACACATCGTTTCAAAGCTGGGGACACCTGCAGAAAGTGACAGAGAGAGGGAGACAGAGAAAGAGAAAGACAATTACCAGAGATACCATGTTGATGATATGCCCTCATTCATGTAACATATAGGTAACATAGAAGTAACCAGAGCTCCATCTCCAAGCTCCTTTATCATCCACTTCTAATGTTATTTTTATAAACTGTCAATCAACAAAATGTCTTTAATAAATATTATTCCCATTACATCACTTTGCAACTGCAATTTTGTTAAAGAGGAAGAGGCATCTGCTCACCTACAGTGGCTCTTCAAACTCCATATTAGTCTGTAATTTGTAACTGTAATTGTCTCTATTTTAGAGTACTATAACTAGATAAAGGGAACCCAAATGTAACTGGTGTGAACCCCTTTTACAGTAAAAAAAACTGATTTTACATTTGCATTTACATGTAGTCATTTAGCAGATGCAGATTTTATCCAAAGTGACTTACAATAAATGTTTCCAGTAAATGTTTATTATCGCTGCACATCAGCTTGGAGGCAATTTAGCCCATTCCTCTTTACAAAGCAGCTTCAACTCAGGGATCCTTTCCCAGCATTTCTATTACATTAAAGGAACCGTTGAGAATGTTTCAAGCTGGTTGTAATGGAAGCTTTAGTTCTATTTATGCAAATGGAGCAAACTGTTTGTGGTATAAAAAAAAAAGTGGAAAGGAGAAAAACACTTTTAATTTAAGCCAAAATCCAAAAGGTTTGGTCTCATCTGTGCACAGAACATTCTTCCAACATTCTCTTTTTTATAGTTTATCCACAATTAAACTAAATCAAACTGGAGATGTTCAACAGCATTCTTTTTGGAGAGTAGCAGCATCATCATTGCTGCATTGTTGTTCAAAGCTCTATTGATGGTGGACTCATGAACACTGATATCAGCCTTTGCAGCTCTGCAGGTAAAGCCTTTAGTGTTAGAGACACTACCCTGAGGTTACTTTTAACCTCCTGGACTGTACCTCTTGGTTTGACCTTTGTTTCTCCACTATTCGCGGGGAGAAAAACAATTGCGACTAAATTTCTCCATTAGTACACAATCTGCCTGACAGTTGAGCTTTCCAGCCTGCGGACTATCTACAGAAATATGACATATTTGTACAAACTTGTGTTGTCAAGTCCAAACTTTAATGAGAATTTTAGCTTGTTTAAATTTGGCAGGGCCTCCCACAATCCCACGTTATCGCTTTGATTGAAACAACAATTTCCCCTGCATATAACCGTAGAGGTTCACATATTCCCTTCCACACATAAATATTTTGTATTAAATACTTAAATGTATCAAACTTAAATGATTAAATGAAATACTAATTTTTTGGCTGGAGCCTATCCCAGCTGTCATACGGCTAGAGGTGGGGCCCACCTCAAAGGGGGCAGGAGTTTTTACACCGGATGCCTTTCCTGCTGCAACCCTCCCATTTTATCGGGTGCAGGACAGGCACCAAGGTGGCCTTTGATGGCTGGGCAGGGGCACACTATGCACAGGTAAACTTATTACACAGGTAAACGAATTACAATCTGTCTACACGTTCCTCAGCTAACTCACATTATGTCTCATGCATGACTGAAATAATTTATGCCAATGCTGGGATAGACAACTAAACTCGGCTGTGCTAGGTTTTTAATCCACTGTGAGCACCGCAGATTAACTGAAATGTTTAGGCATATTATCTTTATCGAAGAAAATCAAAAGAAGAAAAAAGATTTCTGATTTAAACAAGGCTCCGGATGGATGAATCTGCAAATCAATAACTGTCATGGACCCAAAAGGTTGCCATTTTGGAGATTGATCTGCCTGATCTGGCACGGCACAGCAAATTAGATGGGATTAGATTGAAGTGTGCTGCCAAATCCTTGTGCCTCAGTAGACTAAAGAAAACACCAATTAATGAAAAGGGCTTTGATTAAAATATGGCCCCATGCTTCTAGCAAATTTCCCCTATCTTTTCTGCATCTCATAAAATCACAGGTAATGTAAGGACATATTGATGCAGCTGTTTTTTTGGGTGGCGGGGGTTTGTCCTTTCGGCTTTTCCCAGGGTCGCCACAGCAGATCATTGTCCGCATGTTGATTGGGCAGTTTTTGTGCCAGATGCCCTTCCTGATGCAACCCTCCTCAATTTCTACCGGGCTTGGACTGGCACGGGACAGCAGAGGATATGAATGGGCATTTGGGGGTTCAGTGTCTTGTCCAGAGACACTTTGACATGTAACCGGGACCAGGAATCGAACCACTGACACTGTGGTCCATGAACGACTGCCTTTCCAACTGAGCTACAGCTTAGTGATGATGCAGCTGGTTTCCTTATGATTAAAAATCTTTGAGTATTTCTGTTCAGATACATTTATTTACAGTTTATATGAATATGAGCCACAGTCGTATGTGTTTGACACACTGTACTATCCTCCAAGTAAAATACAGTGGTATTGGTAAAGTAATGCTGAGTCATGTTTAGTTTTAGCTGAATAATGAAAAGTAGATGGATGACCCAAATATTAAGTGAGCAAAAGTACTGGAATGGATAGTTTTAATGTAAACTGAAGGAAATTAAATTGATTGGAAATCCATGTTTGCACTGACTGCATCGAGCCTGTTACTCAGCAATGTCATCAAATTCTTGGTTTCTTCTTTTGATTTACTTCTCAAGGCTTTTACTGCAGTCTCCTACAGTTTTTTTATTCTCCCTTTAGTCTCCTCTTCTACCCTCCACCTTTCTTATGATGTCTTTTGTTGAGTTTTCAGTGTGTTTTGGATCACTGTGTTGCTGCACGATGAAGCTCCTTCACATTAGTTTTGTTGCATTTCTCTGTAAATTTGCAGACTACCTATTTCTGTTGTTAGATTCAAAATGACTTGCTTTTCTCCTATAGACGTCCCTCTGATTCGCATGTTGAGTTTTCCTAACAACAAATACTGGCTTCTCAGGTAAAACAAAGAACAGGCAATATAACAGCAATTTAATTTTGGAACAATTAAAGTCACAGGATAATGAGTAATGATAAACACTTGTCAGTCAGACAAGTACAAATATAATAAGAGAAAAATAATTCCTAAACGTTGGCCTCATATCCATCTTTATCCATCATCAGCAGAAAAAAAAAAAAAGAACTGGGCCATGCTGTTCCCTTTTTGTGAGGGACTGTAACTGGTTAATAAAACTGTCAGTCAGCGTGGAGCGAGCCAGCCCTTCCCTCCCTCCTGCTCCTCTGTGCATAGATCAATAGATGGCATCTGTGCTTGAATAAAGAATCCTTCTATTAATCAGATTTGCATTTCCAAAGACTGCACCAGCATCAATCAAACCTTTATTAACTGACCCACCACACACTAAGATTCCACATCATGAATGTACTTGTTATACACCATGCATCTGCAGAGAGAAAACAGGAAAATGACACAATCCCCAGATTTCCAGTGATCTTTTTTTCATTCCTTCATCACTGTAGCTACTTTCTCCTTCTCTCTCCAGCCTCTCAATCTGCTGCTTTTCTTCCTGCATTACAAAATAATGTCTAACCCAAAAAAGCTGTCTTTCTCATTTCATCTGCAGTGTGTCATTCCATTAGCTTGTTTAACTTATAATTTATGATTTCACTGGGGACCTCTAGAGAATAGAAATACTCACTGTACTGGCTGTAGGAATAGGGCTTTAGCATTTCTCAACATACAAGTAATGTGGGTTTCCTTTGCAAACGCCT
This sequence comes from Channa maculata, assembly GCA_020496755.1. Classification (NCBI taxonomy): domain Eukaryota; kingdom Metazoa; phylum Chordata; class Actinopteri; order Anabantiformes; family Channidae; genus Channa; species Channa maculata. The sequence continues at coordinate 15,860,999 of CM035601.1, read as the reverse complement.
AAGGACAGAGTCATAAAAGTCAACAGAGCTGCTGGATAACTGCTGTGTGGAGGCATTACCTCCAAAACTTGTTAAATTAAACAAGCAACACTTTTAATAAATAACCAGTCACATATCCAGGGGAAACAGTTTTTAGAGGAGAAGGTAATGATGTGAGGGAGGGGCAGATCTCTGTGGTCCTGCTAGACTGTTCAATGAGTCTGCATCATATTAGCCTTTATTCAGTTATGTTTTGGATCATATTTCTACAAAAAATGTATTAGAAATAGCTCTCTGTGGAGAATATCACATCCAAAGAGGACAATTTGATGAAGAAAAGAAATGAAATTGACCACTTCAAAGAGAATGAAGATGAGAGGTAAGGAAATACAGATGCTACTAAAACTGCATTTGACATTTTGCTTTATTATGATTATTACAAGTGACATTAAGTTACTCTTTAATTTCATGCAAAATAATGTAGTTTGTACTGTACATGATTGTAACTTGGAAAGAAAATAAACATTATTCTCTGTTGTATTTTCTCCTTGTTTGTCCTGAGGTGATGAGGATGCAGTTACCATGTGTTAGAGCAACTGCTTTGTCAAATCTTTGCCACTGATTGATGTTTAATTAATATGAAGCTTCTTAAACTGCAGGTGTCAGTGATTGGAGTGGTAAAGGGCTTCCTGAACAGCTGTTGCACAAAACCAGATTAGGGGGTTATGCAGAGTTTATGGGACTCAACTCTTCTCGTGTAGCATAAAGCTGCTTCACTTTTAACCAGGTAAAATCACTATGTGAAGCTCTGCTGCACAACTAACCTTCTCCAGAACAGAGGATCTAAAAACTGACCAATCCATATAATTTTAATAGGATCCTGAAAGGGACAAAAGACTTTCTGATAAAGTGACAAACAATAAAGAGTAATGACAATATTAACATTGTCATTCCATTAATGCAGCTCAGAATAAAATGCAATTTTGTGATAACTGATCATAAAAACTAAACCATTTGGATGTATTGATGTCTGAAAAAAAAATTTGTTCAGGATCACCACAGCAGATCATTGTCCAAAGGTTGATTTGGCACAGTTTTGAAAAAAAAAAAAAAATCCACAATTTTTATATTAGCAAATATTTCTTGAGCAGGGTAGGAAATTCCAGAACTGCCTGGTTTAGAGACACTTTTGCAACACATCTTTTCCACACTAGGTGGCACCGATTCTTTTTAAATGATTCTTCATCCTACTTTACATCTATAAAAAGACCAAGACACATCAACTAGCACACACACTCACTCACATTTCAAAATGACAAATCCAGTAAAATGCTTACCTGCTCTGTCAGTGACACAACTTGTCCCTAAGCATTTAATCCCTAAGCAGTGGCCTGTATGAAGCAGCCTGCTGTGGGGGAGATGTGGCCAACTGTGGCTCAGTAGGTTGAGCAGTGATCAATCCAAGGGTTGTTGGTTTGATTTCTCCAGTCGTGCATGCACATGCACCATGAGGCACATGTGTAGAAATGTGCAGACATTATGTAAAGCAAACAACAATCTGAATGTCGGGCAAAGATAAAAAACCACTGGTGTACAGAGCAACATCCACACAACAGAGCAGCAAAGGAAAATTGCTGTAACACCCACTAAGGAATTTGCAAAGAAGTACAGAGATGAACCCCCAATGCTCTGGGACAAAATTAATTGTGAAACCAAAGTGCAGAGGACAAAAAGTTCATGGTGTGCATGATCCAAACTATACAAGCTCATCTGTGAATATAGTGGAGCTTCATCCTCCAGTAAAACAAAACAGTGTTAACTTAAAAGACTTCTTCAGAGGGAAAGGTGAAAGGTTATAGACTGACTAATTGACCAGTGATTTACAGGTTTGATGCAGTTGATGATTTTTAACCAAATATAAAATTTTGTTTACTTCAAAACTCTGTATCAGTAGTTTTGGAAGAGACAAAACCCTTAAGTCGAGCAAACAAATAAATTAGCTTTGCTATTTCGTTACTTTTGAAGAGGACTGTATGTTCGCTGAAAGGAGGCTCATTATACCTTCTTTTAGTCTTAGCTTATTTTCTTTCCAGACTCTAATAAAGACTGACTGAAATTTCTTCAGTGAGTGTGTTATTCTTGCACTTTTCAGGGTCAGATCTGTGTTTGTGAACAACATGCCACCCAGAGTTAGGGATCCTAAGCATATTCTTAAGCCCCGCTAGAATGTGCAAAACATTTATGAATTTCAAGTTTTCCCCAGTTGTCACCCATTCACTAAAGTAAGACTATTTAAAGATACAGCGTGACTGTTGGCTTAGTGGAAAACATATGGTGCGTGTCATGCTCCAGGAATCTTTCAAAAATTCAAAAAGGCCACATTAAAAAAAATACAAAAAAAAAACCCAACAACAAACCCCACCCCAATATATACATGCATTCCTTTCTTTACCCTGTAGATTTCCTGAAGACTAGAAAAATTGTGTTTTGCAGGACCAAAATACAAAGATTACAGCAGCTACAGGCAAGTATTGACCATTTATTAAACATGTTTAAAACACAGGATGAGGGACAAAATTCCATTGCACCAATATATCTAGATGTACAAGTAGATTTCAAGTATTCCTAGCACTTAATTTTCCAAATTTTGTCAAATTATTCCTAAAATGGTCAAATTCATTATTACTGAAAATTCTACAAATACCCTATAATGACATCGTGAAATTGGTTTGTGCAAAATCTTTGCAGATGTATTTTTACAATAAAAAACATAAACCAAATGTGTACTTGTGCCACAACACTCAACTGATCTCTGGTGCATCCCATTTTCACTGATCATCCTTGATGTTTCTACAACTTGATTGGAGTCCACCTGTGTGAAATTCAATAAATTGGACCTAATATAAAAAGGTTAATAGTTAACAGTGCATATCAGAGCACAAACCTGCGACTGCGACAATCTGAAAAAACTGCGACTGTGGCGCAGGAAGGTAGAGCGGTTGTACAAACAATCTCACAGTTGTTGGTTCAATCCCCGGCTCCTCCGGTCACATGTCATCCTTGAGCAAGATGCTGAACCCCAACTTAGTTGCTCCTGAGTGTTGGCCAGCTGCGTAGCAGCTCCCCCATCGGTGTGTGTGTGATTGTGAGTGTGAATGGGTGAATAAGAAGCAGTGTAAAGCGCTTTGAGTGCCAATAGGTAGAAAAGCGCTATATAAGTGCAGAACATTTACCATTCAAACCATGAAGCCATGAACTCCAAGGAGTTGTCTGTAGACCTCTGAGACAGGATTGTATCGATGCACAGATAATTTGCCGCAGCATTCAATGTCCCAATGAGCACAGTGGCCTCCATCATCCGTAAATTGAAGAAGTCTGGAACCACCAGGAGTGAGGGAAAACTGGTGAAAACAATCAGGGCTAAGGATGAGTGGCTCAAATGACAGGAAGTGGAACAGAGGGACTACAAAATAAAAGCTGGGAAACAGGAAGCAGGTCTGGGGAAAACAGGGTGAGAGAGGAACTATGGAACTATGTAGACAGCTCAACAATAAAATTCTTACATAGAATTAACAAAATAAAAACCGAAAACACTAGATGAGGAATTATTGCAATAAATGCGAAGGCACTGCCCATAAAAAATCACTATAATCTATGCAAATCTCTATAAGGTAGAGTGGGAAACAATAGCTTGTAGTAGTATGTTGTAGCAAAGTAGCATATTGTTAAATGATACGTGGGGTATCTGGACACATTCCCTCTGTGTTAAAACAACAGATTTAGCAAAAAACTTAAACCGATTTTGAATGATTTCTGACTACTCTGAATCCTCACACTCCTTCTATTCCTCATAATTCTAACAACAGTGAATAGATGTGTGGAATTTCTGGGTAAAAGGTCAAGGGTCAAAACTCAGGTCACTGTGCTACAATGCAATACAAGGTGGACACTGCAACAATGACCAAGAGCAAAGAAAATCTGAATCCACAAACCAAATACTTTATAACCTACAGGTTGAAACGTGAGACCTGAGGATCATATTCTTTTCTTGATAATGACATTACTTATTTCAGATGAACTGAAGTAACACTATCTTGACTTTGTTAATTTTAACTACTCTTGGTCAGCAGTTACAGGTATTTCTGCCTTTTTTCACCTGTACTTGTCTGAACGACTCACTACAAAAAATAAATTGGTTAATACTGCCTTTGATGCACACAGGAAGTTGCTATGTTAAATATTCAAAGTTTCCAGGTGTTTCATAACTCCCAAGTCAAAACAGTCACAATGGCTAATGAGTTACATCAGGAGGCTTTCACACAAAGTACTGATAACAAATGATAATAGTGTTGGTCTGAATCAGGACTTCCACGCCAAAAAGTGACACTATTTTGTCTGTACATTGCCCACTGGAGACAACGTGTTAACTCACACCACATGTTTCAATCTGCTCTACCACTCAGCCAGAACCTCCAGCTTCACTGCTCACACTGTCCGGGTCAGTCAGTCACTGAGCTTCGGAGCATCTGCAGAGTTTCAGGTCAGGCTTGTGCAATGACAATTCCTATTAAAACAAAATAGCTGAACTCTCAGCATTGATGAAAAAGAGCTATAAGTATGGCTTTACTTTGTTGGTTCCACAATGAAGTTGAATACTATAGGCAACTTTGAAAATATAGATATTCTGGTTGTCTGTTCTCCAGCCAAATTGTGTAACTTTGTAACAGTCATCTGTACACTATTTAGCCACAACATTAAAACCACCAGCTGGCATCATCCTTTTCTCTACAGCCGATGGGAAAAGACTCTGCTGGAAAGTCTCTGAAGCGTCAGCTTTAATTTTATCCACGGACCACAGGGTCAGTGGTTCAATCCCCGATTAGAGCTATATATCAAAGTGTCTCTAGGCAAGACACTGAACCCCAAACAGCCAATTCGCATCCCTAGCTGTGCAGTGCCAGTCCAAACCCGGTATAAATTGGGGAGGGTTGCATCAGGAAGGGCATCCAGCATAAAAACTGCGCCAATTCAACATGTGGCCAATGATCTGCTGTGGATCATTTTTTTAGTATTCATGAGAGTGGATTACTGGTTGGAGAGGGGACCAAATGCCTTACTAACAACCATTTTACGATATTAACTTCATTAGTTTTCTGTTACAACTTTCAGTTGCAGTTTTGATGTGGAAGGGAAGGTTTTTAGTGGAGAGGCTGAAGAGAACGCGTTGCATACTAAGGAGAGAAAATGGGTGTCTGCATGTACTTTTTAACAATTATAACAATAGAAAGAAACCTTATTTTAAATTTACTAACTAACTAAACTAAACTAAAAAAAAACTTTACTTTTCTTGTTTTAATTCAAAAACCAAATCATTATTGGATTGTATAATTTTTACACTTTGCTGCTCACACTGCAAACATTGTTTTGTTTCTGTTGCATAAATCAGAATATGCATTAAATTTTCTTTAGAGGACACAAAATCAACCTAAATCAGAGCCTAATTTCCCTCAGTTTAAAAAAAATAAGTTAATGCCTGGATTCTCAAGGGGACTGGTACTTACTTTGAACCTCATGTTAAAATTAGTTGCCTTTTACTTTTAGTAATGGTATCATAGGGAAATTGTAAATTGAGAATATGTATAGTCTCTGTGGATTATTTTGTATTGCATTAAATTGTTGCGCATGCACACAGGCACACACAAACAGACACACACAATATAACTCTTTTACTAAAAAACTTTTGATCCATTTTTTATGGAATAATCCCAACATTCAGTTCATGTAACTTTTGTTAGACAGATTCATTTTGTTATACAAAAACATTAAAAGTCATTGAGGTTTTCTAGAGCTTCAGTTCTAGAGTGTAAAGTGTGCCATAATATTAAAAGCCACTAGATGTCACGGCATTTTCCTTGTTTTAAGCGTCAAAGCTTATTTATCGGAGCAAATAGAGAGAAAGGTTTAATGCTTTATAAGGTTTATCCGGTCGTCCCTACGTTTATTGCAACTAAGTGAAATAATATTTAAAAGATGTCAAGTAGATTACTGCTTGACAGGGAAGATATTTTAAAAGACAGTGCTGTTGTTTTCCTGCCGCCATTAACGCCACCTCTCAACAGTAGCTGATTGGTTGATACTAGCATCGAAATGCCGCCTACTTTAAGGCAAAGTATTTAATGGGTTCTGGCTTTGGATTTGCATAAAATAAGCGCACGCTGATTAGTCAAGGCAAATGTCAGTTATTTCGAGAAAGCCGTTGAAGTCCCGCCTACGCTCACTTCTATTAGCCGAGAGGCCCGCCTGCATCCAGCTGGCTCTGAGGATTGGTTAGCAAGACGTCAGTGAAGATTAAAAAAGCAACAACCATTGGTTAGTGGTACCTGTGCAGTTTTCGTGGATTTCTTCCGAAACCAGTGAGATAGGCAGGGATGATTAGAGGTAGTTCAGCTTTTGTCACAGATATAGGATGATTTTATCAACGAAGGCAAGACTTTATTTTCTGCAGATTTAACTTTACAACTACACAGTGTAATGTGAGTACAACAACCCTTTTTGGGTTTTTATTTTTCTCGCGGACAGTCAGATGCAGATACCAAGTGGAATCGCAGTACTGCTATTCTCAACTAGTTATATTGTAGTCAGTGAAAAGAGCTAAGTGGACTTTTGTGTTTTTATCAGTTTAGTCCTTCTGCTTCGGGTTTGTATCGAGTATACTTAACAGTGGGTGAGTTTTGAGCTTAAGTTGAAGAGTGGCGATCATTAACGCTGAAGTTGGTGCATAGCAGAGCTAGCTCGACCTCGTTTACTGCAACGTTAACGTTGTGTACTTAACCCTAACGTTAAACAGAACTTGTTTCCCATTTGAATATGGACACATGTCTCTGGAAATGGACATTGTTGGCCGCTGTTTTATCTGCAGTCTAGTTACATACATATTTAGAGTTACTCAACAACTACAACCAGCTGTTGTTGGTGGGAGAATGCAATGAGAGCAAGTTATTTAGTTATTGGGAGCTAATACTGATTGCTGAGCTTGTTTTTTTTTTTATCTGGGCCAACATGCCTAACTAATTAACATAATTAATAATATATGTAACGTTGGACTTCCGAATGTAGGCTGCGGTCTTAATGAAGGATGGGGTTCTACCAGTTTCAGTCTTGGCTTGCAGGCCATGCATTCCTTTGTTTACGTTTCCTCTTTAAATATCCCCTTTTTTTTGCGGCAATGTCGTGTTCATGCAACGCTATTCTCTCATTATGTAAGACTGCTGTTTCATTATTTAACATTGAATCTAACCCTCTAAAGATTATTTTAACGATCAGCAAGTTGATTTATCTGTAGTCAATCGACACACATACACACACACACAATCATCACACTTTGTTTCACGCTTCTCAAATGTGTGAAAATGTTGGTATTCATTTTAAATTTATTGTTTGGGTGAAGGTAAGCGATGTTGGGATGGTTGATTGTTACAAAATTGATAAATCACATAATCACTTAATGACACACCTTATGAGCCATAAATCTGTGAAAGCCTATATTTCTCTTGTTACTGGGGTTGCCAATTGGCATAAACTAGCATTCACCAATACCAGCTGATTATAAAATAGATTTTTATTTTAAAAAAATTGTGGTGTTTTGAACCAGTTATTTTTCACATAAAGGAATTATAAAGGAATTATATTTTAAAGGTTTATTTAATACATTTGTATAGTCCAATTTTGCTTATTCCAAGTTAGTGTAATAAAGGGCTGACAGACTTTAAACCGATTCAGCTACCTTTATACTAAAGATTACTTTGTCTGGTATAAATGGGGGGTAAACAAACAAAAAAAATGTCCAAAGTTATTTAATTTTTTAACATTAGTATAAGCCCAGCAATTGGTGCATCCCTATCTAAAAATAATATGTAGATTAATAAGCTAATTAAAATTTTTTGTTGTGTTTTATCATAGCTGAACACTAATGACTGTAGCTGATGCTGACTGACCTGTTCAGTCACCATTATATAAAATCTTTAAAAAGTCTCTTAAGTTTGACAGAATAAATTAATATTACTGTAAGTATCAGTCAATATAATGTCAGTGATTTAATGTTATTATACGTTTGATTCCTTGTGAAGTTCTAGCATTCTGTGTGCTCTCTTTAGATCGAACTTAGTTGTACATGGCTACATCCCTTTTGTAGAATATTTATTATGCACAGTTTACTTATTGGATTGTAAATTTTACCACATTGATGTCTCCTTAGCATATTGAAATTACTCACAGCTCATAGTGTCAGTGGTTAGTTGTCAGTGAGGTATACAAACACAACAGTAGGGATAGCATTGGACAGTTGTTTGTGAAGGCGTACAACAAACTCACTTCTGTATGTACTTAGTAACTTGTCTTTTATTTTATTGTCAGCACTACAGTAGAGTGTATCTTTAAATTGAGTATCGAGTGATGAGCTGCAAGTAATGATTCATTGCTAAAAAAATATAATAACTTCTGAAACCAAAACTTTTTATCATTATTGTAAGAGCTTTGTCTGCCTCTTTCCTCTCACTTAATTTCATTAAAAAAACATTAGTTCTGCAGGCACATTGTGTACTCCCTTCACTTCCTTTTTTATCCCAGCTATTTGTAGCTAAATGTAAAAGGTCCTAAAATCTTTAGGTAATACATATATACTGTTAAAAGAAATGTCAGATTTAATAGAGAATGAGAGCAGATAGGAGAAACAAGGAAACCAGAAAAAGAAATTGGAATTGTTTGGGGAAAGCTTTTGTCCTATTTATGCATGTGGAAAATGATTTTGGTTGTGAAAAATGTTCCTGCTTTCCACAATGTCTGTGAACCTTTTCACCTGCAATGCAACTACACAATAGGAATGAGGTCCATTTGTTTACGGACCTTGTTCTGTCTAAAAAAGACAAAAATCAGTTGTCATACCAGGCTATATATATTCTGAATCAAAGTTACAGCATTTTTATCATCTTCTGTTGTCCTGATCTGCAGAGGAGGGATGAGTTCTACTAACTTTTTACTTGTGGTTACAGAGTTTATTGGAAAAATTGTGTCGACAGGGCTCAAAATGATCTTTTATTTTATTTTATGGTCAGTGAAATCAATAACTATCGCTCACTGATCTCTGACTTACTGTTTGTGCTGCTGAAAAGGGATTCTCTGCTTACAGGTACAGCTGCTACAGGTTCCCTCCTGGTTTGGAGTGCTGTTGTTCCAATGTGTCCATCAGAAAATGCTCAGTGTTAAGATATATGGCACATAAGATTGAACGGTTGGTGCCTTAGGTACTGCAAATTAAGCTTTACATAACTGACAGCTTTAGTTTTATGTATGCTAGTGAGTTTATACAGTAACAGTTAGCAATTACATCAACAAACCTGTTGAGATTTAAAACATAGCTGTGGATGATAGACTGCAGGAAATTATACCTTTTCTGGATGTTTGTGATCATTTCATTTGGGTAATTTTTTTATTTTTTTTTTTTGCACAATCTAGGTAAAAATGTCACTGTTCTCTATTGTCCTAAAATTGTCACCGATACTGAATCTTTCTGTCCTTCATGCTTTTCATTGAATGTTAATTTTGAGCCTGGAGTGTTGTATTTTTAATTTTCACATCGTATGACAAAACACACATGTATGAACCAGTGTACATAGATAAAAAGGTAGAGTAAGGTAATCAATTAGCTTCTGCAAAGCTGAGAGGACAAACAACAAACAGAGGACAAACAGCCATATATTTCTCTCCACTTACCTGTGTCAGCTATTGTTAGTCAGTAATGTTACAACTGACATTTACACATAGCATCAATCCTCTCCACGTACATTCATGGCCAAAAATATTGGCACCTTTTCTTCTCTGTTTTTTTGTGCTGTTCCCGTGCAAACAAAAATAATAAACACGTTAATACCAAAACATTGCTACTGCAACAATTTTCTGAGAGAATTGCAAGTGTGCTGATATTTTTGGCCATGACTGTACATGTAACAGTCTGTAAACAGTGCAATCTGTCCATTCTGATCAATATTGGCTAACTCTTTTACCTAGTCCCCTGTTTTTTTTCCTTCAAAACAACATAGAAAAATACAAACATGATCCATACTGGCAAGAACAAATCCACGTTGTCTGAATGACAAGTTAAAAAAACAAAACAAAATGCTGGCTCAAATCATGCACTTACAAATATTATCCAAACACAGTTTGGGGCTAGTTTTTCACATTGTTTCAAAACTGCTTGCTAGAACAACAAATAAAGCACAACTTTTGTGTTCTTGTGCAATTTGTTTTGGCTTATGGTCCTGGCTTTTTTGTCTCGGGTGGACTATGAAGTTAGTTAGTTAGTTAGTTAACAGATGCATGTACAGTATGGCCCACATTTCTAATGGTATAGTTGAGTTCTGGGTGGAAGTGCTTGTAGAAAATAAACCCAAACTTAAGGACCAACAACCTGTTTCATATGCATAAAATTCACTTACATTTCTTTTAGGCCAGGTTAAAAAATTCTGAACTAAAAAATTCATTAGTCTGTTGCAGAACTCTTGTTCTTTTGTTGCTGAAGATGACTTTGTAATTCTTAATGACCTTGGCATTATTTTTGTGCTCCTTGTCAAGAAACATTCAATTTCAACCATTCAGATGCCTTCTTGATGTGGTTTTGTGCTGGATAAGACCTTAAACGTCTAAAGTGCGAGCTGGTGGCTTGTGTGTTGGTAGATGGAGTTCTTACAGAATGAACTTTGGACTCTGTGCTTTCTCAACATGTGAGCAGGGTTCCAGTATTGCTTAGTGTGTTACTTTAAGATAAAACTGTGAGACTTTGTCATTTGCACTCTGATCAGGATGGATGCACACCACTTTTTATTGAAGTCTATTTATTATGAAAGTGCATCTGCTTTAACTTTCTGGAGTTGGCTGCAGTATTACTTTTTGATAATTTAAGAAAAAAACAATTACGTGTCCAGGTCTGAAAATACTATGTAGCAATTTATCACAATTGAATAAACTTTATAAGAAAGATTTAAGATTTAATCTAAGGTGTTTAATTCTCTTGTCAACTGTCTATATGCACGCACACATACCTATACACATATTGAGTTGCCACGGGCAACAAGTCCAGTTATGCAGCTATGCTAGCTGTGGGTAAACAAAGTCAGGCCTTCTGACTACCAGTGTCTTTACAAGGCTTTAGTCTATTCAGCTACTCTGTTGATATTCTGCTGGTGAGCTGTGCTGCTGCAAAGATATTGTGTGTGTCAGAGATAGAAATAAGTGCTAGGTTGTAAAAAAAATCATTGTTTGAGTGTTGATAAATTATTAGCAAAAGGGTTAATTGTACAAACTCTAGTAATTATTACTGTTTTATTAACCTGTTTTTAGATATTAAAAAAAAATACATAAAATATACATGATAATAAAGCAACTGATTTTCTGTTTTTGAATTCACCTATTGTTGTGAAAGTGTCTTGGATGGGATGTTAGTTGACCTCCTTGCATGAACTGCCTGCTTTACGTCCTTCCACTGCATTTCTTTACAATTACGGTCAGGACATGTCTTTTTTAAAATCCAAACTGACAAAAACTGCTCAATGCACAATACAACTTTTGTTGGAAGAAAATCATGCCAACAAAACTCTGTAATTATATGTAAATTGAATAAAAAAGTTTATGTTATTAAATATGATGGGGCCTCTCAGACTCAGTGGCTCAGTGGCTGATGCGGGATTTACGCATTGGGTTAGGATGCACAAGGCAGCGGGATCAAATCCCACCCCACCAGGTGTGGCCCCGCCCATCCACCTAACCAGGATAAACTGGGAGGGTAGGAAGGGCATCCAGTGTAAAAATTCATGCCAAATCAACGTCTGGCGACCTCTAAAGGGACAACCCCAAAGGCGTTGATCTGTCTATCTCTTACAGTGGCTCTGTGATTAGAGAGTGTGCCTCGCTTCTCGCTTAATGACAGCTGTGGTGGGCTTCAGAGACCCCCAACCCTAAATGGGATATGCAGTTATGAATAGATGGATGTGTTGATAATGCTAGAGTTTCTCCTTTTTGCCAAACTCAAATATTTAAGGTTGGATGTTTTTGGACAGTAAATGATTGATTAATTACTTTTTAGGTCAAATTCATCCAGAAATAGAGAAAATTCTGGTGGGTTCACAAACTTTCACAGACCTCTACAAACAAGAAACAACATGACATTTGAGTTGACAAACTCAAAAAACAATATATAGACAAAATATATCAAATAGATTTGCAGTCCTCTCAAAGACAAAGAATGCGTCACACACATGTACACACAATAGCACATACACTGGTGCACACTCGTATGCCACTGATGATGTGTTTGAGTGTGTGTGAGAGAGAGAGGCTTGATTTTTATCTTTTATATATTTACAACACAATCCAGCTACACTTGGGGGTCTTGACCAGTTTGTACTGTAACACATGTTACAGCACCCCATCCCTGAGGGGCTGTGGCTCTGGTCTAAAACAAACATGTCAGCAAATGTAGATGGATGCACACAAACAAAAGCAGTGGTGCTGCTGAAACTGCATTTCATCTAATCTGTTGTGTTTTGTTGAAGTCTGTGTCAATTAATTTGCCTGTGATCAACACAGTGTAATAATATCATCAACATAATAATACTAGGGCTGTCCCCTACTCAGACTTTTGTCTGTAGAATCAAATTTAGTTGTTGAATACAAATGTTTGACTTTTAGTGATGATTTTGACCACATTAACATGGTCAAACTAGGGCTGGGTAATATTTTTAAATTATTTTACAAGTTATATTTATCAAGCTTCTCTAGTTGGGCCCATACTTGACACCCTACTAAGAGCGTTTTTAGAAGCAGGGAAGCTTGTTGTGGTGCTAACTTTTGTTTTATTTTTGTTTTAATTCTTGTTTTTTCTGAGCTTTTACAATGACTGTAGGCTATGTATTTAGTTTTATGGCTGTTTTATTTTGTGTTATTTCCTTTTAATGTGATGTAGCCTTCAGACAAGGTCAACATTTACACAGCTTGTCCTGGTCAAATTATGGGGTAAGAATGCGGGTTTGTTCAACCGTGGATCAAGAACTGCAATTTATGCTGTCTCCACTATAAGAATGCCATAAATTAATTTAGGGTCTCATGTGACACTTGAGTTTGTGTTCATACCAGGCTTGTCTTTGTGCATGTGTTCACTCAGGCATGATTACATAGAGAACATTGGATGTGAGAAACTACTGTTCAACACCAACAAGTGTTATCTGTTTTACCACCATTACTATTACCATGTACTATTATAAGGATTGTATTTGTTTAGGTAGTCTGTAAAAGAGACCAGAGAACAAGACACACTTACAGTAATTAAAAAGTTAAAAACAATGTGTGAACTGCACTGCTTGATAAATCAATATCAAGAGATACTTGTCAGCAAAGGAGTCGGATTCTAATCAGTACATTTACTAAAACATTTATTTAGGGTCATGTATTATGATGAACAGCATTGAGTTGTTAAAGTTATATTAAAGCATTGCCTTGATACAGAAGATTACTATAATCCAATGCAACATTTAACTGTTGTAAAACCATGGACTTATCCAAAAATATGAATAACCAATAAGCAACACTGTGACATCTAAATTGGTTGAGATGGGGATGTATTAAATGGCCAAGACTTAGCTTTTTTACCAGTGCTTTAGCTACATCTATGAATAATGGACTATACAGTTTATCCTACACAGGAGCATTGGGGGTTGGAGCTTACTCGAAACACGTAGTGAATAAGAAAGGAGAAGATGAGATGACCTTAAAATACGTTTATAGAAAAAACGCAACATTTTCATCAGTATAAGCCTAAGACAGAATTTGACAGACTGAGAGCTGTGACTCTTTCTCGTTGTATTGAATCTATCTCCAATGACTGTTAGACTTGAGGCAGACTCAGAGGGCTACAGTATAGCACTCACTTTGTTTTGTTAAATTTCTAGCTTTAAGGTGGGAACACAAACACTAGCTCGACAAAAACTGGACAGTCAGTTTTCACCAACTATCATACATTTTTAGTCTTTGGGGGTCAGAAAGGACCATGCTCTTGATGAGTGAGTAAACACTCTGGGCATCACACTGAATGAGTAATTGGTGAATTTCTGGTTGTAGACAGATCTGCAGATCGCATTATTGCATCGCCTTGAGCCAAAACACACATGGGTGCCAACTGGCTGCTTGCACTGTTTATATGCATGAAAAACAACCAACTCCAGGTTGTACAGTTGTTAAGTGACAGTTAAAAACATACTCATATTGCATTACATACTGATGCTATTGAACTAACTCCAGGTTGTACAGTTGTTAAGTGACAGTTGTGTAAGTGACAGTTAAAAACAAACTCGCATTGCATTACTACTATTGATCCAAAAATGTGACTCATTTCCATTTTATTGCCTTTTGCCTGTCATTGAACAGTAGTTCAAGACATTGTTCCCAGTGACTCCCTGGAGGTTCCGGACGAAGCCACCATGTCAGTGACTGTTCACGAGAATCGTAAATCCCGCACCAGCACGGGCTCCATGAATATCTCACTGTTTCACAAGCCTTCACATCCTGACAGTGTCCTCACCCACCTGAACACCATGAGGAAACAATGCATGTTCACTGATGTCACTCTGTGGGCTGGAGATCGTTCATTCCCATGCCACAGGTAAAGTCAATATTTGCATTTACTCATAGACAAAACCATCAACATATCAACTACCATCAACAACTAGGTTATCCATTGACCCTTTTATATTCCGTTTACACTTTTTTTTTTTTTATGACTTTGTTGTTTTTTGGTGCCCAATAAAGCACTGTATTTGTGTGTTACAGGGCAGTCTTGGCAGCATGCAGTCGATATTTTGAGGCCATGTTCAGTGGAGGGCTCCGTGAAAGCCTGGACAGTGACGTCAATTTCAGAGACAGCATACATCCTGAGGTACTGCTGCTGCTACTCAACACAATTATACTGTCTATTTCCTATTGAGCATTAAACCTTTTGACAAAGTGCTATAATGTTAAATTGCATCAAAAAGCACTTTGATAAATGTGTTCAGAGTTGTTTCCATTTAAAAAAAAAACAAGACAACTTGATTTTCACTTTGCTGAAAAAACAATAAAAATCTGTCAGAAATGTGTCCTCTTGATGTTGCTACACCCCACTTTAAGTGGCCCAGTGCTGTTGGATTTTATTAGTCAATTGAGTTGGTACTCACATGGTGTAAGTGAAGAGAGAGACAAAGAATGACGTATGACAAACTTTATTAACTTTAAATAATGCTCATTATAATAGAAATCCATCTAGCAGGTAATTGATTGTGATTAATATTTTGAATCAGTTGGTGTTTCTGTGTTTGAACAACGGAAGATTTTTCACTCTGATAATTCAGAACAGTTGAGTGTTTACAGAGTGGGTGTTGTTTTACACCTGGAGATATTTTATAGAACTAAACTTAGTCTCAGAGTTGTATCGATTAAACCAAGTTTAAATTAATTCAGTTTCTCAAAAGGTTCTTGGTAACTGAAACATGTTGACAGTATTAAGATTTTGAATAGTTAATGAAGTTTTGTTAAAGCACAGTCTCTGAGAACAACATTAGGGTTTTCAACCAACAAGTCCTAAATAGCCATATAACGTTTGTCAGTTGTCAGTTGCACCCCTTTGGTGCCTGGTGTCAATACAATAATGCCAAAACGACAGCTAGCGAACAATTTTTGGCTGGATTACAACTGTGCAAACATAGAAGTATGGTTGGATTTAGGCACAAATAAATATGCTATAGTTTATAAATAATATAAATATAATTAGGTTAAGAAAAAAATTTTTTATGCTTTAATTCACTCCATTGTCTAATGTCTGTCTAGTGTTTAATGTTTAATGTTAAGCAATGTGCATCAAGTAGCGTTTTGTACATAACATCTAATACAGTGGGTGGAACTGTTTGAATCCCCTTATTTTGAAAAGGTTAAACTAAGAGGATGGCTAGATTTACTGTCAATAAAGTATTTATTTTTTCTACAACCTCGATCTTTTGTTTTTTAAAGGACTACGCCCCAATAATGTCTGTGGTTTATGTTTGTAATTCTCCGGTCCTCCAGGTCTTGGAGCTTCTGCTGGACTTTGCCTATTCATCTCGAGTGATCATAAATGAAGAGAATGCTGAGTCATTGTTAGAGGCTGGCGACATGTTGCAGTTTCATGACATTCGGGATGCGGCTGCAGAGTTTTTGGAAAAAAACCTGCACTCGTCCAACTGCCTGGGGATGATGCTGTTATCAGACGCCCATCAGTGTAAAAGACTATACGAACTGTCATGGAGGATGTGTCTGTTACACTATGAGACAGTAAGATGACTTCAATTTTTTTCTTAGTGTCCCTCAGTGTGTACTTGAATAATTACTAAGTGCCTACAGCTGTGATGTAGTGTGCAGCCACAAAGATATACTTTAAAGTGTACAATTAGGTGTGTTTTCTGTTGTAATACCCTTAGGCTAATGCGTCATTCAAAAAAGGCAAACCAAACATTTTCTGGACCAGTTTCTGAACAGTGAGACATTGATTTGGTTGAGTGTTCTCCTGTCAGAAAAAAATCACTCTGTTGTCCATGGCACCTGTAAATTTCCGAAGGGATATTTAAAACTTGAGTTTCAGTTTACAACTACATCAAACTGTAACCACCAGCGCTGGCAGCCTCTGTTTAAGCCTTGTGGGGTGTAGAGCCTCAGCATTTGTGCTCCCACTGTATCAGCACCAAAAAAACCCCATAACGGCTTCATCTCTTGCTTCATCGAACTGTACAGCCGCATCAACGGCAACAGGTACTTCCTCCCCAGCATATATCTTGTCTGTGCCTGACTAAGATTGAAGTTGTCATCGCTGACATTCAGACCACATGAGGCAACGTGGCCTGCCGCAAGAGCGGCGTTCCCTTCCAATTCTTCTTTCTCTGCTCCGATCCTCGCTTCTTGCCACAACCTTTCTGCCCTAGGCATAGCCTCTTCTGCCTTAAGCCTAGCCTCTCGCTGCTCTAGAGTGTGTTTTTGCCCTAACAATCTTCATTAATAGATTAGCTCTCTTTAGTTCGTACCTCAAGGCAATGCTTTAAAGGTGAAGAACCTGTTCTGGACTTCCTAGATCTCCTTAAAGATGCCACAGACACACTGTCTTCAGGAGCAACACTTTCATTTGCCTTACGTGCTTCCTCAAGACGTTGACATACCTCTGTTAACCCAAGGGCAACCTTGACGCCAAATCTTCTGAGATCTTTCATGAAAGAGCGCATGTTGGTCTTTTGTTTCGCCAGCTGGTCTCACCTGGCCTTCCTTTTGTCTGTCAGATTTTGCAAAGCATTCTCCATGGCCTTGAGACTTGGCTTTGCCTTTCGTTTCTCCACGCTGTCTTGATCAACTTCTCCTTCCATCATTCGCTGAGTAGTGTTTAACCCGTGTAGAGATGGTTTCTTACTAATGTAGAGGCGATCTTACTCGAATCTGACGCTCCAAGCAAATACTTCACTCCAGAGATCGTTGTATGATGAACATTGAACATTTATTGTACTTGCCTGTCAACTTAGCAGATGACAGGTCAATTGTCCCCACAAGTTTAAGTACAGTAATCTCACTAGCACGTTCGCAAACAGCTTCATCAAACAAGTTTCTCAAAGTATGGCTGAAGTCACTGAACTCGCAGAATTTGGTAAGAAACCATGTGCCTCCACAGTTACACACTGAAATTTTTCTTCTACCTTGTTGCAGTCCAAACCCCCTTGTAGTCAGTTCCTCTTCCCTTCTGTAGCTGAGCTGAACTGCCCTCTCTTGTAACAAAGTCATTGCTATCCTTTGTTTCCTTGACAAATGAATTAAAAAAAACGTAAAAGGTAAGCTACAAAGTCAAACTATCAAAGCTATATGATGTCATCCATGACATCATCAGTATACAGAAACATAGCACAAAACAAAATACAGTACAGTTCACTATACATACTACATATAACAAAAACTAAAACTGAGGAAACCCTTGGTTGAGTCCTATATTACTGGATAGTCTCAACCTAGTGCAGTCTCACGTTCAGCTTTTCTTTTGATTGCCTTGTGAAAAATAAAGCAAAGTGCTTTGTTTCTTGTGTTGTTATTCTCGCTCCTGCTCTGCTGTTACTACAGACGTGAAGTAACCACAGTCACTTAACAGTCCTGCTTTTATGACAAACCTGAGCTAACCGCAAATGCTCAGTTGGTCTGCTGAGATGTGTGGCAATCACAGACTTTTGTTGACTATGATGTTTATGCTCCATATAGATCCTGTTCTTTTAAACTGTAATTATGAGCCGCCAAGTAGGGAAAAAAAAAATATTATGCAGGTCATGGTTAATCTGCTACTTAGTCAGTGCATTGGAGAGGATATCAAGGCTGCATTTCTACTGACAAAACATGGGTTTTGTCAATTTATCCTAAATTGTGACCAAAGTAAAAGTAGTAGTGGCATGTTCCTGAATTCTTTTGCAGAAATAACCCTATAAAAGAAATAGTCAAGACCAAAATGATCACCGATATCGGTATTATCACGATTTCAATATTTTAATATGTGCTGAAAATGTTCAAAGTACTGATAATGACTCACAAACACAGCCTGCCTACTGTGCTGCGCTTAAGTAGATACATATAAATAAAAAGAGACAGTGATAGAACACATAACTATATCCCAACAAAAGAATATAGAAATACGGTAAATTAATTCTCCTCTCACCAAGTATCTAAAGTCTGCAGTCAACATAGGATGTGGATATGGACAGGCTAATCTGCTAACAAGCTAGCACCTTAATAGGCTAATGCACTAGATTCTTCTTTTCCGAGGAAATGGGGTAGAATGTAAGATCAAGTTCATGTGGGAGGATGTGAGAAGAAACTGAAGAAAACCGAAACCTTAACACTGAAATATACAGGAAACCCACACATACCGTTTTGCTTCTCAGTACCTTCTGTAGCCTCAAACTGGATGTGATCAGAACCCTACACAATGGGGTTGAAAATATGTCCCTGCAAGGGCTAATGGCAGGGCTCGAAATGAACACTGTCCTGTTGTTGTGGGGACAGTGCAAATGGCACTTGGGGCAAAAAGATTTCACCATAGTTAGATGATGAAACTAACTAACAAACTGGGTATGTATGTGTGTGCATATGGAAATTATTTTGAAATCTCCATCTTTTTAGTCTAATTGAATTGATTTGGTTGCTGGCTGACTTCCCTGGCAGTAAAATTGAGCTAAATGATGAATAATGGGATCTGTAATATGTAATTTTAAAGCAAATAAGCCAAATAAGCATTTTGCTGTCTGCAGTGGAACAGCCCTATCACAAACGGTACTATTTTAATTCTCACTTTTGTTAGATGCAGAGGCTCTAATTCTCAACTTTCACAGTATAAGGACAGGTTCTTCCATTTAATTATGTGTAAACATACTTCTTTTCCTTTAGTTTGTTCCCTTTCAGTGGTCGCCACAGCGAATCATGTGCCTCCATCTAATTCTATCCTCTGCATCCTCTTCTCTCACACCAACTAACTTCATGTCCTCTCTCACTACATACATAAATCTCCTCTTTGGTCTTCCTCTAGACCTCTTGCCTGGCAGCTCCAACCTCAGCATCCTTCTACCGACATATTGACAGTCTCTCCTCTGAACATGTCCAAACCACCTCAATCTGGCCTCTCTGACTTTATCTCCAAAACATCTAACATCAGCTGTCCCTCAGATGTCCTCATTCCTGATCCTGTCCATCCTCGTTACTCCCAAAGAGAACCTCAACGTCTTAAGCTCTGCTACCTCCAGCTCTGCCTCCTGTCTTTTCTTCAGTGCCACTGTTTCTAAGCCGTACAACATCGCTGGTCTCACCACCGTCTTAAACACCTTTTCTTTCATTCTCGCTGATACTCTTTTTATCAAACAACACACCTGCCACTTTTCTCCACCTGTTCCAACCTGCTTGCACTCGCCTCTTCACCTCTTTTCCACACTCTCCGTTGCTCTGAACCTGCACCTTCTTCACCTCTGCTCCCTGTAACCTCACCGTTAAACTTGGGTCCCTTTCATTGACACACATGTATTCTGTCTTGCTGCGGCTAAGCTTCATTCCTGTTTTCCAGAGCAGACCTCCACCTCTCTAGATTTTCCTCCACCTGCTCCCTGCTCTCACTACAAATTACAATGTCATCTGCAAACATTATACTCCACGGAGATTCCTGTCTAACCTCATCTGTCAGCCTGTCCATAACCAGAGCAAATAAGAAGGGGCTCAGAGCCGATCCTTGATGCAGACCCACCTCCACCTTGAACTCGTCTGTCACACCTACAGCACACCTCACCACTGTCTTACAGCTCTCATACATGTCCTGCACCACTCTAACATACTTCTCTGCCACTCCAGACGTCCTCATACAATACCACAGCTCCTCTCTCGGCACCCTGTCATACGCTTTCTCTAAATCTACAAAGACACAATGCAACTCACTATGACCCTCTCTGTACTTCTCCATCAGCATCCTCAAAGCAAATACTGCATCTGTTCTACTCTTTCTAGGCATGAAACCATATTGCTGCTAACAAATGCTCACCTCTGCCCTTATCCTAGCTTCCACTACTCTTTCCCACAACTTCATTGTATGGCTCATCAGCTTTATTCCTCTGTAGCTGCCACAGCTTTGCACATCTCCCTTGTTCTTAAAAATGGGCACCAGTACACTTCTCCATTCCTCAGGCATCCTCTCACTCTCCAAGATCTTGTTAAATAAAGTAATCAGAAACTCTACTGCCACCTCTCCTAGGCACTTCCATGCCTCCACAGGTATATCATCAGGACCAACTGCCTTTCCACTCTTCATCCTCTTCAACGTCCTCCTCACTTCACTCTTACTAATCTTTGCTACTTCCTGCTCCACGCCAGTCACCCCTTCTACTCTTTGTTCCCTTTATTTGCCTCATTCATCAACTCTTCAAAGTTCTCCTTCCATCTTCCCATCACACTCCTGGCACCTGTCAATACATTTCCATCCTTATCATTAATCACACTAACCTGCTGCACATCCTTCCCATCTCTATCTCTTTGTCTGTCCAACCTGTACAAATCCACCTCTCCCTTTTTTTAGTGTCCAACCTAGCAAACAAGTCCTCATATGCTCTTTGTTTGGCCTTTTCCACCTCTACCTCCACCTTACGCTGCATCTCCCTGTACTCCTGTCTACTCTCTTTAGTCCTCTCAGCTTCCCACTTCTTCTTAGCTAACCTCTTTCTCTGTATACACTCCTGAACTTCCTCATTCCACCACCAACTCTCCTTATCCACTTTCTTCTTTCTAGATGACACACTGAGTACCCTCCTACCTGTCTCCCTGATTTTAGCTGTATTGGTCCAGTCATTTGGAAGCGCTTCCTGACCGCCCAGAGCCTGTCTCAACTCCTCCCTGAAAACTTCACAACATTCTTCGTTTTTCAACTTCCACCACTTTGTCCTCTGCTCTGCCTTTGTCCTCTTCATCTCCTCACCACCAGTCATTTTACACACGATCATCCTGACTCTCCCCTACCAATACTTTAGTCACTGATCTCTTTCAGATTACAACGTCTACACAAGATGTAGTCCATCTGAGTGCTTCTACCTCCGCTCTTATATGTCACCCTATGTTCGTGCATCTTCGGAAAGAAAGTGTTCACTGCAGCCATTTCCATCCACTTTGCAAAGTCTACCACCATCTGTCCTTCTGCGTTCCTGTCCTGAAGACCAAATCTGCCCATCACATTCTCATCACCTCTGTTCCCTTTACCTACATGTCCATTGACATCTGCTCCAATCACCACTCTGGGGATTCTCTGCATCACTTCATCTAACTCACTGCAGTATTTCTCCTTCTCTTCTAACTGACATCCTAACTGTGGGGCATAACCATTAACAACACTGAACATCACACCTTCAATTTCCAGCTTCAGACTCCTCAACCTGTCTCTTTTCACCTCTCGAACGTTCCTCACAAACTCCCCTTTCAGGATAACTCGTACTCCATTTCTCTTCCTATCTCACCCATGGTAGAACAATTTGAACCCTGCTCATAAGCTTCTAGCCTTGCTACCTTTCCACCTGGTCTCCTGGAGACACAGTATATCTACCTCCCTTCTCTGCATCATGTCGATCAACTCTCTAGCCTTCCCTCTCATAGTCACAGCATTCAAAGTCCCTACTGTCAGTCCTACATTCTTAGCTTTCCTCTTCTCTCTCTGCCTAACAACACACCTTCCTCCTCTCCTTCTTCGACCAACAGTAGTCCAATTTTCATCGGTACCCTGTATTTCAACAGCACTGGGAGGCTGGAGTCTTTTCCAGCTGCTATTGGGTCAGAGGGGTGGATACACCCTGGAGAAGTCTCCAGTCTATCTCAGGGCCAACATAAACAGACAACAATTCATACTCACATTCACACCTTCAGGCAATTTAGAGTCACCCACACAAGCACGGGGAGAACATGCAAACTGTGGGCTGAATGTCTCGCATCTTTGAGATTACTCTATAACCCTTTCCTGCGGCATGTTAAGTCTTTTGAGACACTCTTTAATGTGTGTGTTTGTGTGTGACATAGCTCACTTCAGCTGGTGCTGCTTGTTATTAGCATACTGACACTGTCCAGGATCTCACCTCTATTCTCGTTTCATTGATGACTGTGCCCTCTGAGACCGAGGGTGATGCACACTGACACTATGTTTAAAAAAGACATGCAAGATCACGACTTTGTTTATGAGATTAGAATTAGTGGTTGGCCGATTAAGTGGGTCGATCTTTGACCTTTATTACTTCATCAGCATCGCCCAATGTCTTTCCTCATGTTGATTGCAATGTGGCTGCAGAAACATCTGCTGCCATTTCATCTCACATACTATACTGAAAATTATTTGGCTGTATTGTCATTGACTCACCTGGATGCATTTTATTGGGACTCAGAGAGGCCTCATTGAGATTAGCTCATCTAAAAATATAGATCTGGTGTGAACTAATTTGTCTGCCATATTAGAGCAAAGAAAACAATGGGAGTCTGTTTTGTGAGGTGAGACTTCTCTAGTTTACGACTGTATGCTGTTACCTTATGATCTGTTACCATGTGCAATATCAGCTCTGTGATTTTAAGTTCATCATCATGTTATTTAGAGCAAGTTGTTGCCTAAAGGTAATTACTGTGAACACACATTAGTAAAAGCTTACTGTATATGGGCTACTGTAGAAAAACCTTTTAGCCTGATTTGCCACAAATTTCAAGCCTGAGCAAATTCTGGGTGACTTTGTGTAACAGCAGCCCACACTCTCAAAACAACTTCTCCTTCTGCCAGGACAAGACTGCGTGCTCAGCAGATAGTCGCATGACAGGGAGAGAGGAGGACAGAGGAGATGGCATAGTGATTCTAGATTCAGCTTAAATACATTATCTCTAACTAACAGCATTACAATGAATCCTAGTTCCATAAAGTTTTAGTTTGGTTTGAAACCATTTAAGAGGAGTTGAATTAACTGTAGGTTTTTGTGGAAGATCAGATCACATTGTATTGCCAATAATTAACAATTTCTTGCCACTGTTTGATAAATATCTGTGTTTGTTCTTCAGGTTAGAGAATCAGAGGACTTCTACAGTTTATCTAAAGACAAACTGCTGGAGCTGATTCTTAGTGATGAGCTAGAAATAGAAGATGAACAGGTGAGGTATCCTCTTATTTCCTTTCTACTGTTTTCATTTGTTCTTGTCTCTTCTGTTATAAACATTGTGGTCATGCTAATTTAAATAAATGGGTTTCACAAGTTTCCATTCCATTTTTAAATCCTTCAATAATATTTGAACAGTCAATGTACATTATTAAAGTAGTTTCAATACAAAGTTTTCGTTTTTGCAAAAGAGAAAATATTTTTATATTTGCTAAATTGATGACTTCCTGTTTGCCAGGTTGTCTTTAACTCTGTGATGCGGTGGGTTCGATACGACTTAGAGGGTCGGCGTCATCACTTACCAGAGCTGCTGAGGGGCATAAGGTTGGCTCTGCTGCCTTCTGAATGTTTGCTGGAAGCTGTAGCCTGTGAAGAGCTTGTAATGGCTGACAAAAGGAGCAGGTAGGTTGTGTTCAATCGGTATAAGGCTCTGGTGTCTGTTTTCTGTATTTGACTTTGCTCTTTACTTTTAAAAGTATCTACAGAAATGTACATGTAGTCCCAATGTATGATGGTTTCAGTGGCATGTGAAAAGAAGCAAACTGTTACTCCATGCATATTACAGGGTGCACGTTAGCCTGTTTCAAAGCAGATAGATTCATTGATGACTCTGTAGTATAGTAAATGTTCCCATCTTCAATTTCCATCTCTTCTCAGAATTCTTTGATTTTAATCTGAGGAACTGTTCCATCTGGATATTTAGTGCACTTGATGAGCATCTAAATCTTATTACAGTAAAACTAGCCTTTCAATGAGACATGTGAATGAAGGTGTGTCAGCAGCCTTATCTGTTGATAGAGAATTCAATTTTAGCTAGGACATCATACTAGCATTTCTTAACCTCATCAGTTGGTGCTTGAACTCTCTTCTTTAGGACAATAGTAGAAGAGGCAATGCAGTGTAAGAAGAGAATTCTTCAGAATGATGGAGTAGTAACTAGTCCCTGTGCTCGACCACGTAAAGCAGGACACACACTGCTTATACTGGGAGGTCAGACCTTCATGTGTGACAAGATATACCAGGTAAGATGAATAGTTGTGAATTGAATAGTTGTGCGCTATATAAATAAAGTTGAATTGAATTGAATAGTCCTTTTTACTTAGACGGCCTGTATTGGTGTGTGGCAAGATACTACATGTGCTGTAATGAAGTTGAAGTAACTGGAAACTGAACATTTTGTCAATGGAATTAAAACCCAGACTAGAGTCTAAATATTTCTCTAAGAATAAGTGCATCTATTTATTGGTTTTTAACTTATAATCAGTTGATGAATAAAATAATCAATTTTAGGTGGACCATAAAGCCAAGGAGATAATACCTAAGGCAGACCTTCCAAGCCCCAGGAAGGAATTCAGTGCATGTGCCATTGGCTGTAAGGTTTATGTGACAGGTGGAAGAGGATCAGAGAATGGTGTGTCTAAAGATGTCTGGATCTACGACACTGTGCATGAGGAATGGTCTAAAGGAGCCCCGATGCTAATAGCCAGGTGGGATACAAACTGTATGTTATTTGTTTGGTTTAGGAAATATAGTATATAGAGTGATACACTATAATGTAGACTGGTGCTAAATTATAGTCCTATTCACTGAAAAAAATGTGTGATTGTAATTGCTATTATTCAACAGATAAGGGTAATTGCTGGATACTAAAATTTAATTCAATATTATGTGTGCCAAGAACAAAAGTTGAACTTTCCAAATTATATTGAGTAACTTGTTAATTGGTGAGTAGGGATAGGTATCATTAAGGTTTTAATGGTATTTGTACTCTTACTAAAATTGCTGTTGGATCCAGTACTTTAACGGTAATCCTACAGAATCTATATTTTATTTTTCATTTTGTAAACAAATTAAGAACAGAATTGACATTGACTCTCACATTTACTCAAAACATAATCACTGTTTTGAGCCTATTACATATACGACACTATAGACTAAAATGTGATAGATTTATTGTAAAATAAATATTGCAATGTATCAATTATTTACTGTAAAAGAAAACCCAACATTGTACAGCAACATAAGTAGTGCAGGCATGTAAGCTGTTTATTTTTGAAGATGCCCATTACTATTTACTGTGTTACAGACTTTACTCAAAATATTGGAACAATGATATGTTTCTTTTTTAAATTGGGATCTGTACACCACCACATTGAATTTAAAATGAAACACACAAGACATGAACAAAGTCAACACTTTCAGCCAGATATACAGTATGTTATAGCTCTGTTCCATAGACCTTCACTGCTGCCTACTGTTATGAAAAACACATTGCTGTTATGCTGTTGCCAATGTTTCCTCAAAGTAAAAAATATGGGCTTTGTAGTTTATCTATAAACAGCTCTACAGACTAACAGTGGCCATCACTTTCACAATCTCACACAGTTATTTTTCTAATGTGAACCTTGGGCAAT
Source organism: Channa maculata (assembly GCA_020496755.1). NCBI lineage: Eukaryota > Metazoa > Chordata > Actinopteri > Anabantiformes > Channidae > Channa > Channa maculata. The sequence continues at coordinate 15,834,841 of CM035601.1, read as the reverse complement.
GTCCGGAGAATTCTTTTCTCATGTTACCACACAGCTAGAGATTGTCAGTCAGAAGCATTCTCATGGGAAAAACTCCATTTGATTTTAGTGAGGGATTTTAGTGAGGTGCCTTACCGTAGTTTACAGGTGACACCACATGAAATACAACAGATGCTGCGGGAAACTGTTAGTCAGACTGGCTACAGTGCTGAAAAGAAACTGGGGGTTGTTCTTATTGTCCTCTATTAGTAATGAATAATATGCTGTTCTGGCATCACGGAGGACTTTTTTGTACATTTTTAAACTGTTATTCCAGGCTAAATGGGAATTTTCTAAATTAGGGCAACACAACTTTCGTTCTAACTTTCGTTCTAACTTTCGTCCAACTTTCTGGTGCCTGCTTCAAGTTGCCAGTTTGTGAACTATACCATGGAGATCGCCTCTTTTGATTTACTGCCTTCTTTTGCAGAGGGGGAACACTATCGTGTATTTTATGTAGTGAGGCTGCAGAATTATTAGATAAGATAATCGACTTGTACAGGAGTAAAGTAAAGGTGGCTATTCTCCATTGTATTGACACATGGTTAAGAAGTATAGTTCGTGATATAGTAAATTAATACACCCCAAAAAGAGAGAGTCACAATATATTAAGTATATTTGGGACATGCAAACCCCTAGATAGAAATACTGTCCACAATTCCATTCCCTCTTGGCACTTTAGGACAGAGCAGCATGTAATCTGGACTTTGTGCTAGGGGCTGGCAGAATAAAGTCTGGGTAATCTCTGGGCTGTCTCACTTGGATGTTTGTGTTTTCACAAGGTCTAAAAAAGTAGCTTAGAAATATTAGTTTTACTTAATTAACTGATGCAATACTAAATGAAACTGTGGAGGTAAAAAACCTGGGGTCATTAACAACAAACTGATGGTTGTTACAGTCTGACAAAATGGAACAATCTTCATTAACGGAGCAACACCAATTATCAGCCATCTACAATGGCTAATGAAGTCTTTCAGATCTTTCAAGAACCTTGGGTGGGTTCAGTTGCCACTGAACAGCATTTACAGGCAGATGTGTTAGCAGAATATATATTTATTGTTAAAATTCAGGTGCTCAACTTAAATAACTGCACTGATAAACAGAATTCAAAGTTTTTGGGAGACCTCAACAAAAAAAGAGGAAACCTAGTAAACACATGTATTTGATCATTTTACAGGTCATGTAATGCCAGCACAGTATCTGTCCTTTAAAATCATTACAGAATACATCTAAACACCACTGCAGTGACACAGTGCTGCAATTTGTCTTGCTAGGCAGAGTGGAGGAAAATAATGACTCTTTAAACATACTGACAGTTTGCTGTCAGAATGGTTTCTTGTCATTGTCAGAGGTAGACCACATTATAAGGTTTGTAATGAATAGCTAACCTATAGTCTAAAACACACAGACACACACACACAATTTACATATTGTGGTTATTCTCTTCTCCAGGTTTGGCCATGGTTCAGCTGAGTTGGAAAACAGTCTCTATGTGGTTGGAGGTCATACTGCTATAGCTGGGGTTTTTCCTGCCTCTCCATCTGTCTCCCTAAAGCAGGTTAGAAAAGCCATCACTACTTTCTGAAGAAAAAAATAAAAATCTCAATTTTTATTTCTGTTTGTATATGTTGTTATATTTGGATGTACACTAGAACATGTAACATGGTTGTTAGCATGTCAACTCTGTTACTGGTCTATCTTTGTTAATGGTTTAAGTCTGTTTCAAATCAAACATGAAATGTATATGTTCCCAGGTTGAGCGCTATGACCCCCTCAGTAATAAATGGACTATGGTGGCTCCTCTAAGAGATGGAGTCAGTAATGCTGCTGTTGTCAGTGCCAAACTCAAACTCTTCGTTTTTGGAGGGACCACCATACATAGAGACAAGGTCTCCAAGGTTAGTGGATTGGCATTCTTACCTTCCTTACAATTCTTTACTAGCTACCTGTCCACAAGGCTTCTGATAAACGAACAAAATACTCTCACTGAACCCTAATTGCAGCAATAACACACTCTGTCAAACTTATTGTGTCTTGTTTAATTAGGTTCAGTGTTATGACCCTGTGGGTAACCGCTGGAATATTGCAGCTGAATGCCCCCAGCCATGGCGCTACACAGCAGCTGCTGTCCTAGGAAGCCAGATCTTCATCATGGGTGGTGACACTGAATTCACTGCTGCCTCTGCTTATCGCTTCGACTGTGAAACCAATCAGTGGACTCGAGTGGGGGACATGACATCTAAACGGATGAGCTGCCATGCTGTGGCCTCAGGAAATAAACTCTATGTGGTTGGAGGTTATTTTGGGACGCAGCGGTGTAAAACATTAGACTGTTATGACCCCACGTCAGATAGTTGGAACTCTATCACTACAGTGCCTTATTCGCTGATACCCACCGCCTTTGTCAGCACTTGGAAACACCTACCTGCCTAATTGGAGGACACCACAGGAGCCACTAATTCCCAGGTACACTGTCACTGACTGACACTAACACATGAGAGGAGGGTTACACTTATTAGGCAGCTTTCTGAAGTGTGTTCAGAATAAGAAAATGTGTTTCTTTTCATGACAAACTTTTGTATTGTCTTTTTTTTGTTGTTGTTTTTTTTTTTAAGCTAAAGGTTAGCAGCAGGTTTCCTTAGCTCAAGCTAAAGCTAACAAGCTGGCTTTCACTGGATGTATCCCTCTCTTTTAAGCTGCGTAGGTAGCTTCTTTCTATGGCAGACTGCAGACAGGATGGTGATGACAACAACAGCAGACTGATTTCCAATCCAGAGTTAAGTAACAGTTAGTGCATATTGGTTTTAGATCTATTTTATAGTTAATGCACATATCGAGTAGTTTTCTCTAAGATTACACACTTCTGTAGCATAATGTTTTATGTGAAGGCTATGGTTGTCTGTCTCTATATGAGGTAATAGACTGTTGATTTGTCCAGGGCATACATATGTGGTAAAGATAATAGGTGGAATATTTTATATACACAACCTGGTGGTTTCATTTTGCTAAACAGGGGTCAGAATGGACATTGACTGGTCTGCAGCCACGCAGATCCATGCACAGAAAGTCAGATTTTGATCAGCTAAAGTTATATAACATACACATGAACTGAGTTTGTGTGTGTATTTGGACTCTGTCTGTGTGATAAACTAGACTGACTAAACCTTTCCGTTATTTCCCTGTAGTAGCTCTATGTCCTCCTGTCTGTTGATGGTTTATAAATTGTAGTCATAAAGCCCTGAATTACGTTCAGGTTTTTTTTTACAGGAGATAAAAACATTCTGTTCTGTGACCTCTCCAAAAGTTTACGCATCAGATTTGCTAAGTCTGCTCACTGATCCTCCTTCACATTTTCAATGTCTCTCTGTTGACTAACCCTGTTTTATCAAAGCTTTCCATGCTGATTTACCTTACATGAAGCTAATGTATTGAAGATGTCCATCATTAACAGTACTAGCTAGACATTGGAGAAGATTTCTTCCTTGGCTTGCGTTCTATTTTTCCATTCTCAGGCGAGAGTGAGACAGCAGCATATAAATATACTTCGTACATATCCACACAGTGCCGCATCCTCCTCTACATCATCAGCCCTCTCTTCCCTTTTTACTTGCCCCCACCCCTTCAAAAATTCATGTAATGAAACTGGATTCCCAGAGCAGCCTGCTTCTCTCACATCTGTCTCCTTGTGTACTTGCAGCTTATGTATTTCTCTCATTCATTTATTTGTACAATAATTTATTCGTTCACTTCATGTTTTTGCTCTTTAAATTATTCACCTACATAATTGTTCCCTCTCCAGTTTGTTTTATGTTTATATGGATTTGTCTTTTTTTAGCTATGCCTCAATGCATGGTGTGGGATGACACTGGAAATGAGTACCACCTCCAGAGCTCAGAGCAGCTGTAACATCTACCGCCCCCATGGGTCCCCACTGAGCTGGGATAATTGAGGATTGATTGCTCAGTGTAGGCAGTGTTTGCCTTACTTTGTTTTTGTGGTTATTATTTATTCATCATCAAAACAGGACACAAGGTAAAGGCTTAATAATCCATTCAAAGTTATCATTAATTTATTTAAACAGCAGGAATGAAAGTGAGCTGCACAAATCCCTTCAAAAGGGCTACAGGCTTTTAAAAGGCTTATTGTTTTCTGTAAGTTATTGTCCAGTTGGTCCATTGCATTGTAGAGGAAAAGTGGTAGAGCTGTAGCTGCATCAGCAAAGTCAGCACAATCAGCTAATTGACTTTTCAGCTGGTTACTTAATCTCTGCATTGCCTTTAGTCAACCCAACTATTAGCAAGGTGTTGCTCTTTCTGTTAATCATTTATATGCAATGTGGAAAACAAGCTGGTACTCAAAATTTATTGATGCCTTTATTGTTTGAATTTGTACCTCTGATTGTGTGGACAGGTACAATAGAGCTTTTAAAGATATTGAAGGGACTGATGGTGTTTTCATCATCATGTAATGTGCCTGTGCTTTCCAGCAACTCCATAATACTTTGTGCATCAAAATCTAGATGGGGAAATTTCATAACATTTTTACTTGGGACATTAAAAGGCTTGAAGAAAAAAAATCCATACTTCATTAGATTAGCAAGCAGAATTCTCAATATGTATTTTATTTATTTATATATTTTTTGTCTGCCGACTATGCTGATCTGAAGTTATTAACCTTAGCAGGCAGTTAAATCCTCCTCTTTTCTGTATGGCTGTTCCCTTTCAGGGGTCGCTACAGCGAATCATGTGCCTCCATCTAACTCTGCATCCTCTTCTCTCACACCAAGTAACTTCATGTCCTCTCTCACTACATCCATAAATCTCCTCTCTGATCTTCCTCTAGACCTCCTGCCTGGCAGCTCCAACCTCAGGATCCTTCTACCGACATATTGACAGTCTCTCCTCTGAACATGTCCAAACCACCTCAATCTGGCCTCTCTGACTTTATCTCCAAAACATCTAACATGAGCTGTCCCTCTGATGTAGTCATTCCTGATCCTGTCCATCCTCGTCACTCCCAAAGAGAACCTCAACGTCTTAAGCTCTGCTACCTCCAGCTCTGCCTCTTGTCTTTTCTTCAGTGCTACTGTCTCTAAGCCGAACAACATCTCTGGTCTCACCACAGTCTTGAACACCTTTTCTTTCATTCTCGCTGATACTCTTTTATCGCACAACCCACCTGACACTTTTCTCCACCCGTTCCAACCTGCTTGCACTCGCCTCTTCACGTCTTTTCCACACTCTCTCCGTTGCTCTGAATCATTGACTGGTAGTACTTAAAGTCCTGCACCTTCTTCACCTCTGCTCCCTGTAACCTTACAGTTCCACATGGGTCCCTCTCATTGACACACATGTATTCTGTCTAAGCTTCATTCCTCTGTTTTCCAGAGCAGACCTCCATCTCTCTAGATTTTCTTCCACCTGCTCCCTGCTCTCACTACAAATCACAATGTCATCTGCAAACATCATAGTCCACGGAGATTCCTGTCTAACCTCATCTGTCAGCCTGTCCATAACCAGAGCAAACAAGAAGGGGCTCAGAGCTGATCCTTCATGCAGACCCACCTCCACCTTGAACTCCTCTGTCACACCTACAGCACACCTCACCACGGTCTTACAGCTCTCATACATGTCCTGCACCACTCTAACATACTTTTCTCCCACTCCAGACTTCCTCATACAATACCACAGCTCGTCTCTTGGCACGCTGTCATACGCTTTCTCTAAATCTACGAAGATACAATGCAACTCCCTATGACCTTCTCTGTACTTCTCCATCAACATCCTCAAAGCAAATACTGCATCTGTTGAACTCTTTCTAGGCATGAAACAATATTGCTGCTCACAAATGCTCACCTCTGCCCTTAGCCTAGCTTCCACTACTCTTTCCCACAACTTCATTGTGTGGCTCATCAGCTTTATTCCTCTGTAGTTGCCACAGCTCTGCACATCTCCCTTGTTCTTAAAAATCAGCACCAGTACACTTCTCCTCCAGTCCTCAGGCATCCTCTCACTCTCCAAGATCTTGTTCAACAAACTATTCCGAAACTCTACTGCCACCTCTCCTAGACACTTCCATACCTCCACAGGTATGTCATCAGGACTAACTGTCTTTCCACTCTTCATCCTCTTCAACATCCTCCTCACTTCACTCTTACTAATCTTTGCTACCTCCTGCTCCACACCAGTCACCTCTTCTACTCTTTGTTCCCTTTATTTGCCTCATTCATCAACTCTTTAAAATACTCCTTCCATCTTCCCATCACACTCCTGGCACCTGTCAATACATTTCCATCCTTATCTTTAATCACCCTAACCTGCTGCACATCCTTCCCATCTCTATCTCTTTGTCTGTCCAACGTGTACAAATCCACCTCTCCCTCTTTAGTGTCCAACCTAGCATACAAGTCCTCATATGCTCTTTGTTTGGCCTTTTCCACCTCTACCTCCACCTTACGCTGCATCTCCCTGTACTTCTGTCTACTCTCTTCAGTCCTGTCAGTGTCTCACTTGGGACTGGCACAAGAAGACACTGAATTGTGTCCCCTTGCTATAAATACTATAGAGGAAAGTTTATACAGTATATGCAAAGGTAGTAGTACACAACTTAACCCTTCAAGTACTTGCCTAAGTACCTGGCTATTGTAATCAGGATTGGGAGTTAGAGTAACTTGATTTCTCCTGGAGAATGCAGATTTCTATTTACAGTCTCCTGGAACAAAAGGACTAATACATTTGTTTTTGCTGTACACTGAAGGTATTTTGTTCAAAAGTTGGATATGAAACGATGGCTGTAAATGTCTCTTGCTACTGTATCATTTTTTTTCCATTTCAGGTAAAAAGTAACTCTTTACCCTACAGTTAAATCTGTGTTCCAAGCTTCCAAAATACATCTGGTGTAATGGAGAAAAATTACACATTACTGACCTGCTGCATTTAAATGCAGATTTATGGTAACCACATTACTATTGTGCAAGTAAACTCATTGCCTAATTACCCATGTAACCTTTGTAACACATTTATTTAAGTGCATGTAAACAGAGTTATGTTGCAAAGCCCAGTGCTGGTGCAGGAAATGCTAAATACCAATTGTTGATACAGAGTGCAGCTGTGATCACACATGATTGGACAAAACATGGATATCAGTAGGGTTTCAACCTTCACCTGCAGTCACAAGATGCAGTGCGTTTGATCATTGACCTTTCCTGTTGGATTGTGTCAACAAAACAAAGGTAACAACAGAAGCTCAAGAGAAAATGTATACTTATATTAATATCCAACACAAGGCAAGAATTCATAAATGTTCAGGGGTGAGAAAATGTGGAGTATATTTTGATATATTAATAGGCTTTACTTCTTTAGGTTAGAATGTTGACATAGGCTTAAGATCACTTGTGAATATAATTGCGTTCAAGTGCTTCCTGTCTTCTCGCTGCACTATGTGTGTGAGCACACACAGACACTCACTCACTCACTCACTCGTTCATTCAATCAATCCTACTCCACTGCATTTTTAGCCAGGCATCACATCGTTCTCCCAATGGGACTTGTTGGTACTGATAAGTTTAGGTTGGTTTGGACAAACATTTAGAGATTGCATTTAGGGTTGGTCATACAAGTTAGGATAAAGTTGTTTGTGTAATTGTAAATATTTAGAACTATAAAACAGACTACATAAATCCACATTTCTTCTTTTTTCTATTTGTACTAGGAAAAAAACCACACAAACATAGCTGCCTTAAGGAAAGAATGTCCTTAAATACACACTTAAACACAATGTGCTTTTCAGGATTGAGTCCGGTTTGGGCACCACATAATCAGGTAGTGTTTAGATTTTAAAATGCAGCCCAATTCATGCTCTAGTTTGCATAAAAGTCAATGTGGACATCTCACACGAGCCCCAAACAGAAAGTTTGATGAAACGTCAAGTTCATACCTTTTAATACTTAGACCTTTGTCATTGGGAAACTGAAAGCGTCAGAACTCTGAACTAACAAGTGATACAAGCACATCAAAACAGAAACAGCACCCATAATGTTAGCAACAGTGAGTTCAGAAACCTTTGTCAGCAACTTTAAATAAAAATGACCTGAATAATATGGTGATAATTACAGATATGAATCAGTTTTGCCATATTACCCTGCCTTAGGGCCAAGCGTACTGAAAGTGTTGAACTCAAACAAAAACCAAAGGCAAAAACGTAAACTTAAGTTTAAGATCTACATGTTTAAGCGTTACAACAAATCATTGGTTGATTAGAATTGCTTACAGTTTAATATTTTCAATTTACTCACAATTAAGATTCTTTTTTATACAATAGAAAAATGAGATTTGGCCAAAGGCACTGGAGAAGGGAATACTAACCTACTAACATATTTGCATCAGAATTTCCTGAATGATCATTTGGCCTCCAGTAATAATATATATTCTTTACAAAGTATATTACAAAAGTTCTATAAAATTTGTCTGATGAAAAACAACAAGAAGATGACCTGATAAAATACTGTTTGTATTCCTAGTTGCCTAGCAGATCAATAAAAATGTATCTCTCCTTGAACTCTTTGAACTCACTGAACAGAATTCATATAGCAGCACAAAAACATATGTAACAGAGACGATTCATAATGTTGCCTAAGTGCTCACACACACAGACACACTGTAAATGATGATGTGTCAGTGGGTTATTTCCAGAAGCAGGATTACTCAATAACACTAACCTCTGAAGTGTCACTCACACAGTCATCACTCTGTATTTATTAAGATTTAATTTGTTACTGATGTGAAAGTAATTAAAGGCTGAGCTATGAGACTGAAGAACCAGAGGCAGGATTTGTGATTCTGTTTGTAAAGACATGACCTTTTTAACTTGGAGACCTTGGGTGTACAGGACAATCATGTGTTCAGAGTTTCATTATATTTATTCTTTTTTGATGTCGGAAACCATGCAATGTTATTTATATTTTTATATAAAAACATTAATTTATGGGATGTATGACATTTTGAAATAGTCCAACATTGCAGTTCGCAGTATAGTAAACAAGCTCTATAAGCTCTAATTAGGATATGGTTTGCTGCTGTTTCCTTTATAGAGATTCACACTTTGTTATTCCTGTTATCTTCTGATAACTAACAGGAAACCTTGACTTTTGAATCATTTATCTGCACTGTTTGTTTGTGTGGCTATACATATTTAATATTTGACCACATCCATTATGGGCAGAAAGCACTTTCCAGGCTGCTATAAAAAAACAAAAGCAAAACAGTTTGGAAAGACATGTCAATAGATGTTTCTAGTAGAGAGGACACCTTCAGTGGCTTTGAACCATTACTTTGTAAAAGTAGATAAAAATATAGTGTGGAAGGATGTGTTCACTGTATCACAGATAAGATAAGGTTCTTATGCTGGAATACAGTCAAGTCGTCAAAATACAGTAACATTTCTTGTTCATGCCAAGATGTTCTATTTTGAACATTCTTCTAAAAGGCCTTGATAGAACTGTAGACAGGCTGTAGACGGGCGTGTTCTTTTTAGAGGGCAGCGCTTTTGTCCTTGCAGTTCTGCCATGTTTACCATTGTTATTCAGTGTTCTCCTGATGGATGCCTTTGCAATATTTACATAGAGATGGAAAATTATAAAGTTTCGTGTACCACTATCTCCAATGATGTAGCAACTTCCAGAGGAAGCTTAACAAAAATCAATAATAATGATGAAAACATTAGTGCAGCTGTTGTGACTTTTATATGTTCTCTCCCAGATAATATGGTAACCATAAAAGCCAGTGGATTAATGGAACCGTTTTGGCTGCTCTGTTGATTTAGACAAACAGATGTAACAGACAGTGATGTCTATGATGATGATTATCTAAACATTAGTTTCTCTTCTCCTCCATTTGTTCTTCAGGAGCCGGTCTCCAGTTAGATGGGACGTCTCGCTGGAGGAGAATCTCCGAGGCTGCAGCTCCACACAGGACCAATCGTTACAAGAAGAAACTCCACTTCACTGACTGAGTCCTGAATGGTGGAGTTAACAAGCAACAGTACACCACCACGCTTTTAACAAATACAGGCAGAATTACTCTGAACATGAGGCTTCCTACATAATGTGATATTACTTTTATGGACATTTTGATAAACTGATGGATGGGTGCTTTTGTTTACTGAAAGACTGATCATACAAGATGATGAGGTGTGTGTGTGTGTGTGTGTGTGTGTGTTAATGTCGTCTTAGTCCTGGTAAATTCATTCCAATCTAAAGGCAGAAACTGTGAGTGCTGCCACTCCATTCCCTTTGAAAAATTCAACAAATCAGAAAAGAATACCAGGATTACAGTTTTGTGATAGTAAACCTATAGTACTTTTTTTAAATGTGGGACTTGTGAGTTAACAACACGTTCTCAGTGGAAGAACACAACAGCATTTTCAAGTGTCTGTTTTTTGTCTGATGTTTGTAATATCAGAAGCCGCAGCATTTTACAAATTTCATCAGTGCTGTGAATTGTACATACAAAACCTGCAGAGGAGGAGATGAACCAAGTCCTCTACATACAGGGTATGATAATTCTCAACTATTCAGACAACACATCACCAAATACACTATATAGAAACCTTAGTGATCAGTGACGTAAACCGTTCACCGATCAATATCCAAGCAGACTGTAAACAACCAGTATCTTTTTAAACAAAAAAACAGTTCATCTTCTGTACTTAAAAGTCCTGACTGAAACTGAAGGATGCAGCACAATTCCTAACAACTAGAACTATTGGATGTGTCAATGAAAGATCAGTTCTTTATTATAAATGTAATTGTTACCATACGATGATCTTTCCTCTGACCTATGTTTTAGTGCTAATGTAGAAAGAGTTTGATCCTGATTGTGTCGTACTCAATTCACTACATGTTAACCTAATGTTATCATTTGGGTGGTGAGGATGGTAACAGATCTCTGCTGATGCCTGCTGGACACTCGTGAGACTTGTGCCCAAAAGTAAATAACAGTATTTGGTTACTACTTCTTCTTTCTGCCTTTGCTGAGTGCCAAAGTGTGGAGGCCTTTGCTACTCTACATAAAACCATTAGGAAATACATTTTAATGGATGATGGGATTTAATTAAGATTTACGTGTCAGTTTAACACTTCAAGTTGCACATGAGTGTTTTTGTAGTTCCAGTGGCATGTTTATTCTTAAAGGAGGGTGTGCAACTGAAACAATTAAACCAGTGTCTTACAAAGTCTTTTGTTTTTCCAGACATGCTCTTAGTGTTTTTTTGTTTTTTTTTTTAAATTGTACAAGCAGCACAGAAGAGCTACATGTACGGTGTGTCCTGCAGAAACCACCACTGCCAAAATTCTGCGAAACAAGATTTTGACTCCTTACCACAGCTAATATTTTATCTGTACCACCCTGTGTGCTTTTGGTGTTTATGAATGCATAAGTTAGCGGTGGTGTTTCTTTGTCCCAGAGGTGTCAAATATCTTCAAGCAGGAGGTAACAACAGCTGTCACTATGTAAATAAAAAGGTTTCTGCAGGACAAATATTCATCATTTTTGAGAACTTGTATTGTCTATTATACTGTACAGTATTTCTGGTTCTTAAGCCCTTTGCATTTGTCCCCTGTCCAACTGTGCAATGAGCTGTGGTAAGGACACAACAGACTGAGAGTGTAGAAACTTTTGATTGAAGTTGGATTTTTATCTATTGCACAACTGTTTTTAGAGTTTTGAAAAAAGTTAAGGAGCTTGTTTGAGGTAACAATATTAGATACTGTATCTTTGTACTGGAGAAAATAAAAAGTGGTTAACTGTTTGAACTATGTAGCTCTTGTTTGCAAATATTTCTTTAAGACATTAGATAAGAGACATGGGGAAGTAAAACTTAAAGTTTCAATGTTGAAGCTTATTTAGCTGAATAAAAAGATGATCAATTTAGAGCAGGGGTACCCAAGCCACTGTGCCAATCCAGGTGTGTGTAGTCAATCAGAAGCTAGAAGATTATTTGATCCAGACTAGTTTGAGAGTTTATGCACTCAAAATTGGGCTGGATATAAAAGACTGCAAGATACTTAATGCCCAAACCGCCCGCCACCAGCTGCTCCGGTTGTGCAAGACCCAAGCCTGGAATAATTGGAAAGGGTTGCCTCAAGAATAGCATCTGGCATTTAAAAAAAAAAAAAAAGTCAAATCAACGTGCAGACAAATGATCTGCTGTAGTAACCCTGAGCTTACAGGATAAGCTGAATAAGAAAAACCAGAAAAAATAATTTTAGTGCGCAAATTAATTTAAGGAGCAGAAACTAAAGACATTTAAAACATTAAGTAAACTAAACACAAATTTAAACTAGATCAAATTTTTTTCAGATGTTAGTTTTCTTCAGAAGTTTTCTACTGAAACATAAGGATATCTGACTGCATTCCTCCCTTATTCATTTTTGCTTTAGTCAGAACAGAGAAGACCATTAGGTATATTTAGCTGAATCAAACAGATCTGGGCACATTTGAATGGTTCCATCTCAAAATGGGATCCTTCCTTTAGTGAACTCCAACATGTCTGTGTCCATCTAACCCTGCTGGTATTTGAGTATTGCTCTCCTTCCCACAAATTGCATGGATTTAGTGAACTCCCAGACTCCCCATATGTCAGACCATACTGTAACCCTTTATTAAACCTGACAAAAGAAACAGTTATTTGAATTCCTGTTGTGTATATATTTAATTACAATTATCCCCCACAGAACAAACCCCTTCCATGTCCGACGTGGAGTTTCCTCTAGTACCTTTATAACAAATATTGCACATTATAAGCTTTACTAGTACAGTAAGTCATGTTTTCTCTTGTACATGTTTAATTTGTTGTGGTAAATCGTTTTCATCCCATTTAGTCCCTCCTTCCATCAAATCACACACAAACTTCACATGAAAACAGCAAAATTATTTATTGGAGAAAAAAAAAATCACTGTACATTTTCAAAACAGCAAAAGGACAGATAAATAAATCTTATTAAAATCCACAGATGGATACTTTGGAAGTCTGAAGTATTTACAAAAATTTAATGTATTGCTTTTTTTAATACATAAAGAAAAAGAAATTGTACCTTCTTGTATTAGTACAAATACAGTTCAAAGGCTCTAACATACAGTGCTATAACTGTAAGGTCTAATGTGGTTTTAGAAAATTCCTTACGAATTGGTTTAGTAACATGCTAGTGCACACAAAATGCGAACAATAGAGGAGTGAGACAAGTCTCCCAGAACACTCATCAAAACTCAACATTTCAAGCTTTGGTTCCTCCTCACACTGATATCTATGATCAAGTTGCTTTGGTGATTTAGCTTAATGTATTTCAGGGATCCAATATCGGAACTAAACGGTACAAAAGGTAAACATAACAGTCCTGTATATGTAATCTCTCACTGGACTAATTTCTACTGTTTGAAAATGCAGCCAGGATGACACTGTGGGGAGTTGTCTGATTGAGTGAGGTGGGTGGATAGTAAGTGTTAATTGGTGTTGAAACTAATCTCCCTGCTTGGGGCAGTACTTAAGGCTGTAGCCTTAATGGCATTGCTGGTGCTGCTACAGGGGAGTGTTTATTTCAAGTATCCAGTACCTTAAGACCTTAAGGTAAGACATGTTGGAGTCTTACCTTAAGAACTTAAGCTGAACAATCTTGTCTCAATGCTAACATTCTGGATTTTATATCATTGTCTCACCAGCACATGCAGCTTGCTTCAATTTTTTTTATGCAGGGAAACTGTATGTGTCAGTATGGTCTGAGAATCCTTCATGTCCTTATCGTGAAATTGTTGAAAAAAGATTAATATATTGCAGTAAAAGGAGCAACACTTTTTTTTGCTTGTTAGTTCTTAAGTTTCAGACAACCCATTTTCTTCGACTTGAATCATGTGACAAACTGCTACAGGAACAAATGTCTGCATTCTGTATTTTAGTCCAACTAAAATTAAAAAAGCAACCAGTAATTAAAGTTACTTAGCTTGTTCGAATGTCAAATTGATCCTTCCATTGGTTAATCATGGAAAAGAAGTATAGCAGTTTGATAATAACTACATGGTGGTTGGGATAGAAACCTGCAGGAAAATGTTCACGTTGACTACAAATAAGTGTCCAAAGGAAGGAGCCTCTCTATGTGCTTATTCAGAGGACTGAGGAGCATTAACCGCTGTAGGTGATTTTGCTCTGATTACTGGGAAAGGCAAGAGAGAACTGCAGCACAAATGTGCTCTCCTCAGCAGAAAGCTGGGATTTGACAGCTAGCTGAAATATTATTCTTTAGATGAGGCCTCATATGAATTCCTCCTCTGCAGAGAATAAGAGAAGAAAATCAATGTGGGGCAAATGTAAAGCTATGACTTATTAGTAAAGATGAGAGGGGAGGAATATGAGCCTCAGGGCATTTGCAGTGTATTGGTGTATTATCAACACCAGCAGGGCTGAGCTGCACAGAAGATGAGCTCAGAAAAAGTCACAATATTTGGATTAAAGGCTTCAGTCTGAACAACAGATGCTGCTCGGAGTCATAGTTTTTGTATTTTGTCCTTTTCAGATACAGCACGTACACTGCAGAGGTACCTAACAGGGATTCATCATCCAATGCAAAAGATCCAATGTCTTCCAAATAACATTTCAAATAGTCCTCTGCTGGAACTGAAAATCCAAAAAGGTGCTGCTCAGTGGCAACTGGACTTCATTGACATTTTGCCTGTCATCTGAAAGGTTTCATCAGCTTTAACTGACTGATGGGGAATTTCAGGTATTTAACTTTAAGTAGTTAAAACATGTTCAACTAAAGCAACTTTTCATCAAAACCAATAAACTGGTTACTAGGTGTGGAACCTAGTACTGTGTTACTACCAAAGGAATCAGGATTTAAATTTAGTTCCAGGTTATAGCTGTGCCCCCATTAAAAGGAGGTACTCTCCTGTATTGCTGAGTGCCAAATAATGGCTGATGAATACATACACAGATAGTAGTGAGTGAGCATCCTAGGTGGGAATTAGCTGATTTATCTTCCTGGGGCTTTGGCTCTGCTGTCAAAATACAAATCACAATGCATTGGAGCGACTTTTGCCCCAGGGGAAGATCTTCAATTTTAGTCCCTGGGACAGAAAATATCAAAAACTTTCTGGTGGAAATGCTGCTCATCACCAAGTTTCAGCATCAACAGCAGTTTACACTTTGACATGTGAAAATACACAGACTGGGGGGCAGCGCTCCTCATATGACCTTAACAACCATCAATGTGTTAGTGGCTCTACAGAGATCAAATACTGAAACTCCCAACTAGTCAGTCAGAAAACTGATGAAGTCTTTCAAATAAAAGATAAAACCTCAAGAAACAAGTCCAGTTGCCACAAAAAAGTACTTTTGGGATAACAGAGTCTGAAAATACTGCTGTATATACATCTTCAGTTCAGTTCACACTCTAATTTCAATTTATTCAGAAGAGCTCTACCAAAATAAAAGCATAACTAAGGTGAACCCTGACTGTGGGGTATAAACCAATAGGTTTTCTTTACTTCCAATGTTGAATATAAACTCAGTGATTGTCTCGCATTAGAAAACTTACAAAATAAGGCTGGGTGATATGAGTGATGCCAACATCACAATATTAATATATACACTTTTCTCACTGCCAACACTTATCACAATGAGGCAAATGTTAAAGTTAAAATTGCGTTTAAAATATTCCATATTGATTTCTCTTCATGCAGGTTAAGAGGTGCTCAAATAACCCAGCAGGTCTGACCTGATGTACTGGTCCACAGAGATGTGTGGAGGTGACACAGTTCAGTCCAACTGATGTTCAACACAGTGAAGTGGAGAAAAGCTCTTCTTCTATAAGACTATACCTAATACAACATAAAACTTGAATTTACTCTTCTGTCATTTTAAGTCATTTACTAGGACTTGTCCTACAAAGAACTGCATTATATGACACTAACTGGAAGAAAACCGTGTTCAGTTGGTACATTTCTAATTCATTCATTGCTTTCAAGTAGATGGGCGAACAAAAGAATAACAATAAGTTACATGCATCTACAGGCAAGCATGTGTGCTTGAGTGATGACATTTATTTTGAGCACGAAATCAAATATTGAACTTTCAGGGCTCCATATGAACAGGCAGTTAAAAACAAATGTTGCAATAATAAAAGAAGCTATATTTAAAAAGAGCTTTTCTTCCAAGATGCTCATATTTTCCATGTAACTGGTGCCAAATTATTGAAAAGAAAGTCTGATTGATTCTTTGAAAAGGAAGGATCCTTAAAATAAAGCATCACTCTCTCATTTATAAAGTGCTTGTTAAAACCTTTGTATTTTGATAATATTGGTTTGATGACTCTTCTACAGAGCTCTACATTTCACAATTGAAGGCAACGATCATCCACCAAACCCAATTAATTTCTGGAAGTTATTATCAAACAGCTGCTTTGAGCTAAGGCACTAAGTATCCACTAAGTTTTTAGTGATGAGCCGAGCTCATTACTATTCATTCATCCATCTCTCTTTGGGCACTGACCTGTCATTGATTGATGTGCCTGTGTCCTCACGGTTCACTGACCTCGGTGAACAAGGGTCTGATAAAACTCAAACAAATCAAGTTTCCCCACACAAGTTCAGCCTGGGAGCTGACCTGCAGAACTGCTTCCTGAAACTCAGCAACAGAAGCATCTAACGCTAACATTAGCAATATTTCATGTATTATTAGTTTGTGTTAAAGCTAAGGTTGGCTACAGTTTAAAGTCTTGAGGGAGAGTTGACCCAAAGCACCATGTGAAACTACCACGATGTCAGACTCACTGATGAATCGAGGTCCTATGTTCCCCACATGGATTATGTTTGCTCCTTGGCTGTCGGTCACACCTGTGTGTCGGGGGAGTAATTTTTGGCACAATAAGATTCTCCTGATTAGATGATAAGTTAGTCCTTATTCCTCATCCACGAAGGTCCTGCCGTGGTCCTGTTTGTCTGACAGGAAGGCTGAGACAGTGTCTAGTGGCTGGACTGTCAACCATGAGAGTCCCGTTTGCTGCATTAGCTGGTAGGAAGGTTAGAAGCTTCCATCTGCATCGTTCAAGCCTTCAACAGAAGAAGATGTCCCCATCATTCTGAGGGTCCAACATCACTGTCGATTTGGCTTCTGAAGATAAAGAAAGACACAACTAAAGATCTGGCTAACAAACAGTCAATTTTCTCAGAAACCTTAATTATTTTCTAGTTTTTCTTTAAAACTCCAGGGTTGGTTGCCATCACGGAGGCTAGAAAGAAGGTCGAATCAAATGAGTGACTTTCTGCGATGAGAACAATAAAGTGCTAATGACCATTTTCATTGTGTTTTTTTCTGGTGGCACAAAGAGCTAGAAGCTAATCCTGGAAACCAAGCAACAACTCGGAGGTCAGAAGTTTTAATCTAACTAGGATGTGAGCATCAGATCTGTCAGCAAAGTGAAAACTAAAGAGCCTAAAAGCAACTTCAAAGTGCTTAACCCAGTTTCCAAAAATGAGCCTCTACTAAATTCTCAGTGAAGTATTTAAACGCACAAAGAAGTCTCTTTGGCAAGTTCCTCATCTCCTGTAGCCAGAAAATGTGGCACGTGTCACATTTAGAAACAGTTCATCTAGTGATGATTTTCTGAAGTCTAGTGAGTCTCCACTTGGAGGAAGAGAGATGAAGCCTCAAGGTGAAGGAGTATATATTGAGATCAGAGATTATGTGGAGACAGAGTGAGGCCTTTTAAACTTCCCTTGTATCATTTTAATACTTCACTTTTTGTACAGGTTCAACAGGTATCACATGTTAATCCGTGAATTTTGGGAATGGTACCTCAGGACAGAGTGAGGAAAGCTGTTCCCCATTTCCAGTCTTAGGCTAAGCTAAACAGCTAACTTTAGGTTTATATGTGCTATACTGAAGGCCTAAACTCTCTACCTGAATTTCCCACAGATAAGCTTTTTTAAAGAGTGGGGGGATACACAGATAAAGGATCCTACAGACATCTGAGACTTTTGTGAGATAAAATTCCAGGTTCACCTGTCTGTGCCGGCTCCCCTCCCTTCCCCTTCTTCTTCTTCTTGTCTTTCTTCTCTTTGGGTTTGGCCAGCTGCAGCAGTCTGGAGGGGAGCTGGGACTCCTTCTCTGTTCCCTGAGACTTCGAGGAACACGAGGAGGAGAAAGGGTTGAAGTTTTTGCTCATCCTCTTAGATCCGATGCGGAGGAAAGGTTCTTTGGTTGGGGCGGAGGATGACATCTCCACCTGTAGAACATTCAGAGGAGACTTCTTATAGTTCAAGAAACACATGGCTTTGTTCTCCTTCTGCACTTTTCTAAAAATAATATATTCACCTCCTTTGGTGGTTCTGCTGCTTCTTTTGAATCCAGATCCAGAGACCCGGAGCTGTGAAACTTTATGGAGTCATCAGAGGTTGTAGAGGGAGTCCTCTGGTATCTCTGGAGCTGCTCCGACTGGAAATAATACACAGAGAGACATTAAGAGAGACATGAAGACACAAAGACATGTAGCCAGTGTTTCATCTCTAATTCTGCAGGTGCACTCTTTCAGAGGAGCTCTGATTATACCATAATTTGATGTGTCTCAGCATTTTGAACCATAGATAAACTTGGAGCTATAAAACCTGCCACCACAGGAAGTGAGCACTGAGCTGAAAGAGCAGCTTCACAGAGCGGGTAATAGGTGACCTCAGCTGTACAAAGGTTAAATGTGCTTAAAGAGAGCTGCTAATGACTTCTGCATCCTCGTCAAACTGAGATACAAGAGTTCCAACAATCCCTGTTACAATCTGTCTAATAATCACTCAATGAATTAATCAATCAGGAATTGTCACTGGTAATACTCACAGGCAGACCAAGGTTTCTTTCCCACAGCTGTGGACATTTTTGTCTTCATTCAGAGCTCAAACTGAAAGTCAGCCATCACTAATAATTCTACAAATTTTAGGCTTATAGGCTTCAGACTTGTATTTCTGTTAATGGAATTGGAATCTGTATCCCCAGAAGTCTAATATTAAAGCAATGGGATCAGGAAATCCTCAGTGTTACTTATCGCTATCCTGTTTCTCATGAATGGCCTTTTGCATTTTTTGCACCACAAACTTAAGAGCTCTCATCACACACACAGACATGTGGAGGTGGACGTCTGTGCTGCTCTCACTACTGCTGATGACTAAAGAATGAAGTTAATAACTGCACTAATGTGTTTCTGCCTGCATCCGTGTGAAAATCCCCCAGACCCTGACCTCATCTCTCCTCAGGCCCTCCAGTCTGTCAGTGTCCCTCCTCAGGGTCTCCTTGTCTCTCTCCAGCCTTCTCTGGGCCTCCTTTAGCCTTTCCACTTCTCTCTGGAACTCCTCTTTCTTGCTCTGCAGAGTCTCCCTCTCCTCCCGCAGCTGCTGTTGCCTCCTCCTGGTCTCCTCCTCCTCCTCTCTCAGCCTCTCCTCCCGCTCTTCCATATCTCTCTCCTTAACCTCCCATTCCCTCTCTCTCCTCCTTTTGTCCTCCTGATATGCAGCCTGCTGCTTCTGAAACCAAACAAGTGTCAGGGTTAAACAGAGTTAGGTGTACTACTATTGCACTGTCCTTCAGATACATATGTGTGACACAGATTTGCATTGAACAAGGCACTGAAAGAACCTGCAGGCTGGCTGCTTCCTGTCTCTGTCTCTCTAGACTCCTGTGTTTCTCCTGCTCGA
This sequence comes from Channa maculata, assembly GCA_020496755.1. Lineage (NCBI taxonomy): Eukaryota > Metazoa > Chordata > Actinopteri > Anabantiformes > Channidae > Channa > Channa maculata. The sequence continues at coordinate 15,815,099 of CM035601.1, read as the reverse complement.
CGACGGAAGAGGGACGGGAGGAGGACGAGGACGAAATTGAGGAAGATGATGAGTGTCTGGAGAAGTTGGCGCTGAGCCTGTCGTTCAGTGCCTGACGCTGGTCCTCGATGAAGGAGTCCTGCTGGACCACCACTGCCTGTAGTCAGGAAAAGGTTTGAGCTGAATTTTAATAAAAGGTGTAAACAGGCTAAAAAAATGTGTGGGTGTGTGCTTCTGGTACCTGCAGTAGAATCAGCAGGTCGTGAAGATGTGTCACAGTGTGCTGGACCTGCTGGAGGAAGAGTTAGAGCATGAAATGACACTGAGCAGAGCTGCACATTTTTAACCTCAGTCTGGATGAATGTGCATTCTCAGACCAATCTCTGGATACAAAAAAAGATATTTCAGCCCAGATTTCCCCCACTGACGATGCAGGGAACTGTTAATCCCAGCTGTACATTAATTAACAGCTTTTCAACAATGGTGTGACAATGCCTGCTGAGAGCAGTGTAATGGGAGAAGCCGACAGGGGATCTGAAGGCGGAGTGGAATTGCACTTTCCACTGCACTTTTTGTTGTCTCACTGGGAATGTTTCTGTAGGGGAAACAATATGCCTCTTTTGTAATTCTATAGAAAAAAAAAACACTGAACTTCCACCTGCTTTACTGAAAACGGATTGCTTCATGTTGTGTAAAGACTTTATTCCGAACTTACAAATGACGAGAGGGTGGCAGAAAGCAGTGACACAGTGTTTCTGACTGCAGTATACTGAGGGCCTAATCAGACATGCTTTTGAGCAGCTTGGCACAGGTTTTTGTAATTTATTTCTATGACAGTAAAGAGTTTGATGCACTGCTTTTGCAATGCAACACCTCATGTTTGTCCACACTATGCACCTTGGGTTTTTTGCAGTTAAAAAAAGTTCAACTCTGAGCATAAAAACGTCCAATGTGTTTTTCAATCAGATGAACTGAGAGATCTTACGATTGACAGCAGATTACCAAACTGTCCGCACTCATCCATGTAGTGACCATTATTCAGGCAAATCTCGTGATGAGCTGATCTCCTGCCTTTGATCTCTCCCATGTACCCACATCGATCTCTGTTTCTGTGTCATAGTTGAGAGCAGTCTCTCACTCTGTACCAGAGCCAGAGAAGGTGCCCTCCACTTCTATTTTGCAGATGTTCACAGAAATGATCTAATCTAATCTAATGGTTGTCTAGTAACAGTAAAACAAAAACATGCAGTAAGCATCTACAAAGCGTTCTCTCTAATTAGGGCCCTTCAACATAAAAAAAGTCAGTGTGACACACCTCAGGTTTGTGAACCAAAAAGCTTGTCCTGCAGAGTTAAGTCTGCAGAGTTGTAAACAGAGACAGGGCTGAAGAATCTGCTTACCTCATTGCTCCTCTTCAACAACATCTGTAGGCTAGCTGTAGCTCCCTGTGACACACACAGTGTTGATATTAACATTTTGAGCACATTTATAACATCGATGTTGCATAATGTAGCAGAGAGCTGTTGGAAAGACACAGAGGAACTGATGTGACTCTGTGGATGAAGCTAGTGTTTTGGAATTATACAATGCACCACAATCCTCAATTATGTTAGTGTCACACCATTAGCTCTTCATCAGTAACACTGACATAAAACACGAGATGAGCATCATCTAAAGCCTAGTGGTTATTAAATGATTTTAATAACCAATAGATTTAGTTCCAACCTTGCGCTCCCACTACTAGTGCTACTACTACTACTCGTGTGCATAAATATACAGTAAACAAATGCATTTTATAATTTGTAACTTGCTGTTTTGTCTCGCATCTTGTACACTTTATATCTTGAGGGTCCTGATGTTCATATGTATGTTCTTTGCTTATAAATCAATTAAAATGTTTTATTTTTATTACAAAAGAGACAAAATGAAAGGCCCACCAACTGCCAATCCAGGGGAGCCGAGCACAGTAGCTCTGCCTAGGCAGATGCAGATACTAAGGTGGAGCTGGATCAAACTACGGATTATTTAGTCTGTGTGACTGTGTATCGCCCACTGTGGGACTCAGCAGATTTATGACAGCACAGCCTGACAGACAGGTCAAAACACAATTCTGAGGTCAATAATTCAGTACTAGGCCTTTAAATAACTCTCAACTAAATCTGGGCATTAATAACCAAGAGATATTCCTCTCAATAACAGGTTGACCTGGTAATAATATGTTACAGTAAAAAACAGTAAAACAAATATTTTAACAAAGGGGAATAACAGAGTGTGTAACTTCCATAGTGCTACCATAACCAGATAACATCACACTGACGTGCAGGGGTTAATCACTGACTTTAAGACATTTCTGCTTCATGCCTATTTAAGCTTAGAAGGAGCTCTGGGAACAAGATGCATTCATAAATAATGCATCGTGGAGACACATACTGTATATAGACACAAACAAACACATACCTTCTTCAACACACTGTCTGACTCAGTCCTGCGGAGGTCCAGTGATTCATCCCCCTCCTCCTTCTCTCCATCTGAGGCCAGAGAAGGAGAGAGCAGAGGAAGGATTGAAGGAGTTTAGATGTGATACAGGTTCTTTCTCTGCAGGATAAACCTGCTGTAATGTAGTCATTTTAAAAACGCTTCTCAAAGGAAACTGATGATTCACAACTGACTTACTGTATAGACCTGCTGTCAGTTGGAGCAGCAGGATGCAAGAACATTAATAGAACTGCTGAACAATAAAGATTCAAATCTTTATGTGTCTTAAATGTGCAGTTAATAGCCTGTGTGTGTCTCCCAATGTGTTAGTGACTTACTCTTGCTGCTGTTCATCTGATGACTGTCAAAACCTCCGAATGTCTCAGCTCTCCGGGGCAGACAGACTGGTCCCACATTGCCCCCTGTCAGGCCAGCTACTGCACTGCAGCTTGCTCCACCAACACCACTGTTGACTAAAGCATGCAGTGTCTCCACTGGACACACAGGAGAAAAAAAATAATGCATCTACCAGTAACATTTTATTTGTGACACTAAAACAGCCATTCAATAATGAAAACCATGCTCACCTTCTCTCAAAGCATCCTTTATGATTGGCTCCCCCTTTGTGACATCATCAGGTGTGGCCCTGAATAACATCTGCTCCCTGACTGGTATGTTTGTATCCTCAGATGCAGCATTACAGTCATTTAGCTCTCTGAAGATGTGGACTTTCTCTTCCAATAAGGAGATGATCTGTTCATCTTTTCTTCGTAGAAGCTCTGGAGTAAAACACAAATGTACAACATGAGTAGAAGTGCAATAGGAAGGAATTTTAGACAGATATTCTGCCCAATACTGGTTTGACCTTAGAAACGACAGTATATTACAAACATTTAGGATAACTTCGGTTTTTAATTTCATCATATTTTCAACAATGAAAAATGTGTTTTTTTTCTGTTGTTGCCAACAATGGCAGTCACAGAACACAATCAACAAGCTAATCCAGGTTACAGACTCAGAGCAGAGAATCATTTACTTCCTATGGTTTTAGGGTCTGTATGCAGATTGTTGTGAAAATCTGATTAATTTAGAAAATGGCTGCAGGGATCCTTTTATATTACTAAATGAATATTCTGTTAACTGTATTTTCATCATCATGGCTGCCAGTTTATGTCTCATGGGTGAGACCCCTTTGAGATTCTAGTATTTAATTGCCATTTGTTCCTGGCAGCTTCTACATGTCAGTAGATTTAGGTAATGAAGAAAAGAAGGTCATTGAGAAAATAACAGCAACAAAGGTCAACTGTTGCATCAGCTGACATCTCTGAAAAGAAGTCAGTTGGGCTTTTTTCGATCTATCCATCCATTCATCTATCCACAATAGCAGCCGACATGGGTCTGACAAGCACAGGACACACAGCAACTGTAGGCCACCACACACTACCCAAAGGTAGACATGATGTGTCATGGCCATGACAACAAATTTGTGATTTTGGTCTATAGGTATGTATGTATGGATGTATGGATGTATGGATGGATGGATGGATGGATGGATGGATGGATGGATGGATGGATGGATGGATGGATGGATTGATTGATTGATTGAAGAGAATTCAGAGAAATTCTCACCTCGAATCTCCTTTGCTCTGTTCTCCTGCTGCCTCCTGTCTTCTTCTGTCTCACTTGGAACTCCCTCGTCCTCATCTTTCTCCCTAGTAACACAAATTTATCAGTCTTTTTTAGTCCATGTTTTAAGGAAAGAAAACTATTTTTATTAACACCCTATATATAATTTTTTATTGAGGGGACACAAGCCAGTGTCTTCTTGTGCCAGTCGCAAGTCTGGATAAATGCAGAGGGTTGTGTCAGGAAGGGCATCCGACGTAAAACACATGGCAAATTAAAAATGCAAATCATCACTTTCACGCCGAAAATGACTCCCATTGCGGATTGGTCGGGGCCCGGGTTAACAACCACCGCCACCGGTGCTGTTGACCTACAGGGCAACGGTGGAAATTGGACTACTGTTGGTCGTAAAAGGAGAGGAGGAAGGTGTGTTCACAGAGAGAGAAAAGGAAAGCTAAGAATGTAGGACTGACAGTAGGGACTATGACAGGGAAGGCTAAAGAGTTGATTGACATGATGAAGAGAAGGAAGGTGGATATACTGTGTGTCCAGGAGACCAGGTGGAAAGGTAGTAGGGCTAGAAGCTTAGGAGCAGGGTTCAAGTTGTTTACCATGGGTCAGATAGGAAGAGAAATTGAGTAGGAGTCATCCTGAAAGGGGAGTTTGTGAGGAACGTTCTAGAGGTGAAAAGAGTATCAGACAGGTTGATGAGTCTGAAGCTGGAAATTGAAGGCGTGATGTTCAGTGTTGTTAGTGGTTATGCCCCACAGGTAGAATGTCAGTTAGAAGAGAAGGAGAAATTTTGGAGTGAGTTAGATGAAGTGATGCAGAGAATCCCTAGAGATGAGAGAGTGGTGATTGGAGCAGATGTCAATGGACATGTAGGTGAAGGGAACAGAGGTGATGAGAATGTGATGGGCAGATTTGGTATTCAGGACAGGAACGCAGAAGGACAGATGGTGGTAGCCTTGTGATGCAGAGCATCCCCAGTAGTATGTTAGAGTGGTGAGGGACATGTATGAGAGCTGTAAGACCATGGTGAGCTGTGCTGTAGGTGTGACAGAGGAGTTCAAGGTGGAGGTGGGTCTGCATCAAGGATCAGCTCTTAGCCCCTTCTTGTTTGCTCTTGTGATGGACAGGCTGACAGATGAGGTTAGACAGGAATCTCCGTGCACTATGATGTTTGTACTGTAGATGACATTGTGATTTGTAGTGAGAGCAGGGAGCAGGTGGAGGAAAATCTAGAGTCTACTCTGGAAAACAGAGGAATGAAGCTTAGCTGCAGTAAAACAGAATACATGTGTGTGAATGAGAGGGACCCAGGTGGAACGGTGAGGTTACAGGGAACAGAGATGAAGAAGGTGCAGGACTTTCAGTACTTAGGGTCAACGGTTCAGAGCAACGGAGAGTGTGGAAAAGAGGTGAAGAGGCGAGTGCAAGCAGGTTGGAACGGGTGGAGAAAAGTGTCAGGTGTGTTTTGCGATAAAAGACTATCAGCGAGAATGAAAGAAAAGGTGTTCAAGACGGTGGTGAGACCAGCGATGTTGTTTGGCTTAGAGACAGTGTCACTGAATAAAAAACAGGAGGCAGAGCTGGAGGTAGCAGAGCTTAAGATGTTCTCTTTGGGAGTGACGAGGATGGACAGGATCAGGAATGAGTACATCAGAGGGACAGCTCATGGTAGATGTTTTGGAGATAAAGTCAGAGAGGCCAGATTGAGGTGGTTTGAACATGTTCAGAGGAGAGACTGTGAATATATCGGTAGAAGGATGCTGAGGTTGGAGCTGCCAGGCAGGAGGTCTAGAGGAAGATCAGAGAGGAGATTTATGGATGTAGTGAGGGAGGACATGAAGTTAGTTGGTGTGAGAGAAGAGAATGCAGAGGACAGAGTTAGATGGAGGCAAATGACTCGCTGTGGTGACACCTGAAAGGGAACAGCCCAAAGGAAAAGAAGATATTATTTTTGTGACGGTGTTGCCGTCACAATTAATAAAGCACGTGTAAGTCCACAGAAAATCTGAAGTATAGGGCAGGAGGTTATATACATACATCTTATGCAAAAAAATAGACAAAGTTGAGTGTTCTCAATGGACAAAGTGCTTCAGATTTGCCTGTCTGTCCACAGGGGGGGGGTTAGGTCAAATCAACATGTGGACAGGAGGAGGAGTGGACATACACATGCTCCTCAGACAACTCTGATGCAGTTTGTTATGGTAAGAACAACGTGTGTATGTGTGTCCTCACATGCAGTGCATGGCATCCTGAATAATAGCTCGCCATGTGTTGCGCTCCTCCTTGCTGCTGGCTAACACTTCCACCATCTCTGGGCTCTGTGTACCAGCTGTGATCAGAAAGAGACCTGCAGAAAACGTCATTAGAGAACATTTAGCTTTCAGAACTGAGCTGCTTTAAATTTATCACTTTAGATGTTTCACTCTATACAGAAACAGAATGAAATCAGACAACTGACCTCGCTCCTCATTAGCCACTTCTCTGACAATGAGATTCTGTAAAGAGATGACCGTAGAGCGCTGGTCCTGAGGACAAACAGCTTTAAATCAAACTCATTTCTCATGGCAACGTACAGTATGTGGACAGGCCAAGCATAATGTGTATACTTCTAATTATGCGATACTTACCAAGGAGGCAAAGACATATTTCTGGTCCTTTTCCTGAAGAAAGACCAACACGTCAGACAGTAGCAGGGCATGGACATCTGTAACATAACGAAACAAAGTCATTTACAAGTGAAATTTATCAAAAGTAAATTAAGATGATGTAAGGTAGAGGACAGAAAATCACACTGAGTGAGTTGGTGGAAGAAACCAACAAGAACAACGTGGACAAAAAAAACACACAAAGGGAAGAGGTGTTGCAGCTGGTTGCCTTTCAAAAAGGACACTGCAGAAAATCATAAATGTAGCGAGGAGGCAGAATTTACACCAGGTTTAAAAAAAATAAATCACAAGCCTGATGTTGAGGATCAGACTATTTTAAGTGTTACTGCAAAGGCATCGCCCCATGGTCAGCCTATAAAGATAATGACAAGTGCTTGACATGACATGAGGAGAACCAAACAATGGAGTTTACAAGAGGCTGTGAGTGACACAGCAGAGTTGTAATTGCATAATGAATCACAGGACCCAGGATCAGCAGTTTAATTTTAGCAAATTATTTGAAAATCACTCTATTTCCATTTTACACAATGTGCCAACTTTCATGAACATTGTGTTTGCATAGAACTAAGACAAACTATTGCTATTCATTTGTTGGATACGGAAACATTTCATCATATACTGTAATGTACAAAGGGCTGAATTATCTGTCAAATAAAATGACTCTTTGGCAACAGTAAATTACTTCAGGAAAGTCTGCCACTGAAGGAGACTTCTCCCCAGAACTGTGGAAAAGGAAATGGAAAGACAAAACAAACATGCTAGCAACACATCACAATGAAACAATGACTGTAGGTGCTTAAAGATTTGCTCCAAACCTTTGAGTCTTCCAGCAGAGTTTTTCAGCTGCAGTGCTCCATCATGCAACAGCTTCTTCCCTCTGATCAGGTCCTCTTTAGCAAACATCTGGCCACTCTTCATCCTCATGATGGACTTACTGTCAGTGCGACTGCAGATCACAGAAAACTCAGGTTAACACTGAGGCCTCAAACAGAGCACTGGTATAAGACTTTTTAACGATTCTGTGCCACTTATAGACGTATTTCACAAAACAAGGCTTGTTTACAAAAATGTTTTGCGCTCAACATTAATTCACAGTGTGCACTTGTGCACAGTTGGCACAGTGTGTGTTTGTGTGTACCTGTAGACCTCCCTCAGTCTGCGTTTCTTCTCTTGCTCGTTGACTTTATTGTCCACGGCTGTGATCAGCTCCTTCACACAGCGTAGCGCTTTGCAAATCAAGCTGTGGTCTTCATCTGACTCTGTTCCAGAGAAAACACATGTGTCTCTTATTTGTTTTATTCTGCCAAGTACTGGATGGGACTGTGGATCACCATTTTGCCATTCTTTCTTTCAATTAACATCTAAACACCTTTCATTTCCTTCTGTGCTACACTGAGGTTCTCAGTAACATATGACAGGATATGTCTTCATCCTTACCTTTAGTGTGCTGGAGAATCCTCTGGATCAGAACAGGATATTTAGTGATTCGTTGAGTGACCAACAAAACACACTCTGGAATACTAAGCCTGCGCACAATGCTGCTGCTCATCATTTTCTGCACACAGACAAAGGTCAGGACAAATTAAACTAACATGAACTGAAATCCACTTAATATATTATATTATTATATTATATAACAACCATGTTTCCAAAATCACAGTGGACACAGCAGCTGAGGAAAATGTAAATAAAAAGGGAATGCAGTGATTCGCAAGTTATTTTAAACCTTTTTAATATAAAAAAAGAGAACATACCAAATGTTAAAACTGAGAAATTTGAATTTAATGCCATCAACATGTTTTCAAAATGTTAGGACTTGTTTACCAATGTGTTTCATTGCCTCAACACTGTTCCAATCCCACATAATTCCTTGCATGAATTATACTTCTGATTATTGATATCACATAACAGGACTCAGAGAGAGAAGTAACCACACCCAAACCCCATTTAGTAAATAAAACATGTGTGAGCCCAGTTTGTTACGCCTTGGACAAGACCATGTTTCCATTCCTTTCAATACGTTATGGGCCTTGGAAACTGTCCTGATGAAAGAAACAATCCCCTCAGCCTGGTTGTTTGTAATGTTACAGGAGCAAACAGGTAATTTAAGGGAACAACATTATGGTTCAGTAGCCTTTAATAATACTCTTTAGTCTTTTCAGTGGGTAATAGGTCATGTAAGTCAGTTTAAAACTTAAGACTCTAAATACTGAGCCATGCTGTTGTAATACATGCAGAAAGTGATTTGGCATTGTGTCGATGAAATAAACAAGACCTTTTCTAAAAAAGATGTTGGATGGCATCACATGTTGTTTCAAAACCTGTAGATATCTTTCAGCATTAATGTAGCCTTTACAAATGTCCATGTTACCTAAACTGTGTGCATTAATGCATCTGCACGTCATCACAGATACTGAAGTTTGAACTGTGCACTTATAGAGGATGCAGCATCCATGACTTCCAAAAAGAATTTTAAAGAAGTTAGACCCTTCAGACCAAAGTTCAGACAGTTTTGTTTCACATCAATCCATTTTAAATGAGCTCAGGCTCAGAGAAGCTGGAAGCATATCTGGATCTTGTTTATATAAATTCGTTTTTTGCATGGTAGAGTTTTAACTGACAAATTGTGTTCACCGACAATGGTTTCCAAGGTCTTCCTGAGCCTATGCAGTGATTTCCACTACAGAATCACGTCTGTTTTTATGGTAGTGCTGCCTAAGGGCCCTAAAATCATGAACATTTAATACTAGTTTAAGATTTTTTTTTTCAGATTCTCTATATGTTTTAATGATAGTGTGAACAGCAGATGAGTAAATCCTCGAATTCTTTGCAGTTTTACATCATTTTAAGTTGTAAAACTATTTGCCCATGCAGTCTATGACAGAGTGGTGAACTGAATCTCATCCTTACTTCAAAAAGTCTTCACTTCTCTGACATGCTTTTTTTTTTTTTTTTTTTTAAAAAACACCTAATCATGAAACTGACCTTTTGCGGACAAACCTGTGAGCTCTTTCCTCACATATTCTTTTCAAGGATTTCACAACTTGTCTGGTCTTGTGTTGGTCCAATCCCAAAGTTTTTGAAAACTGTTGCTTCCAATTCAAAATTTGTAAACTCTTTGCATTCTGTATTTATTTCCATGTTACAGTATCTTAGAGTGTATGCGAACATGCTGTGAACAGGCAGAGAGGAGCTGTGTTGGACTCACCTTGATGAAAGCCTGAAAGCGTTTGTCTTTGGCATGTAGGTCTTTGTAGAGGTTCACAGCTTCATTGTGGCGACTACAAAACTTCCCATAAACTTTTTTCATACGATCAGCACTGCAGTCTGAAAACTGAATGTTAAAAACAACACACAAACATAAGGAAGTGAAAAAATTACAATAATGCTTTCAACCCTGTTAAGTCCAACATATGCACTGTTGGGTGTAGTGTGGGGGCTACTACTCAGGTTAAGACTGTCATATTTGTTAGTTCTGTTTAACCTTTTACCACTTGTCCTCACCTGATTGACCAGGATGTCCCCGATGTGGCAGATAAGGAAGCTGTTGTTGTTTTTCCCTTCGACTTGTGATGTTCTTTTTGTCTCTAGGAGCTGTGTGAGGAAATGTGTGTGTGTGTCCAACAGTACATCCAGGACAGGAAACATCTACAGAAAATAACCAACACATTAGACTAATGTATGTACTCTGTGTGTCTGCGAAATGTCTCCTGAGCTTGTTGATCACCTTGTCCAGAGTTTGAGTGTCGAGCTGCACCTCCCGCTGAAGTCCTTTGTAGTAAACTTCAGACATGATCTTCAAGGTCCTCACATGGTGGAATTCCGTCTGGTATAACTCTGGAGAGGAGGGGACTGTTATGTTCACATGTATAGTGGCTATGTCAGGAGCTGTGTATGAGGCTGTGAAGCACAGACAGGTCATGCTGTCCATGTTGACCCCTGTCCACCTCAACAATAAATCCAGCTGGTGGTATTTATGTTGCAGCTGATCAGTGCATCTTACCATAGATGACATCCTGTCTCTTGATTTCATCTTTCTTCAGTGTTTTCAGGAACTTCTTATCCATTGTGCCACTCCAAGAATCAGCTTCCAGATCTTTAATGCCACACTCAAACTCTCCCATCAGCTGACTGTCCATCATCTCAGTACCTTCACATTTAGAAAGGAATAGTACAGCACATGCAGTTGTTTGGCTTGTCTGGCTCTTTGCCTGTTTTCATGATGTGTGTGTGTGTGTGTGTGTGTGTGTGTGTGTATGTTCATACCTTCATCAGTGAGTGACTCAGTTGAGGCGTTAACTTTGCTCCCCTGATGGAGATTGTCAGTGGACTGGGACAGAAACTTTAGGCCTTTCAGTGGAACATCATCTAACCTGCATCAAACAACATTTTTACCCACTCCAGTTACCAACAATTTAGTTCCACAGAAATACAGAAATCTGTCAAACGCTGATTATGTTCACACCATTTTGCTGATGTACTGTGGGACATAGTGGGTCTAAGACCTGTCAAGTGATGGCATAGGTGTTTCTAAAGACAAATGGGCCACAATTTGCTTCCTTATCCCCACAATTCAGTGTTTTATAATTGTAAACTTTTATATCACCAGTAGGCATGAAAAGTTAACAATACTCTGTATGTGTGTAAGAGAGAATGGAGTTAAATATCTGCTGAGGATATAAAACTTGGTTGACACGTTTAAAACACCAAACAACAGGGACAAAATGCTGAGAACAAATGGTGACCCATTGGCTGTTTATCTGTGTTGCAGTGTGTTTGTATGGACTCTCATTACCCTGCTATATTGCTGGTGGAGATGCTCTTAGCCAGGTTGCTGTGCGAGTTGAGAATACTGGGGGATTTCCTGGGAAATATCACAGGAAGCTGGTCATCAGGAGAGGTTACAGTCAGCCATCGTTCCCGTGATGACGAGGGCGATGTGGATGATCCAGATGATCCTGATGAAGTAGCTGGATATATAAACATCACAGTGCAAATTTAGGACTCTGATGACTAAATGGTAAATGGTCTGCACTTATATAGCGTAGAAAAGTGCTATATAAAGTGCAGAACATTTACCATTTACAACTGTGGGATTGATGGACGACTGTTCTACCTCCTGCACCACAGCTATTAGGAAATACTGAGGGGTAATGTAGCACTCTCAGTGAGATGTCTTTATCAACAGATCTTTGTCACTGTGGCCCATGCAGATTAAGATTTACTGTCACCATATTCTCGAGTGAATAATATTTACAGTGCAGCACCAGCAGTTCATACTGGTAGTAGTCTGAGTATAAACAGTTATAGTGTTAGTTCAAACTGTAAATGATCTGCTTTTTTAGATCACTATAAATAATTGAAAAATAAATCAGTGTGTCATATTATCATAGTGTATTAATTATATTTATCATTGTATTTCACTGTCAGCTACTAATGATTGGAAGGAACATGATTTCCTGTGTTAGGAGGAATTATTACAGACATTTCATGTGTCTCACTTTTAGCTTAGATCATCTGTATAAAGTGTCTGACTGCTTGTGGTTTTCACTATTGAGTAGCATCACTACAGTTTAAAAAAAAAAAAAACCTTCAGCTGGGTTGATTGTGCATTATCAGAGTAAACCTGAGTGTGTTTGTTTGTATGTGTTCTTACATTTACTCCTCATGTTAGCAGTTGACCCAGGAAAGGCTTCTGGCACCAATGACTGCTGTTGGAGATAAATATGTGATAATATTAGTGCAAAAGCAGGACTGTGTCCGTCAGCAGTTTTATCAGTATGTGATCCAATGCCTTCTCTAACTGCTGTCACTCCCATTTGCAGCAGTAACTTCAACTAAATGTGTCTAGTTTATTAGGGCTGCACATTAGCTTGGAAAGATTTTAGGCTTTATCTCCATACGTACAGCTTTAACTGAAGGATGCTTGGCTTGCTTCAGGTCCTACCACAGCATTCACTTGTACAACTCAAAATTTATGGCGCCAACAATGATGGCAAGCTGTCCTCATCCAGCAGCAGCAAAGCAAGTCCATATTAGGATATTGCCACCACCATTTTTCACAGATGAGATAATGTTCATATGTTTGTTGGAATGCAGAATTTGGTCATCACCAAACATAACACTTCTCATTTAGACTAAAAAGTTCTTCTTTGGTTTCATTATTCCAACAGCTTTCTGAGTTAAGTACATGGCCTTGAAGAAATTGTAGCTAGGCAGCAATGTTTTTTTCTGACAGTAGTAGCTTCCTCTTTACAACATGTTCACCACTGTTGTTCTAAGTTCTCCTGATAGTGGACTTATTGCTCTTTGTTTGATCTTTGTTGGTCGACCATTCCTGGGGATGGCATGACAGTCGTGATAAACGTTTTCCATTGGTACATAATCTGACAGTTGGCTTTGTTTTATTCCAAACTCGTTAGAAATGCTTTTGTAAGCCTTTCCAGCCTGGGGAGCAACAGCAACTCTTCTTTTAAACTCTTCAGAAATCTCCTTTGTTTGATCCATGACACACTTCAAAAACCTGTCTTGTCAAGATCAGACTTTTTGATAGTAAACAACCAGATGTCTCCTCTTTAAGTACAGCAGACACTTACACCAGATTGTGATCCCACTGACTAAAGCACAGCACTAAATTCAAATAAATTAATAATCTTTGAGGTTTACATACTTTTGCCACACAAATATTTACACATCATCTTGCAGAATTAACAAAAAATACATAAATAAATAAATGTAATGTTTTTGCCTCATTTGTTTACATTTACATGTGTTTCCTTTATCTATTGTGCAAGAAGGAAGCCTCACGTCAACTGTGCAAAAACGCTACCAAGTTCTTAAGACCTGAGCTCTTGTCAGATGGATATGATCTTGTTTTAGGTCATACTTATGAAGAAATAGATAACATTCTAAATGTTTCATACTTTTATAGGTCCCCATAACTACTGTGTATGAGGTTCACTTGTGAATCAACTGAAGATTATTGGCCAGAGGTCTTATTTTTAGAGCATTTTTAAATAATTTTTATTTTGCTGTCAAACAAAAACAGATACAAAGAAACCTCAAATTTGACAAATCAAAGAAATGATGACCTATAAATATGAATCAGACCTACCTTTGCTTTGGTCTTTGAACAGGCAAACAGACTCTCTCTACAGCTCTTATGGACATGAACTCCACAATCTGCAAACAACACATGATGATCATTACTACATCATTGAAATTTTAGTATCGTTTTAGTTTTTAAGTATAAATGGACCTGTCAGTGCTGTACTATTCTCAAGTATTAAAGATATAAAAACCAAAAAATAAAGCTACCACAGTGTCAAACGAGTATCACAACAAGCTATAACCAGACACACACAATGATCTCATCTTTGTTTCCTGTTCACACACTGCACTGTACTCTGTGCAGTTTTCCTACACACTAACAACTTAACTATTTGACACTTACACACACATACACACCAACACATCTCAGCTCTTTGTAATAACACACAAATGCACTGTGTCAGCAAAGAATTGTGAAAGCTGGCGTCTTTGTCTACACACACACACAAATTGATTAAATTTGTTTGTGCCTCCTCAAACCTACAGCTTCCTGTTAATATCACTGTGTTCCTGCAGATTTTTTTATATTTTCACTGTCAGCCACAACATTATTACCAAATTTTATGTTTAGAAAAACATATTCTAAACCATTAATTGCTGACGTATCATTAGGGGTTAACAACCTGTCAGCACGAAAAAGTGGTTAAATCAGTTTCAGTTTTACTGACAACGACCACTGACCTTTTTAAATGAACAACATGTTTTGCCATAATCATTATCATTAGTATTGCTTAACATACATGGTTTACTTTGGAGTACTTTTTACTTTTGTACTTTAAGTACAATGTAGATAATCTAAGTAGTATTGTTTCTAAAACATGTGGTACTTGTAGTGGAGAATTTTTTTTTTTTTTTTTTGCGATGCAAAATGCGTTAGAATTAGACCCTTGTTCTCCCTCTCTTCTAGATGGAAAACTCATGCAGATGAGCAAACCTGCCCCCAACAGAGCAACTCCATTTTCTGTTTGTAGTTTCAGCAGTTAGCTCCACAAAAACAATTACAAAAAAGTTATTTAACTACTTAAATGTAAGTATAAATACATATAATTGAACTACCATAAAGTTACTACAAAATGCAATTTAACTACTAGTTTGGTTATGTGTAGTTCACTACTCCTCAAGTACTGTGTGTGTATCAAAGTCAGGTTTATCTTTTTCCTGTGTGCCATTGAGTTTAAATATTTTCAAAAAAAATACTAAAACATGTAAGTGAAATCTGAAACAACACACTGTGCTGCTGCCCCAAATATTCCAATGACCACCCAATGTAGATTAATCTGTTGCTGGAAAAATGCACCACCCTGCTGCAGCAGCAGAACACAATGATTTGTTGTTGCCTTTGTTGCCCTTTACTTTTCTCTCTCCACTTTCCACTCACCCTAACCAGCCAAGGCAGATGGCTGCCCACCCTAAGCCTGGTTCTGCTGGAGGTTTCTTCTGTTAAAGGGAGTTTTTCTGTTGCCTAGGGCTTGCTCAAGGGGGAATGGTTGGGTTCTCTATATATCTTTATAGTCTTTGACTTCATTCTGTAAAGTGAGATGACTTTGTTGTGAATTTCCGCTATATAAATATAGTTGAATTGAATAAATTAATAATATTTCATAAAAGAAAAACTAAAAACTTTGAACAGCCAATTTAGAAAATCACTGAATCTTATTTTTAAATGTAACTATGAATTTTTGAGGAGTTTATTTAACCATTTATAAATTGAGCAAGAACCAGTGGGCTCGGAGCTGAGGCAGACAGGGACTAACATATCAGTTGTTTGAGGTTAAACCAATTTAATTTAAAGACAGCCACAATATTAGCATTCAGGCAGTTTTAGCTTCTGAACCAGCAAAGAATGTTCAAATTATAAGAAAGAACAAAACCAACTGAATAGGTTGGTTTTTCACTCACACCTTCTAAAGAATAGGAGTTGTGAGTGAGTCTTACTGTTGCAGAAGAAGGTTTCCTTGTTGTGCAGAAATTTGATGCAGTGTTGACAGGTTCCAGAAGGAGGCGGACTGACTTGGACAAAGAGATGACCATTTGGATTCTTCTTTTCTCTCTCTTTACTCTCTCTGTCTTTTTCTCCTTTCCTCTCCTTCTCCTGAAAGCCATAAAGAGACACAGGAAATAAGAAGAGAATATTCTGTTGTTTGTACCTGAAGCAGTTCTTCTTGGTAATTTACAACACTGCCCACAATATCCTCAAATACCCAAAGATGTCATCTACTGTTACCGTGACGGCAGTGTAAAAACTGTACAAATGATGCACCATTCATGTTAGCAGTAAAACCTTTAATGAGTGCCGCAGCTAATTCCAGAAGCAAGGTGCATAGTACTGTTAACCAGTCTGTCCCAGTTCACAGCTGGTTTGAGGAATCTTGAATGTCAGTCTCTCCTGTGAAGTGGTGTCATGGTTATGAGCTCTAAACTCAACTAAGGATGTTAAATATTTCAGTCGCTTAGACAAGACTGTGCCTTCTAGACCAGAGATCCCAGAGATGCCCTCTTTATGTATGTTGCAGTAATGAATTAAAATGTTCTACATGAGGTCTGTCCCTAGCATTTACAAAGTTGAATTTTATTTACATCTCCTTTTAGAGAATAGAGAGGTTTAGGAACAGGTTTGCACACAAGTGACAGGTCTGCAGGTTTACAAATAATGTGGAAAAGGTCTAGTTTGAAGTGCTGTTAATGGCATAGAAGATATCATCAGCATAGGATTTTTTTCTAGTTAGAACAAGAATGATAGAAATAAATACAAAAGAACAGTTTGCATGTGCCACATGACAGAATGCAAAATTTACCAGATAGAAACTCGACAGGATGCTGTCACACACAGGACTGACTGGGCAGCTATAATCTGTCATATAGCACATAAACATACAGAATAGGGAAAACAAACCAATGTGGGGTACAAAAATGTTTTATCATAGTACTTTTTGTATGCATAATATTGTATTTTTTTAATAGTAATACATTAGCTGTGAACAGTAATTATTTGTTATACATTATATCATGATCAATAATTTTATAGATAACTTTGCATTTATCTATAAATATCTGTAGAGTGATTTAACTTTAATGAAAATCACACTCAATACTGGAACATAAATACCACACAGGCTGGCAAAGACTATTTAAAGTTAAAAAACTAAACTAAACTAAATCCCCCTGTGGGAACCATGAACATCTAAGAAAACTTTGACTACTTATTCTGCTTTACAACAAAGTGTAAAGCATTGTAATAGAGCCATTGCTCAGAGACAGTCAGATCATAAACATAAAGGGAAACTGTCTCTTTCCTTCGGTCTGATTGTTAATTAGCTTATGATGTATGTGTACAAGCAACAGTAATGATAAAAAAAAACTCACAGCTTCCATCAGCTCAAAGAGGATGGTGATTCAAACCAAAACATTAAATTCAAACTAAAAACATCAGTACCGTAAAGACAAATGTACGGCAATGGATCCACTACAAGAAGTAGTACCACTTTCTATTCAATACCATCACTATATAAAACTAGTTTA
Organism: Channa maculata; assembly: GCA_020496755.1. NCBI lineage: Eukaryota > Metazoa > Chordata > Actinopteri > Anabantiformes > Channidae > Channa > Channa maculata. The sequence goes on along the minus strand of CM035601.1, from coordinate 15,797,712 downwards.
AATTTATTTAATAAACTTTCAAAGTCAAAATATTTTTTTAGCAATAAGAACAAATGTGTGTGTTACTATAGAGTAACAAAAATAGCAGCACGTACATGTGGAGATGATTTAACCAAATGTATCTACTGGAAACTACTGTTACTAAGGCCAATAATTCAGTTTTATCTATCAGAAATCAGGATTTCACCCACAAAGACTACATACAACCTAAATAACAATGAATGCATGTTTTAACAAGCCAAAGTGAGTTGACTGAAAAAAGTGAAAACGATCTGTGTTAGTGTCTTTAATGAAAAGATATGCATTCACACAGTGACATGCTCCTTTTACTACATGTACACCCGGCTCTCACATCACCATCCAATGAGTGACTAATGAATACGAATATGAACGAATAATGACGTCATGTGAAACTGGCTCTAGGTGTGAGAAGTTTTGGGCAAAGCATTGTTAGTGCATTTTTTTTTTTTTGCGCCCTGTTACTAACAAACTGCATGATTTAATAAAACACATAATCTACTGTGAAACTTCTGATGAGAACTTTCCTTACCCTTATCAATACACACACACACAGAGTCATCTTCTTACCTCATCTGATCCAAGTTCTCCTCTCCACCTCACTGAAAGACTGAACCTCTTATTCAACATGGCTCTTACTGTCCCCTCCAGTCTGTCTGTTTATCTGTCTTTATCCTTCAGTGTAAAACCCTGGCTGCATTTTGTTCTCTGATCGTCTCAAGTTCGTCATTTTGATTCTGTCACTGTACAGCCGGGTCCTGACTGCTTTCAAGTCAGGAAGTGAGCGAGCAAACATCTTCCCTCACACGCACGGTTCCTCTTTTACTGTTTTACTGTCTGTCTGCAGTGGTTTGCACCATCTTCACAAAGCCACAATTTCAACATCAACTTAAAACTGTATTCTGGTGTCTGATGACGAAATTCATATTTCATATTGGAGCATTAGTTTGTATCATGTTATTTTTGCATTTTATTTAATTTTAATAGACTACATGTCAGTAAAACCCTCCCATCTTTTTTGTTCTGTTTCCATTTATTCATGTCTCTGAATATTTTGTTTCACTTCAGTTTTTGTTTAGTTTCACTTTATTTTAGACTTGCTGTACAGGAAATATTCTGCTGAAGTTAAAATGATAAAGGACCTGGGACATAAACATGAACGTACTTGAATTTAGACTACAGAAAATCTCTAAATGATCCCAAATGAAGCACTTATTCACAATTATTTCACAGTGTAGTATTAGTGATGCAGTGAAAAAGCTGGAAGTTATTTGATAAGATAATGTTCCAAAACTGTGCTCTTCCAGAATTTGTAGAAGAGAGTAAAAATGCAGGCAAATTTCTCTAGTAGGTTAGTCATGGTAAATGGGAATTGTGCAAGAAAAAAAAAGACCACAATGTCTTGGAGCTATTGTCTTTCTTCACATTGCACATCCTGTGAAGAGACTGCAGAGCATGTGCAAAGCAATAACCACTGAGACAGATGAAATACACAGTGATGCCCCCTCGATTTATAAAAAAACTGAAACTAACACAAAACTTCCTTTAAAAATCTAATTAAAAGTCACTTCCTCTGGGTGTTTTATTGAAACAGTAAAATGTGAAGTCCTGTTATACTCTTCCTGTGCTACAGGCAGAGCAAAAAACTATACAATTCAAATCTGAGAACCACATTTCTAAAATAAGTCAGAGATGGAGGAAAAATCTGAATGTACATGCATATATATGCAGAGTGACTGATTCTTCTGCAAACACTTCAAATACACTGCCAAGAAAAACTTTGTAAACATCTACAAACTTTTGTATTTCTATTGTGTTTTGTTGGTTTTATTTAAACGAATGGGTTTAAACATCACAAAACCAAAAATGAAAAATATTTTTAAGCATATTTGAGCACAGGAAAATAGTCAAATCAAATTTGCATTTAAAACTTTATTTTATCCCCCAACAAATTGTATTCTGTGCTTAAAACACATTACTTTTTTTTTTTCAATTTTGTTGCGTTTTTTAGACCCATGTGATTGAATAAACCAACAGAGGAAGACACAGATTCAAAAGTGTGCAGTTGTTTTCAAACCTTCTCTGGGCAGTGTAGATGTTTATAGTTTCTTATTTCATTTTTGCTCTACATTATAATTATTCACACTACAAAAACAAATGTTAGAAATAAGAACTTTCTCCTAATCAAAGTCAGGAAAAAAGTGACACGCTATTTAGTCACCATGGTTTACCAGCAACAAACAAACCTTGACAGGAATCCCATAGACAGACTGTGCTGAAAGAATTTGAAGGGGAGAAGGAAAACCACAAAGCTGTTTAAACTTCCTCATGTCAGCTGCTTATGCTGTTTCAGTGATGACACCATCTACCCTGCTCTGAATGTGAATTGTGCTAAATATATTATGTGGCACAGTAACCTTTTGCAGTCTACAGTAGCTTATGTATTACCATGCTAAGAAGTATATAACACAGTTGTATGAAATAATCTGCTTCATCTAGAATGGCCTTAGTTGCTGTAATACAGCTGCAGAACATTTAGTGAAAGCTAGAGATGTATCTGACTGAGAATTATTTCAGTCGAATCAGATCCAGTTGTTAAATATGAGTATTCCACTATTTGCACGTTTGTCATATCAGATATGTGGCAATGAGACAATGCAATGATTTGATTTCAAAAACCTTAATATACTCAATCAACACAAACACAAGAACATATTTTTGACCATTTATAAATTAATTAAAAAAAATCTGTATATGATGTGAGATTTGACTGCTGACCTATTTTCTTATTGCAGACATATTAAGAATCTCTGTTCATTGACACACATATATATCTATCTGTGTGTGTGTGTGTGTGTGTGTGTGTGTGTGTACACACACACACACACACATATATACATACATACATACATACGAATAAAAAAATACAGATGATGTGCTATTATAACATGAGTCAGAGTGAAACTTGTGCAACATGTACAACAACAACATGTTCATGTTTATGATCATTAATTTCTGCGAGCAGTGTGTTCGGGCTATGTGAAGATGTAATGTTTCAGTGGAGGAGTAATGAGGAGTAATGAGGACACTCCCACTCCTTTGAAGATGTGCAGTAAGCAGAGGTAAAAAGTTAGGTTTGAGGTAACATGGTGGTCAGATTAGGCGTTGTAACACCTAACTGGTTGGACATTACCAAAAATAGCTGACCACCTTTGTCTTTGTGTTTAAATGGTGTAGTGTATGAACATTGTTGTAGTGGTGTATGTGTGACTCAGTAACTTTTAACAGGAGTTCTCACCTTTCCTTTCTTGGTCATCTTACTGCGGAGGTAGCTGAACGTCCGGCTGATTCTAGGTCCTCCTTTTCCCTCGGTTTCACTCCGCAGAGGGCCAGGCTCCTCCTCTGAAATGCTGACAATCACACGCCATTATGAAAGCCAGCTAATACACACAGGAGTGATCAGTCTGCTTATTTTATTCTAAATGAATAATTTTTAACAGTGGGTAACCTCAACATACAGCCATCTTGTCACATTTTATACAATTCATGGCACCATGCATTTAATTACAGTTTAAGTCAGTGTGTGGTATTGTCGTTTCAAAATTAAACTTGATCCACAAACAGACTTACCTGTACTCCAGGGAGCTGGCGTTACTGGAGAATGAGCTGACCCCTACAGAAAGAAAAAAGGCACAATCATCACCTCATCAGGTCAACACAATTGCTACACTACATGCTTTTACTGTTTCCATGACACCTGCAACAATTGTTTAAAGTTAAATTTAGTATATGACATCTGCTCAAATTAAGAGTTGAGATGACAAGCTTGTCATCAGCTTGTCTCTGTTGGGCCTTTAAATCTAAACTCCACACTTTATGCCTAAACTTTCAGTGTCTTATTCTTTGAACACTGAAGAGTTTCTACCTGTTACTAACCTCTTGGGGCTTGGTCTCAGTCTGAATAAATCTATTAACCAAAGATAGTACGAATAACTTAATCCATGTTGTCATTCCAAAAACCACAGCATGTTCATTGTTTGTTCCCTAGAGTATATGAGCATCCAGGCTGTTTGCCTTTCATTACCCCTTCTCCTCCCTTTCACTCAGGCTCTTTATGCTAAACATAGAGCCATCTGGGATGTTTCTCACTCTTTCTTCTGGCTGTCAGTGCCATATATGTATACAGTAAGGTTTATGAAAGGGTTTAGGCGTGGTTAATACACAGTAAGCCTAAAGAGGAATTTTGTTCTAGTAAAGAACCAACAAAGTGTATTTGTGACACTGGTGAGAGGTACAGTGATCTAAAAGGTAGGCCAATGTTAGACAGGAGAAGGCCGAAACATTTTTGTGAGCGTTTGTTGTTTTGTGGGGCAGCGTTACAAGACGTCACACCGACAGAAGACACAAAGGACTACAGCTACACTCATCATACTTACTCCCTCCCTCCTCCTCATCACTGGAGGAAGAGCCAATAGAAAAGAAGCGTCTATTTTTGTTGAGGAGCGGGGAAATACTTAGAGAGAAGCTGATTCGTCGCTTCGACCGAAAAAATCCTCTTGCTGAAATGTGTGGGTGGGGTGTAGCAGGATGAACAGGTAAACAAGTCAAAGAACGATCTTACTGCATGAGCTCAAGAATGCAAGGATGAAGAAGAACAAAAGAATCATTTCAAAGCTGAAACTCACCATCTAGATCACGGTGACTGATGGTTACCATGGAGATGGATTTGGTCAGGGTTTGGTGATGAAACATGGTAGGACAGCTGCTTGTCATTGACAGTACCTGACATGAGGTCTTAAACAAACAAGAGGGGGAAATATCACAAGTCCCACAATGGCATCAATGAGTTGTTTTATGTGATATTGTAAAATTAAGCATGTCATTACATCCCTAGAAGAAAAAGAAGCTATATCGCCCAGTCCTACTATACAGTGTGTCAAAGGACGCGCACACACACACACACACACCTGGCTATCGATGCTGAGGCCTTCTCCCTCTTGCTCCTCCTCAGTAAGGGAGATAAGGGAGCCTCTCTCCTGGCTATCCCGACACAAACTTCTACCTGAAGTCATCTCCTCCCGATCGCTCAGACTGGAATGTGGAGTCTGAAGCGTTCCCCTCTGCACCTCCAGGCGCTCTAGACTGTAGCTGGGTGCAAACACAAACATGAAGCAATTTTATTATGCTGTTGTGCATTTCTGAGCACGTTCATGTTACATTACAGTTAAACATTTCCGCTCCAGAAGCAGCACTGTCTACTGTTTACCTTCTGCTGTCTATTTGCTCCTGATCAGGATGACACTGGTTGGATGGACACCAGCTCATACTGGAGAAGTGGAAAGAGAGGGATGAAGGATGGATGAAGGAAAGAGAACTGATTAGATGTGTGATGAAAGAGACACTTTAAATCTCAAATGAGTCAGAAGAGATGAATTAATGATGTGATGATAACAGCCATGCGCCTAAACAGAGCACTTCTATGGAGCTTGTTCAGTTGTCACTATGTGAAGTAAAACGCTTCACAGGCCTCCAAACAGACACTTTCTGCAGCATTTATCAACTTCTGGCTTGAACCCTGTCCACAGACTCAGCCTTCATAGCACTCATTGGTGCAGCAACAGTCAATAAAACCTGCTGCCAGACTGAATGTCTCTCTCCACTGTGACACCCATGGCACTAAAGAGAACACCATGGCACACCTGTTCTGCAGAATGTTAGAACAAATCCACACTCTTTCCCACTCATTCTGATTTCCACTGTAAAATAACCAGACTCTGTTGTAAGAAGTGATCAAGTGTTGAAATGTTTTGCTGTCATCCAATTAAAAATGAGCATACATTTTTCAACTTTTTTGGAAATAAGATTAGATTGTGATCATTTGAGATATTTATCAGTGAAACTGATCCAAACAATATGTGTGCATAATGTCTTAATTTGTGCGTAATGTGTGCTGACAGGACACACAAATACTGGAATTGGCGAAACACTGAAGCATCAGTCTCAGTTTAGATAATTGCAGCTTACTGCTGCATGTCAAAATATCAATATTGATATATATAGGGGCCCTATTAATCCCTGTTACAGAATCATGTGCATCTTTAAGTTCACAATAAGTAGTTTGTCTCCTGTCCTCACTGTGGTTAAGGAGCAAAGACATAAATGATTCCATGTGTAGATGTGATGCAGACAGATGTTTGTGTCCAGCTGCTGAGGTGCTGATGAGCTGGACCTGACACTCATAACTGCACCATATTAGACTGAATGACAATGATTTTTCCATCCCCATCCTCACTCCTAGGAGACTGGGTCGAAGTGTTTCTTTCATTTCATTAATGACTTTTTCGATGGATACCATGCATAGCACTGGGTGTGTGTGTCTAGACTGTCATATGAGCAGGCTGATGCTGGGACGATTAAATGAACAGATTAAGACAGATTAAATGTACTTCAGTAATAATATACAACAATGGCAAACGCCACGCAAACGCTTCATGTGGTGCCTATGAAGGAGAACAATGAAGTCGTGTTTTTAAAGCTTCCCGTTTTCTTACAAATCACTGGCAGACTGATACAAATTATAGCACACAGTCATCCTCTACCATTGTCTCAAAAAGTCTTTCTGTTGTCTGAAGTGCCGTGTGAAACACACAATACGCAGCAGTAAAAAGACAAATGTGGACTGGGAAAGAGACAGAATGATGTGTGGGGAAGCAGGTAAGGGATGTAAGGTGTACCTTCTCCTGTGGAGGGGGGGTTTGGCTCTCTTCACCTCTCCTGACAGACTCTTCAGTGAGCTGGGAGAAGGGACAGGTGGACCGTTAGTGGAAAGAGAGAAGGGATAGACGTGAAGAGATGAAGCAATTGTGTCCTTTAAAGCCAGTGTCCATGACAGCTGCTCTTTTTAGCTTCTTAATTCTGAACTAAACATGTAACTGGTGATTTTCCGCCCATCATGATCTATAATTCAATCAAATCAAATGTTATTTCAGTAGCAGATGTCGGTCTTATTCCTCTGACAGGTCTCTGGTAGCTTGGTCAGTGTGGCTCTGAAAGATGGTCTGCCATTACAGACAGCTGTAGGTTATAGTTGAACATCAACATTTTCCACACCTCAGTTTTCCCTTCAGAAGCTGTCAACATGTGATGAGTCTGACCAGTCATCCAGTGCAGAGCATGTTTTATGCCGATTTTAAAGGAGTCATATTTCTAGTTGCATAGCATAGCTGGAGTATCCGTGTAAAACAGATCACCCAAATCTTAATTGTGTCTGTCATGAGACTTTCCTGACATCCATGACATCTACAAATGTCATGGATGTTCAGAAATACACCTCAGTTTTGGACCTGCACACCTACAAAGTGCACAGTGGCACCGACTCACTCAAGTGAGTGACTAAATGCTCTCGCTGCTCTGCTTAGTTTTTCAGTTGTGAGGAAAAATTAGGACCATGTCTTCATTAAACCAGGTTTCTAATGTGGGTTCACTTTCTTGGCACAAGTAAGTAGATGTGGCATACACCTCTTCCTGTGCCAACTTGCTCTGTTCTGTGTGACCTTTATTCTTCTCTGTGTGCGTTTATGTCACTACACTGCTGCATCAACACTGTGTTAAAGAATGCTGCCTCATATTGTTTTTATTTGGTCACAGCCCTAGTTCATACCTAGCAGGCTTTCTGCAAGCTAGTGAAAGAGAACAGATCGGGCTGGGATGTTCAGAATTTTTTAAAATAGAAAATCACCCAAAACTCTTTCAGTACAGCCCCTAACATAGAAATTATAAACCTTAAACTACAAGCCCAATATCTCCTCTTAAGCTAACAGATGAATAAATGAGAGCTTCAGTAGTTAATCTCTCCTTTTTGTAGGCAGAACTGTATTTACAAAAGTAATAATTATTATTTTTATAATTCTATTTGATAGTTACGATATTTGTGGGGACAGTCAAGGCAAACTGAATCGTGCTCCGCTAACTGATGTTGGACAGCTGGCTGACTCTCTGCTCTGATAACTAACTCAGGTACACAGGCATCAGCACCTTAATAGGGAAGAGAACTGGGCCTTAGCACTGAAGATAATCCATTAATGCTCTTGTTAGCTTTTGCCGTCACCATGTAGGGTTTGGTGCAAAAGTGCAAAAAGGCAAAAAGAGAAAAACAATTTGTTTCCATCAACATAATATTTAAAGCATAATCAGCTAGTACACGTTTCTTCATCAGAAACAATGGTAAAATAATGAGTATTGGAGCAAACACTTGATAATTTAATGTTTGATTAAGAAGAAAACTACTAGCTGAATGTGTATTAAATATCATATCGATGGTGTAAAAAAAGTCTTTTTGCATTATACTCTTATACTCTTCAGTTAAACTCCATTAGTTATAAGCCATTTCAAAATAAGGGTATGTTAACTTCTGCACCCAACTCCTAAATGGTTCCTCTGTGGATCAGGTACAGCACAAGCTGCTCACGTAACACAAGGACACTGAACAGCTCTTACCCAATTAACAGATAAAGTACCACATGAGGTGTTTGATGAATGATGAATATGAGCAAATGAAGACTGCAGTGATCCAGCTGAGAGAAGCAGGAAACATGGATAGAGATAGAGAATGGAGATAAACACAGATAGAGAGAGATAAAGCTGAGAGATAGCACCCTATGTCTAAACTTCCGCCGCACAACCCACAGCTCAGAAAGTTCAGAAAGCAAGTTCGCCAGAAGTTTCCCACATTATTAACACAACGTGGTGTGTCATTAATCTTGCTCTATGTCCCTCTAGAACAATCTTATTCTCTGATGGTTCTTTAAAGTCTAAGCAGCCCTTTGAGGAGCTTTGGCTCTAAAGTTTAATGACTAGACAAGTTTCAAGACCATACATTTTAAACTTAGAAAGCCTGCCATGATGCTGATGGCCAGATGTTGTTGGAAACCCAGTACCTGCGCTGTGTGATTTCGGTGTCTGTAGCAGAGCTGCTCCTGCCTGGCTCCCAGCTGTGTCGTCGAAATGGAGACAAGGAACGGATGGAGGCTCGCAAAATGGCTGAGGAGATGGGATTTTCTAAAAGCTGGTCTTTTTTCTCCTCTTCTTCTCCTCCTCCTCCACCTCCTGCTGCTGATGTCAATCCTCCGCCTGGGATTTAGATTTAGTTTGTTAAAATATACAAACTATACTACAAATAATTGATTACATAAGAGCTTTGGATGTATGCTTGGAGTCACTGGACTCCAAGACAAATCAGTCAAATCACTGTTCTCTTGCAGCTCGCATCAGGTTTGCCTCCAGCATTCCTCTATATTTTGATGCATTCATTTTCCCTTCCACCTTTACAAGCCTTCCAGTAGCTGCTGCAGAGAAGCATCCCGAGAGCATGAAGCTGATGCTGTGTTTGGGATGATGTCCAATTGGCTACACCAGTGATGATTTAATTTAGTTATTTTCTCAATTTCTCAAGTTTACAGTTTATTTCTGTTTTATATTTTTAATTATATTTGGATTATTTTGTAGAGATCTTTTTTCAGTAAGACATAAAAGAAAACAGCACCCAAACCAATTGTATGACAAACTTGAACAAACTGAAGAGTTTACCTCTGTCCTCTGTTTCTGACTTCCAGGACAGTCGGGAACTCTGAGGGGACACAGGATCAGCTGTTCCAGCTGATGAAGCCCCATCACTGGGAAAGACCTCTCCTTGCACTGACGCATCATCTGATGAGACGCAAACCTTTCTCTCCCTGTGTCCAACAGAGGGGGGAGGATTGGGCTAGAAAGGAAAATGAGACAAAAGCTTTGTCACTGAAGTCTCTATAACAGTTAATAATGGATCTTATCTCTGTCTTTCTCTCTCTCTCTCAAACTCACACACACACGCACACCTTCTACAATCTAATCTTCTAAAACCATTTGTCTGTTTCAGAAGTGGAGTACTGGTCAGATTCCAAAGGGATTCTAAAGGATCCTGCAAGACACAGTTCTGGGTAAAGCAGCCATAATTTTCCTAGCCTATATTGTCCCTGGAGTTGCAGGGTTATGAGAGAATTCAGTGGAAAAAGGCCTCTTCCAGAACGAGTGAGTCACACTAAGCTTCACCAATCACACACAAACACAACTGAAACCATGTTTTTGTACCATAGTAAAAACCTCAAAGTTGTGTGCAGTATCCAGTACACCAAAAGACCATGCACTGTACGTGATTTAAACTTCCTGGTTCCACAAGACCTGCATGTTATTCAGTTTCTGACTCAGTGTCCATGGAGTTGCATGGAACAGACAAGTCCCATGTCCCTGCCAAGCTGCAGAGGCTAAAATGTGTTGCAGTCTGTTACATAACACTTCTTTCACCAGAGGTTTCCCCATCCCAGTTAATTTTAGAAAAACTGCTGGAGTGCATTTCTTTCTGAGCCTGGCAGGAACACAGCTGCAGTGCTGACATCAAATCATCTGACACCAGTGTTTTTATACAAGCAGCCAAGGAGCTCAGGTCACTCCGTATTTTAGGGGTTTGCTACCTTTTTAAAGACACTGTCATCCAGTTTAGCGCTGACTTCCAAACTGTCGCCGTCTCTGTGCAACACACACACTGACACACACTCTTCTCTGATGGGATGTACATCTGGGGAAAAATAAGGCAGAGAAAGACAGAAAAGTGAGCAGGAGAGACAGAAACACCTGGGTCAGTGAGCAACAAAAAACAGAGGTGGATTGTTAGATGTTACAACATGTTTGAACATGTTGTGGAGCTAAACACACAATCCTTTGAGACAGGAAGCTGATCTCATACCATAAAAACTGTAGAGACCCAGATCGAATGTGTGTTTGTATGACAGACAACACAATGTCATCTGTTGCATGGTTCCTGCTGAGAGGATGTGAAATGACATGAAATGACTCTGGTTCGTTTGCACAGGTCTGACCAAAGCAATCTTATCCCAGTGTGAAACCAAACAACAACAGAGACTCTTTAGTCAATGTGGTCTTGGTCTGGTCCCAAACGAACTCTGAAGCGGTTTGTTTCTGGTGAATATGTTTGGACCTCAATTTATATATTTTTTCATTCAACATCTGCTGCATCCACTTCACTCTTAGTATTTCATATTTAGCTATACAGAACAGGCCCCTACTTCCTATGTTTCTAGGAAACCAAAGCAAGAAAAAAAAACAGACCAAATTTACAAGCTGGTCCATTGATTCAAATCGGAACAAACAATATACAGGTTGGAAAATACCCTCAGAGCATTTGAAACCTATAGTTCCTTTGCTCTGCTCTGAATCAGTGGACGTCTGTGTGAAGTTTGTAAATTGGCTCTGTTTTCCTCTTGGTTCTTTTTTTTTGTTTGTTTTTTCCCCCGCACGCTGATTTGGTAAAACTCTGGTACTGAGTGCAAACTGCAACATGAAAAAACTGCACAACTGGCATTTGTTAATAATTGTGGTGATTACGTGAGCAATGAACCAAGAAAAAAAGTCACTCTGCACACACAAAAACATGTTAAAAATACAACACAGCTTCACACTTCGTAAGGAAATCACGCTGTGAAATGGCCGTGTAATAAAATCTACTGATTTGAACTGGATCTAATTTACATCAGATTCCCACCAGAGTTTGTCTGGGCTACATCTACTAGCAATGAGCATTAGTATTATTTATTTTTTAAGTTGAATAATGCATTTAAAGTTGATTATTCACATAATTGTGATGTGAAATCCATTTGATAGAACCATAGAAAGGTAGCTTTGTCCTGCATAATATTACATACTCTTTGTCCAGCTGAGTAAAACATTACACTTTTTTTTTTTTTTTTGCCAAGTCTGCTGCTCTCATACCTCCTGCCTGCTCATGCACTCTGTGTGTAGCACACGAGGAAACAGTGGCATAAGGTCAGTTCCACTTCTCTATGACTCTCTATGGCTCAAAATGTTTTTTCCAACTTTTCATACTAAGTATTTGACTACACTGAATTATAAACGTAACTGTTTATTCATGCACATCCCTCAGGGTGATTGATTGGGTCTATACCTAAATGTGACCAAAGGAACAAGAACACAATGCTCGCAAGAAAATAACGACCACAATCATGTATGGTTATGCTGTACTCGATGCACAACCAGTCTGATTAATGTTGTAATATTGTTGTAAATGTGTAAAAGTGTTCACAACTACAGCATGAGATCTTTATTTATCCACTATTAATAATCTAAAAGCAATATTGTGTTTATTTCTGAAGCGTGTGTTATGTTTCATGGCATCTCTGCTTCTGTCTATCCTGTCCCAGTGAACTTATGTCCATGTTCTGTTGGTAGATTCAACTTGTACATAATATTTACTGTAGGTCCCTGAACCCATGAAGGTGGCTAGTTCAGTGCTGACGTGTAAAGATTAGCTTCACATTGGTGATTCCCTTCAAATACTGAGAAATAAATTATTATGTACCGTGTTTCAAAATAACTAATTTGCACTCATGTCGTCTTCCCTCTGAAGGTCTTACCTGTACATAATGTTACTGTGGCAGGTTGAGGGCAAGACTGGACAGGCAAGCCAACATCCCTCCCCCTTTGGATCTAACAGAGAATAAAGACAGAAAGAAAGAGAAGGAAGAGTCATGATAAACAGACTGTTTGGAATATCTTTAAGTTTTTAAGATTCTTTGTAGCGAGTGTAAAGTTTTCTGCGGTCCGTGAAACAAATTGTTAGGCACATCTCATTTATACATCAGTATTAAGCTATGATGCTGTCACACACACACACACACACACACACACACACACACACACACACACACACACACACACACACACACACACACACACACACACACAGTCTCCACATGTGACTGCTGAAAGCACACTCCCACCCACACAAGTTGCACACAGCATACAGTGCATGTCCCATGTGTTGTGAGCATATCAGCATGTACTGTACCACCGAAAAACCAGACACACACACACAAACACAGGTCACAAGTGAATGATTGTTCCACCCCTGCAGCCAGACACAGCCAGTCCACTATAAAGTCAGAGATGTAGGAGGGGGTTCTTTGCAAACCTCACTCTCTTACACACACACACACACACACACACACACACACAGTGTCTAGCCTGTGTGTATCACAGACCAACACAATGATCTACAGTTCAAAAAGCAGCTGTTTTGAGCCAAAAGACTAAACCCTCTGACTACTGCATATGTGAGAATCAAAGTGACATGCCAAAACAAAACACAATTAATCTCCAACACCCAGCAGAGATTTCTCAGTAGTGAGTTTACCGAGGCAACAGAAATGCTGCTCTCTACTTCATCTACTTAAAACTGAGTTTAACCGAGTTAAAACACAGTTTATCAGAACTCTGATGTCTGAGAAAAGCATCCCATACCGACAGTTCAAATCACTAAAAAGCAACAAACACCTAAAAATGGGCTTAGAAATAAAACTTTATTTTATTTGATTTATTGTATAACTTATTCAGTCAGAGGGACTTCACATTTACTGTGGTAATGTCAGTAACAATCAGTGAGGCCAATGACTTCTTTGTTGCCACATCCACTTGTCTCAATTGATCTGTTGTCCTGGCTCTAAATTGCCTGCTCTGTCTATTATCAACATCCCGCACAAAAGAACGGCACTCCAACACGTAGGAGACAACAGGCAGCATTTACCAGTCTGGATGTCTCTCATTTTAATCTTTCATATGATCATAATTAGGAATGCTCTGTCCTGAACTTCCTGGAAAAGTGTAGCAACAACACAACATACTGTATTATTTTGCATCAATATAGTCTTGATATTTTTAAATCGATTTTGCATTTGACTATTAGTGTTGAATGCCACTGACATCAAATTATTTTGTTCCATCTTGTTAATAAAAACTAGATCTTTGTGCTAAATGTTGATGTGAGCAATCATCATTCAGATATGTGCAATTTGGCAGAAGTAGTGGAGCTATTACCCATACAAATCAAATGATTTGACAATTGGTGAACAATTTGTTGTTCATTATAATATGAATTAATAATAATAAGAAGAAGAAGAAGAATAGGAATTATAAAAAGAAGAAACAAAGTTCACTCACTCAATTCTAGAGAGGTTTTTCTTGAACTGGGGGGAAAATATTTTAGTCACTGAAAAGTGTTATTTTTGTGCTCACTTAGAGTGAAGCAAGCTCAGAAATTAAATCAGTGATAAACAAATATCAATTTATTAATTAACCAGATGTGTCTTTGAATCAGGCTTTTGCAAATCCATCACTTTTAAAAGAACTCGTTACCTAACAAGCTTGTTAGAACTGATGTGTTCTCAGCTAAAAGGAGACATTTACCAATGGCTGTTTTCTATGCAAGTCCTGGCTGTCCTTATGAAGTTGTGTTTGTAAAACATCAGAAGAAGGATCTCAGTGCACAGCTTTTAGAAATGTAGATATCACTTCAATAGCCGCTTATCATTCAATAGCGACTGTGCTGCAGGAGTGTCGGCCAGCTTTGCGTGAGTGTGTGTGTGATTGTAAGAGCGAACAGGTGAATGTCAAGAAGTGTAAAGCGCTTTGAGTACCAATATGTAGAATGCAAGTGCAGACCATTTACCATTCGTCATTTTAAGAGTCGAAGCACTGTTTGTGAAGAGCTAAATCAAATCAGGTGCTGTTACAACTATTCGACGCTGAAGAAGGCACAGCCAAAACATAAGCTTTTTCCACCTTGTGCTGAGGTCTAAATAAATGCAAGAAAGACCTCTGTGGACGGTGTGTCAAGTCCTCCATATCCATCGTTTTATCTCTATATCTATCTCTAGATAGAGATAGATATCTAGATATATCATCTACCTAGATATATCTAGATATCTATATCTATAGATATATATAAGTAAATGTCAGACTTTATCCTGCTCTTAACAACTAATCTCTTAAAAACATTTTAAGGTTAATTCTAACCTTAATACATATTCATATTATATTCTGCATCATGATCCTGAACATGAACCCTTTTACTTTGGCTGCTGGTACTGTTCACAAAGAAACCATAACAACAGACGCCAATGAGCTCGATTTTTCTGACACTGAAGTTAAAAAGTCTGCCTCTCTTATTGTCCATGTCTGTTCCTTTCAGACCTGAACTGCCTGCACTCTTGTGACAAATTCTAAACTCTAAAGGCAAACATCAAAGGCATATAATGTCATTAATGACATAATCAGTACACTTATACATATACTTCTTAATCTCATTAACCTTACAATACATAAACAAAAACAGAGGGAACCCTGGTTAGCTCATATACAGACACCACTTTAAAGAGTCAATGTCTGTGATGTCTTTACATTTGAAAGTTGCTGAATTATCAATAGCTTAACGCACATAAAGTATAGGTATCAACTGACTAGTACTAAAAAATATATGACATTTATACTTTAACAGTAAGCTTTGCACAGCTAATTAAGAATGAGAAACTGTCTAAAATCTCAAATCTAAAAAAAGGCAAGAGAGACTTCAAATAATATGTGGGCATGGTGTTCAGAGAGGAGAAAATAGCATGAGGACATCTTCCAGATGAAGAAAGAGTGTGAGCAGCGTGGGAAAAAAACACTAGCTCTTTTCTCTGCACTGCTACTTTTAGTGTGGATGACAGTACCACATCAGGCTGGACCAGTAGTTTCATCCTTCACCACATGCTGCCTTTACTGACCTGCTGTCCATTCATTTGTACAGTCTTGAGCCTTTCAAGGTCTTTTAACCGGAATAAAAAAAAAAAATCTATTCTCATCTCTGTACCCGTTTACAAGAAAAAAACTGCAAAGATCATGATGTGCAGTATTAATATACACTCACGGGCCACTTCATTAGGTACACCTGCACAATCAATTTCTACTTTTAGAAATGGTAAATGGCACTTTTTGTTTTTATTGGAACAGTAAAGAGCTTATTCTTATTCACATATTCACACTCACAATGATACACACACACGCACATATGGGGGAGCTGTTATGCAGCAAGCCTGCACTCAACAGGAGTTAATTGTCTTGCTCAAGGACACTTGAGTAGGAAATTGAATGAAAACTTTAGAACCAACTTTAATATAATTAAATCCAGATTGACTCAATGATCTTAATTATAAAGACATAGTAGAATTATTACCTTTCTGACAGTTTAGAATTCATGGCAGAGAGGCTGTATAGAATTGTATGAGATTGTACAGGTGTACCATACTTAATGAAGTGGCCAGTGAGTGTATGTGTGCATTTTAAGTGCTAACTGACCAGTGTAATGCATGTAGAGTTGTACTGTATTATTTCTTCCACCAATCTGGAGCCTTTAATATAAAACTATAGATAGACTGCAAATTAGATTGAATGTGCACAAGCACCAAAAATTATGCACGGCAACAAATATTCCAATTATTAAAATTGTGCCTCTATGCATGTCTACATTTATAATCAACTTTAGAATGTGCACAGGTTAGTGAGAATCATATTCTACCCAACACACAGTGGCGCAGGAAGCTAGAGCGGTTGTCCACTAATCTCACAGTTGTCGGTTCAATCCCCACCTCCTCCGGTCACATGTCGAAATGACCTTAAGCAAGACCCTGAATGCCAACTTAGTTGCTCCCGGTAAATGTGTTGACTACATGCTAAAATTGAACAATAAACATCCATTCATGCTCTGTGCCATGAATAAAGTTGATTCCAATTTCAATCAGTGCTTTGCTAATAACATATAAGGATATTATAATGGGGTTGCTCTTCATTGGATTTTTTTCTGCAAAAACCCTTCAATGGAAAGCTAAATTCACATTTGAGAATTTAGTAGTACAAAAAAAAAAAATCAGTTTGTCAGTGCCTATGTGGGAAAATCTGATTTGGGGGCAGCTGTGGCCCACTTGAGCAGTCGTTCACAAACTCCAGGGTTTGATTCCTAGAAGCCTTAGACAAGACAACAAAACCCCTTAATAGCTTCATTAAACATTTGCAGCTGTCCAACAAAAAATGTTCCATGCAAATCAATAAAGCATATCAAAATTTTAAAAATTCTCCATAAGTGGGTGAGTGAACTTCTGGTGTCCACCAAAAAAGGGTTCAGGACAGGATACCTGATTCTTAGTGTGAGGGGATCCAGAGGCTATGCACTGCTTTGTGGAGCAGTTTACTGTCATGGGTTGTCCTCTTAGAAAAAAAGTCACTGCAAATCAATACTATGGTGTTCTGAGTGATCACCTTTATTTGTTGGATCCCCTTCCAAAGGACACCAGAGGTGACTGAATGCTTTGATGCATATGAAAATTCCATAAAAATTACATTACAGTTACCAGATTTTAAACAGCGCTCTTCACCAACATCATCAAATGTGGGAACATCTTGTTGAGGAATGGTGTTCATCACTCTGCCAGCACATGGTTCCCCAACACTTAACAGTCACATGCTTTATTTATAGAAACTGTTTTCAGATCCTACTATTGTCAAGCAGAAAGTGGCAGTTTTTTTTTTTTTTTTTTACTGCAACTCCACAAGTGATGAGATGTTGGCTGTCATCCTTCGGCAGTGAATACACATCCTCCTTTATGTCTAAAGCTTTTGCCTCCGACCCTCTCTTCTCCACAGGGAGGAGCTGACATATGAATGATGGAAGAGGAGCCACGTTAGCCAAATGGAAATCGTGCTCCATCTCCATGGCAACATTGTACTTCCTGTTTGCATCACACAAAGCATGGATAAGAATATTAGTTCCAAAAGTTCCACTTTGGAACTAATTGAAAAGAAAAATAATAAAAAATAACTACTGAAAAAATACTGCAGAGCGTTTTTTTAACAATAATAAGAGTCTTCTCCATCCATTTACATAGTATTTAGAGTCTGGAAATGTCACTAATATTGACACACCTATGGCACTTATTAGCCCAAATGATTGTTAATAAAAAACTAAATACTGCACACTCAGGTGACACACATGAACACATTTCAAACATCAAGGCTAAAGTTGAATTGACATTGCCTGTCAAAAAAGGCAAAAGTTTGTAAAAGTAAAAGTTTGTGCCAATATATAAACATGTATTCTTATCTGCACTTTTTGTATGGTCTCTCACTCACACACACACAAACACACACACCCTCCTACCTTAATCAGCACCACATCCACAGTGGTCTCTCCTTTGGCACAGAAGCTGTACCTCCGCCTGTGCCTCTCATACATCCTTCATCGATGTGTTAGCAAGCATACTGTTTATGTGGAACCATTTCGCTGGTTAAAACCTCCTCTAACACACCTCTCTCTGCAGTCCTCTCTCTTCAATGCAATTCAAACAAATAACGGCTGGAGGGTGGAGTTCCTAGAAAAAAAAAAAAGCAGTCTGCAGAGCTGCAGGCTGCTGATTTTCTTGCCACCAAAGGAGAAAAAATCCCACCACAAATCAACTGAAACCAAACATTTTTCTACCACTAATAGGCAACAGAAGCGGAGAGAAATGTGCCGAAACGACACTTAATTTCACGTTGACTCTGGTGCCGCATAGTCCAAACCCAAACAGCATGGTGTGTAATCCAGTAAAGTCTACGGATCTGCTGTTCCTTCTTAGTGCAGTTTTGGGCTGGAAAATGAGCCTCTGTGCCCACATCTGTTCATAATGGTGGCCCCTCCCTCCATCTCTCCTTCTCTCTGCTTATTTCTTTTTTCCCTTCCAGTTCCTCCATTTCTCCCTCTCTCTGTCGCTCTCTCTCTCTCAAACCAAAATCTCAAGCCACCCATCACATCTGTCCTTTACTTTGAAACAAACTCCCTCTCATGCATCTGCTCCGTCACAGCACAGGAACAATGGAGCTCTATCTGATACATTCCTCCCCACTCTGACAGAGAAAAGACTTTTAATTGGGCTGGAACACACAAAAAAAGGAAGTGAAGTAGTCAACTGCTCTTAGTACAGTCTCATCTCTGCATGAAGCACTCCCTGATGATGTGCCTCGACAGTGGTGCAGTAATTACATGTGCTTTATTTTTAATCTACTGTTACACCCACATCCACGATCAAAGCAAATTCAGCCCTTTGACTCATCTGTGTTGGATTGTGTTTCGTCTTCTTTGCACATAACTGGAACAAGTTTTAATGTAAAGTAAACAGCTAGTATTTTCATGTAAACCAATGCTTGTGCTGCTGTTTCCTATCAGTAAGAAATGGTGGTAGTAACGGGAACCTGCAGACCCCTCAGAAAAGCCTTTACGTCTGATTTTCACAGCTGTATACCATCCAGCTGTGATGCCCAGAGAGGCTAACACACATCTGGAAGTAGTCAAGAGTTCCTTTGACCACAGGGAGGCAGCACAGAACACATGAACACCCTTCTACACCTAGAGACAGAGAGCAGGTGACTTTTTTTCAAACCTTGTTAACTATACAATCATATTCTCCAGTTCCTGAAAGACAATTCATTCAAAACCAGAGCTCAATAACATGCACTTTATCACTTCACACACACATCATTTTATTTTATTTTAAAATTATTTCTTTATATCCCAATAATGGTGATAGTGTGTAAAGCCACCAATGAATCTGCTGAATGCAGGGGTGGATTTCAAATAAAATGCAGAATAGGAATTTGCTCAAACCCAGTTTGACCTGTGAATTTAAAACAGCCTCAAGTTTATCATTCAACAAATCAATAAATAACAAAAGACAACCTGTTAATTCACGATGTATACAGTTTGTGTTAAGGCTTATATGTAGCATCATAGACCTCATTTTCCAAGGTGTTGAACAACACCAGGTTTATACAACTGTGTCATGGCTCCAACAAAGAAGGTTTCTGAAGAGCTAAAAGGAAGAGAAGTTGATGCTCGTAAGGCAGAATAGGCTTGCAAAAGAATTTCTAAAGAGTTTGGTTTCCATCAGTGAAATGTCAGGGAGCACATTCATCCCCATCATTACCTTTCCCAGGAGTCATCAACCAGCAATGATCACACCAAGAACAAGGTAACAGGAGGTCACAAGGAAGTTTTATGGAGGAAGCCACTTTGCACCAAAACGGACCAAAGGACTTTTGATAGAATGTTATGTCGATGGACGCACAAAGTTAAAACTCATTCCAACACATGGACCTTTTCCCACGTGTTAGACATGGTGGGAATATCATAGTATGGGCCATTTATATGACATTATTGATGGAGCTATGAATTCTGGGTTATAGAAGCAAAATCTACTGTGAACAAAAGCTCAACAGAAAGTGGATCAAGACAATGACCCTAAACACACAAGTTGTTTCAGAAAAAAAAAACTGTGAAAAGCAGAAGAAATGTACAGTTGTTGAATGACTAGATCAAAGCCTGTACTATTACAGGGGAAACACTGTTGCAGGTCAGATGGTCCCTCTCTACTTTTGAATGGAGGACACGGCCTCCATGATTCCCACTACCGGATTTTGTCTTTCTAATGCAGGACAGGCGACATGAAGATCACAAGTATTTTGCCTTGTCTCTAACATATAGATTTCTCCATATTCTCCGAATCTTTTAATGCCACTGTAGATAACAAATTTTCCAAATTTTTAAGAATAACTTCACTCAACCCACAATTCTAAAGTAATTGCCTGTGCGTTCTCACCGCATCCTTACTTATGCGTTGTTTTTTTTTGTTGTTTTTTTTACACCTGTCATTCAACCCTTGATATGCTGTTTGCATTATTTTATTAAATCATGTATAGGTTTTCATTGATTTGAAAATCATTGCATTCTGCACACACCTTCCTAACCTCAGAAACAGGGTTGTGCATGTAAACTATACACATATGGATCAACAACAGGGTTTAAGCATTAGTTCATTTGACAGAGTCTTGTCTACAGTACAGTTTAGCTGGTGCTTTTTTCTTTTTTGCCCTCTACTGTGCTGTACTTCTTTCTTTGATATTGTGTAAATTACACAAAATCAGTTCTTTAATGGTAATGCCAATTTGTAAACTTACTGCAGAAGTTATTGTCCTTTCTTACTTTGCTTCTGTCATCTCTACTGCAGTTTCCTGTGTATTTATAACTCCCTCTTCCTTCCTCCCCTCTCTGTCCCTCGGATTACATCATACAGCTAAAAAAAAAAAAGGAGTCTAACACAGAGTACGATTCAGGCATAAATGTTCTCATGTCTTCTCCTATGACCCGGTGCTCGATCAGACCAAACTTGTGCGTCATTAGATGACACTGGAAAATGTCTCATATGGATTCATAGGAGACCTTGGCCTGGCCTGGCCCAGTCTGACCTGGTCTAATTTCAAGTAAAGATGTGAGTACACCTCACCTATAAGCCTGATCAGTGGGAGCTCACTCTTATCTTGAGGTCAATTTACACAGCTTGTATTTGCTTTCGTTTGTTTGCTATGCAGCCTGGTTTGTCTGCTCTTTGAGTCATATTTAAATATTTTCCATTAACAAAGCTAGTTACATTTGTTAGCTAGGGCCTTAGGGTGATTTTAAGTACTTGTCAGAGCAAAATTTCACAACCACACTCCAACACTTCAACCACACTTCAGTCTGACGTTTCAGACATACTCTGCGTCTAATATAATTTCTGTATGAGAATAAACTCACCTGCTGAGTGTGTGTGCTGTTAAAATCTCGCCTGGAATCTTCAGGCTCTTCGTCAACTGTTGCTAATGTTTCGATCTCTGTAGTGGAGAGAGAACACGAGTTCAACATTACACAACATCATCAGCTTAGTGTTTTGCTGATTTACATTACCTATGACACATGCTTTTGGGGAATATTTTTCTCCACTAAAAAACAAGGCATTGATAACAAAAATGCATTTGTAAATGCAAAAAACATAAATGTGTCAAATAAATGTAAAGATGTTCATACTCTGTGGCATAAATTGGAAATTTTAATAAAAGGACTTGGAGTTAGGATATATTTCCTACTCCTCAAATATGCTTACAAATTAATTGTTGTTCTGTGTTTTGTGATCCATTTACATCAGTTTGATTAAATAAAACCAACAAACTATATGAGAAATACAAACGTGTATAAGTGTTTCCAAACTTTTTGTGGCAGTGTATTAGGGTAATGTGTTATAATAAACAGCCATTTTCACAGACAACCAGCTTTAGGGTTTACAGAGAATATTCTGAAAAAAAGACAAAACAAACAAACAAGCAAAAAAAAAAACACACTCGGTCAGAAGCAGTTCTCTGGGTTAAAATATGCCTTGCTGATGCCAGAGGTGAATGACCACACTGGTTTGACCTAATAAAACAACCTTACAGCCGAGATATGCAGAAGAGCCTCTCTGAATGCACAATACATCAAACCTTGAAGCAGACTGGAGTAACACAAGAACACAACAGGTGCCACTCCTGTCAGGTAACAGGAAACCAAGGCTACAATTTGTAAGGGGTCAACAAAATTATACAATAGATGACTGGAAAATGTAGTTGATCTGATCAGTCTTGATTTCCGCAGCAATATTTCACCAGTGGGATCAGAATTTGGCGTAAACAGTATGAAAGCACAGATCCATCCTTACTACCACTATGAATTTTGTCATGGCTCTTTCCAGCAGAATAATGCAGTATGTAACAGAGCTAAAATCATGTCAGACTGGTTTCTTGAACATGACAATGAGTTCATTGTATTTAAATGGCCTCCACAGATACCAGATCTCAGTCCAATAGAGCACCAATGGGATGTGATGAAACACAGAGACTCACATCGTGACTGCACAGCTGACGACAGCAGCAACTGTGTGATGTTATCATCTCATTATGGACTAGTATAAGAAATGTTTTCAGCAGCTTGTTTAATTAATCTATGAGAGACAAATTTAAGGTAATTCTGAAGGAAAAAAATGAGTGCAAGTGAATACTAGCAAGGTGTACCTAATAAAGTGCCCAGTAAGTGTATATACCTATGAGAGAGATACTAAACAACTGTCTGCTTAGTTATTGCATACAATGATTAAAATCTACAAATTAGCTTAAATGATAATAGCCTGTCCTTCAAGAAAGGAAGTCAACACAGTATCCTCATTCTCATATACAAGGTTTATTTGGTGCGGGTTAGCAGTGGCTCAGTTGATAGAGCAGCTGCCTACCAACCATTGGGTCAGAGGTTCGCACCCGCTCTTCCCGACATGTTGAAGTGTCCCTGGACAAAACACTGAACTCCCAAAGCCCCTCCCCAGCCATGGAGTGCCAGTCCCAAGCCTGGGGAGGGTTGAATCAGGTAGAGCATCCAGCATAAAAACTGTGCAAAATCAACAAGCGGACAAATAATCCGCCGTGGTGACCTTGAATAAAAAAAAAAAAACAACTCTGGTTCATTTGGTGTTCCCACAACACTGCACATCTACCACAGCACGTGGTCATATAACTGTATTATACAAACCATTATTTATTCTTTTTTAATACTATTTTACAGTAGTTTAGTATAGTATGGATTGTCGACTAATAATATAAAGAACATATTATATGACTTGTGCAGACAACCAGATTTTCAACTACAGCAAGTACCTACTGAATAAAAGGTAAACCCTGAGCAGAGGCATCAGTTACTCTTCACAATCGCCCTCTTTTAAAACATTCATATTTTGTTGTGTTAAAGAAAAGACACAATTTTATGAATTTTTCTAGTTTGATCTACTCAATCCAGGTATCAACGCACAAGTAATTACAAAGAAAATCAATAAAAATAGCTTATAGCTTCCTTATCAAATGACATGTGACATTGGGTGCCTGGTAAATGGTGCTTTGAAGAAGAACTCAAGTGCCAGTCCACAAGAGAAAACTGGCCACTGCAGAGCAGGTCTAAAAGCTGAGAGGGCTGAAGATTGAGGAGATCCTCTTGTTAGGGATGAGTTTGCTCCTCTTATGGTGAGTCAGTCATGGTTCAAATAATTAGGGGCTAAAATGGAAAACTGCTCCCTGATCCAGCCTGGCAGATAATGGAACATTACATGCTTACTGTACATAAAGCTACAAGTCTGGCTGACTGGTTCATTTCTGGTAACTGGAACCTAGTTTTGCTGGGAAGTCAGTCATTTTCTCACTGCTTTGACTGCATCAGCTTCATTCTGTTATTATTTGGCATATCTGTAACAGTTTTGCCTTTTTACAGGGTTCTTTCCATTTTCACCAGCAGACATACATACATTCACTTGCAGGGATCTAGCATGAACAAAACGAAGCAGGAATTAATTTTTATAATTTATACAAGTCTAACTAGATCTTCATTAGGCCAGCTCCATTCATAAACCTCTTATTCTCTCAGTTTTTCTGCCTCCCTTCACCTAGATTGAAACTGCATTGGTGAACCAGAATAAAACAGTCGTCCATAACACTATCCAACAGACAAGTTTAAGAACGATACTCAACACTCTGGTCCTCTGTCCCATGTAAGAAGTCTTTTATTTATGCATTTTTAAACAAATTAACTCCCCTGTGAGCACAAACATCTTCAATGTTAGATCACTTGCTAAATTAAAATTTGTACTTTATGTAAATAGATTAAGGAATCACAGCTAATGCTATTATTTCCTCTTTCCTCAAATTTGGTATTGCAAATCAAAATAGAAAATAATAAGCTTTTTTTAGCCTTCAACTGCTTCAGAATGCAGAGAGACTCCTCACTGAAATCAAAAATTAAAGCTGCAACTTCACACGACTAGTCTATACTACACTGGTCCCCACTACTTCATTTAGAGTTTAAAGAGAGGTGTGGTTTGTCACTAGGTTACAGCTCTAAACTCCTCATATCATACTCCACCCTCAGACCTAGATTTACTAAACAATTACCCCGCTCTATTGTATTCTCACAGTTGAAATTAATAGTTATTAATAATTTTCCATAGCTGAGCTTAAAATGTTTACCACTAATTATTAAATATTCCCCTTCCACTGATATGTTTAAACCTCTCATTCAGACCCACCTCTTTTCCTTAGCTTTGTAATTGTTTATATGTAGATATATATGTTTACGCCATCTAGTTTACAAAAGGTCTTGTTTTTGTTACATCTTCTATGTATTTATTTAATAGTAGTTAATGTAGTAAATTCATCTGTTACGCACACAGCTAGTGTGCTATATAAACACACTGCCTAGACTATATTTGGAATTATTCTAAATTCCTGAGATTCTTCTAAAAAACTAAAATTAACAGCACAACACCAATTCATATTCTGACTACAAGCTGAAGTCCTGATACTGTAGTGCCCATCTTAGCGGTTTAACTCCTACCTCAATAAAAATGACAAATGTTATAATTAGCATCATTACTAAGAATGAACACACCCACAGGTTAGACTGAACCACAGAACCTTGCTGCTGCGAGACATAAGTGTTACACTGCAGCTTCCAAACACACTACAGCTCAGTCACTGACTCATATCTATTACAAGATGATGATGTGGCTCCAGTATGAATCACTTAACACACACGCTCACAGACACACAGGCAAAGTACAACATTCCATTTTTATTTCAGTTTTGCTGTCACATATGGGCTGAGTAACAACATGAAACAAACACACATACATACACCTAACCACTGAACACATTTGTGCACAATAGCACATTCACACAATACCCATTTGTCAGTCCAGCTCTATTTTCAGTGTCCTCTGTTAAGACTGTGATATCATGATGTTGCCTGGAGACAGTGCCCCCTCACAAACAGTGGACGTGAATCAACTGTAGAGCACATCACACACACACCGTACTCACACAAGTCTCTGCCACATTCCTGATATAATTTCTCTGTCTCTTAACTTCCCTCTATTCACTCTGAAAACAAAGCTGCAAAAATATCCACCACTGTTGGGGGTAAAATAAGTTGTCACTAAATGTCAGAGAACAATTAAGTCACACTGAGCCATGATTACAAAAAAATACTCTACTATAAGGTAGTAAAAAACACAGAAAAATTTCTTCTTTTTATATCGGTCACTATTTAAAGGACTGTCTGAACAAGTACTGTGAGTCTAAGCCACTGACATCAGTCCAGTGGTCTGTTCTGTGTTAAAGGTTTATTTGGAAATTCATCTATTTTAATCAGCTGACTAATTTAGTTAGATACATACAGTCTCTAACACATTATTTTGTGTAAATTCTATTTGAATTTGATACAACTGCATTTTTGCCCAACAATTAACAATTGTTTTGCAAATGTAATAAAAATGAAAATAACGTGAAATAATGTGTGACAAGGTACAGATTTGGGTTAGGGAATAAACCCACGTCTAAAGCTCTGGAAAATCAGGACTCTTGTCAGAGTTGATCATCGGGCCAATCTGTTTAACTGGACAATATAAACCTTGCTGAAGGAAGTGACCTGGAAACTAATATTTACTCTTACAGAACTTCAGAAGTTATCTGCAGAGATGGGAGAACATAAAAGAAGGACGACCAGCAGCAGTGGAGCTTGAAAATACATTTCCTAAATCTATTTCTACTGCCAAACAAATTTCTTTTTTTTACCCTTTAGGAGTTATCTAAAAATAGATTAATTGAGAAAAAAAAAATGCAATTTTATCTATTTTAAATAAAACATAAAGTAACACAATTCAATGACATTTAGTTGCATACTGTGGGACAGAAATGCCAAATTTAGTGTAGGAATTCGGTGAATTCCATTTGAAATGGGAAGACTGAATTCTGCAAATTTCAATTGCCAGAAATTTTAACCTTGAAAGAGGAATTAACTTCAACCACCCCAGCCTCAAAATCCAAGATGGTTATTCTTTAGTAAAATATAATTTAATAGCACTTCCGTTTTGTGTTATCTGTCATTAATATTCATCATACACAAAGCAGTGCCTGGCTTCAATTTCATATTGCTACAAAATATGTACACACAAAATACTGTGCAGTGCTTTGTTATAAATCAATGCTGCTAATAACTCATAACCTGGCTTGATTTGGCATTGTTACAGTAACCCAGCTGTTGCACTGGAACAGAGTCACCTCGCGAGTGACATCATTCCCGGCTTGGATTTGGATCCTATCCAAAGAAACCTAAAACTGCCTGTCAAGATCTTCACCAACACATTAAGAAGACAAAAATGCACAAAACTGAAGGGGCTTGATTACTTCTGGAGTGACAGCGATTGTGTTTGGTACAAACATACCTTGTATCTTACTAAGTATTATTTGAGTATAAAAATTGGCAAATATTCACATTTAGTACATGACAACAAAAAAAGTTAATGTGTGTGTTAATGTGTTGAAGATGGATAGTGGTGAACAGGAGAGAAGGAGTCCACTAATGAAAGTGGTAGAATTGTGATGTGTTTAAAGATAGATGTACAGCATGGAGTAATGTATACCATTATTTACCTGTGTGAGATGTGTCCTCCACAGTGATCATGTCTTTCCTTACTTCCTCCTCAAGTTTCAGCGTTTTCCTTTCTCTATGCTTCCATCCATCTACTGTATCCAAAGAGTCAGAATCTTTATCAAACAACTCATTCTCCTCGTGCACAGCCACACATTTGTGACTGGTGTTGTCGAATGCTGCAGCGACAAGCTTCGTTTCCACCGGCAGTTGGGAGGACTGGAATTTGCCAAATTCCACATTGACTGGGGCAATCGGTTCCTCTGGACTGGAATCGGCTACAGAAGCTGAGTCATGGGGGGTAGCGGGAAGTGTTGGATTGCATGAGAGCAGCAAAGTGTGACTCTCCCACTCACACTGTGTTTGAAGCAGACCCATCTCAGGTTGTTCAGCTTGACTTTCTAAGCTTTTTACACTGTCCAGCTGATGGGCCTGCCCACCCCCCTCACCTTCAGCTGTTAGAAATTCTACAGAAAGACTACTATCTCTTCGAAAATGTGAAGCTAACAGCTGTGCACCACTCTCTTCCTGATAAACAGACTGCTCATTAGGACTGTGCTCAGACTCAGAATCAGGGCACAATGTCAAACTGGGTAACTGTGAGTGTTGTCCTGTGTCTACAACAGGAGAGGGCAGCTGGATTTCCATCTGCATGTGACCATGGCTGTCTACCTCAGCTGGAATCATGCTATTGGTTTTTGGAAAAGGTTCTAAATCCACTTGCAGTAGTTTTTCCTCCTCTTTAGACTGTGGGTGTGTGAAAACTTTGTCTTGTTTTGTTTCAGATTCTAATTCCTCTTTGTGGACTTGTGGTAAACTAGGAGAGTCTGTCTCAGTTATAGACTGTAACTCTTCAGACTCTGACATTTTAACATATGCTTGTCCTTCACAGCTAGACTGACCAATAGACTCAGATGGTCCATTAGGATCTTGTCCATAAACTGGACAATTTGCTGACAGACTATCTGCTGGCCCCTGGCTCAGTTCTATTCTAGCCATAGCTGATGCTATTGCTACAGTCACAACTGCTACTGCTGTGATAGCCAGATCTTCATTGTATTTCTGCACATTTTCTTGGTCTAAAGAAGAAGGTTCCAACTTTTTCCCACACTCTGTGGAGGATAACTCCTCACCAGGCACCACCTCATACTCTTCACTTGTTCTCTGCCAACTTGACTCCTTACCAACTTCCTCTTCACCCACCCACAACTCACGTCTCTTTTCCTCCTTGCTTGGCTGATCTCTTAGCATCTCAGAAACCAAACAATGCTCTAAATATTCCTTTGCAGTTGTCTCAGTGCTTCCTTCCTGTATCTGAAATGGTGAAAAATCTTTTGCACCTTCACAGAGCAGCCCTGCTGCTTCTGTAGATAAACAGATGCCCTTAGGTCGTTCCACTAAATCCTCAGGTTGTATCGGTTTGTTTGAATCAAGAAACTGTACATATTGTGTAGTCTTTTTGGGAAATACCACAGGAAACAAGTCCTCTGTGACTTCTGTAGGCTCCAAATTTGTGATAGGAAGTTGCTCTGGAAACTTATATTCCACCAATCCTGTACAGTCCACTGATACTACATCAAATGTCACCCTCTCATTTTTTGCTACAGTCTCTGATGCTATCTGATCCAGTGCTGGATCAGATAATTCCGGCTCTACAAAATCAAGTGGTTCCTTTTCTATGGGCTGCACAGTTGTAATATCCACCGTATCTGCCCTTCTATTGTCCGTGTCAGTGAGTGGTGAAGCATCAGCAGTAAAATCCATGTTATAGTCATCAGGTTCATGGGCGCTTACATTTTCATCCTTGGATAGTTCCTTACTTTCTATTGTCTGTAAGGCTGTAGCCTCAGTCAGATCCATTTTTCCCTGGTCTGTAAGGGTAGTATGGGTAGAATCCGAAGTTCCAACAGCACAGTCGGGTCCATGAGTGTCTCTGGTCTGGCTCTCTGTTTGGCTGGGTAGATGCATAGCATTGTCAGCTTCCTCTTGCTGGCTTGGCTCAGAAACAGTGGGAGACTGAACATGTGCCCTTCCTGTTTGATCCTTCGCTTCAGATTCTAACTCTGAGTGAGGGTTCAGGTTTGTCACTTGTTCTGTCGGTGTCTCAGTCTGACTCTGATATTCATTACTAGAGCTTGAGCTTAGCTTGGCCTCAGTGACTCCTCTTCTCCCCTTCTTCCTCCTGTTTTTCCTGCCCTTTGCTCCTTTCTCTTCAGCCCCTGGCTTTTCTTCTCCTCTCTCTTCGATGTCTACTGTGGTCTCTCTGTTCCTGACCTCCTCCTCCCCTCCCTCCTTCCAATGTGGCCCTATTTCCTTCTCTCGCTGCAATCCCTGTACTTCCTGTCTTTGTGTGGCAGGCCCATGTGACTGTGCTGGCTGGGCTCCAGCAGCATGTAGCTGACTCAGAGCTGAATGCAGTTGACTAGAACTGAGAGCCTGTTTCAACAGCTGTGGAGGTCTGGGATCAGACCCTTGCAAATCACATTCTGCCTGCTCCAGCTGTGCAAGTTTTCTCTCATCCATTTTGTCACCATCATACCAAATGGACTGGGAGTTGACTTCCTTTCTTTTGGAGTCTTCACTGGCACCCTGGTGCACGTTTTCACCCTGATACCAGACTGCTGTTGCTGCTGTGTCTGATCGCTGTGGGGGGGACCCCATTGGGCTTCCAATCCAGCCTCCATCACGCCAAAGCCCTCTACGGCCTTTTTTTTTCATGTCTGGAGACCCGGGGCTTGTTCTGCTACCAGACTGAGGAGTCTTGTTCAATGAGTTGGGTTGGCTTTGTTCTTCTGGATCCAACTGGCTTTCCTGGTGATCCTGAGATTGTTCCTGACCCATTGTTACTGAAACAGGACAAGTTTAGATTAAGATTCCACAGAAATCTTTCTGATGTGAAAACACAACAACATTGTTACAAGAAAGCATGATGCATCAAGAAACAAACTCTCACATGATCAGTAATAAGATGGTCATTAGATGGTCTGGTTTGTTTTTCAGCTATAAAAAGGTCACCGACTAGAATACAAAATCTGACTTTGACTCAGATCGACCCAGCAAATCATATTTTGAGCCAATTTAACATATTACACTAATCACCCACAACAATAATATCACCTGGTGGTTTGAATATAGAAATATGATCAGTTTTAATATCATGAAGATGAACTAATAAATGCTGATGAATCATTCTGGGTTAACTGCGTGTTAGCATATAAAGCTCCACCTTAACAAACAGTGACCTTTGACCCTGATTTTTATTAATTACTATATGAGTTTTGCCATAGTTACCACAATCGGTAGTGTGTAAAATATATTGTTTTCTTAGTGGAGTACTTTTACTGTTGTACAGTAAACTGTAGGTAATGTGATTAGTACTTTTTCTTGACAAAAAGATTTATAGTGGTACTCTTTTTGTACCAATACTCCAATACAAATACTTGCACTTTTAGTTGAGTATAGAGTTCATGTACTGTACTTCTACCAACTCTGCATACAGTGAATTACTTTTAGCAGTGTATGGGGCTGTGTTGTTGCAGACTGCTTAGTGTGACCATGCTAAACCTGGTCCTCCATGATATTATTAGGAACTGATCTTTTGTAATGTTTTTTGTACAGTTCCATCCATCATACAGCCACAGACTGTATGGTATGGTAGCCACAGACCTTTTATTCCTGTAGGGTGTGCAAACCATTTTTTCATATTACAATCGAGAAGTGCAAGAACAAAGTACCTAAAGGCTCATAAATGACGGAAATGACGAAATTTTCAATGTTGAATCAGATTAGTAAAGTAGCTTGTTGTTCAGTTTGTATGTTTGCCTATAGTAAGGGTGAGTTTAGAATTCAGACTGGATCAATACAGCAAAAACAGCAACAGACATCTTTTTTCTTACTCTGGTGCTTCTGTAACAGGTGGTGGAAACTCAGTACAGTAAGCACATATAATCAAGTATTATATACGTACAATTCTGAGATAGCGGCACTTTCAGTATTTGTATTGTATCTTACATTTGTTCTACTACTATCTAGGGAGAAAGTTTGTGCTTTTTAATTCACAAAATTTATTTGAGATTGATCTTAAATATTTCAAATTTTTTTGAAATATCCAGCTGGATTGAACCCAGATTTTTATTTTATTTTATTTATTTTTTTGCATGTACTTACCACTTCATCATGAATAAAAATTTGGAAGGTACAGTTTTACCTAAATCTTGATTTTTGCTTGGGCCATTAACCACCACACAACCACATCTGTATTGGTGATGGCTGTGGCTCAGGAGGAGAAGCACTCGTCCACCAATCTTAGTATCTGCAGCAAACTCCAGCAGAAACAGCAGAGCAGCTAAAGTCCAGGCACAGGCACTATTAGACTTTTTCTTTATGATGAACCTGCCACGCTCTAAATGCTGTTTGCTAATCCTTGTCACAACTTACATGCGAGATTGTTTCACTGCCCTTTGATCATCTGTCAAAGAAGCTTCAAGTTTGCTTGTTTGGTCTGAATAACTACCCTGAGGGTTATCTGCTTTTTATGTCTTACTCTACAGCTCATCCTAAGTTGTGTAAAAGACAGTCACTATGACAAACAAATAAATAACCATGTTCTTTCCTAAAATAGCAGCAAAAATGACTTTTGTGTGTGATTTGTTGTTGCAACTGCATAGCAACAGTACATATCGTGATCAAATTTAAAATGCTTATTGGGTGACAAACAATGTAAGGAGGTGATCAATCATTCAATTACCTCCACTGTTCAAGCACTCTGAGAAACTGACCTGTCTCGTGTTCAGCTGCTTCCACAGTTGAGATGAACTGATCTCGTCTTGCTGACGGTTTCTGGTTGTCTCCCTTTTTTGTCTCTGTCTCTACAGCATGCTCATAAATCGGCACAGCAACTTCCCAATTCTCTTCTTCCTGTTTTTCTATAATGTTTGTGGTAGGCGAGTGTACCAGCTTCCTGCTAGTACATTTCCCATCACCACCTGGTGCAGACACTGGCTTTATGGGTAAAGGAGTCTCTCCCGTAGCGGGGATTTTTGTGCCTCCTCCATCAGTAATCACAGATGCCACCACTAGTTTAGTGGGTGAAACACTTCCTCCTGCCTTGGGTGCACTTCCTGTTGACTCAGTGGGCGTCTGTGCAGTTTCTCTACCGGACTCTAAGTTGCTTGTTTTATTTCCTGCCGATTCTGTTGAATGTCTTTTGGCTTTCACAGTTCTTTTTTTGTTTCTCTTTTTGCGACCAGCAGGAGATTTGGTAGGTGGCACACTCCTCTTTCCTTCCCCTGCATCGAGTATCTGACAAAGATGTCCACTAGTACACGACATATGAGTGACAACAGCAGAGTGTGTTGTCTTCTCTATTAAGGGAGGACTTCCCTGAACCTCTGTGGTTTGCACAACCAGGCCTGCATCCCACTGGCTCTCCTGTTGTCTGTTAGAGCAGAGCAGCAGCTCACAGGCAGGGCCCACCTGTGGCACTGTAATGGTGCCAGTACAGGGTTCTCTCTGAAAAAAGAATAGTCAGGGTCTGAAAGCTGAAACAGGCAACTACAATTGGGTTGTGGTTTCAACCTCTCTCTCTCAGAATGACTACACATCTAATCCCTTTACTACCTCAGACATTAAGGATAAATCGAAACAAAAATTATTTATATTAAAAAAATACACATTAAGCTTTATAATACAAACTGTGCACATACACCACTCTGGTTAGTACAGTACAGCTAAAATAATTTAAGAGATTAGATAAATACTGTTTCACACTATAAAAGTCATACATTAGGTGCTTTAGATAATATAGTTAAATTGAGTTGTTTGCCTTGTGCATCAGCAGTGCAGCTGCTGAGTTAACTGTTCTTTTACTCCTCCACTCCACTATGAGCAGGAATTTAAAACAAAATAGAGGAAAAACTAATTGCTGCAGTTCCTGGCTTCCCAACTCAATTTAACGTCTCCTTAATAATACAGTCATAAAGAACTTCCCATGGAAAAACATCACTCATATTCTTGGTGGCAGATACGTCGGAAAACAAGTTAATACTCTAAAGGATGGATGACAGGGGATGTTAAAGACAGATACTGCTTAATATAACAGTCCCACAACTACAGATCAACGGGAAAACAGATACTGTTTAATATAACAGTCCCACAACTACAGATCAACGGGAAAACAGATACTGTCAGTTAGTTTCTATCTATGTGTCTGAGGCTATTTGCGCACCTGTGTGTCTCTGTGAAGCTGAATCAGTCTCCTTAGCTCCTCTACCTCCTCCCGTATGATGCACCGTTCTCTGCTATCTGTCTTTGCACCCCCCACACTCTGCTGCCTGCCGGGGAGTGTTAGGGTGTAGGTACCGAGGTTTGCATGATGCTCAAACACTCTGCCTTCACGGTAGCAGTTTAACTGCTTCTTTGGTTCCACCTGGATATCTGAGGACGCCTCATACCTGTGATGACACAAAATAATATATCCAATGAAGAAACGTGGAATATTAGACAGAAAAGTGTGCTCAAGTATGCACACATAGTCACAATGGCACCAATAACTTTTGATGTTTTACATACCTGTCCACTCTGAGTCACTGGCTGTAAGTGTGACTTCAAGAGCTCAATGTGTCAAACTGCATTGTTAAAAACTAAAATTAGAAACTACAATCAAACTGGACAAATGTAAATAGAAAGAAAAAAGTCCAAACAAATACTCTGAACACTGAATGTGCGACACACACAGCTCTGTGTGGTAGAAGACATCCCATTACTCATCCAGGCTCGGAAACCACACCCACCCCAAATCAACACACACCCTAAACTGCCGATCGTTACTCTGACATTCACTGTTCTCACAACTCCTCTCTCCATTCATCTGCACCAGCCACAGCCATATTTACCAGAACACAGAGTCCACAAAGGTCCTGACATGCTCCTTTATCCCCAACCTTGCACTGTAGTGTGTGTCTTTACATTCTGTGTTATTGTAGGGAAGCCACACACACCAGTACGTTCTCAGCTACTCAGGTAAAAACACAATCCAATCACTCGGAGGCAGGTGTACTCTAGATTAACAAACACCCGCCCAGTGTTGTAAACCGGTTTCTCTAGATATGGCAACATTAATGCTTTTAAGTTTCTGTTAGATTGTCTTGTACACCTTCACTGATAAAAGCATAATGTATGGACCTGTTTTGTCAGATCAATGACAACTAACCAGGAAGTGTGGTAGAACGAGGTCATGTTTTCATCTGGAGAACATGTACATAGAGTACACAGTGGGTGTACTTGTTATAAGGAAACTAATGAGTCAGTGAAGGTGGGGCTTTGGGTCTATTTCAGGTGATGTCCTTTGTGTCTCATTCTTATTGTACCTGTAATGACCAAGCACTCGGTTCAGTGCAACAACCTTAAAGAATAAAAACAATAAAAATAAATAAACGTATTCGTATTATTGTGGTAAACATTGTTCTTGTGGGCTTCTTGTTGCTACTGGTGGTCCTCAACAGTCTCCCTTAGGTGGAACCCTCCCAGAGCCTGGGATCACCACTGCTTTGTCTGGTCTCAATATGAGGTTAATTTGTTGTTGTACAGCTTGGAAATTCAGAGACACAAGTAAGCTCATTAGTTTCTCAGTGGTCAACACTGATTGGCTGTGCGCACAAAAGTCATAGAAGCATAGATCATAGTTAGGATCATACTTTAGCATGCATCCACTTCACTCAGGACTATGGATGTGCACAGAGCTGGATATGGCAATAAGCCCTTCAGCCAAATGTTCCAAATGGCCACTCATGATACCGCAATTAAAAAAAGTTTTATCTCCATTGGCTACAATGATAAAAGAGGTGTTTGTGAAACTGTAGATAAAACAACTACAAAAAAGTCCACAAAGGTATTTTTGCCAGGTGATCCGTGATCGATTTTTAGTCCAGTGACTATGCACCATCTTTGAGTCCAGTATCCAGTCTTGGACGTCCATGTAATCCATGTAAAAACAAAGCACACCATATATGCAAAAATGGAAAGCCGTGTGCAAAAACAGGTTTTCCAAAATTATGTGAACCACCTTTGATGTTGTAAATATTATGGCTGCACCAGTGTATTGCTTTAATGTTAGGCTACTTTAGGTGATTGGATATTTAATTAAAAGACAATGGAGAGAAAAATACAACAATGGTCGTAGACTCAAACTTGGGACATTTTGTGATATGTGTTAAGGCTACAGCTCATCATATCACCACACTTATTAAAAAAAGGATTAGATATACAGTAGCTCAAATGAAAAATGTAAAAACAAATCACCAGTTTTCAATAGTAGAAAGAAGATGTTTTCAGAGTAAAAACTAAGAAATCCACTGTCGACTACTTGCTCAACAGCTAAAAGCAGACACACGTGGTTAGAGTTTAGCTGGCAGAGTAGATAGAGAACACAGAGGATACACAGCATGCACCGCAGCACCCAGCAGCACCCAGCACCCACCACCAGCTCATGAGGGTAATATCTGACTGTTTAGCTGCTAAGTCAATAAGGTCCAAATGCTATAAACATATAAAAGCAACTAAAATCTGTGCAGTGCCACAAGGTTGAGGATGATGTTCTGTTAGCTCAAAATAAATAGCAACAGGTATTAATTTATTTATTGCATAGCACAAGTACTGTTTAGTTTAACAATAAAACTTATCAAATATTACTGTTTACAGCAGTGAAATGTACTTAAGGGCTATAACTAAGTATGTTAGTATATTTTTTGCATGTGTTACTTTACACTTACAGAGTGCAATTTAAAAATCTGTAATTTTTCCCAGCTGTCATAGGGGAAGCGACAGGGACACCTACAGGCAATTTAGAGCCACCAATTAACCTAACATGCATGTCTTTGGACTATGGGAAGAAAACCAGAATACCCGGAGGAAACCTATGCAAGCACAGGGAGAACATGCAAACCCCACACAGAAAGGCCACAGCCAGCAGGTAGATTCAAACCAGTTACCTTCTAACTGTGAGATGGCAGTGTGAACCACTCCACCACTGTGCTGCCTGCTACCACAATCATCAAATTTAAAATCAAGTGATTGATCTGCTCACCTCGGTATGAAACAGCATTACTTAGCATTTTTACAATCCACCATGCTCTGCACAACCCTTCAGGTAGTTGTAGTTATCAAATTACAATTAAAGAAAATTACAAATGAAGCAGACATTATTGCTCTTCTCTGATTGGTCCACAGGGTGAGCCTCGTTCAAAATGATTTTAGAAGTGAATACCTCAGTGCACTGCTGCCACTGCTGTTCTTCCACCACGCCTCTCTATAGGAAAGATGTTGAACACTGTAACCACTGTGCATTTCCAGCTACTTGATACTTTGTTTTGATTACAGTCAAGAGGAAAATATTGTACTAATAATCGGCTATGTTTATTTGAAAATTGTACCTCTTAGTAAGATTAAGATTCAGATCAAGTAAACAAAACACATTATAAATAGTCAATATAACCCATCTTTACTAAGTCCTGGTTTGAAATACCTAACTACCCAGCTGTAGGTTAAATAGTCACAGGCAAACTACGAATGAAACACAAATAGCGGAGACAACTCTGTTTGAAACAGAATCAGCTACTCATGCAGTCATATGTCCTTACACTCCTGTACCCTTTAATTTTCATCTTCCCTGTTCAGCAGGGGGACCAACTTATTTATTGTGATGTCATCAGTTTGAGAAAAATATGAAGATGAGTGAAGGTAGTGAAAGAAGGAAGAGGAATAGGCTGTGATGACAATGATAGTTTGTGCATACAAGGAATTTGAGTCCAGTTTCACAGGCAAAAGGACTCACTACACATGAAACATCAACTGGTTTTTATAATCAGCCATAACTAAATTAGGGCAAGAATTAGGTCAATTTAAAGCAGTTAGGGTTTTGTAGCCTCTTATAGGATTTTGTGTATAGTAGTGTGGAGGGATGCAACTCCCCAGAAACTCTACTTTCCACAGTTAGGTTAGAAAAAACTAAAAACAGGCCTGCAGATATCCTCACTTGCTGAGGGTAAAACCACAAAAAAGCTAAAAGCTCATTTCTATTGAGGGCCACTCCTAGGAAGCTCTCTAACAATGACTTTCCCTTTAATTTAATTGCCTCACAAATAAATATGCCTGCGACTCACGAGTGAGGGACAAAATGACAAAAGCTTCTGTGCAGCATTATCAACAATATGTTGAATATACTCACTAGATGTATAGTTTAAATGATCCACCAATTTACTTAGACACATTGTGGTGCCTTATGTTTTTATAATGTATTCATGTTTCTGTGTCCATTTACTCTGCACCGTGATGCTATAATATTTTCCTGAAACTGATCTAGAAAGTGTTTAAATGTGACCCTGACTGCTGCTGGTGCCAGGGAATGTTCTCCCTCTGCAAAGCTACTACATGTTTTTACTACTCAGCAGATTGTCTGAGTACATAGTTTATCTTGTCCACCAGGACACTGCCTGAGGGAGAAGTTCTCACAAACTGTGTGAATTCCTGTTTTCTGTCAGAAAGGTTGCTATCTAATATCACACTTCCAACTAACAATAATCTAATCTATACTCACATTCACTTGTAGAAAACAAACCTCAGATTTCGAGCCTTCAGTATCCTTTAAAAGCTTTTACTGAGCAGGAACTTACTGTGTGAACAGCTCCACCAGCTGCTCATGTCCTTTACTCTGTGCCACACATGCTGGAGTCTGTCCCCAAGCGTTTGTCCTCCTCAAAGCCACCCTGGCTCCAGGTTGCTGTAGGAGGAATGAGCCCACCGTTCTTAGACCACGACTGGCTGCCAAGTGCAGCAGACTGGACAGCTGCTGGCTCTGAGACTCAGCTGGGAGAAAGAAAAAAAAGGAGGGGATGAGGGGGTGGACTTAGTTGATAAGACAACGCTAGTACATGCAAAAAAAGAAAAAAAAGAAAAAACTTTTCTGACACTGTTTTTAAACCTAAACTGCCAATCATGAGGACAGGTTTCAGTTACATATGAAATAAAATTATATCAATTCCTGCGGCTGTAAAACATTTTTTCACAAATTCATTCATGCATTTAAAGCCAAAACCTTCCTATAACTTCCTATATTAAGTTTTATCACTACTTTCTTTCCACCAGTCAATTTGTGATTCACCTTATGTGTAAGAATGGTATGATAATTACCTGATGAGGATACACAACTCAACCAAATTAGAATCCAACAGAATTCTTTATGGGTACAAACAGATTTTTTACATTATTGAATCATATCATATCAAAAAAATCATATATAATTTGATTATATGTGATATCACATCAAATGTTCAACATTTGAAATGTTGAAATTACTCTGACATTGAATGTTATAAAGTAATATTTAACAATTGATTTTAATTTTCAGTGGGTAAATTGGAAAAAAGAAAGAACTGGTAACATGATTTTCTAAAGACACTGTGTGGAAGGTAGGCACCAAGTTACAATGATTGAGCTGCAGGATGGGAGAGACCAGAATGATCATCCAATAAATAAACTACACTTGAGAGTATGTGAAAGTAATGTATGTTTGTAGTCTATTTATGGTGTTTTGTTAGCAACAACAAAAATTAAAGAAAGAAAATCACCTGTATTATGTTTAAGGACTAATGTCAACAAGACAATATGAAAACAAACCCAAAGGAGGATATCCTCCAAAACAGTGAGGGTCACATTTGACTGGATATGGTGTTTCTTCATCCCAGTCAGACAAATATACATATCCACAATAATAATAAAAGGCAATGAAACTGTTTTCAGACATATGTAAGTTAAAATTGTCTAAATGCTTGAAGTGGGTGTTTCCCTGGCATTACTTGGAGATGCCCAGTCTGCTGCTGACTTTGTATTCCCCTTGCAAATTGGAAGACGGTAAGCAACTAGGGCTAATGGTCGCACCTTTCGGCTTTTAATCAACCCACAGGTAGGATCCCACCAAACCTGGATTTTCAGAGTAAAAGCATGCTAACTCACCACTGCACTTGTCCAGCGGGGTGGAGGTGCACATCCAGTCTTCCTTGTGTGTGATAGTGTGTGTTTGGCAGTCTGTCTGTGGTGCAGTCCTGTGGTGGGGTAGGCTGAGGTGTTTCAGGGCCAGGGTGAGACTCTCATCCAACCTCTCACACTCCTTAAGTGGAATCAGACACAAACAAAATACAAAAAGATCACAAGTTACATTTGACTTACCTGTTATTTCCTAAAGCAGCATGAAAACATGATTAAACTATTGGTAGTTGTGGCCTAAAAAGAGTAAATATCCTGAAGCCTTTTCCCAAATAAGTGCAACATTTTTAGACCTCTCACAACCTCTTACCACTTACCAACTGATCATCCAATAGTAATGCTTCCTCTGGAGCAGTGTTTTCTAGCAGGTAGTGGGCCATATCAAGAGCCAAGTCCTAAACACAACACACATTATTATACACAATTATTGCTCAGAAAAGCTCTTTCAGATTATTTAGCTCAAGAAATCATTCACATACTCCAACAGCTCAGAGCTCTGACCTATACAGTGACAGTTTTCATTTTCTAACTCCAATATAGGAAAACACTGCCAGACTGTTATAATCCATTTGTTGTTATTAAGTTGAGAAGAGGTTGATAGCGTGGGTACACATTTTACAGTGTCAGTGCTCTCTGGTGGACAAGGTCTGTAACAGACACTGTTTCTCACACATACACACACGCACTCCCAAAACATACACTCAGTCTATACACAATTAAAAGACTTTCTTTTCTTGTATATCATTTCTACTGTTTCTCTGGTCAACTCTGTCAAAA
Organism: Channa maculata; assembly: GCA_020496755.1. Lineage (NCBI taxonomy): Eukaryota > Metazoa > Chordata > Actinopteri > Anabantiformes > Channidae > Channa > Channa maculata. The sequence goes on along the minus strand of CM035601.1, from coordinate 15,757,604 downwards.
AATAAAAAGTAAAAAAATAAATAATTAAATAAATACATTACAAAATCTGTGGACAGACAGTGTCTGTGTCTTAAAGCTGTAATGGGATAATGCTGTTACCTGAACAAAGCAGAAGGTTTCCTGTGAATGTGTGTCCACTGGTGCACCATGCAAATCCAAACATAGTGTCACCAAGACCTGCTCACACAAGTTATGGGCTACACAGAGAAAGAGAAACAAATTATTTCTGAAAACATCCAATTCAAAACTTTTCCAGTAAAAATTAAACGTAATTTCACACATGTACATACAGTTCACCTGCACCATAGCAGATACTGTAAGTCAGAGCAAAAACTACTTCACTGTCATTCTCAAAAGAAAATGTCTCTCATGCATGTTTAATTGGATTATGTATAATTTTTTATTTGTAAAGCCACATTTCCTTCTGCAATACAGTAGAAATGGTGTCTGTCAAAGTAGTTTTTGCATTGTGCCCTGCACTGTTGACACTAGTCAAACCCGTGTCAGTGGCTTTTCAGTCAATTCACCACAATGACAAGACCATCAGGAATGATCAAACTGACCGCAGACCAATGCTCCACTTAGCCGAACACGGGGTTACGGAGTAAGCCGAAGCCAAACCGGTGCAAAATTAGGAACGATGAAATTAAACACCAACTAAGCAGCATGATTTAGGAGAAGCCACCTCTGTACCATATTACATTACATGTACATAAAATTTGTATTTGCAGACATCTGGAAGGGGGAGTTGTTCAGTTGGTAGCGTGGCCGCTTATTGACTGCAGGGTCGGCAATTGTGCCCCGACTCTCACACATTGAAGTGTCCCTAGGTAAGGCACTAAACCTCCGAACTGCCCAGTGCATGATGAACAGTGTACCTGAGTACCAGTCCCAAGTCTGGTTTAAACTTGAGATGACACTAAGTGTTCAAAGATAAGTGAACAGGCAAACACACCTTTACTCAAACTACAAACAGCAAGCAATATAAAGTGATCTGCTATGGCTATAGAAAGTTATATGGAAGGAAATCTCCTACCTGAAATTTTGACAGGTGCATCAGAAAAAACAACCAAAACATAAGACTGCCACACAATCTGACTTGGGCTTTAAAGTCAATTAATTAATAGATTTTGAATTAAATTAAATCTAGGTAAAGTGCAAGAAAATCCACTGGTAAAAGAGCCGTCTTTTGGCTTATCCCTTAAGCTTGTCATCAGCACAGCAGCTCGTTGGTCCGCACATTGATTTGGCACATTTTTACACTTGTTGCCCTTCCTGAAACAACCCTCCCTAGTTTAAACTAGCACCTATTTCTCTCACTACTCTATGGTTTTTGGTTGGCATTAGATCTTAAGAGTCAGCAGTAGATATTGGGAGAAGTGACATCTGGTATCTTGTAGATATAAATTTCCCCTTAGCTTGATCTGAACCAACCTTAACCTAACAATTACTGAAAGATTTGTCTGGTACCCTTCTATCTCTCACCAAATGAATGCAACAAGAGAAGGACTCACATATTTCTGCTAACGTAGCAAAAATGCATGCCTCAAAATGTTGACAAAATAAGACTCAATGTGATAGAGTTTGATGCACCTGTCAAAATTCTTGACAGCTGTTTTAATTGAAATCAAAATTTGTTTAATTGCACAGCCCTATCAAGGCCTGAATTTCATTTTCACTCTCTTAAATGCTTCACATAGGGAGGATTCATGCATTTTTGGGGCTACTACTTTCAGCTTATTTTCCCCAGACTGGATTTTATAGCTTAGCTTCAACTTAAGTTGAGGCATATATTACACACAAACCCGGAAACTGACACTTGAGAAACTCCTTGAGAAAGTAGAAAATAAACCTCCTATTAGAGTGTGGGTGAAAGGCATCACTACAATGTTGGGCGTCCTCTCTGAAGATGCTGAGGAGGAACGTGAGTGTTGGCATTACTGGCACTACCCTTAGTGTTAAGACCTTTCACATTTCAATATTTTTTTTATTTGCAGAATCTACTTCGGTTGAAAAAGATCTACAGTACGTTTTAGCCAATGGGCCATGTGTACATACTTTCATGTTGATTTCTATGAAACCTGACTGTGAGAACGTGTGTGCTTTCACTGTTTAACATTGCTGTGTATAGTATGGGCTCCTCTTGATAGTCAATAGTTTAACCCTATTACAAAGAATTTAAGAGTATTCCCTGTAAGTAAGTGTTTAAGTGCCACCAGCCCTATTACGTGGGTACGCTTAAACAAGGTTCAGTGCAGACTGATTGCTCAGGTGGGTTTCAAAGGGGGGAAAAAAGTCACATGGGGGCAAATTTTTTTTAGTTCTAAAATATACCAAATAAAGGCTGTAACAATAATTGTTTTACCATGCAAAGTTTTACAAATGATGCCAACATTGGGCAGTAATTTTGGAAAATCTCCAGAGTTCCTTAGGGACTAAAAATGTTGACATTAACCATACAGTAGGTGTGATGTGCAGACATCGGCTGTGCACCAACACACTCTTCCAACATGTCTCAGTAGACACAGTGGTGTCTACAATATGATAATGTTGAACCCTTACACTTAAACTAGGACTAAAACAAGCAGCTACCACAACCTTTTCCCATCCTGACCCTAATAAACTTCTTCTTTTCCTTTCGGCTGTTCCCTTTCAGGATTCGCCACAGCGAATTATGTGCCTACATCTAACCCTGTCCTCTGCATCCTCTTAACTCACACCAACTAACTTCATGTCCTCCCTCACTACATCCATAAATCTCCTCTTTGGTCTTCCACTAGACCTCCTGCCTGGGAGCTCCAACCTCAGCATCCTTCTAACGATATATTCACAATTTCTTCTCTGAACATGTCCAAACCACCTCAATCTGGCCTCTCTGACTTTATCTCCGAAACATCTAACATGAGCTGTCCCTCTGATGTCCTCATTCCTGACCCATCCTCGTCACTCCCAAAGAGAACCTCAATGTCTTAAGCTCTGCTACCTCCAGCTCTGCCTCCTGTCTTTTCTTCAGTGCCACTGTCTCTAAGCCGAACAACATCGCTGGTCTCACCACAGTCTTGAACACCTTTCCTTACATTCTTGCTGATACTCTTTTGTCACACCACACACCTGACACTTTTCTCCACCCGTTCCAACCTGCTTGCACTCGCCTCTTCACCTCTTTTCCACACTCTCCGTTGCTCTCAACCGTTGACCCTAAGTACTTAAAGTCCTGTACCTTCTTCACCTCTGCTCCCTGTAATCTCACCGTTCCCCCTGGGTCCCTCTCATTGACACACATGTATTCTGTCTTGCTGCGGCTAAGCTTCATTCCTCTGTTTTCCAAAGCAGACCTCCACCTCTCTAGATTTTCCTCCACCTGCTCCCTGCTCTCACTACAAACCTGACCCTAATAAACTAAGCTTTTTTTTTTTTTTTTTTTTTTGCACATTCCAATGCAATTGCACTTTTTTACATGCTGGACATTTAAATGCACTATACCGTTTACATGCTGCTCCTTTTTTTTAACACCCCTAGCACACTTAACTGAACTGTACTGTACTGTAAAATAGTATACAGTAGGTTTACTGGTCGGCACTGTCTTGGGTCTTGTGTCTTGTGTCCTGTCCTGTGTTACTTGTGTTGTCTGTCTACACTGTCCCTCTGTACTGTTTTTTCGTCTGCACTGTTTGCACTTGGTTGCACTCGATGCACTTTATTATAGCTTGTGTTGTTTGTAGCACCTTGGTTCTTGGAGGAACGTTATCTCGTTTCTACTGTGTACTGTGTACCACTGTGTATAGTAGAAATGACAATAAAAGCCACTTGACTTGAAGTGTTTTAGATAAATAGTATTACTAATAATAAAACAAAAAGCTACAAAAATAAAGTTTTAATTAAACAAGAAAAATGCAAACTAAATATTTTGGGAATAAAAGAAGTTATAACAACATGAGAAATTAAGGGAGCCTGGTGGATCAGTGCATTGGGTTGGGATAAAGAAGACTGGGGGTAGAAATTTCGGTTGTGGCAGAAACTAAGGGCATAATAACTCATGTCAATACATGCAATGACTTTCTTTTTTTTAAATATTTTATCATCAATGTTTTGTTGACTTAAAAAATAAACAAAACTGTATTTGTTTATAATACAGGTGCATGCGCATGCATGTGTGTGTGTTTGCATGTGCATGTGAGTATACACTTGTATGCATGTGCGTATTGTACCTGGACACACAGCTTGCAGTGTGTTGTGGCTGACTCGTTTGGTGCTGCTCAAATGTCTCTGGGCGGATCCTAAAAATAATAGATAAAACTCCACCTCATCGTCTTCTCTTGCAGCGTGACACACGTCCTCATCGTCAAGCTGAACAGTCAATACACACTCTCCCTGAGAGGAAAAACAAATTTCCATGAAACGCAACACAGATACAAGCACACCTTCTTGCTACTGCAGTATGAACATGTTTGACAGACATATCAGTCAGGACTAGACCACAAACCTCAATCCAGCAGGACAGGAATCCTCTGCTTGTACAGAACAGTACAGATGATTGCAGTTGATTGAAAGCAAAAAAAAAAAAAAAAAAATCTTCTCTGCTAAAATTGTGACGTTCATTGCATGTGTTTTAATTGTTTGTATTGCTTTTCTGGTAGTACAATAGACACATTTGCTTGAAATGTTACTTGTTTTACATGTCACCCCATCTTGTGCTGTATTCATGCTGAGAGAAAGATTTTTCCAATCCTGTAGACAATGCAATTTCAGTAAGACGTAATATGATAGAAAATTACATAAAGAAAATTTGTACATGGGCATTTGTACCCACATGAGCCAATCATATTTAAACATTTCACATGGCTCTATTTCAACAAATTCTAAATAGATGTTTCTTTTTTTTTTTTACATTTTACTGTGTATCTCCTTCTATAATTTAAAAAGAGGCTGGGCAATGGAACACAAGTATTAAACTATGCCAATAAAATACAGACTACTGTCCTTGTTGATCAATATTGAGTTATGACTGATATTTACATTTAATATAATTAAAAAGTAAGAAAAAAGGTAACCATGTTTGATAGAGCTTATACTGTTACAGTATAGGCAAACTGAAAGTAACGTTGACCAGTCCAACACAGGGTGCCTTTAAACATTTCAGCTCCAAACATCTATATTCAGTCCAGTACTGACTGCTGCATAAATAAAGTAGTTAGATATGGTTGTACTATATATTTCTGAAACAATTTGATCCTGATTTGATCCTTTGTGCTATGTCACACAGTCGCTTTGTTCTAATATGACCTGATATTACCTAAAATAATGAAAATTTTTCATCATAAGCATGTGAATCTAAAATTATTTATTGACCAGCCCTAATATTACATATTTATTATTTCAGTGAACAAACGTCATGTTGAATTGTCACTGGGCAGGACACCAAATCCCCAGTTATTTCAGTGTAACATACTCTGCATGTTTACCAGACTAAAATGTGTCTTCTTTGTTTTCAATCTTTAGTTTCATAGATTATTTGAGTTGAGCTGGGATTTGGGAAAAAAAGTTTCAAACTTGAGCACAAATAAAAATGGGATTTACTCTTGGGGAGAAAAAGGACCAGCAACTGAGAGCAGCAGCCTTTTCCCTTGGGAGGCACAGAGCCTTCATGCTCTATTCTGTGTTTTCACTGATGCATGGAAACATGACACAACACACACAGCACACTTCGTGCTGAACATGCAGTTAACAGCCTGTTAAGAGCCACACCCACATAGACAGGCTAACAATAGCACACAGGAATGTTTCAGATCACTCTCAGTCACAACAAACACACACACACACACACACACACACACACAGATTACTTCTGCTAAACTTAGTCAGAGTGATACAGATATAAAGATATTGTCCCACTTTATGAATAAGGCTCAGCTCCCATACTTGGTGTTTAGTTAAGGTGCTCTGCAGGGAAACATGAGAACACTGCCACTGCACATTACATCATTCTGGGTAAAATATCAATTTCATAAATATGTTTTTGTGTGTTGTTTTCATCATGATTCTTCCGTACGTGATTTCCCTTATTATTTTTTGCATTATATTTATTGAAATACGTGGGACTGTCTATAAAAATTGATTCCCAACCCTGGTCCTCAGGGAGCCTTGTTGTGCTTGTTTTCCAACTATCCCTGTACCCACTGCATATTGCTTGAATGAGTTATGTTCAGTTAAAGGGTGGAAGATACCATGTTAGATTAAGGAGGGGTGGGGGCAGACAAAGCAAAGTGGTATGTTCCAACTTTTGATTGACCAAAACACCTGATCCAGGTAATCAGCAGTGGATAGGATACAAGTAGAGTAGGCATAGTTGGAAAATAATCAGTGCAGGGGGGTCCCACCATCATGCTGCCCATTTACCATCATCAACAGTTAACAGTTAAATCTAGAAGACAATTTTATACATAACAGTTGATTAAAATATTTTAAAGGCACACGCTGTGTTTTTACACAAAATTTGCAGTAACTTCTTGTGTATACTGTGTGTTCTGGACACTTCAAACTTTTAATAGATTTTCTTTTCTGTGTAAAAGAACTCAAGACTCACGGTTATAAAAATATCTGCTTCATTGACGAGAAAACGCATAACTAGCAAGGTTTTCCTCTTTTTAGATAATATAAACATAATATCACCATTAGGAGCAACAAAGTAAGGCTTACACAGAGTCATTGTAGTCTGGGCTCTGAATGCTCCTAGCACAGGTTACCGCCACTTGGTAATTGTCTTGTCCCAACAGGTGGCTAATGCTATGGCTTCTATGAAGAGTTACTGTCTGTAACTGCACTGTATATATTGTATATACTGTATATTGATGTAGCACCGATATGTGTTGTACATGGAATTACTGCTGACTGCCTGCTGTTTCCATTATAAACTGCCTGCACCTTAACATGGCTGTCTTTGCTCGCTGTTAAAATTGTGGGGATTAACAGTGCAGCAGAAAGTTGTTTTGGCTGCTGTTCGGCTTGGCTTCATCCATCTCATGCTAAAGCCAGAGTTTGACAGAAGCAGTTGCTGGTAACAAGGTCGTGACTTGTCAGACAGTGAAGGAAAGATTGTGGGGTGGTGTCCCCGACCCACGGTGGCATGTTCTTGCAGTGCTTGTGCGATTTTCCTCCGGGTACGCCAATTTCCTCCCACAGTCCAAAGACATGCATGTTAGGTTAATTAGTGCCTTTAAATTGAGTGTGAACATTTGTCTGTCTGTGTTGGCCCTGAGATAGCCCTGGATACCTGTCCAGGGTGGACTCCAACTCTCTCCCTGAACAGGATAAGTCGTTACAGATGGATAATGGGGGTTTTCATACCCGTTAGGAACCTGTCGTGTTGACACCACCACAAAATTTTTGTAGCCCAGCTGGAGATATTCAAACAATGGGAATAAGCTCTGACTCAGATTACTCAGTTGATTCTACTATTTTAGTAGTCCTTAAGCTACTACATCAAACGCCAGAAATTGCAGAACATTCAAAGTTCAGACTACAAAGCATTCCACCACTCATGAAGCCGAAAGTAAACAGTTAACAAGGCTGACCACATAAAACTCCATGGACATTTGGCAGACACTATGTAAACATTAACAACATCAGCAAAATGCATAAAGAATCTTTTACATATATATATATTTACATGAGTTTAGTCTGAATTTAAACCCATAATAGTAAATAAAATGTAATTACCAATATAATCACAGCATTCATTTTGAGAATTTTATTCATGTAACTGCATTTGGAAAAACTTTTTTGGATGTTGAAAGTCAGAATAAGAGAAGTCAAAGTACTTGCATTTGGTTGGAGTTTATAGCTCCATGTTTGAAAGCTGTTCTGTTGTAATTTTTTGTTTTTTTATGTAGGAATTTGGAAATATCCAGCCTCCAACGTGGCATTGAACAAAGCACACTGAATGGTGTAGCTACACGGTGAACCAACTAACCAGACAGACAAATGGGACTGTAACAAAGTGGCTGTTGGTGTGAGGCCTCTCCTTAATCTGCAGTTGTGTGTCATGCTGAGCACTAAGTGAAAAACCTGTTAAAAAGACTGTTTTGTCTTCCTGCCCTGCACAAAGTGATTACCTGGAGTGAAAAATAGGAATGAAGCTAAAAACCACCAACTATTACTGCACTCAGAGAACATTCATACTGCAGGATTTGAGTGTGACACAGTCTGATAACCATCACTACTTACGTAGAGTGGAGCCTGCTGCGGATTCAGTTTCATGGTGCTGCAGTCTGGAAGGAAGCATACAGAAACAGACATGTGAGCTTTAACTCTGCAAGGGAAAATGTGTTACAAAGACATTAAGCAGTGCTGGCTGGGGAAGAATGAGCGCTCAGCAATGTTGAAGCATAAAAACAGGAAATCAATTAGTTTATATGCATAGATACTTGAGCTGTCAGTTGATTAAAACTTCTGATCCCCATGACTGTCCATCATTAATTGCAACTGATTCCACTTGTGTGTGTGTGTGTGTGTGTGTGTGTGTGTGTGTGTGTTAGAGATGCAGACGGTGAAGAAACTGCATCAGAAACACTACAACTGTTCATATCACTCTCACTATTCGAATGCAAAAAAATAAATAAAAAATTACAACTCACAGTCACTCAAACTCTCGAGCTCTGCACAGGTGAGGCAAAAAGGTGATCATAACAAAATCTGTGTTTAACGGTGTTAAAGGAAATTGCTGCATTAACATTGACAGCCTTATTAAATACATAATATAATTATTTGCTTTGAGGAAAAACATTTTTTGCACCTGCAGACAGATACAGTGATGACAGGAGGATGCCTAAAGAGGATGTAATACAGGTTCAGTAGAGATAATGTAGCCTCATTCAGCAGTTAAACGTCTTTATGTTTTTACGGATGTCTTTAAAGTTGGCTGTGTGTTCAATCTTTTTTCAGTAGGCAAACATCTGTTTCCCCTTCTTCCCCTTTACAGAGTGACACACATGCTCTGTTGCCACCATCACTGTGTTTTAATGCAGATGTCCCCTGATAGTTCTTCTCATCTACATCATCACACAACTGAGTGGAGCAGCAGGAGGCTTATAAATACTTTTTCAACCAGCAATGGTTTTCAAGCTTTAAAATTAAATCTAATGGTTTATTAGATTAAATTTTACTTTAATAAATAAAAAAAAAAAAAAAAAAAAAAAAAAAAAGTATTTCCATATTCTGACTTTACTCCATTACATGCATTTGAAATACTGTATACTTTATACCTTAATACTTTTGAGAATCACATAAATAACTCGCATTATAATCATCAGATTTATTATTGATAAATTATTTATTATAAATGATTATTTATTTATTTTATTTATTTATTGATCACTGCTGTGAAATTAACAAGCTATGCAGCAGCACATGAAGTCATTCATTATAATTATTATATTTAAAACATACAATCCTCAAAACAGTGTGTCAGCTCCAGCATTAGAAGCAAACAACAATGAAGTGATGAAAACATTTATGTATGAATTATTATAATTACATATAATTTCCACTGGTTTAAAATTAGGTTATTCAGAGATTCAGGATTCAGATTCCTTAACTAAATAATCAGTACTTCTTCCACCACTGCCAGTGTTTTAACATTTCACTTCTAGATAAACTTAGTTTGTAGGTTTAAAACACGACCACAAGCAAAGATAACAAGACTCTGGACACTGACCACCACAGAAACAGTTGGAACTACTATCTGTGAATCAGCTGTGCCAAGCATGTGAAGCACCTGACACCTAAGAGTCCTGCTTTCAGCATCTACGTCTCTGCTAGAGTATCTGTGACGTCAATTCCATCACTTTGCAAGTCCATAAAGGTCAGCGTGGAGTCTGTGCAGATGTCCACCTGCAGTCCAAATATTTATGTCCACACTGTGTGTGCACTGATTGTGCGAGTGCCAGACAACAAAAGCTCTTCTTCTTGCTGTTGCTACTGTCCAGAGCTGCCATCATGTACTGTGCAAAAGTCTCAGGCCACCATCTGCTCTGGTTGCAGTGGCAAATGGTAGAGTTCATGCCATGTACACTACTTATAGTGTTGCATTTTGAGATACTTTAACTGCACTATATAGTGGATATATTCACACTCACACACACACACACGCAATATTCAGACACTACTACAAAATGGTGAACACACTATATAGTGAATAGGGGTTGATTGTGGACACAGCCTTTAACTGTATTTTAGGCCTTTTTCAGTGCATATATAATTAATTATAATTACTGTAAGTCTTTGACTCTGTGGAGACCGGCCCATAACTGTAGATGTAAACTGTAAACTGTTCCCAAGGAGAACTAGCATGACAAATTTAAACCTGTATATAGTTTTCAGCATTTAAGACCCCAATAATTCAGACAATATCACCACTTGCAGAGATGCAGCCCTAAACCTTGACAGACCCTCCACCATGTTTCACTGCAGGATGCAATCACTCATTCTTCCATCTCTCTTTAATTCTTCTTATATAGTGGGCAGGACACGCACCAAACTAGGACAGGAGATACACTCAACAAGTGCTGTTTGAAATTTGTTTATTGGTTTCAGAGGTAGCTGAGTTTCTGTTTTTAATAGAGTTAAGAACTATAGGTAGAAAGTTTTGCTCTTCTGGTAAAGTGGATATTTGGTCTTTTATTGGTGGCAGTTTCAGCTTAGTAATCACCGAGCATTCACACCTTTGACCTAACAAAGGCACACAAGTTAGGTTGGTTTCAACGAGGGGGCGGTTTTAGCTGTAGCCAATTAAAAACCATATATAATGCACCTGTTGGGCTGGAGCGTCAGCCCTTGTGTTCAGGCCTCCTTGTGTGAAGACTGACTGTGTAAAGACGAGTAAGTCTACCTGCACGATTCCACCGAGCAAGGACATTAGGTAGTTTATTTCTAACTTCTTTTACTTCTTCTGTTTCTTTACTTTGCATCACATTAGCCCTTTCTACTCCGGAAAGCCTTTTTCTTGTTATACCCTGTGTTTTCAGCAGATCCCTGTTCTCCGCAGATGCAGGACATGGCCTACTAATAGAAGACGACAAGTTTCTCACCTGCACACTCTCACCCAGACCACTTTGACACCAGCCTCTTTTTCTCTTGCCCTGTGAAACTGCCAGTCTGCAGTGAACAAGGCCGACTTCATTCCAGCCTTTGCTACACAGTCAGCTGTTCACCTGCTTGCATTTTCAGAAACCTGGATCATGCCACAGAACACTGCATCCCCAGCTGCACTCTTCACCAATTTTTCATTCTCCCACTCTCCCCGCTCATCAGGTCGGGGTGGGGATTGTTGAGCTCCCTCAACAATCTGTCATCTCTGGAATATTATGCCGTTAGGATCACAGCACCGATTACAGTCCAGGTGATTGTGATATAGCAACCACGGGGCCAGCTGGGGAACTTCTGCCATGAACTGGACATATTGCTGTCCCGCTTCCCTGAAGATAGCACTCCTCTCATCGTCATGGGAGACCTGAACATCCACCTGGACAAACCACAGGCGGCTGAAGTGAGTCTCCACTCCTCCGACCCACAAAGCTGGCAACAACCTCGACCTCATCCTCGCCTGGAACTGCACCACAGACAACATCTTTTTCACTCCTCTGCATTTATCTGATAATTTCTTCATTCAGTCTTCATCTTCGCATTCTCCCGCCACACTTGTAACATTCCGTCGTAACCTCAGGTCTCTTAACCCGGACCGATTCTCCTCGCTGGTCTCCGCAATTGTGCCCCCAACACAGGACCTCTCTGGATTGTCAATGCCCCATGTCTTTGAGACCCATGCGTCCCTCAGCTTCTAATCCGTGGCTCTCCGACTGGAACAACTCAGGAGTGCTGAGAGGAAGTGGCGCAAATCCAAGACTCCATCTACCCTTGCTGAGTATCAGGATCTGCTTGGATCTTTTTCACACAGTGTCACCAGGGCAAAGATCGATTACTACCAGGAGAAGCTCAGCGACATTACTGTTCACTAGCTGTTCTCCACTTCCAAATCACTCATTTACCCACCTTCACCTCTGGCATCTACCCCTCTCACTGCTGACGACTTTGTCGACTTCTTTACCAACAAGGTGGCAGCCATCAGCTCACAGTTGTCTCCTCCAGATGATGACATCCGTCTAAGTTCTTCCAACACTGCATTGCTCTCATCATTTGCAATTCTGACTGAGGGTGACGTATCCACCCTCCTCCTCTCTAACCATCCGACCACCTGCTCTCTGGATCCAATCCCTTCCACTCTCCTTCAAGCAGTTGCACCCGCACTAATGCCAGCTATTAGATAAGTCATCAACACATCTCTTTTCCAACCTCATTCATGCAGGCCCAGATTACCCCACTGCTCAAGAAGCCTTCTCTTGATCCCTCTGTACTGGAGAACTACCGACCTGTCTCCCTTCTTCCATTTCTGGCCAAGACAATGGAACGAGCAGTCTTCAATCAACTCTCAGACCTTCTTTCCAAGAAAAACTTCCTCAATGTCAACCAGTCTGGCTTCAAGAGGAGTCACTCCACAGAAACGGCACTCCTGACTCTTGTGGAATATCTTCGAGCTGCAAAAGCCACAGGTCAGTCTTCTGTCTTAATTCTACTTGATCAATCATCAGCCTTTGACACTGTGAACCATCAGATCCTCTTGTCCACACTCTCTGATTTAGGCATCTTACCTAACGGGACCTTCAAGATATCCTGGCCAGGGGCATCTTTCTCGCTCTCATAGCCTCTTTACCGGTGTGCCGCAGGGCTCAGTTCTTGGTCCTCTTCTTTTTTCTCTCTATACTGCATCCCTGGGTTCCATCATTCACTCACATGGTCTTTCTTATCAATGCTACGCTGATGACACACAGCTATTCCTGTCCTTTCCACTGGACGACTTCACTGTTTCATCACGCATTTCTGCCTGTCTCTTAGACATCTCAGCCTGGATGAGAGAAAGACATCTTCAACTTAACCTCTCCAAGACCAAAGTCCTTGTCTTCCCAGAAAAACCTTTGATGCAACACAACATCAGCATCAACATTGGATCTACAGTGATTATCCCCATTAGGTCGGACAAAAATCTGGGGGTCATCATCAACGACCAACTGAGCTTTAAGGACCACTTCTCCTCAGTCTCTAGGGCATGCAGATTTGCCCTCTACCATATCAGGAAGATCAGACCCTACATCACGGAATATACAACCCAACTCATTGTACAGGCGCTGGTCATATCTCGTCTTGATTACTGCAATGCTTTGTTGATGGGGTTACTGGTATACACAATCTAACCCTTGCAGATGATCCAAAACGCAGCAGCTCGCCTAATTTTTAATCAGCCAAAAAGGACCCATGTCACACCACTCTTCAGATCTCTACACTGGCTTCCTGTAGCTACATCAGGTTCAAAGCTTTGGCTCTTGGTTACAGGGTGGTTAAGTCAACAGCTCCTGCTTACCTCAACTCACTGATTCAAGTTTCAATCCTTCCCGTCCACTGTGGTCTGCCAACGAACGACATCTGGTGGTCCCAGCACCGCACAGAAGACACAAAGCAAAACTTTTTAGTGCAATAATCCCACGATGATGGAATGAGCTACCAAACTCTGCACACTCAGCAGACTCACTCCCAATATTCAAAAAACAGCTGAAAACAGAACTTCCACATCTTCCTATGCACTTAAATCTATAAAATCTGTGAAATATAAACACTTTTCTGATAGGACTTTGCTTTGATGTTTTCTCCTTGACTTAGATTTTTGCTTGCCTTGTACCTCACTTGTAAGTCGCTTTGGATAAAAGCGTCTGCTAAATGACTAAATGTAAATATACTGTTGACGACTACAGCCAAAATTTCAAATTGATTTGTCATTACATAATTGTCTTTTCCACACCTATTCTTAGAGCAAGAGAGTTCAAGACTGGCCAAGTGGAAAAGGTGGGGGTGCTGTCAACCCTTGTTACACCTTTTATGTGCCACCAAATATGCCCTCTGGTTCACATGTCCATAGGGATGTCTTGTTTACAGTGTAATGTGTTATCATTCAGTAGCACAGAAGTGCAGGGGAATTAGAACTGCACTGAGTTTTTACATAGACTTAACTTACCAGATTATAGTCATCTATAAGCAAATTTCTTTACTGTCATGCAAACAAGAAAGCTTGTTCCAAAATTGAGGTAATGGATTAAGCGAAATCTGATCCCCCCCCCCCCCCCAAGTAATTTTCTCAGAGAACACAGATTTCTCTGTCCTGTAGATTGGTAATCAGGTTTCTAATAAGCTTTCTCAAAAAGCACATTTGCAGGGCAAAAGGCTGCAGACAGGGCAAGTTGATGAGTGAAAGACCATTAACAGACCAATATCGCCTCATTAAATCACCTAAGTCCACCTAAGGTCTGGCAATAAGTCAAACTTATAGAAGCACATTGCATTCAGCAAAAAAACAAAAACTTGGCTACCTTATGTCATACTAAGCCATAAAGTAACACCCCAAAAAGTGAAAACTTAGAAGGAAACTAGAAATGTTTTATTGGGCCTGTATATGTGCCAACATTCTACAGTCATTCTAAGGTGACCCACAACATCGCAAGATGAGTATGAGTGTCTCACTGTTCTAATGACACATAAAGTCAGAGAACTGGGGTCACCACCAGCTCGTCTACATGCAGTGATGTGGTCGGCCTATTCATAGCCAGGAAACAGGAAGTCAGAAGAAAACAGAGAAGCCTTACAAGTCTTATAAAGCCTTCTCTAAAACACACGCACACGCACACGCACACGCACACGCACACGCACACACACACACACACACACACACACACACACACACAGGAAGACACCCTTCATCACTTTGCATCTTGTAACAGTGACATACTGTGACAAACAGACTGAGGGTGAGCATTTGAACTGTACTGTAGGCTGTGAAGCAGGCAAATACATGTTAAGGTTAGTTATGGTTTGAATTTTATTGATTCCAATTCTTCCAATCCTTTCTGGATCTTATTAAATGTATATTTTCACTCCAAAATAGTTAAAAACAATAACTTTAAAAATTGTTAAAATTCTTAGATAATATTTTGTTTATGTTTCAGTTCTTCATTCTGGTGGGGATTTGTTCATAACACCTAATCCACTGGGTACTCCCCACCCAGACCATAGGTGGTGTCGTGAAATAATTTGCTCTAAAACGTGGACTACAGTTTTCTCAGGCAAATTAAAAAACAATTTTTAAAATAATTACATGCTACATAATTACATGAAACACTACTGTAGTCTGGTGCTTGACTGATCAAAACTGAAACTCACAGTTGACTCTACAAACTTCACTTCTGCAAACGGCAGAAGAAAAACTGTTTTTAGTTTAACTGCATAAAACAAGATTTTTTTCTATTTGCCTTCTTTCCTCCATGTAGCAGTCTGATTTTATCTCCTTCTGTCTCTTCCTCCCTTCATTTATTCTAAAATAAAAAATACTTACCAAGTAGTAACGATATTAAACTGACACACAACTGCTTTGTGTTGTTTCATTTGACATGTTGATCTTTTTGACTGACATGTTTCTTTTGTCTAAACTCTCCCATCCATGACAGTAGCCTCTTCAGTACAGGATTTAAAGTTAGACGATCCTGTGTTCTTGCATTCAGACATTTAAAAGATCAAAGTCCATCCACAGCAGATCACGCTTCACATATTCTTTTTATCCTAACTCCCCCAGCTGCTGGCATATATCAAAGCATAAATGTTACTTTGGGAACCATCGATATATCCTGATACAAAATGTCAGCCCTGTTCCCCTTTGAAATCTCTTTACAACAGTTGTAGGTGGTGTAGTAACCAACAGAGAGAACATTGTGATCATTAAAAGCCAAAATAATTTCTCAGCAGCAGACAGTTGTTTAACTTTCAGCTTCAACTATCATGTGATTAATGACCACAGCATATTTTCTCCCTTCATGAGCTCACACTGCACAATATAAGACTTATCACAGCTTGACTGAAGAGAATCAGCATCAGAACTGAAAACAGGTGCAACAATTGAAAATTGGATGTTGTATATTGTATCACACTAAATGAAAACCAATGCACTGTTTGATCTCCCGCACACCATCCCAACAAGTAAGCAATAAGGTGCCAGGTACAAACACATGACCATCTTATCAGACACATGTATAGGTGTGTTATCGGGTGTGAAATAAAGGCTTGCTTTTTAATATAATTGGGGGGGTCTTTATTTTACAGTCAGAATAGAGAGAAATGGAAATCGAAGCAGAGAAAGGGTATGACATGGAACAAAGGTTAATTGTGGACAAGATAGTGATTTGTGAGGGACACTGCGACAACCAAATCATACAGTGTCTCGACCAAACTAAAGAAGTCACCCCTGAGTGGACTTAATAAGGGGGTTCAGTTATCAAAGAACATTAAGCCTGAGACTTTAAGAAGATTGAAGTTTACAGCATCAGATCCTCTTGACCTTCTGTCTGTCTGGCTGAAGAGATAATCCACCCCGCTGAAGAGATAATTCCCCCCGTACGTGTTGGGGGAAACAACAATAAGACAGCGATCCAAACATATTGAACAGGTGTGAGGCCTTCATAATCAAACTGTAGACATTATAAATAGCCTTATCATGTCTGTCCACATCTGTACACAGGGTTTACCCTGGCAATCGTTTCCTTGCCAGGGTTTAAGACTGAGGTCCCAAAACTGAGCTTGTTAAAAAAAGAAATATTTCCCTGATCTACATATGGTCTGCACTTATATACATAATGTATGTGTACTTTTTAAGATGCTTTAGGGGGAAAATATGGGGTAACAATAGCTTCAAAACCATTTCCGTGTCAAGCCGTAATTCATTATAATTGGCTTAAATCTTCCAATGAATAATCTACACATATCCTACTTCCTCATAGCTCCTCCCATCTCTCTGTCATTTACATTACATTCTTTCCATTCATTTCTTTCGGTTTTCAGTGCTTGTCTCTTTCTCTTTGACTTCTTCCTTCTCTCACCTGCCAAATTGTATTTGAAATATATCGACTTAGAAATATATAGAAATTCTATAGACTGTCCTTGGGGGCTATTTGTTTTTACTTAGGAATTACAGAAATTACACAAAATTTGTTTTATATAAAAATAATGTATAACAGTCTAAGTCAATAGGCTCCGACACCATGATTATGGTAATTAGACCTACAGTACATAGTTTGAATGGGATCAGGCCAGTGTGTTTGTGGTCAGCACATGAACATAATGTTAACCCTGTCCTGAACACATCATATATATCCCTCCCCCAGCAAAGTTGGAAAAAAAACAAATCAAATTTGTTGGTGCAATCTTTCATCTGTAGGCCCAGAGAAAACAGGGCCAGTGACTAAATGAAAATATTACTGGCCTCTAGTCAGAGAATCTTACTATTAAAATAAATCATTATAACATGCGTTTCAACCCTTTACATAAACTCAAAGTATTAAAAAAGTTTAAACAGTCTAACTTTGATGAATTGGATCTAAACTAACTAGTTCATTTGCTTGGACGAACTGCCAGTATAGTAAAAAAGGATGAACATGATGAAGAGTCACTCAGATGATTTCTGAGGATGAAGATATTACATCCATGGGTTTGAATGGTCCTGAAATACAAGCAGTATTAGTAAAACTCTCAAGTTATCTAGAACAGCTTTATAAAATTCAGCTGTCTAACCGTTTTTTTGACCCTACATATACTCGCAAACCTGGCACTGTGCCGGGTTGTGTTGGGTGGGCGTGGTTTCATTTTAATTTAAGAGACTCTACATAACAAGCAGCTCACAGACACGGGCACATTGAGCACACCTTCACTCACAGAGTTACAGTCTTAAGCAAAGATTTTGTGTTATGGGTGAGATAATTCACTCCACTTTGAATTTTCAAAAGTTCTTGGTGTCATTTCTAATTAATTCTCCAGAAGGTATAAAATTGGAAAGACCTTAATTCTATCAGATTCAGTCAACATATGATGAAGGAAATTAAGTTGATCAAACACAGGAGAAGACAAATAAAAAGAGTTATGTTCAATATTGCACATTTTGGCTGCCATCTTGGATGCTTTTTGAAATTTTACATGAGAGTTAGCGTTTTCCTTTTAAACCAGAGCCCATGTGATTCAGCAGCTAAAAACAGGTGACAACAGACAGCATAGGTGTTGGTCAAATGAAAATAGAGCTGCAACTCTTATCAGCACCCTTTCATGTAGATTTCACTTTTATTCTTCTTACCACCTACAAGCTCCAGGTGCAGTTCCAGACGCACAAAGACCAATAGGTCTTCTTCTGTGCTAAGGACTCCATTATTGCACCAAACTATTAAAATACAGTGAACCACACTGTTGCACTGGGTAACAAGTTCCTTCATTAGACCCACATAAACAAGTCTGCTTACACAAATACTCTGCAGAGCACCAAAAGTAGCATTTCCTCCTGGGTCTGATAGTCAACAGCTGTTAAAAAAGGCAAAGATTGTGAATGACAATATTCTACTTACGTTTTTACAGAGACAGTACAACAAGAAATGATCGTGTTTTAGATGTTAGAAATAGGTCAGCAGCACCATCATGAAAGGCATGACCCACAACAGACTCTGAACC
Source organism: Channa maculata (assembly GCA_020496755.1). Classification (NCBI taxonomy): domain Eukaryota; kingdom Metazoa; phylum Chordata; class Actinopteri; order Anabantiformes; family Channidae; genus Channa; species Channa maculata. The sequence continues at coordinate 15,738,971 of CM035601.1, read as the reverse complement.
AACTAAACTGCCTTTCTACAGGAAGCTGCTGGAAGAATTACCACACATGGACAGGACCGCATGCATGTGGAAGCTCAGCAGACTGCAGGGCAGCAAAAGTCTCATGATAACAGGAAGTCCACTTAAGATGGCAGTGTCCATTGCTTGAACTAAGAGACAGGAGTTGTACATTTTTAGCAGATGTCCACCAGAGCAGCAGTGGGCCTGTGGGAGTTGGTAAAACAACATAAGAACGTGTGTCTGGTGTCTGTCTCCCACTCTCAGAAACCATGAGAGATGAGAGGGCTCATTTTTGTGATTGTTGCGGCTACAGATGGCTGATTTTCTAAAAATAATTAACGGGTTGGGTTGAATTGTTGTGATCGCAACAATGCAAATTCCAGGAGGGAAAAGTGAAGTATTTGCATGAGAGGAGGAGGGAAATTAAGAAAGCTCTATCAAACTTTTAATCTGCTGTGTGCCAGGATTAATTTTTTCTGCATGAAGGAAAGTAAATGGGGACACAGTTGTGGACTGAACAAAGACTATTTGCATGCTCTGTTGATGCATCATGCTTTAGTTAGTTGAAGATTAACACCACTAATATACAGTTAAATTATCTACAACTGCATCATAGGAGATTGTTACAGTCACAGTCACCCCTCCCCAAAGCTATATTGCATTATCAACTGTCAGCGGACCAGGCGAGTTTTGTCAGCTGTTGCCTGGAACTTTCGACATTTTGATGTTCATATACAACAAATATGTTACCTTGACAACATGTCTGTCCTTTGGTAATAGTCTTTTAACCAAAAATTACCTCTCATATAAATAAAATACATAGTTAATACATAGGAACATTCTGGTGTGTTTTTTTATAAGGCATAGGCCCTGACTAACTATGGCCTTTGAATGTTATGAATGGTTGTCTGTCTATGTATGTCTCTCTGCGTTAGCCCTGAGATAGACTGGAGACCAGGGTGTCCAGGGTGTACCCAGTCTTTTGCCCAATGACAGCTGTTATAGGCTTCAGCCGCTCCGCCCCCTCCTAAACAGAATAAGTGGTTATAGATAGTGGATAACTGCTGCAGAAAACAGCATTTTGTTATTTCCACATCGTTCGCACATCAAAAGCGCACACAAAAAAAGCAGTTGGCTGACAGAAATATCATCAACACACCAATTTTCTCATGCAATTTGCTTATCCATGCATAGGCTCACACACATAATCTAGACTTTGTACTAGGGGGCTCACAGGATAAAGTCTTAATAATCTCTGGACTGTCTCACTTGGACATTTGAGTTCTCACATACACCACCTCCAGGTAAAGTCTGGAGATGATCAGGATTCCAGAGCATGCATGAAAAAGACTTAAGTTAAGAGATCCTGAGATCTGATTGATAGAGCTGTAATTTACATAAAATTTGAATCATGATATGATCACACCAAACTGTGAGCTGACTGAATTTTTACATCACTATGATCAGGTCAGTGTCCCTGCACTGCTAATTTCCCCAGAAAGATAACAGGATTCATGAAGCAAATTAGTGAAGCTACTATTTATATGTAATGACTGCATTTCATTATAAGGAAAGTTAAATATGACCCCACAGGAATGAGGATGAAATTAGTTTCCAACGAGCACAACCCTGTCTGTCGCAACAAAGAAACAGCAGCAACAAAACGCCTGGAAACATTTGGGCAATCCACAGATAAACAAAACTTAAAATGTTGGTATTATACTCAAAATTCAAGGTAAAAAAAAAATTCAGTGTTGTCATTCCACACTTTGTGGAGTCCCTTCCTATGTTAAGAGCCTGCTTGTCTTTTACATTATGAGCTCCAAAAGAAGCAGAGAGGGGACCATGTTTCCTTGTTGTAATTATGTGTTTTACAACTGAATGCTGACTCTGGCTGTTCTTTTACAGAGAAGTACAGCGAGAGGCTGCAGACTAACTCAGCTGGCCAGAAGTTATGTCTGGTATGGAAGGAATGAGCCAGAGAAAGGAAAGAGACAGAAACATAAAGGGAAAAAAGGGGGTCAGAGGGGAGGAGATAGAGAAAAGGAGCAGAGGAGAAGCAGCTGCTAATCCAAATCAACCTCCTTCTTTCAGCTGATGCACAGCAGCCAATGCGCTCAGCTGCACACAAAGCTACAGTGTCACTCACTTCCACCGGCTGCACACATGAAGTGGCAGCAGGCTCTGCTGCTATCACAACAAGCTGCTGCAGCTTCAGCTGCGTGTTCAAACTGCTGCTCGCAGTAAAGAGCAGGTGATTCTCAACCTGCAGTAATAGATTTTAACTTCTCGCCATGTTATTTCAGCTGTATTCTGTTACATTTTGTTTTCAGGCCACAATAGCACAAATAGTGCTGGTTCTGAATGTTGCAGCTAGAATCTCTACTAATTACAGACATATCATTTTTCCCCCTTCACTGTTGTCACTAGTTTCAGACTTTAAGGTAAAGACTGAAGATAAGACGTGAAACTATCACAAAACTACTGTGATACTGAAGACATCACAAAAACCTCATTAAAAGCATTCTTGCAGGTTTCTTGTGCAGAGATCTAACCAACCATGCAAAGTAAAACCACAAACTTCCTCAAGCATTTACAAAAAAACAACACTAGAACTGACTAACTCAAGAAAAACGCACATGCTGTTAGGAAGGCAACACTGTGTTAAGGTGAGTAGAATCAGATGTCCTTATGAGATAAGCACATAATGTAAAAGATAAGAGACAAAGCTGTTGATGTGGCAAATGTGTGGCGTATGGTAACATTGACTCCATTCACATGTACTTAAGTTAACCAGGTTACTGGAAATCTTTGTGTATACATGCAGCAGACGAGTACAATTTCTCATAGTATAGTACGATTTCTCCTCTCAATCATTTTGGAAACATGGTTCAAAATTTTGATTGTTCAGTGACAAAAAATGAAACCAGATTTCCTGTTTACATGACTGTTCAGTTAAATCAGCTGTTCCAAGAAAGCTGGCGGTAACCTGGTTACTTAAATGTAGGTCAAGTATTGCAGTCCGTGCATTTATACATGGACTTAAGTAGGCAGGTTACAGTCAGCTTTCTTAGGAAATCTGGTTTCTGAAATCAGGGTAGAGGATTAGTGAAAACTGGTTTCCCCGGGTAGATTTCTGTCAGAGAACGCTGATACTTGTGCTGATACATGCATACATAAACCCAATGAACACAGATCATTGATGGGCGATGCTGCTTCATTTTTAAAACAAAGTCTCCCTTAAGTCGGAAAGAAAGTTTAACACAAAATGCCTTGTAGGACTCTAAATAAGTCACCTTCCCCGCAGCTTTATCAGATTCTAACAGTTCCTGCTGTGGATCAACTGCATGTTTCTCCCACTTTTCTCCCCCTATGCTCTCACTCTCCTGTGACACAAACATACACACACACCAAAGTCCTAAAGCAGCGTTTTCTGTTACTATAGCTGTAGCTCAGTTGGTAAAGGCAGTTGTCCACGGACCATAGTGGTTCGATCCCCGGTCCCGGCTATATGTTGAAGTGTCTTTGGGCAAGACAATGAACCTCCAACAGCTCTTTCCCTTCCCCAGCTGTGCAGTGCTGGTCCAAGCCCGGTAGAAATTGGGGAGGGTTGCGTCAGGAAGGGCATCCTGCGTAAAAACGGCCAAATCAACATGCGGACAATGATCCGCTGTGGCGACCCAATACAGTTAAAATCTGTGTGTCAGGCTTCCAAAATAAGTCAAAGGTGGAGGAGAGATGAGGTCACTCTGCTGCTGCATGTATATGCAGATTTCCAGTAACCAGGTTACTTAAGTAAATGTAAACATTAATCCCCCATAATACGAAAAAGCAGATTTCTCCAAGTACCCTGTTTTTTTAATGCATGTAAACGCAGTCAATGACAACACAACTTGCGGTAAACAAAACAATACTGAAGTGTGTATATTAGCTATAAAGTTCCTATGTCTTTATGCTTTTATAGGTTCACGCCAAAATAATTCTAAATAGCAGAAGAACAGAACAGTCTCAGCTTCACTCTTTTTTCTATCTGTGGTGTTGAACCAGAAGGTTTCTACACACTGCTAGTCACATTGTGTGAGAAAAGCTCCACTGAAACGCACGAGGGATTAGCTGTAGTAGCTTAATGTGCTGGATAGAAATTTGTGTGATGTGAACTTTGGAACTCTGTTGCATTAGAAACTGTCCAGTAGCAGTGCATGCATAGGAATTCAGAGCACAGTAGTGGTAGGATCCTCCAGAGGAAGTAAAGCAGCTGTTGCCTAATGAAGGACACTGATGAGGCAAGAGAATGAAACTGATTCTTCGCTTTTCTACCACCTGACTGATGGGTTGACGATCGACTGAACTCCAGGGAAGAATTAATGAAGCAGAAGTGTTTGTTTTACTTGCACAAACATTAACAAACAATGTGCAAAAGAATGAGTCACCACTGCGGAGTCACTTGGGCATCTATGGGTTGTTGAGGCCTGTGCTTGAAAATGTGCTGTGTGTTTAAATTTCTCATAGATTTTGAAAGCCCAGATTTTTTTTATTCTGCCTACCCACACAAATAAAAATGGTTTCACTAATAGCCTGATCATTTGTGATGCCCATGTCAAGAAGGTACAGGCTGAAGTGGTGCAGCTGCCCTCTGCACAGCACGTTACTCCCTCAACAGCCTTAAGACTGTTAAGGCTGACAGAAAGACTGTGCCAGGTAATTACTGTTGCGCGTATAATTACACAAACACACACACACACACCAAATTCCACAGGGATGCGATTAGTGGCATCCCTCTAGGATATGACTCATCAGATCTCCCTGCAGCCCTTTGGGGCCGTGTAATTATCACTAATGAAAGATAGCTGCTGACAAAGCCAACTCTTCTGGACAAAGACCAACCATACAGTAAAACTTCAACAGCACCAAAGTGGTAAAGCACCAAAAAAAAAAAGAAAAGAAAAAAGTATTTTATTTGCCGAGTTACACACTTCGCCAGTGTCATGTCTTTTCAACAAAATTAATGAAACATGAGCAGAAGGCTGGGGTTAACATTTTCCCATCTAATAATTATCATTCCACTGGGAATTTCTTTGCATGATCTGTTCATCTTTACTAGATTCTCTGTCTTTGTCTGTCTGCCTATGAGACTAAAATCAGTTCTTAGTAGCGATAGATACTCAAGTCCCACATAAACAGGTCTGATTTGACTCACAACTTATCACTAAAGGATTCCATACTTGACTTGGACCTGGGAATAATGACTCATGAACATTTTGATAAGGCACTGTAGGTGGATCAGGTGGATCAGACTGTGACAGGTTAAATTCAGCCAAATTCTACACACCAAGATGGTTCATCTGCTAACAAAGCCTGTGAGCATCCTGTCACACAGTCAAGCAATTCAAATAACACATAAAGAGCCAAATGAGCAAATGGACAAGAATTACAGCGATTCAGTGATCTGTGGTGGACTTTGATCAGGGTTTCGTTCCAAACTTGTATCCAGACTGCAACATGCATGACATTAAGGGCCTAATCAGCCAGAACAAGCTTTAGGTTTACAAACCCGAGACACGTCATGCTGCCTTTTTTTTTTTTTTTTTTTATGTAGGAATGTTGGAATGACTATCATCATTTCTGTGAACGTCTGCAAAATGGAGGTGGCTCTGTTTAATAGTGAGAGATCATCATCACATAGCCAATCTGTGTTGTAATAAGGATTTCTCATGCATTAGAAAAAAGTAAGTTATTTGGCGGCTATTAACGCTGGCATCAGCATGACACCTCCTAAGAAGAAGAAACCATGGGACACTCAGCAAAAAATAGTAATATTTTTCTCTAAAACTTCGGGGACAAAAGAAGATGAGGAAGAGGTAAGGAAAATGAGAGAAACTGTGAGAGGCAGAAAATGAGGGGGACTCCAGTGTCACAAGTATACAGGTTCTGGGGCAAACACAAGCTGCAGGCAAACCAGAGAATAGATGCAAACATCTGTCTGGGACCCTGAGTAGGTACAGAACCATATATAGCCCATGGTTCAGAGATTCAAAATCAAATTTTAAAGAGGAATTGATGATGGCTTTTAGCTATGTAAATCTATGCCAAAATTTAAAATTTACTAGACAAATTTGCATTAGGTAAAAACAGACCTCAGGAATGGGATGCAAGAAGCACGAGGGAGCACGTAGGTGAATATCAATAAACAGGCCTGTTGTGGGATCATTTATTATAGTTTTGTTTGATATGTTTATAATTTTTTTCCTAAGATTGTTTGTTCTAAGTTCTTCTATTGTGACTTAATTAGTTTTATTTGACCTGCTATGTGGAAGTGAAGTGAGGCTGGAGTGGGGAGGGTTAAATTGTGATACTGAACCATTTTATATTGGCCCAACTCTGGTTGTCAACATCCATCCTGGAAGGTGGAGCCAAAAAGCCAGCTGTGAAAAGTGGAGGTCAGGCTTTTTGCAGATTTATTGCTGCATTTTCTTTTCATTGATTTTCCACTGTGGTCCAAATTAGTCTGTAACCAGTTTGAAAAAAAAAAAATCCCTGTCCTTTTGCCTGCAGGGATCATCTCCACATGTAGTTCAGGATAAACACTTTGCCTGGTTGTAACCTCCCTAATGCAACAACAAGGGAGCACAAGCCAGTGTCTTCTTGTGCAAGTCCCAAGTCAGAAAAATTCAGAGGGCTGTGTCAGGAAGGGTATCGAACGTAAAACACATGCAAAAGTAAACATGTGAATCATGACTTCCACACTAAACTCTCACTCCCTCTCACCCAGTGAGAATGAATGTATGTTCATTTCAAATTAATAATTTCATTGATCAACTAACAATATAAAAAATAAGGGCTGTACAGTGTTGCAACAATAATCTCTCTTATCAAACTAACCAGTTTGTTAACCAGTAAGCTACCTGCTACCGAAAAGGTAAAAGTGTGTTTTGATAAAAGATTTGGTGAGGCTCCATCTAGTTTTCTTAATACTTTTAATATGTTAAAACTAAATTAGGTTCAGGCTTAATAGGAGACTTAATAAGCAACACTGTTTAATTTAATTCAATATACATCATTTTCTTTGGTTTTCTGAAAAATTTCAGTTTTTCTTACCTGAACAGAGATTTTCTATCTGATCATCCAACATGCTGTTTGGACAGACTATAAGTCCCACTTAATGACTTTTTGGCTTTTCCTCAGTCAGTGGTGGCATGTTTTCACATCTGACTCTTTGTTGTCATGTGATAGAAATGAGGCTGCAACTAACAAATATGTTAATAATCAGTGAACCTATCAATTATTTCTTTGATTACACAAACTGTTATTAAATGAAACATTTTATTGTAATCACTAAACATGTCTCCTCAAGCAGTTCCTTTGCTAAATATTCAACATATTTTGTTAAACAAAATTCAAATGTAACTTTCTTAACATTTTCTAAAATTGTTTGCCTTCACTTTTTAATCCATCTATGGATATCTATGGTCACGACAAAAATCATAACTGGATATGACTGTGTTTATTTAAGATAATTGTTGCTTCTCCAAATTAAGAGAGAATCTGTGCACATTTACCCACGTGGGACAGCAGCTTGAAACCTGTATCTTCTGTTGACTTATTAATGTAAATCGTTTCATAACGCATAACAAAAATTATAACGCATAACAAAATTATACTCTGCAGTAAAACCATTCTCTCCTTAGAATGATACTGGTACATGCAGTAGCTTTTCTGCAGTCAACTGTCTATCACAGGGGTATTTTAGTTTACTTTTGCATAAAAAAGAAATAGATCCCCTTATAGTAACCCACTAACATTTCAATTGATATTGTGGAATTTATAATTTGTCATTATTAAGGCACCTTATAAGTTTATTAGCTCTCCACCATGTCACCCAGGTTTAGGGACATTCCTTTAGCTATGCATGTCCCTTTAATTCTCTCCTGAGTTTAAACTGAGATCATTCTTAAATAAGAACATCCTTGTTTCGATATTTTAATACGACAAAAGAGTTACACTGGTTTGAAATGTGGATTTTCTTTAGACTTAACAGCAAAAGACAAAAAGAACCTTGTTGTCAATGTTAAGCAACACCATACCCACAATGTTCCAAAGCATGACATTTGCTTAATTATTTAACTGATAATTTAACTTCTTTTCACTACATCATCACATCAGAAAGCCTGTTCGGGTTCACACTGGGGGCTTTAAGATGCAGCTGAAGACAAAATGCTGTTGAGCATAACAGCTTTAAACCCCAAGGAGATCACCAAATGTTGCAAGAAAATCCAAGCTCAGAAGACATGGTAACAAAGGGAGACAGTATGAGTCAACAGTAAAACATCCAACACTGGTGAGCCTCCGCATATTGCATACTACTGCTCACACAACAGTGACAGAGAGGTGTGGACAGTGCTGCAAGTCTTTTTTGGCCTTTAAAGAACCCAAGATATGGGAGATAACAGAGCTATAAATAAAGAGTGCTCGACAGCCAACATGTTCTCATGTGGTTTATACCTCCTCAAAGAAAAAGGAAAAACATCTTCTGTCTGTCTAAATGTCTGGCAATCCCAATGTTATTGTTCAGACCAGTCTGTAAAGGAACTGTACAGCACGTTAGTGTGAGAGAAAAATTTCCTTCAAATGCAAAAGCAGCAGACCTTCTGTCGGCACTGTCTTTAGACCAGAGCTTCATCATGAAGCTGTCCCAGCAGGGAACACATAGGAGATGAGTAGTCTCAGATTCTTGCTCATTAGATTCCTGACCACTGTGTGTATGTTCTGTAAGGTTGATTTGCATTGAGTCATTCCTTTGTGCTTTTATGTAAATTCAGTTGCTGAGCTGAGTGGTTAAAAGAATGCCTTTTCATTCTGACTGACCCACTCATGAGTATAGTTCTGTTCTGCTCTGCATGTTTCTCTGTCTTGCTGATTAAACTCACCATAACCAAGCCTGTGGGCTGCCTTTAGCCTACTAAACTTGCCTTACAGTTTTTGCCATGACAAAATTTGGTGTCAGAGAAGTGGGATGGACGCGTGGTCTGGACTCTGAGGGACAAACACTAGCGGTGCGCACCAAATAACAGCTGATTCCTCTCTATGGTTGAGACGCTGTCCTCCTGAGGAGCCAGACCACCGATCCAATCCAGGAGCGATAAGGACCATAATACAAAGGTGAAATAGCAAAGGAGAAACATGAGCAGAACAGAACAAGGTAAGAGAGCTCTATAAAACTGCCCTACTAGGTTGGGTAGGTGACAAGACGTTGTCATTGTAGTTGAACCGTTGTGTTACTGAATACCGATATATGCAGCGCAGTGAAATCTGAGTCGCATGAGTACAGATAGCACTAAATAACGGGCTACAAGAGAAATAGTACTGGGTACTAAGAGAAGTGAGCGCCTGGCCTGGGCAAAGTTTACCAATTGTATTGTTACCATCGTGTGGAGAAATGTACAGTTTTTGTGGTTTAAACAGAAAAGGAGAGCACAGAGCATGCAAGTCTTTGTCCAAAATGTTCTAACAATGTCTGAGCTTGTCTAAGTTTCATAAGGTGATTCCAGGTCTGGACTCTGCTCCTCCACTCTCTCCCTGACCATGCCAGAGCCAACAGTGAATGGAGAGGAGACCAAAGCCAGCACTCCTCCATCAACATTAGCTTAACTATACAACACACCATGTTCAGGTTCAGGACCAACCAAAGAACTTGTGGCAAAGAACAAGAAAGGGGATGTAGCAAAGAAAGAGGACGTTGCTGTGTCCAAGAAGCCTGTTTTCAGTGTACATTCTTATAAGTCTAAGCTATTCCCAGACCTTTGCTATTTAGTTGAAAAAAAAAGAGCCCTGCTGCTCTTTTGCCTGCAGAGGAGGATGGAGATCCTCATGGCTACACTGAGGTACTGGAAACCATCTGTACTCCCAGACCTGACGTTGAAAACACTGGTACTGAATGCTGACATGGAGTAATGTGTTGATCATTTTGATTCCTTGAGATGTCAAAATTGGCAGAAGTGAAGTTGGGTTTGCAGTTTTCTTGAGAGGGTTAATGGTAAGGCTGCCTTCTAGCCTGTCTGCACAAGCTGGTGAGCTGTTGGCTCTTACTGAGACCTATAAACTGGCCAGTAACATGAATGTTTATGAATGAATGTTTAGACTGACTATCGTTGTCTCTGGAGACAAAGGAGTTTTACAACATCAGCCAGAACACTAATTGCACATTGTTCTTGTTGCAGCTCTTTAGATGCTATCCTGTTGCCTACAAAATTTTGGTTATGGAATGTGACACTAACATTAGCAAAACAATCGGATTTATGCAGGAAATTCAGCAGCCATGGTGGGACAAATGTTTTAACTTACTCAACTTTCTTGTCACAGGAACTAAATCTACAAACCATGCAGTCACTAGCAAGCATACCTAAAAATCTTTGTGAAGAAATTAGGTGCAACACTAATTTGTATTTTCATTTGTATGCAATGCTAGCTCATGGTAAAGATCACATTTGCATAGGGGGGAGGGGTCGCAGTATGACCCTTAGGTGAAGTACTGCAGAAGAAAGTTGTTAGTGGCGGTGGTCCTGGGATTGCCATGGGGGTGTTGAGCAATCTGTCAAGCTAATATGGGTTTGTTTTATTAAGTGTTGCTACCTTGTCACCCTCAGAGTGCAAGTGTGATAGAATGACCAAATTAACAAAGCATTGTGAAGTAACAGGTTTGATCTGAATTTAAGAATTAGCATCAGGTGCTATTCCATATGCAAGTTAAGTCTGTTCCATATAATGTTGGGAAGACCTCCTGGCGTGGTACTTATTCAGAACAAATAAACTCTGACGAGTTTGTCACGAGGATGTGATTTTTTTGGCTATTGTGCAAAGCTCTCTCAGCTGTTTGTCCCCAGGTGAAAGCAGCCCTGTCTACCCCTACAGCCATCAGCCTGCACGATCTCAAACCAGGTGACTGAGTGCTCATCGGGGACCACCAAAGGAAACACTGGAGGCGGAGACGTTTCACAGGATCACATCAAGTGCTGACTTCTAAAATAGCAGTGAAGATGGAGAGACGCATCACGTGGGTCCACACCAGGAACTGCAGGAGGATCTCCACGCTGGATTCGGAGGGGGAACTACACCCAGACATGCACCGACTCGACCTGGATGCAACCGCTGTGGAAGACGACCTACAGGGCATAGACGGTCAAATTTGTCCTCTGAATTGTTCGCCTCGGTGAGGGGGGAGAGGTGCTGATTGGGCTTGGCCCACACTTCAAGCTCCAACATACAGTACGTCAAGAAAGGTAAATACAGGAAGGTGACAGAGGAGACATCTGGTGCCCAAAGATTGAGAATCCTGCACATCCACTCAGACTGATGGAGTGAAACCTGAAGATAAGAATGTGCACGTTTGTTCTCTTTGCCACGGTTGCAGCGGTCCTGTGGATGATCGGTGAACTCTGGCACTGTTGAGGGATTGGTCAGTGACTCACCCTTGGGAGGTGTTGCTGGACCTGCACTTGCTTGGCCTACATTCTTCCACATGGTCTCTGTTATGGATCATTGACAGCCTGTGGATGCAGTGTATCGCCTACGTGTATTGCAACTAACAGAGGCTCATTGGTTACACACACAAACACACACACACCGCAACATCGCAGACGACACATTTGGAAAACTCATGTTGCACCATCATCCCAAACACCACAGCCCTAGATGGGGGCTGGAGGGACTGAGGTCACTGCGACATGACCTGAAAAGACATTCTGGCTATGACGACACCAGCACCTGGGGCTGATTTGACACTGTGTTTGGGAGATAGAAGGCCTTCATTCTAACCCTTTTAACATATGTTGTTATAGGCAGAACTGCACTGACACTGTGTGGGTGTTGCCTTATTCCCTGTGCACATGGACTAATACTTCCTCTGAATCCTTTTACATCTCTAACTTGGAACCTCCATATCATGAGAATGATGACATCAGTATCTAGTCCCTTGTTGTTGTTTGTTGACCTTTTCTTTTCTCATGTCACTTTTCCACTCACCCCAACCGGTCAAGGCAGATGTCCGCCCACCCTGAGCCGACAGTCAGTTTCTTACATTCCCAGATTTCCACACTTGATCTGAAACAGTCTCCAGACTCTGACAAAGTGTGTCAACATAGTTAGGACTTACCAATTCAGAAGTTGACTATTTTTCAAAACTTTTCCAAAACTTTCCCAGGGAAACCTCTCAAAAAGTTCCTGATGAAAATTTTAAGTCCATAAATGTATCTTCAATTGAGGTCCACACACACACAGTCCAAAAACTTTTATACTACATCAATTGCACAATGCTCTACTCAGCCTATCACACTATTTGAAATTCTTCCAATTTAGAGGGGCAAAGAATATTTTATTAGTAATAAGTTATAAGTTCTATCTTCCTGTCTCTCTGCAGGCTCTATAGTTCAACTTGTCCTCACCTTTACATCCATTAATCTGCTGCTTCATTACTTCCACCAAAAGACAGGAAGTTCTGAGTTGGACAACCTCACAAATCCAGCAGAATTTCGGAAATTCCTTTGTCCCTCAGCCAAAACGAACATGTTTCTGAACTGTGTTTCGTAAACGGAGCAACTTTTGCTACAAAGTAAAAAAAAAAAAAAAAAGAAATACTGGATGTCACACACAACATGAACTGAAGTCTATAGAGGTAAAATTATTAAAAGAAAGCAATCTCCAGATAAAGCTGTAGGTAAAGTAGGTCTCCCCTGGTTGTTGCTAATGTTTGTCTTAAACATTAAAAATGTTTTTAATAATCTTTATAAGAATGACATTTAGCAACTGGATCTTAAGACTTTAGCAGAGCCCAGCTCACAGGTTTTTTTGTGGCTTTGTGACTTATCTTAAAAAAACTCCAAACCACAGACAGTTTCCCCAACGCCTACCTGCTTAACCAACTTGAGTGTAACATGGTAGCTGACAGAAACATGATTTCACCTTTAGCCTTTGCTGCCCCACTCAGGCAAAGAGTAAAGGGACGAAACACCTGTGACCAAGATACCTGCTGAGGTTTCCAAAATACTAATGTGCTAAACCACCCTGTTGACAAGACATAACATCAAAAAGCAAAACGTTACACCTTAGATCTAATGACTATGGTTTCTGCTTACATCTCTGTGGTTATCCAACGTGCATCTCTTTCAGGTCATTTAACTTTTAAAGTACACTTAGCAATACTTTTTAGGCATTGTTGCCTCTGTTATAGATTACAGAGGGTAAAGCAGATGGCAATGATTGAATAGAGCAGAGAAATGCAACATGCAACAATGTCTCTATCTTAAACCACTTGGAGAGTAAAACAACATGCCCATTTAGCATTTCTAATGTGGTATAATATACAGTATGTGGACACTCAAGAACAGAAAGATAGGATGGACTGTCAGTTTGCTGGTCTGTATGAAAAGAAACAATCTTCATTCCTTCCTGAGCCTTATGAACAGGAAAAGCTGGTATGAATGGAATTGTGACAGTGCTGACCATGCAGCTAAATCTGTGCAGTGGGAGAGAAGGAAACAGCTGGAGACTAAACAGATCAGCAGCCTCTTTCTCATCAGGATGGACAGACATCCAAATAGACTTGGATTTAAAGGTTTTTTGGTTCTTCAGGTTTAGTGTTCCTGCACAAACACTACAGTACAGGGCCAAGTATCAGTTTTAATGCAAAACTGCGTGTCAATACAGAGGACACTGCGAGGGAAATGTAGCCATGTTCATACAAGTTATTAAACACATGACTACTACTACAATGATCAGCCACAACATTAATACTAGTGATCCTAATGTTATGAAGCACAAGGCTCAACATGGCCACTCTGAGAAGTCTGCAGCTACACAGCCCCATACACCGCAGTGTTTCCTCTGTAATGGTACAGGCATGGCGAGTCGCCATGCTGATAAGACACCCCATAATGCTTATGCTTACAAAATGAAATACGGTCCAATAATTGGAATAATTAGAAATTGTCATTTTTGTTTGGGAGTGTCTGTCATGTGCATCTGATGAAAACGGGAGCCTGTAGGAGAATAATAATAAATGTGCCTCTTGTGGGGGAATTTCCATACAGTGATGCCATGGTGACTTATTTTTTTCAATGCCAAGACAAATTGAGGGCATCAATGAGTCATGATGGGTCTATATTCAAAATGCAGTCTGCACAAACTTTAGAGTTTAATATAGTTTATTTGATCTATTTAATTAGGTGGATGTTTATATTTTTATTTTTATTTATTTACTTTTCTTAAAGAATTTGTATGTTTGTTCTATCTTTTTCTATTAGGAAATACTGACCTGACATACAAGCCCCCCTACAAGGTAGTACATGCCAGCAGATCCTCTGACCAATGGGAAAAGATTTCAGGGAAACAACGTGAAAAATCCTCAACTAGTCAAGTCAATTTTGTGATTTGACTGAGTTGCATTTCACTTGCTGAATACTAGCACTGAAAAATCAATTCTTTTCAAATTACTACAGCATTTTAACAGAATGTAATTTTCATCTAAATGCAATTTTGTCAGCATTTTTTTAATGCTACCAATACTAAGGAATAAGTGATGTAAATACATGCCCCTGCAGACTTTGTGTGAAACCTGCAGAGGAAGTATGTGAATGTGGATGAAGAAAGTTCAACAAACAACCAAGATGCACAGTAGGACAGGTGTCCATGACAACATATGCAAGTGAATCAAAAGGCCACTTAAATTACTGGGGTGATGGGCGAGTTTATAGGAAAAGGCATGATGTCCCTGGCCACATTGAGGATGACCAGGGCACTATGCATAAAAAGTGCTCCTATACTATTTTAAAACCAACTCAAAACAAAGTGAAAACATGTCACTTTATTCTAGTAGCCATGACTTATTTCACATTGAAAGTGCTGCAGCAAAGAGCCTGAAGAACAAGAAAGTATATGTATCTATCCACACCCTTGCATCTGGGCAATATCTGCTGGTGTTACCTCAAAGAGGAGCACCTGTGTTTCCTTTTCTAAGCTTCCTGCTTTCTCTCCGCTTTGTGTAAACTTCTGCTTTTCATCCGTTCTTCATAATATAAGCTATGTTGGTGGGCTTGTTAAAGGAAGTTAACATGTTTAACCTCAATCTGGTTGATGTCTGACTTTTTGACCTCTTTCTATTGGAGTTTATACACGTTCAAAAAAAAGGTTCCAAAGTTGAAATGTTGTTTAAAATGTAAATAAAAACAGAATGCATGGACATAATTTAGGCCTGCCTTTGTCACCCACACTATCATGGATTCCAGGTTTTGGAATGTGTGCTGCTAACAAGTCAAATGGTCCCAGTGTGGATGACTTCTAAAAAGAATTTAAAATTTTGAGTCATCAGACCACAGGACAGTTTTTACATTCTGGCATTCTTATCCGTTTTTTGTTGTTGTTGTTGTTGTTGTTGTTTTGTTTTGTTTTTAACTGTACTCTTTAGTTCTTTCTTGGACTAAATTGAAATCATTCAGAGACAATGCACAAACATTGCGCACAGTCAATACAACAATTTGCAATGTCCTGAAAGAGAAAGAAACCACTGTGGTACTCAGCAACATACACAGGACGGCTTTGTAAGAACCGTCAGAAGAAACCCAAAAATACAACATTAACATCAACAACACCCTCCACAGAGCAGGGTGAAAGTATCACAATCCACCATTTGAGTTAGCAGTAATACCACAAGATGCATGCAGAGATAATCCACAGAAGTTTTGGATCAAGGTTTTATGGACTGTAGAGACCAAGTTGAACCTCTACCAAAGTGACTAAACTAAACTAAAACTAAACTAAAAGCTCATATGTGAAGCATAGTGGAGATAGTGTCATGGTTTGGATTGCATAGCTATTTGTGGAATAAGCTCACTAATCTTTGCTGACTACTGTATGCAACTCATGATGATAGCAGCAGAATTAATTCAGAGGTTAACAGAAACATTTTGCCTGCAAATTTACAGAGATATGCAACTAATGTCTAATGCCTGCGGTAAGCGTATTGCATCACTTCCTGTTTCTGCACACTCTTGGGTTTCTATTGAAGGATTACAGCTCGCGTTTAAATTTTTTAAAAAGGGATTTCTTCACAAAACAATTAATACTTGAGTCGTGACATACGCTTGTTATTACACAAGCACTTGATCTTGTAAAACATAACTAGCTAACGTTTACTAATTCCACACTTTACCTATTTTAGCTCCGCTAGCTTAGCAGTTATCCGTTAGCAATGGCTTCTCTGTGTCCCTCTGTCTCTCCTTCTCTCAAATGTTTGGTCTGTCTCAAGTTCAGTTTTTCCTCTGCCTTCTTTAGTGATAATGGTATATGTAACAAGTGTAGGTTTCTGCACCTTTGGAGGCGAGGTTCACGGAATTGGAAGCGCGGCTCCGCACCATGGAAAATAATCAAGCTAGTCAGGCCCCGGTAGCTGGTGCAGGCTAACCTGCCTGCCAAATTTTTGGGTTCTCTCTTTACATTCTGTAAAGTGCCTTGAAAGGACAATAAAGTTTCATTTAATTGAATTATTGTGGAGGAGCTTTATTGTACAGCAATACAGCAGTCCATGACCTGACCTTTATTCAATTAAACATGTATTGTACCTGTTGAAGAAGAGACTAAAGGCAGACCACCCTAAAATAAGCAGCAACTTAAGGAGGAAGCAAATCCAAAGAAGAAATCAACAATTTGGTGTCATGTCAATCACAGGCTTGATGCAGTTAGTGCAAACAAGGGATTTACAACCCATATATACATTTATGTTAAAACTAGTTTAATCATTTTGGAGATGGTAGAATGTGGGATTTGATACAAAAGGTGCTGTCTTCTATAGCGAACATGAAGTGTGTTACACCATGTTAATGGTTGAGGCACAGGCAACATATTGTGATACTGCATAATCAGTCTGGTAATCTGTGCCTTATACAGTGGTTACCTGAACACCTTTTACCTAAGCACAAGGCTTTTGTTTTGTTTCATTAAAACGTTCACATTTGACAAAAGAAAGAAAGAAAGAGAGAAAGGGAGAGAGAAAGAAATGAGGCCCTAAAGGGATAAATTAAATTGCCTTGCTAGGCAGCACTATTCAGACAACTTAACAACAATAACTCAAGAAGACCCATGTGACTTGGCAGTCCAGGACTGGCCAGATGACTGACCCTCATACTCTACCTCCACTCATATACCACATCACTTTGAAAAATTTCAAAACTTAAAGCTCATTAACAGTTTTGCAGTGGTTGGGGGCAAGATCTTCATGCTAACAGAAAGGCAAACTGAGAGCACAGTCATAGTCACAAGTGTCAGCTGACACACACTTCTTAATGTGTTAAAGTTTGCTTTTATTTTTACTTGTGCTAAATGAGTTTTGAAGTGATGTTAAACTTTAAAGCTCAGAACCTCAGGAATGTAACAGATGTAAACCAATTTAAGATTCTAGTATCAAAGCAAGTTTAATATTGGTTCAATGTTATTAAGGATAAATAAAAAGCTAAATGTGAATTTCATATCTTTTTCTCATTGTGTTTTGTCATATATACATGCTTGATCGCAGTGTAATCCTTTGACTTCAAAGATGTAAATGCACCACATATTTAATCCTACAACATATTGACCTTTATAAAATGCCATAAAAGCACGGTCATTGCATTGCAATTCTCTATAGTAGGTTATCACATCTTTATTGTTTAATGTATTTAGGTGTACTGCAAATATCTGCAAATAAAAGCCAGAATTTTGAACTTTCATTTGATAACCCAAATGCCTTCAGTGAACAGAAGAAACTAATGTATTAGTCTTGACTTTCCAATAGTTTTGGAAGGATTTTTATGCGTTTTTTCTTCCATGGTTAAGTTTGAGGAGGCAGAAACAAGTTGTTCTTGAGCCCATGCAATGATTTCCACTATCATGAACAACAGATGATTTTTATTAAGAAATTAACTCAAGGAAGTATTTGCCCACTGTTTTACACAGTAACAATTTAAACAACTTCTTAGCCAAACAAAAAATATGCATGTAACCTCTTCAGGCAGGTACAGGTTCAGGTAAACAGACCACGTACCCCGCAACACGGCACCTTCATCCCGCAACAGCTAACACAACATAACATATGTTCACATTCTCCATATCGAAGCAGTGGCAGCTGTCTGGAGCTATGACAGCAATGTAAAGTGTCTCTATTTCCTTGGAGATACCTGCAGGAGTGTTGGCTTTGCTAGTCAACAAAGGGGAGTAATGGCTGTGGCAGCAAGTGAAAATTTAAAAAAAAAAATGAAGGTAATCAAGTAAACTGGGTAATATGAAAATGTCAGGCATCTCATCTCTCTTCTTCAATTGACTTAGGAGCTTCACATTAAAATAAAGTAACACCGTGTCTCTATAGACTCCTTTTATTGTCAATTAGTGTTTGATGTTGTGCTGTTGGTACGTTCAAGGACAGTAGAGAGTGTAGGTTACTCATTTTTTAGAAGCATTAAAAGCCACATTTGCAGTTACTATGGGTAGGCCTAACTTTGTTGTTATTGCAGCACATCCACTCCTGGTGGTATACTTTCCATAGGAGAACAGTTATGGTTTCCTTTATGAATGCACAAATGGCCCTAGGGGAACCTACCTTTAATTAATTTGTTTCTGAATCATGGTTGATGTGTCATAACTCAAAAAGAAGTTTTTGTCAAACATTCTGCCTCGGTGTAAGAGGTGAGCTGATCAATTTAGTCAGTACCCATTGATTTGTAGGTGTGTTAAGGCAGATATCAGTCACATCTATAATTATGGGCATGATGTGGGGCTGGTAAAGTATTACTAGCGTGATCGGAATCCTAAAAAAAGGTCAAGCCTTTAAACAATAATACGTTGTGCTTGTTTACAACTGGAAGATAAAAGTTCTGACCATATTTGAAAAAAAAAAAATTCAGGTCAAGTCGCTTCCTTTCTCTTGCTACTGTAACGTTTTTAAATCTAGCTCAAATCAGACTAATGCAACGATCTAGTCAGAAATCCATCACACTTTGATGATTAACTGTACTCTAAGAAGTTCAGTCTACTAGTTCAATCTACTATTTAACCTAGGGGACCTGTTTAGTGGTAGAGTATTGGGTCGTATGGGAAAGGCATCCGGCGTAAAAACTCATGCCAAATCAAGGTGCGGAACACGTTCCGTTGTGGCGACCCCTGAAGGGACGAGCCGAAAGCTGTCGATCTTCTAACTATTCAACCTGTTCCAGTGACGCGCTAGCTCCTGTCGCTAAAATCACAGCCGCACGCGACCGCAAAACACATAACGCTGCGCTAACTTCCTGTGTTATGTACAACAGAGCACCCAGCCAGAGGCGAGTTGCCTTAAAATGAAGACCATAGTTACCGTCTTTAGGGACACAGCATGTGGATCACATCAAGACTCACGTTAGGTTACACAAACACAAGAGGAAAATTGGCCTTTTTCACGCCAGAGGTTCGTTGTTTGTTTGAAGCTGCAGCGCTGCTGCAAAAAGTTGCACTAAGCAACGACCGCAACTTAAGAAGAGTGAAGACAAACTGTGTTAGTGTGTTTGTTTCTGGTTTGGTCACACACACACACACACACGTTAACGCTAGCGTTACAGAGTACAGTTCGGTGGAGCATAAGTTTATGTCCAGGACTTGTACTCACCCTATAGCAATCAGATCACTCCCTGCACCCAGTTCTTGTCTGTTCCACAGCAACTCTGACTGAATCTCTTATAGGGAGTCTTTCCAGTGTCTCCCCTCTTCCTCGAAACGGGTGCCGGAGAACTAACTGGGTAACAACTGCATTTTCTCTCTCCCCCGAACTCCGTAACCACCGTAAAAATCCTTGTCCAAGTTAGACTCTGTTGACTGGGTCCATGCACGGAATCAGCCCCAACCGACGACAGGGAAACGCTTACATATCCGGTGGTACCTTTCAAAATAAACGCGTTGCTTGATGAAAAACTTCTTGCGCTTATTAACATGGACCAAAGTAATGAACACTGGGAATTAACATCCGGTGCTAGTTTGTGCATTTAGGACAAGAAACTAACTTTATATTTAATATAACTTTTTTTCATGTCTCCTGGGACATGATGATATGACACAATGAAACTGTTCAATGTAATTTAAACTGGACTTTCACATCTGGTGGCCTCGTTTATTTCAGATGTAAAAGTAAAAAAATCGTAGTAATGACAAACTTATCAAACCTGATGATGACAAAACTTCAACAGTGGGCTACAGATGTTAAACCACATAGTGTCCATAAGTTATTTATTATTTAGTGGAGATCATTAGTGGCAGGACACTGTGTCCTGCTCAGGCCAAGTGTTTGGGAAAGGATGAAAAGCACAGTGAGTGATACAAAAGACACTCATAGGAACATCTCACTGAAGTAATTTATTTATTTAAATTTGGATTAGATCAGATTCTAGTAATTATGCGATGTAATCATAATGTGATCTTCACAGTTTGGTGTTCAGCACTCGGTGCCCCACCCCTCCTTTATTACCACCATCATCCGTCATTATGGGTTAACCGGCAAGCTAGGATTTGGACGCCATCTGCTGGAATGTATTAACACTCACCTCTAAACAGTCATCTTACAAGAGCTGCTGCTGTTTTTTATTATTATTATTAAATAAAATGAAACAAAAAAAATTATGACATTGTGGAAATGTGTCTTCTACTCTGGTGCTGCACAACCATCTTTGACTGTAAACCGATAGATTGGTTTTCCTAAGGCAACTGCACTGTAGCTAACTTAAAGACAGTATTAGCTCTCAAATGTGTCCCATTCATATTTATTGCATGCACATAAAGCTTCACGCGCTGTCTTTTTCAGACTGTCCACAGTGGCAATTACAAAAGTCAGAAAACAACTGTGACGTATGCAAGGACCACTGTGTGCATGTCACTGCAAGGAAAAAGCATTAGTGTTGCATTTGAACAACACTCATGTAGAAAGAAAAAGTAATTCTTTTTCTGATTAATTTCAGTGTGGTTTTATCAAAGTCAAATTTAACTGGTAACCAGTAAACCTATTTAATTTGCTCATTTCATTTTTATTAGTCTTTTTATAAAGCTTTTCTAAATGAATTAAGGTTTGTGACAGTGATGGGGTGGTGTAAGTGTCCCTTTGTATTGACATTAAATTTGACACTGGTATTATGATGATAACATGATGAACAAAATAGTGATATTTTAATAGACAACATTTCAGAAATATTTTAAATGCAAATTCATTCACATGCAGATACACCATAAAACTGAAGCAGAACCAGTGTTTGTTTGTTTTTTCCTGTGGAGAAAGTTTGTTCAGATCTTGTATGACAGGTTCTGGATGACTAAATGAACAAACATTCTTAATATGAGAATGCATAAGTACCACGAAGCACTTGTGGCATTTCCCGTATGTGCCACTTTAGTCATATAATCTGGTTGTATAACTGGTTTTGGCTTATGGCCCATCGTTTTGCTCAAAAAATAATCTTATTCATAGCAATCACAATGATTGATAAAACTGTGGTGATTTCTAAAACCATCTGGCTGCACTCGTGAGGATTTTTCTGTTTAGTAATGAAGCCAAATACTATACACATTTGCAAACAAACAAAGTGACCGATTTTCATCTCGTTTCCTTCACGTTAGAATACATCATCTTAACTTAAAACTGCTGTGATCTGCTGATAAATATTTTAATATTTTTGGAAAGTTGAAAATCAATCATACACATGTACTCCCCTAGTATCATAGGAAGCTAATTGAGAAATTAGCCAATTTGCCCTTTAAAATAATCTTCAACCATTCATTAAAAAATTTCATTTTCCTTTTGTGTGTTTTCCCTTATTCCAATAATGAACACTCAAACTCAAGTATCATCATGAGTTGATACATTCCTTTTCTTCAGACCTTGAGGTAACATTTAACTCAACTATGGGCCATTTTATTTTTAAATCTGTGAAATACCATTCCTCATTTTCAACATAATAATCACAACCAAACATACATGTTTCAGAGTACTTAGAGGCTTTACCGGTATTAATCATAAGGTTAAGTTTTATTTTACTTGACTTTAAATATAGAGCTTATTTGACACTTTGAAAAAAAAAAGCGCATACTGGTGACATATCCCCAATTTAATCACTTACTGGAATGTCAGTTGTGGACTGTTAGATGATGGATTCAGTGACCTAGAGGAGGTATCAGACTCCCCCAGTGGTCCTGTAATTTAATATATTACAGAACATTATATATTAATTACACTGCAGCTAACGGTAAAATATCTGACAAATACAAAACATTTAATTTGTTTTGCAATGTATAAAACAGCCTTCCTTATGATCTCATAGTGCAGTGACTTCAATTAATCAGTGGGCTTACAATGTAACCAGCCAAGAAAAATGCCAATGAACTGCATTTATCGTGTTCATTCACAACAACATGTAGCGGGTTAGGCCTCCTCCTCGAAGCTCTCGCAGGCGCTGGCAGTGTCGCAGCATGTTCAGAATCCCCTGAAAGCGTTTGTCCACCTTTATCTGAGTGAATTCACGAAGGTCATCCTCCACCACGAAAAACTGACCTGCAAGGCATTTTAACAGTGTGACCAGTCAGTTTGTATGCACCTACATTGTCTTCCAGGGAACTGAGTAAACACTGGGTCTTTCAACGCAAATTTTATGGGTCCACATCATGCAGATTGTTTTTAACATTTTTGCCCATCATTCTACACTAAATAACCCATAATGACAAATGTGTTTTTTGGTTTTGTTTTTTTTTTTAATCTGCAAAACTAAAACAAGTTTTAAAAGTCATTATGTGCTATTGCAGATTAAAAGACAAATTAAAGACAAAAGTCTAAAATTATTACAAATCTGAAAACTTTCTGAAGCCCCTGACAAACAGTTTAGGCTGCTGACAGTGTACCTTTTGTATCTTTCGTCTCCTGCTCCTTAAAGCGCTGGTGCAGCTTGCGTGAATGATTGTTGAGAGTTTTCACTGACTGGTGAAGGATCTTGTACTTGGCTGCTACAGCTGTGTTGATGCTCTGAACCGCAGCATTAAGCTGATCATATGACACCCGTCCTTTCATATACCTTAGAGGGACACAATTGTCACACACACACACACAGACACACACACATACAGAGAGCACAGGTTTAAGTTCATATAATCATCACATGTTAAACAGGTACAGCAAGTTAGCTGATAATACAGCTAATGAAAGTTAATACAATTAGATGTGTTTTAGATGTGTAACCTGGGAAAGACCCGAGCTTGTTGGTGCACTTGGCGAGTTTTGGGGTTTTAGATCAGGAAATGTAGTTGTAATTTCAGTTAGGTTCCCCTTTAAATAAATTACCCATTTCAAATATTGAACTAATTCTTTAAAGATAAATTCCTTGCTGTGTTAGAACAGCCCAAATTGCTTGTATTTAAGTACGACAGTGTTTTCACTATTAGATTGGGCACTTCTCTTTTGTAGGAGTGTTACTACAGTTATGAGGCAAAACTGAACAATGATAATCAACTTAGAACACCAGAAACAAAATTGTGTGAATTGACAAAGGAAACAATATTTTACTTTTGCTGCAAATAAAAATGTAGTGGCTGTTTTATTGGTGCCGGATTTTACTGCTGATTTCTCATTTGCTGTGCAGAACACTATCAATAATATGCACTAACTGCTGGACACTTGCAACAGATGATGCCATCAATTGACTACAGTATGTCCAAACAACTGTTGTGTGAACATTGTTAAACCAAAACAGCTCCAACTTGCCAACTCATAAACTTGTCAAGTTATTGAGGGTTTCTGTGTCTTTAAATGTGCCCTGTGGTTTCTGCCACAAAGACGTCATCAGCAGATCTTTTAAGTCCTGTAAGTTGCTGCTTTGAGACCATTTGCTGTCTCAGAAACAATGTCCAAAAAACCTGGTCAGTTTCAAGATACATTGCAAATTAGGCTCAACAGTTAAAACATGCAGTTGCTTCAGAAAGTAATCATACTGCTTCACGTTTTGCACATTCCACTGTGCTGTACTCTGGGAAGAATCCTGGTGGTTCCAGACTTCTTCCATTTGACAATTATTGAGGCCACTGTAGTCCTAGGAACAGCTTTAGAAATGGTGTTTACACTTGTTCTGATTTGTGCCTCACCACTAAATGTTACTGCATAGGCAATGGTCTTCTCAGCTTGGTGTGTCCTGACATGCAGTGTGTATTGTGGGATGCACATTTTGTTCTTTTGGTGCTGTATTTGGCTACTTTTTGTCAATATGATGCTTTCATGTCATAGTTTTTTCAAATTCACTTCCTTTGAAAAGTAATCAGTTTGATGCTGTACACTTTGGAAAATATTGCTGCTCAACAAATAAGGTCTTATTTAATGTAATGTCAAGAAGAGGAGTCAAAGCTTAAAGGGAAATTATTATTACTTGTTTATTATTGTCAGCTTCAGGTTTTACTGTACTTAGTTTTATATAGTGTATCTGTGGAGATGGAGACAGACAGGGCAGGGAGTGACTCTTGTGGTTGGAAAGTTTCTGCTTATGACTTGACACCACAAAATAGTGGTTGAGAACAGTAAATCATTACACCAAACTAAAACATGTCTTAACATTAGTTGTGGGTTCCATTAAAAAAAAAAGGTTGCATATAAGTGAGGGACACTTACTGAGGAATGCTCTCAAACTCTGGCATTGTGATAATGTCCACCTCTCTGACGTAGCTCTTGTTGGTCTTTTTGTCATGTTGGGGTGGGACAACCTGCATGTCTGCTTCTGCTTTCTGGCTTACTACAGATTCATGTTCACTGAGAGACAAGACAAACATTATAAAGAAAACATCAGTCTATCACTCAAGGCAGAAGATTGTTTTCGCTTTGTACAGTAATGCAGCTGGCCAATCAGAACAGTGTAGACAAAGGGTGAGGAGGGCCCCAAAGAGACAAGAGCTAGAGGCCTGTCTCTTTGGAGTAGAAATATAAAGTTAGAATCAATATGGACATTTTAATTGTTAACACACCCTCATTATGAACAACTGTTTTACAGTGCTCTCAAGGTTGTTTTACATAGTTGGTCTACTCCATAGGTTTTTATGTTTGAATTAAGGCTATAAAAGAAGAACCTGTCTTATCTTATTCAGATTTGAACTATGGGAAATGTGTTATTTTTCTGTATAAAACATCAGGAAAATAGAAAAACATAAGGCGTCCTCACTTTGCTGGGCTTTTCTTCCTCGGCATATGTGACGGCATGTTGTCCCTCATGTGCTGGACATACTCCAGATTGTTCTGAAATAATGCCTCAAGTTCCTGCAACACAAACAGACTTCAATGCAGAAATAATTGTATAGGTCACATTATGTTTAACACTTAGTAGTCAAGTTTAGGGGCACAAAAATAATCAGACACACATTAAGTCAAATAAAAGCATGATTATTGTGTGGATGTCTTTGCAGTCAGTCCTTAAATCTTTCTATGTTCCCTCTGGATTCTCTCAGAGACTTGCAATGCAGTTCTGACTTGTGGGTTCTCTCTGCTATTAATGTGGTCTTCAAGTAGCGTAGCTTAATCAGGTCCAGTGAGTCTATCGCTTCATCCTGAAAAGCATTTGGTTGCTTTGACCATATTGTATGTTTTGGACCATTGTTCTGCTAAATGAAGAAGTGGGATATCCTAACATTGGCTGTGTTTGTATGAAATGCTCTTGTATCCCTCTGCATTGATCTTGTTGTTACCATCAGCATTGCTAGTACCAATAAAGGCTGGTGTCCCAGTTTCACTTGCAGCCATACATGTCCATGGACAGCCTGATCCTTCTTTCACCACACTTTCCTCTTTCCCATAGAAGTTTCATCTACAACTCTGCCAGTGTCCACTGTTTTGTAGACGATTTTCAAAAACTTACAAATTTCCCATATTCCCACTTAGATCTCTTTTTTCTTCCTGTATATGACCCTTCTTCTTCAATCTTGGACATTTGTATTCTTGTGGTTTCAAACCAGTTGCAAGATATAAACGTCATCTTCCCTGTTCACTGTGAATTGTCCAGTCAACGATCTATATAGACTTTATACTTGAAGCTGGCAGGGTGAGGTCCATTTGATTTGAGTGTTTGCATTCTCACATACAGCTCTTCAGGTGAATGTCTAGAAAAATATAAGATCCCAGTGCATGTCTGAGAAAAGTTCTTTGCAGGTTAATACCAATTCTCTGAGACAATAGCACTAGTCAAAATCTGATCTTTTCAGCAGTGAAGACAAACCAAAAAGGCTGTGTTTGCTGATGGCTGGTGAACAACTGGGTGCACTTCACTGTAAAGCACATACAATTTACCTTTAAATGCTTTAGTTGCTCTTTCTGCTGTTCAACACATTTTTCAAATTCCAACAGGAGTTCCCCCAGTGCAAAAAGTTCCTGTCCAAGTTTCTTAATCTTATTTTGAGGCAACTCTAAATGTGGACAGTGAAAAATACAGTGACATATTCATATATATACATGTACATATTGAAACTGAAATTACGAGTCCTGGCTAACATAAATCAATGCTTCATACCAACAACTGACAGATCCACAATGCGTTGCAGTGATGATATCCTCTCATTAAGGTGGTGGCTGATATCCTCAAGCTCCCTCATCTCTCTGAAATATGGACACATTCAGTCAATTGAAATATGGCAATTTAATAAATCATAAGCATCATAGGCAAGTGTATTGGCAGTGATAATACACAATACTTTTTAAAGACACCAAATAATAATAATATGAAATGTACAAGGTTTCTAAACTAAATAAAGTAAAATTTGCATATAAAATAACCATAAACGAGGTTAGTAGTATAAAAAAAAACACTACCTTCTGCACCGTAACATGGCAATGTTTACTAGGGGCTCAGTAATGTTCCGAATGCGTTCGAATACCGTTACTTCTGTCAGACATATGAACATTGAGGAGGTGTCTAGCAACATACACGCATTAAGTATGTGTATAACATTTACGAGTAAACCTAAAAGTATTTAAAGAAATACTTACTTCTCTTTTTTGACGCTGGTCTCCCGGTTTAATTTGAATCGACAATCGTTACGTCACGATCAGCGCATGCGGGCTCTTCTTCTTCTTCTTCTTCTTCTTCTTCTTGTTCTTTTTCTTCTTCTTTCTCTTCTTCTTCTTCTTCGACGCAGTGGCGCCAAAGTATGTCGCATTAGCGTCCTCTTCCCTGCGGTGGACGATTGACCTTACGGATGATACTGCATCTGCTTTACTATGACAGTGTTGATCAAACTCTTTCCCATAGAAACTGTCGATTAAGGCTGAAAGTTTTAAATATACATAGAACAATTTTGCTTCATGCTGCTGTTCATAGCAGCTCTGTAATGCTTGTAGGATTTTTTCATTGTTTTTGCATTTTCTTTGTGTTTGACACTGGTCACAAATTCCATTCTGTTTACTAAATAACTTCAATATCCTATTTAATGAACTGTGTCCTATTATTAACCTATTAACTATTGTTCACTGCCTATGGCCATGTTAACGTCTTAGCTTATGCCTTGCTAATGGGTATCTCAACTACTGTTTCTTCTTTTGCATGTTTGTCTGCTTTGTTATTTCCCTTAATAACTCTAGGTACTGGAATCCATATGAACTGGACAGTACCTCTCATTTAAACATCTTCTACCCACTGTGATGCCTTTAGAATTTCAGCAAATTCTACCGTGTATACTGATAGAATGTTGGAGCTCAGGAATGACAATAATAATAATAATAATATTAATAATAACCTTGCCATTAACTGTTCCCTAGGCATCTTCTGAATGTGCTACTGCCTGATTTTAGAGTCTGTAAAGTAAGGGTTGTAGCTAAAAAGCTATGTGCAGTACATCCATAGTCAAACGTTAATCTTTCCACAATCATCATTAAAATATTACAAAAAAATTCTCTTTAATTTAAGTATTTAGACAGTCAGGTGCATTCTGTTTGTTTTTTGTTTGTTTTTTTGTTTGTTTTGTTTTTTTCCTGAGATGAGTCCAATTGATTAGCATACAGCTTAGGTACACACCTGTGGGTCTCACAATTCAAGACCTTCAAAATAATCTTTATTGGTGAGGCACAGAAGAGGGTAAGAGAATAAAATAATTTTGATTTTATTATCAAGAGCACAGTGGCCCTAGTTTAGCTGGAAAGCAAGTACAGTGAATCTAGAAATCTGTCTTTAGTTTACAAGGACTTGAGTACTAGGACTAGAGTATCTAATCACAGTGGCCCTAGTTTAGCTGGAAAGCAAGTACAGTGAATCTAGAAATCTGTCTTTAGTTTACAAGGACTTGAGTACTAGGACTAGAGTATCTAATCTGAAAAACATCATAAACCAAGAAGACCCCTTCTGACCCTCTGGTTTTACTCATTTAGCTGTTCCAACTGCGGGACCTGAACCTTCAGTGATCCTTCAATGAAAAATTCATAAACCCACTGATACTCTAAATTTATCAGTGCTATATATAAGCATGGTGGATTATAATAAAGGGTATGATCTCTATCTTGGGGTACACATGCACACATCCACACACCCCCACAACCCTTGTATGTATCACTTTAAGTTGTTTTATTTTCATTAACTTTTTACGTTGCCACCTTGGAGCTGGTCCCGAGCCTGGATAAAGTGGAAGGGTTGTGGCAGGAAGGGCATCTGGCGTAAAATCTCATACCAAATCAACATGTGGAACATGTTCCACTGTGGCAACCCCTGAAGGGACAAGCCAAAAGCCATTGATCCTAGTGTGTGTCCTGATTAAAGGGGCGGAACAGTATAGCGGAAGACTATTTCCTACAAACTTGTCTATTAGACTGCATTTTGTAAGTATACATAATGGGACAAAACACCTGCCCTCAACTTCACAAAATCTCAGAAAAAATATTTTCTGAAAAATGTAAATACAAAGAAAATGCACCCATTAGCAGCTCACCGAAAGCCTATTTAACAATAACATATTAAAGCTGAAAATTTTGATGCCAGAATCACATTTCAAAATTTTTTGGACAGGGACATTACCAGTGTGTTTCATCACCTCAGTCCATTGTTTCTGGATCTTGATTATATATGTTTGATCAAATATATTTTAATATCCATGAACTCTTTTCTCATTCTCTTTTCTCAATCTCTCTGTGTCGGGTGTTTAGTAGCCAAGAGGTCTCTTACCAAAAACATAAAGGCAAACAGATAGGTGAAAGGCATGGAAGACAAAGCACCAAAAACTAAAACATCTCTTAAAACCAACAAATACCAAGCTTTTTATACCAGGCCAGTCCATAATGCATACAGGAGAACTAACATGATAAGGTGAACAGCCAAACCAGCAACGAGTGATTGTGGAGACCCTCTAAGAACCTGATAAACAACAGGATACAAGGGTGTGTGGAGGTTGAAGGGAGGGAAGATGCTGAACCAAGGAGGGGGCAGAACTGGGAGGTGAGAGGCTGAGTACAAAAAACACCAGGGGCCTCATTTATCAAAGAGCAAGTTGTAAATGTGTGCAAAGGACATTTTGAATATAGACAAAAATGTTTATTCACTGTTAGTGTTGGTGCACGCTGGAATATCCTCTGTCATAATAATGTCTAATATTCTTAGGAGAACTAAGATGTCCACAATAAAATAGAGCACAAAATGTTTACAAATAAAAACAGAGGAACACATTTATAAGCACAGGAAGAAATTGATAAATCTGATTTATTGTGCAGAGACGTTTGTGAGCACAGACAGTGAAAGACCACTGTTGTTAAAGATGGTAAAAACACCTTCAAAATTAAATGTCCTTTCTTATTAAATGTCCTACCCACCTAAACTGACTCCTTTCAATGCGAAGGAGCAGCAAATCTACTCCGCGCTCCCTTCGGATGCTCCCACCCTGTTTTCTGGGAGAGAACCATGGCCCCAGACCTGGAGGTGCTGACCGGTATCACAGCCACTTCATCCTCGACTGAAAACCATCCTAGTGCATGCTGAAGGTCATGGTCTGATGAAGCCAACAGAGCCACATCATCTTCAAAAAGGATAGAAGAGATTCTGAGGTCCCCAAGCCAGACACTCTTCTCCCCCCTGGCTACTCCTAGAAATCTTGTCCATGAAAATCGCAAAAAAGATCGGTGATGAAGAGCAACCCTGACGAAGGCCAACACAAACTGGGAATGTGATTGACTTATTACAGATAATATGGACACAACTCCTACTCTGGTTGTAGAAGGACCATCCCTGGCCCCCCAATACTCCTGTAATACCTCCCACAAAACCCCACGAGGAACATGGTCAGAAACCCTTTTAAAAACCCATCCTCCATGTGACACTGAAAAGGTGTGTCAACCAGGACAGCCCTACAATGTCCAGAGCCTTCAGCATCTCAGGGCAGATCTCATTCACACCTGGTGACTTTCCACAGATGAGCTCTTTAACTATCTCAGAGACCTCCACCAGTGTTATTGACAAAGCTTCCCCAAGACTTCAGACTCTGCCTCCTCTTCAGAGGGCAAATTGAACAGGTTCAGGAACTCCTCAAAGTTTTCCTTCCACAGCCTGACAATATCCCTTGTCCAGGTCAGCAGTTCTCCTCCCCTGCTTAATAAAGCCCGGGCCAAACCCTGCTTTCCCTTTCTGAGGTGTCTTATGGTTTTCCCGAACTTCCCATAGGCCAACCGAAAGTCCTTCTTCATAGCCACTCCAAACTCCTCCAACACCTTGCAACCACCCAAGCCGCAGCCCTTCTGGCCTTCTGGTACCTGATCTGCTGATCAACCAGGCATTCCCAGCACACCCTCACTACACGTTTGAGCTTACCAGGTTCGTCTGGCATCCTCCCCCACCACGGGATCCAACTGTTGACAGCTCTGCTCCTCTCTTCACCTGAGTGTCAAAGACATAAGCCCTCAAATCTGATGATATGACCACAAAGTCCATCATTGACCTGAGGCCCAAGGTGTTCTGGTATTAAGTACACTTATGAATAGACCTATGCTCAAACATGATGTTTGTTTTGGCCAAACTATGACTAGCACAGAAGTCCATCACAAAGGTTCAGATCAGGCAGGCCGTTCCTCTTCCAGGTTTCTCCATCATTGCCCACGTGGGCGTTAAAATCCCCCGAAAGAACTGTGGAGTCCCAGTCTGTTGTCTGTCTGTGTGAGTGCTGTTGCCTAGAGCAAAGTTAATGTGTGTATTGGAGATGGGCAGTGGGCCTAGAGAGCAGCTTGGATTTCAGACCCTTTCCATAATGCTATTTCAGCCATGAATGGCATGACAAGTGCTAAGACATACTCTGTGTTGAAAGACTGCTGCACAGCAGACTCACTTTTAACTTTAAGACTTGTCTGAACTGAAGTGAGCAAAGTTAAATCTTGTCTGGAGGACACCCAAAGGGTTGAGGTCAGCTGGGACAACTGGAAATAGTACATAACCAAATTATACGTTTCACAAATTTCCACATGGATTAACATCAGAACTAAAAGCTGATGTCACTTCTCAAAAACCCAGAGTTAAGTGTGCAGAAATGAGGACTTGAGGCTTGTTGCCTCTGCAAATAACATCAATTGTTAAATCTAAACCCATTACAATACAGAATAACTGCATGAGCCCTGCTCTTGTCACTATCCCTGAACACTGTGCATGAAGAAATCCTAATCGTCCATTACAGGTAACATTAGTAATTAAATCTAAAATTATTCAACATATATACAACACATTATCTTACACTGGTATGAGAGACACCAGCACTACAGAGTATCACTATAACTCAGGTTGTTTAAGATGGACTGAGATTCAGGCTTTAGGAGGCTTTAAGATGTAGCTAAAGGTGTTTCTCCCTCCACAGACACAGGGGATTTAGTAGCAGTGAGAAGTCACAGTTTATGGGTTGGGAGGAAAACCAGAATCTAAAGGAAGCAGACACATTAGACTGCCCTCACTCTCAACTTCAAACTCATTATTGTGGTGAAGTGGCATAATAAAAATATGAACAAAAAGATATCATCTGTGTAAAAATATCAATCCCTTATCTTACCCACCTATCCTGTTAAGTCTCATGGGGAGGTGACCTGTTCCACAAGACATCCTTCAGGTGAGAAATGTTAAGAATTGGACAGCATTTTTTAACCTGTAGTATACATGTGGAGTCACCCAAAATGTGTATGTAAACAGTTTAATATTATAAAATTAAAAAATGTATGTAAGTCTTAGAGCACTAGCGTCTCACAGCTTTTAGGTTGCTGATTCATGCCCCGGCAGGCCATGGCCTTTCTGTGTGGAGTTTGCATGTTCTCCCCGTTCTTGCATTGGTTTCCCCCTAGAACTCTGGCTAGAAATTGTAAAATTGTGAAATTGTAATATTGTAAATATTATTGTATTGTAATATATTCACAGGTGGTCATAGTGTTATGCCTGATCAGTGTATGTGTATTTGATATTTGACTACTTTTCAGATAAAGCTACAAAAAGTTATGCCATAACTGGTCATTTTATAAGAGAATTATTCTGTACAGCAGACACCTGTCAGCAAGAAAGAGAACATCTTCAAACATCTGGAAACTTTAGTTCCAAGATGTATTTTTTTTTTTTATTATTTTGAGAAATAATAATTATTTCGAGAAATAATAATTAATTGAATAACGGAGCTTCCACTGGTATCACATTGTTTGTTTTGTTTACTTTGACATTTAACATGACTTAACTTTGCTAACTAAGTTAGCAGAGCAGCCTTATATGTCCAGCTTTGCTGAAGTCACCAAAAGTCAACTTATTGCTTGACTAGCAGGCTGCAAATAATCAGCTAGTTCAGACAATACGTTTTTGTGGTAAACTGATGAAATCTGTGTCTGACTATCAACCTATGAATGATTATGGAATTTAGGATCAAAGAAATTTGGACAAGTGTACTATAAACCACTACAATGTATTAAACACAATGTGTGTTTGCCTAGGGCCCCAACAGACCGTAGGATCTCCACTGTTTAACCTATCTCACTATAGACACATGTTAAAGATGACAAAATCCTCATTAAGGTGCAGTACCAAAACTGCAGGAAGTACATCGAATTCCTAATTGTTATGATTAATTATTATTTCAGATGGATACAGTAAGTTGTTATGCTGTCTTTTTACGCTTAGAAAATTCTCTGTCCCTTTGAAGAAGATCACTGCGTAAGATGATTCCAGTACTGAGGTGGATGATGGAGTGTTTGCTGAATTACAGTATCTACTTTGGAGGGGATTTGCTTTGTTATCAAGGACAGCCAGGATGATAAAGGTAAAGAATGCATTTGTGACACAATTAAATGAATTTCAATATTTTTAACTAATAAAACAAATCCTGCAGACAAAACCAGGGGGAACAACGGTGTTTGACAAATGCTTAGGAACTGCAACTCTGTGTGACAGTAGAAGGTGCCAGATGGTTAATATTCCTACAGCACACATGCCAATGGTATTAGGTCTGGGGCTGTCAAATGGTAAATGGTAAATGGTCTGCACTTATATAGCGCTTTTCTACCTATTGGCACTCAAAGCGCTTTACACTGCTTCTTATTTACCCATTCACACTCACAATCACACACACATTCATACACCGATGGGGGAGCTGCTATTCAGCTGGCCAACACTCACCGGGAGCAACTAAGTTGGGGTTCAGTGTCTTGCTCAAGGACACTTCGACATGTGACCGGAGGAGCCGGGGATTAAACCAACAACCTTCCTGCGCCACAGACAAATCAAAATTACTGTCTGATGTTGAAATGGTGATGTGATTTCTAATATGTCTCAAACTGACATGTCAAGTAAAATAAGGGTCACAACTTGGCTTAGACATAATTGTATTGGATAGCACACAGGTCTTATTGTTTGGAGTATTTCTTCTTCAGACCTGTCAACAACACCTACTACTGTGGTCAGGATTAACAACAACCCAGGCAAGAACAGAGAGCACACAAGTACTGTATGAGCACACTGCTTCTTATAGACGTTGTGAATAAACTGCATGTGGACCT
This sequence comes from Channa maculata, assembly GCA_020496755.1. Taxonomy (NCBI): domain Eukaryota; kingdom Metazoa; phylum Chordata; class Actinopteri; order Anabantiformes; family Channidae; genus Channa; species Channa maculata. Next base: position 15,704,956 of record CM035601.1, on the reverse strand, counting down.
GCACATGTACGTGATCCTCTGCAGGAACATGTTTGACTTTTTGGATACATTAAATTATTGGCTGTTCTGTGTATCTAAATATTAGTTTCCATATCTTTGGTAACATTCTTTCTATGCAGTTGCTTCTACAAATACAAACCTATGTTCACCCCAAGCTGTCGATCCCACCCTTTTCAAAGTAGGCACACACTATTTTATTTGATCCAGTTGAAAATGATCCAGTTCAGGTGATGAAGCAGGGGTATTTTCACTGAGGCTGAGTTACAGCAAAGGCTATTTCAAGCAGTAGCAACCATGTCCTGTTGGAAATGGGCTATGTTTAATGAGTGAGGGAAACCAATAAATTGTTTATCTTTCTGATATTTGTAAAATATATAGAGAATTCAAAATGATTGTTAATATGTCACAATCAAGCAATCTCTAGTTACAATGAATAAACAGTAAAGCAAATCTCACTGGCACATTTCTTATAGTGTATATTCAAATTATTATTATTATTATTATTATTATTATTATTATTATTATTATTATTATTATTAAAATTAAAACATATATTAACTACATAATGAAACATAAGTCATACCTACAGTAAACAAAAGATAAAAAAGTTCATAACTTGGTTAAGTTGAAACAGTGTTGCTTAGTAACTATGTTGACTTGAACTTGGACACCTTGAATTATTTTTACTGCTGGATAACTTTAGCTACCTGACAAGTATTAGGAAGCGCTGCAAACCAGCAACATTAGACTTGTGATGATAGAATTATTCCCAACACATAGCTTTGAGAATCCTAGACTTGATTTAAAAAAATGTTGTAGTCAAGATATTTGCTCTACAATTAACCCAATGAGACAGCAAAGAGAGGCAGGCTGTCATAACATGGGCTTTTCAACTTTATTATTTCAATGAATGTTATGATCTTAACTACACTGCTCGTTGCCCAATAGAAACAATGTTTTGGTTTAAACTATTTAAACCAAAATGAACACAAGGGGAGTTAATTATAAGCAGCTAATAAAGGTTAAGTCTTCTCCTCCTACAGAACCAAAAACCCAGAACAATTAAATGTGGATTAATAATTCATTTAAATCCCTATTAGTAAATTACTTGATAAGTGATCATCAATATTTTGTCTGAAATGTGGTTGCAGCAGGAAGAATATGTCAGTGTCAATGAGTCAACCCCTCAACCAGTTAACACCTATGACACCTTCACCAGAATCCACAGATCAATCAGGAAGGGCCTGATTGGCCTGAGCCAACGGGCTCTTTGGGCTGCTCCTCCGCGAAGCAGCCACCCACTTCCAGCAGGCGTCAGAAGAGGCAGACAGTCGCGCACCACCCAGGTCTTTGTGCCCCCAGGTGTGACCAGAGATTGCCCTGAGTCGTGACACACTTCAGCCTCCGTTGCAACTGCGTCTCAGGCCGCACCTACGCCTCAGCCCCCTCAACCTCTTCTAGTTGCGGTGCAACGACTAGCTTGCATGTGCTTAAACCAGCACACTGTGCCCCTCCGAAAACAGAGGAGACAATGACGGGACGTAATGCGTAATAACGGCTGTACTCAATGGCTCTTTTCAGTGCCACCCACCTCTCAGTAAAGAGCAGTTTCATCAGTCTGCCCCACACTCCTCTGAGTGTTATGCAGCTGTTTGTGTTAAAGCACACGTTTCCCACACACGTGCTGACTCTGCTGCCCTCAGACACCTGGTGTCCGCTGCTGAGTCACTCTCTCCTTCCCGTGTTACGAGCAAAATTGTTTTTTCATCTCCTGTAAACACAAATCTCTATCCACTCACTCCACCTCTCTGCAGCCTCCCCACCTCTCACGCATCTGTGCGTGTTAGTGGTGGTTTCTCACCGTGGCAGGATTCAGATGATAATTTCCTGGCATCCATGACACCTCACCTCAGCCCTTTCATTCATGCCTTCCCATGGGCTGCGCAGAGTGGACATCAAGCTCATGCAGCGGCAGAGAGGGCTCTTCCCTGGCTGTCGTTCATGTCAACAGAGGCTCCGCAGATGTGTGCTCCTCCGCTCTCACAGTGGCAAAATCAATTTTATATGAACGAGTGGATGGACAAATTAATTAAGAAGGGTTACAGCTGTCAGTTTGCCACCCTTCCTCCTCTTTTCATTGGAGTATTGGAGATGGTGATGTCATCTGAGAGAGAAACAGCTGCTCTGATGACGGCGTTAAAAGAGCTTTGGGAGAAAAGATCCATCTCCAGAGTTCCAGCAGGCGAGGAAAACCAGGGTTTTTACTCCCGTTACTTCCTAGTTCCCAAAAAGATGAGTGGAATGTGACCAATTCTCGACCTGTCTCTTTTCAAAAAATTAAATTGTGAAGAGACCGTTCCACATGGTCACAATAAAGCATGTGTGATGGTCTCACACAACCAGTGGGACAGCTGCTGGAAATGTTGGGAATGTAAATGTTCTCTGTAATGCACAAACAGCTGCTGTCTGTCTGAAAATTGCAGTGTGTGCTTCATACCGTGTGCACAGGACAGAGATCAGAAATCCACCGCTGTTCTGTCAACAGGAATTCCCCTTGGCAGAGTGACGTCACACATATCAGTGTTCACAAATGCCTCTCTGATGTGGCGGGATGTGTCTGTCTCAGGTCCTGGTAGGAAAATGGTAGGGATCCACCATCTCTCCACATTAACTGTCTGGAGCTCTCCACAGTGTTGAAAGTTTACAAACACTCAACTTTTGAAAGACAAAGACATGATGGTGAGACAGCTGCAGCCTACATCCATCATCAGGGCGAAGTTCGCTCAGCCCGTCTTCTCGAAACAGCCAGAGGTCTCTTGTTGTGGACCCACAGAAACCTGCGGTCCATCAGAGCAGTCTACATCCCAGGGAAACAGAATTGGGCTGCAGACCTCATGTCACAGGGAGGGCCTCTTCAGAGCCAGTGGAGGCTGAACCCCTCACTCGTTCAGCTGTTGTGGGACAGGTTCAGGAGAGCAGAGGTCGATCTGTTTGCCTCCCGCGAAAACACACAATGTCCTTTCTGGTTCAACATGAGCGCGCAGGACAATCCACCTCTCAGGGTAAATGCCTTCTCTCACCGCCCGTGGCCCAGAGCCCTCCTCTATGCTTTCCACCCATTCTTCTGATCCCACGCCTCCCAGCATGGGTACAGGAAGACCAACTATCAGTCATTCTAGTGGCTTCAGAGGGCACAAGCGCATCTTGGTTTATGACAATGATTCAGCTTCTGTTGGGCGAACCATGGAGTCTTCCATGGTACAGAGACGCACTCTCACAGGTGGACAGGTTGATCCATCATTTTTTCAGACAGGCCAGCGCCTGTGGGTTTGGCCCCTGAACAGGAGCATTTGGAGAGCTTAGGGCTCCCACCTACAGTTATACAGACCATTCAAGGCACAAGGGCTTCATCTACAACAGCATCTCATGCAGCAAAATGGTCCGCTTTTCAGCTATGGTGTTTGGAGAGGACCATGGACCCCACAAATCCTAACTTTCCTCCAGCTCTTAGTGGAGAAAAATCTCGCCCTATCCACAATTAAAACCTACGCTGCAGCAATTTCATCCTGTCATGAAGTTCAAATCCAGAGTTATTACATTAGACTGTTTTTTCTTCCTCCCAACACAAATGAGATGGACGAAGAGTTTCACCATCTCATTATGTAGGTCGCACTGCTATCTTCAGACAGACAGCAGCTGTTTGTGCATTACACAGAACATTCCCAAGGGAAACCTCTGACCAAACACCAGCTGTCCCACTGGTTGTGTGAGGCCATCACACAGACTTTTGTGTCAGTAGGGAGGGAGGACATGCATGCAGAGCTGTGTCTTAATCCACTGTTCTCCTCAATCGGATGTCAGTGGAGGGTATTTGTGCAGCAGCATCATGAGCTTCCCCATGTCCTTTTATTTGTTTCTATTTATGAGACACATTGGGGTTCTCTCTATCACATTCTCCCCTCCTCTGGCTTATTTGTTTGAGCACTGTGACTGTTATGATACGTAACGATCCGCTGGCTGCTCTCATAACATCGGTCTGGCTCCATGTATTTTGTCATTATGCACATACTCTTGCCATGCGTCTTTCTTGTACTACTCCTGTGCAGCCTCTGCATCAAGTGCCAGTCTTGTCCTTGGATTACGCACTTTACAGTGCGTAATTATCGTCCCTGCCCTCTCTCAACAGCATTCAGGTTGTGTGGGTGCATTGTTATCACCCTCTTTGTGCACAGAGGGTTCAATGCAGGAGGCTGTGTTCTACTTTTTGTTCATGGGCACCTTTGTTGTGCATCTGAGCTAGTGTGTTTGGTGCCTTAATGGACTCTGGTGGTCCAGTGGGGAAACAACAGCTATTAGAGAGGGAAGCCTATATGAAGTAGAACTTTGGTTACCTCTAAACTGTAGGCCCTGCTGCTCCCACCCAAGTCAGCCGGGCGTGAAAGTAAATCTTCACAAGTGCGCATGCATGTGGGGATAAACCCAATGTCCTCTTGGAGGACTACACCTATATTCATAGAATCTAGGGTAAAATATGTAACGAACATTCTAACTCATTTGAGAACCTTACTTTCACGTCCAAACTGAAAAACTTAAAAACCATGTTTGATATTTTGTACCATCCTCCAGTCCCTTAATAAGAGTTTTTGAATTAATTTTCAGTCTTATTTTATTGCCTTGTACATACAAAGTCATTAGTGATGGAAGGTCCTCTTACAGTTCCCAAATGGCTTCTTATTTAATATCACTCTGAGCCTTATATTTTAGCCTAATGTAGCAATTCTGAATGATTTGTGTGTTGGTAAGCAATTTTTTATTCAGTGTTTTCATAAAAGCCTTATGTTTATGTTTTTTTAATAAAAAAAACCCCTGTTACCCTGTTACTATTGTTTAACATTTTATTCAAACCTTTAATTGAAATACTGAACACAAAACCACGGCAAACAAATCAAATAAATAAAGTATAAAAATAAAATCTTAACATAATGACAATCAAAGTGGTTTAATCAAACAATATGATACCAGAGCCTTTAGCTATCAAGCCCCTCTATCAAACCTTTCTCTTTGATAAAACCTATAGTTAAAACTGCTCAGTCACTTTGAAGTACCTCTAGTTATGATGCTATAGGCTTAGACTGTTGGAGGAGGGGCCCCAGGTTGACTGGCTGGCAGTGACTGACCTAAATCATGTGTCTAATTCATTAGGTGTAAATGTGCAAACCTTACATGCCTATTGAGACACTGTGCGCTCAAAGTTATTGAATTGTCTACAATTTATTTATTAATAAATAATGCTTGCCTAATCTCACACTTTGCTGTTCTCAAGCTCTGCTGACCAAATATTTATGCACACAGAGCCTCATGAAGGCCACAAACTGAAAAGCATTGGTCAAGGTGATCTGGAAGCGCCCTTGGCAGTTTGACCTTTTCAGTTTGGTTCTCAGTTTGGAGGGCGACTGTTGTACAGGTAGGTAGAGCGGTTGTCCACCAATCTCGCAGTTGTTGCTTCAATCCCCACCTCCTCCAAACACATGTCGGAGTGTCCTTAAGCAAGACACTGACCCCCAACTTAGTTGCTCCCAGTGAGTGTGGGTCAGCTGCATAGCAGCTAAAAATGACATTCCTATACAACTAAACTGCAAACAAAATTAAGCTTTTGTAACTTAATCGTTATGTTCAAAACAGTACTTTTATTAAGGGAAAGGGAGCTACAAAGAGGTGGTTGGGGAGGGTGGCAGGTGTAGAAAGAATAGGACTGTAAAGCCAAAGACCTGAGTTTGGTTCCTGAGTCCTGTCTCTGGTTGAGGTCAGGCAAGAAAACCACTGATAAAACATGTTTTGTGTAAAATTACATATTTATATTTTCCTGTATTAAACCAACGCTCGGTCTTCCTCTGAGCCTAACCAGCGGTTGTACCTGTAGTCACACAAACTGGACATTGGACTGCTGGACCACCTTTTAGGGCAGAAAACAGAACCAGATATTTTGCTGCAAGTTGTGATATTTTGGCAGAAAAAAATTAAATTCCTGGTAACATTTTATTAATATATTTAATATCAACCTATTTGCAACTCACCACTTATGTTACATGTCAACATTTTCTCAATATGTTCACAGGAAACAGATTGGGGTTGGGATTTTGGGGGTGGGTGGTGGTTGCCTTGGTGGTGGGGTGAATACATTTTGTAGGCCTGTATGTCTATGTGTGAAAGTTATTGAAGGTCTTTTTTGAGTCTGAGACATTCTTAGAAGTCAAAAAATAATAGCAGCTAGAATTAATTCCAGCTATTGTCACAAATGTTACTTGATGGAAGCTGTAATTACCTGACTAATATATTTAGTCTCAGGCCAGTATAGGAGCTTGTGAAAAGGCAGAATCAGTGTGGCAGAATTAGATTGTACAATAAAAAATAATGTGCTTAATAAATCTGAAGGAGTTCCTGAAATAAAAATAACAAAATGACCATAATCCACGTATGTCCTCATTAAAAGTTGCAGGGATTTAATCAGCTCAGCACCAGGATCCTCAGCCCTAAAAACAGAATTACTGATGCCCTTCACAGCGACTTGTCAGTAGGTAACACTGGAGCCTGACTCATACTGTTGACAGGGATGATTTAGATGCACACTTTTCCCCTTATATCACGCACACACACACGCACAGACACACACGCACACATACACACACACAGAGTACAGTGCTGTGTGACATTTGGTCATCTAACCAATGGGCATGGAAAAAGGCACAGGAGCATTTTTATAGCCAGGTGGTTCTGCCCACACATTTGCTGTCTCTCCAGTCAGACACACAAGTCCGGGATTCCCTTACACTTGCTCAGTGAGAAGTAAAGAGGAGGAAGACAGGGGAAGGAATCTCTTTTTATTGCCTGCTTATCCATTAAATCCTAAGCCAGCTGGAGCAGAAAGACAGGTGGACGGATAATTAACCAAACACGAAGAAGTTGTTGGTAGCTGAATAATGCTTGGTTATGGACGTAATAACTTCACTTGGAATGGAACTCTGAGAGAGCTGGGAGGCAGCTACCCAGCATTTGGCACAGGTAGGCACAGACAGAGAGAGTGAATGTGTCTGAGTACTGTGTTTGTATTTGGTGAGAGAGAGAGAGTTATCCCCTGTGAGTTTGGCATGAGTCCCTGTGTGCTTAATATACACCAGGGCTGAGCCATGGACCAGAGCCAAAGCATTTAGTTGCAGATTAAGTATCAGTGTGCCTTACTTTTTCTGTGTTCTCATTAAAACATAAAACCATAGAACTTTTAAAACTAAAAATCGTATAGTAGGAAATCGCCCAACAGGTGCTCAGACTTAAAGGCAAAACATGTTTGAACTTGGCAATGTTCTTTTCAACAGAATCTTCATTTAAATAACAGCCTGAGCTGACACAAATACGTGACATATGTGAGTGACATATTGCAAGCAATGACAAACATTTCCAGAAAGCAGCTTTTGTCTTTCTTGTCACAGACAGGCTGCCTACTGAACAGAGCTCAGGTTTCCAGTGCTAGCCAAACTGCACTGCTATCTCCGCTATGTGGCTCTGTTATATCCTGAATGTGAGTGTGAATTCTATGTCTTGGCTCTCCACAGTAATGGGACATCAGATCAAAAGCATAGCAGAGACGAAAGCAAAGCAGCATCCAACAGTCTAATGAGACATAAGAGATTGAAATATGTTGAAGAGAAAGCAGGACTGTTTTGAATTGAACTCAACAAAGCAACAAATATAATTTGTTTGATAGTTTCTGCATTAGAGTGATGGTATAGTAGGTAAAATATTGCCTACTAGACCATTATCTACAACCCCAATTGCATAAAAGCTTGGAAGATGTGTAAAACCTAAATAAACAGGATGCAATAATTTGCAAATCTCATTAACCCATATTTTATTCACAATAGAACATAAACAACATATCAGTTGTTGAAACTGAGACATTTTATCATTTCATGGAAAACATTAACTTATTTAGAATTTGATGTCAGCAAGACATCTCAAAAAAGGTTAAATAGGGTGATGTTTGCCATTATGTAGCATCCCCTCATCTTTTAACAACTGTGTGTAAAGGTGTGGGATGTGAGGAGTACAGTTGTTGGAGTTTAGTAGAGAATTGTTGTGCCATTCTTGTCTAAAGCAGGATTCTAGCTGCTCAACAGTTCTGGGCCTTTGTTGCTGGATTTTTTGTTTTATGATGCACCAAATGTTTTCTATTGGTGAAAGGTCTGGACTGCAGGCAGGCCAGTTCAGCACCCGCACTCTTCTCCTGCAAAGCCATGCTGTTTTGATGGATGCAGTATGTGGTTTAGCACTGTCTTGCTGAAATATGCAAGTCCTCCCCTGAGACGTCTGGATGGGAACATGTGTTGCCCTAAAACCTCTATGTACTTTTCAACTTTCCAGGTGTGTAAGCTACCCACCCCATAGATTCTAATGCACCCCTATACTATATCATTGATGTAGGCTTTTGAACTGTCCGCTGATACCAAGCTGGATGGCCCCTCTCCTCTTTTGTCCGCAGGACATGGCATCCATGTTTCCAAAAAACAGTATAAAATTTTGATTCATCTGATCACAGAACAGTTTTCCATTTTGTTCTCTGGGCCAGAGTTTTGGCCCCCAAACGCCAACCAGATATGGCGTTTCTGGATCATTTTCGCATATGGTTTCTTCTTTGCATGATAAAGCTTTTACTTACATTTGTGATTTTCACAGTGAACTGTGTTCACAGACAGTGATTTCTGGAAGTGTGAGAGGTTTACTAAAAAAAAAATTAACAAACCTGAATGGATCTTACTCAAAATTATGACATTGCTTCCTTGAGAGACTATCAAATATTTTTGTTTGTTATTAATGATAATAGTTATTATAGATAATAGTTATGATAATAGACACATAGATAGTGCCTATCTGTGTGGCTCTCTGTTGGTCCAGCCAGTTCTCATTCCAGAGGTGCCAAAAAGCGATGCTTTATCCAGTTCTTTTGCACTACGTGCTGATGCTTAAGGTACCCCTTTACGTTGTCGACACTTTCAGTGTAGTACAATGGAGACTGCGGTTCCACTGCAGTGCAAGATATTTGTATTTAACCTTATCTTAAAGGTGTTTTCCCAAAACCTAATGCAGCATTTCTGTGTATATAAAGTTGTTTTCGTGGCCTTAGGTGGTGGCGCTCCCGGAGCATCCAATAGTAATGCCAGTGGGTACCTGTGGCATTAATATGATAAGCCAGAGGAAGTAAAAAAGCGGTGTGATTTGAGCACTTTAGAAGCTTCAGACAAGCATTTCTTCTTTGTGAAGAAGAAGCATTACTCTTACTCTGTTATATCGGGCTCAACACTCAACTTTTTTTTTACCATTTATTCTACACATTCTAGAGATATCCTTTATTTTTGCCAGAGATGGTACCAGTGGATCTACATGACATGATATGACTCCGTTTCACCAATCAGGCTAAGCCATGCATTGACATGAACACAAACTGGGCGGCATAGTGGCACTAACTCTTCAGTCATAGCAGACAAGGATTGAAAATACATTAAAAATTGCAAAGGCAACTGTCTCTAATGCTAAAAGTGAAGAGGATGAACAATTTTGGTCTCCTTGCATTTTTCACTTACACCCAGTGCAAAAGAACAGCTATATAATGCGCTGTCTTCTCGGACAAAAAATGGGAGGGTTGCAACAGGAAGGGCATCCAGCGTAAAAACACATGCCAACCACCTCCGGACCTGTAAGACCAGAAAGGAGAGGACTAATGTGTATGCTAATTTGGAGGATGCCTACTGCTCTACCCCCTCCCCCCTCTGTAAATATCTTGTGCTTGGGGGTAAAAGTCTACCTGTAACCACAAGGTCAGTGAAGAGATGGTCAGAGGACAGTTATGTGGCACTGCAGTGTTGTTTTAAGGCGAAGGACTAGAATGAACTCTGTGAGCCACATGCAGAGAATATAGATGGCCTTATAGTGTGCATAACAGACTACATACATTTTTGTGTAGACAGCATTGTCCCAGTAAGAACCGTCCAGAGCTATCCAAATAATGGGCCCTGTGTTACAAAAGAGATCAAAGAAATTTTAAAACAGAAAAACAGGGGCTTTAAAGGGCAATAAAGAGGAGCTGAAGGCTAATCAGAAGGACTCAAGGTGAAGATTTGTGAGGCTAAAGACTGCTACAGGAGGAAACTGGAGTGGAAACTCCAGCAGATCAACACGAGGGAGGTCTGGAGTGGTATAATCGTCATCACAGGTTTCAGACCAGCTGGCAGAGGAGTTGACAGCAGTGTGGCTAAGCCCAGTAAGTAGAACTTGTTCTTCAACAGGCTTGATACTCCGGCCCCTCCCTCTGATGACTCCCCTGAGGCCTGTCTGTGACCACCGCCACTCCCCCTCCAGATATTGCCTCCACCTGACACCTCTTACAATAGCCCTCTTCAGACTCTGAATGTGGATTCTAGCTCTTCACCTCCCCCCTCCCAAACCTGCACTTTTTAACCTTTCCATGTGTGAAGACAGCTGAGAAAATTCCCCACCTGCAATGGGTGTCTTGGACTACCAACTGGTAGTGCTTACGTCACACATTATGAAGACTCTTGAGAGACTCATCTTGGAGCGGCTCTGGCCCAGAGTTTGGCCCCAACTGGACCCTTTCCAGTTTGCCTACAAGCCCGAGCTTGGAGTTGAGGATGCTATCATCTACAGTGCATCCAAAAAGTATTAAGTGCTTAACCTTTTCCACATTTTGTTATGTTACAGCCTTATCTTTAATGGATCAAATTCATTATTTTCCTCAAAATTCTACAAACCCCATATTGAGAATTTTGTTTGAAATCTTTGCAAATGTATTAAAAATTAAAAAAAATAAGATGCACATAAGTATTCATGGCCTTTGCTAAAGCTTTGTTGAAGCATCTTTAGCACCAATTAAAGCCTCAAGTCTTTTTGAATATGATTTTACAAGATTGGCCCACAGGTTTTGAGGAAGTTTCTCCCATTCTTCTTTGTAGTACCTCTCAAGCTCCATCAGGTTGGATGGGGAGCATCGGTGCTCAGCCATTTTAAGATCTCTCCAGAGATGTTCAATCATGTTCAAGTCTGGTCTCTGGTTGCGCCAGTCAAGGGCATTAAAAGAGTTCTCCCATAGCCACTACTTTGTTATTTTGGCTGTTTGCTTAGGGTTGTTGTCCTGTTCAAAGATGAACCGTCGCCAAAATCTCAGATCCAGAACGCTCTGGAACAGTTTTTCACAAAGGATGTCTCTGTACTTTGCGGCATTTTTCTTTACCTCAATCCTAACTAGTCTCCCAGTTCCTGCCAATGAAAAACATCCCCACAGTTGAGGCTGATTAAGCGACACAGAGGAGTGAGAGAAAGGAAATCAAATCGAGGAGGAGAGACAGTGGTAATCACCACAGGGCAACACGGATCGGCATCACAGCCATGACACAGTGTACCGCACCCATTATCCAAATGCTGATTACGTCTGGTGTTCACAGATCTGCACATCACTGCCTGTTCATCACAATCCACAGACTGCCTTAACTAAATAGTTGTGTTTTCCTTGAGTTTTGCATACAGCAAATCTGACAGTTTACTTTCTCCTGACGGAGTTTACTTATATATATCCTGGTTTCAGAAAACTGAAGCATATGCTTTTGCTCTTGAGCAAGTCCATCTTATCCTTATGAAGAGAATTATGAAGTTTTTTACAGTGTTCCAATCATCATCGTGGCAAAAAAGGACAAAACTTAGGTGAGGCTTCTATGATACTAGAAGGGCCTTTCTTATTAGAGCTAGGCTCTATGCTCACATCCTTTTGAATATTTAATTGCTTTACAGTAATGGTGAAGCTCTTTTTACTACCACCTGCCCTCCCTGGCTTGATACATAAAGGACACTTTATGTGTTCTTTAGATTTGTCTATATGTCCCCAAAGTAAGGGTGCATTATGACCCTTACAAACTCCACTAGGTCTTTAAACGTAGCCTTACGCTCATTTTCCTTACAAATATCATAAGCCACATTCCTCCACTTCTTTCTCAACTTGTATAGAAGCTTAGAAACAATTGCCTGCATGCCGGATACACAGGGAGAACATGCAAATTCCAAAAAGAAAGGCCCTGTGTAGTCTAGTAATCAAACCCAGGACCTTCTTGCTGTGAGTTAAGAGTGCTAACCAATCTGTCACCGTGCTGTCTGTGTGTAACAAAATAGAACAATCATCATTAAAGTGTGCAACATCTCAAACTGTGTTAAACAACCATGGTTTCTTGAGGGAAAGGCCAGTCTTTTTTGTACAACCACCCCGACCACCTCCCTATGAGGACTTTTGTCTTTATATACTCTATTGCAATTATTAACCCCCAGGGTTTCTCATATTGCTGCAGGTAGCTTTAATGTTAATACGCCATGCCAGAGGGTTGGTCACAGCAACTGCTTTTGACACCTTGGGAATGATAACAAGCTGAATGAAATAAGAGCAAGGCAACAAAAGTACCAACATGACCGAGGTAACATGACATGCACTGTAGGTTACAAGGTACAAGGAAAGTCTTGCTTGGGACTTCTTCTTTTCCTTTCGGCTGCTCCCTTTCAGGGGTCGCCACAGCGAATCATGTGCCTCCATCTAACTCTATCCTCTGCATCCTCTTCACTCACACCAACTAACTTCATGTCCTCCCTCACTACATCCATAAATCTCCTCTTTGGTCTTCCTCTAGACCTCCTGCCTGGCAGCTCCAACCTCAGCATCCTTCTACCGATATATTCACAGTTTCTCCTCTGAACGTGTCCAAACCACCTCAATCTGGCCTCTCTGACTTTATCTCCAAAACATCTAACATGAGCTGTCCCTCTGATGTACTCATTCCTGATCCTGTCCATCCTCGTCACTCCCAAAGAGAACCTCAACATCTTAAGCTCTGCTACCTCCAGCTCTGCCTCCTGTCTTTTCTTCAGTGCCACTGTCTCTAAGCCGAACAACATTGCTGGTCTCACCACCGTCTTGAACACCTTTCCTTTCATTCTCGCTGATACTCTTTTATCACACAACACACCTGACACTTTTCTCCACCCGTTCCAACCTGCCTGCACTCGCCTCTTCACCTCTTTTCCACACTCACCGTTGCTCTGAACCGTTGACCCTAAGTACTTAAAGTCCTGCACCTTCTTCACCTCTGCTCCCTGTAACCTCACCATTCCACCTGGGTCCCTCTCATTGACACACATGTATTCTGTCTTGCTGCGGCTAAGCTTCATTCCTCTGTTTTCCAGAGCAGACCTCCACCTCTCTAGATTTTCCTCCACCTGCTCCCTGCTCTCACTACAAATAACAATGTCATCTGCAAACATCATAGTCCAGGGAGATTCTTGTCTAACCTCATCTGTCAAGGACTGCAGGTCACTAAAGATAGAAGATTTTACATCCCAGCAAAGACTTAATGCAGACAAGGAGTAGTAGTAAAGATCAATGTAAAACAGTGTGCTGGGGAAAGCTTAAGGGAGAGCGTGAGTGTAAGCGGACCGAGGGATGTGTGTGTTTGTGTGTACGCGCATGTGCAAACCAATTCAGAGGGCAGAGGAGGCCAAGGAACACAACAAAACAAATTCCAAGTCAGAGATCTTAATATATTGACCTTAGACTGTGGTTGTTACAGCAAAATATGGAACATAAATGTGTGTGGATTCCTGCACAAAGTGTAATTGGACTTGTAACCTCTGCAACCCTGCCTCTATAAACAGTGGTGGACTATATGGGCCAGAACGTCCCATTATGTATACTTTAGTTGTAGAATCATGTGCAAAAGTTAGTACTCCGTCTTTTAATCCTATGTTTTTTGTGTATCTTATTGTAGCAGGTCTTTGTATTACTGTAGGTAAATACAACTATAGATCAAAAGAACTTTTTTCACTGGGACCATTATAAAAAAAAATTGAAGCCAAAGAACAAACAAACAAACAAACTTACATAGTGGTTAATATTAAGTACCTCCAATGATTCAGTAGTTTGTAGATCCACCTTTAGCAGCAATAACTTGAAGTAATTGTTTACTTTATGACTTTATTAGTTTCTCTTACATTGTTGTGAAGGAATTTTGGTCCATTCTTTTTTGCATCATTGCTTCAGTTCATTGAGGTTTTTGGACAATCTCTTATGCACAGCTCTCTTAAGGTCCCACTACTGCATTTCAGTTGGGTTGAGGTCTGGACTTTGATTAGGTCATTGAGGTCACCTTGATTATTTGATTTTTCAGCCATTCTGATGTAGATTTACTGTTCTGTTTTAGATCAGTGCCCTGTTGAATGACCTAATTTTGAACAAGATTTAGCTTTCAGACGGATGTCTTCACATTTGCCTCTAGAATCCAATAGTATGGAGGAGTCCATCGTCAACTCAATGACTGCGAGGTGTCCAGGTCCTGCGGCTGAAAAGAAGCCCAGATTGTCAACCTCCACCACCCTGTTTGACAGTGAGTATGAGGTGTCTCTGCTAAAAACCAAATGGCGCTGGACATTAAAGCCAAACATGTCCAGTTTGGTCTCATCTGTCTATAGGACACATACAGAAGTCTTGTGGTTTGTTCAGATGCAGTTCTCTAGGACCATTGCTTATGTATTTCTCTCTTGGCATTGTGTTAACACACACCTGAATGCTTCAGACCAGCAAACCGCCAAAACTGCTTTTATAGACATCTGCAGAGCTGCTCATGATCAGTTATTCAACGGCTGATGATCAAGTAGCACCTGGCTGCAACTTCTCTTCTTAAATCCTATATTAGCAGTAAGGAGGTACTTAGTATTGGCCACATTTTTTTCTGTTTGGCTTCATTTTTATTAAATAAATAATGGCACAATGAAAACAGTTATGTGTTGTTGTTTGTCTGAGGTTGGAATTTCCTAAAACTAAGACCCACAATGATCAGATGATTTTTATTATGTTTTTACTCTGAGTGTCGGTTAAAACAATTACAGTAAGCACATAACTTCTGCCTAGTGTTTTGTATTTTTTCAAAAATATATCTTATTATTTATGTACCAACACCATTGAAGTTAAAGTTAGTTAATGCAATGGCTTTGGGATTAATGTTAAGTTATTAGCTGCTATAAGTAGTGGGCCAGTTAGTTCATAATGTATTTAACAGTAATGTATTGGGTGTCACATGCCACCCAAATGATGAAAAATGAGTTTGTTCAGCCCAAATTTTGTCTTAACCAGTCATCAACAAAGGCAAAAGCTTTACCATTTATTCAACACCAAACTAACTTCAAAATGTAAGGAATTAACATTGAAGTCCTCCTGCTTCATTGTGGTTTCAACCCATACAGCATCTTCAGCTCACGTCATTGCAACAGAAACATACAGTTTTTATAAGCATAATCAGGTGGCATTTGAGTTAATAAATGCAATTTTTACCCAAATGGTGATACACATAGTAAAATAAATGGAATGATTTTTAGTGACCCACAGCACAGATAATAAATCCATTTCATAAAAAAGAAATCAGACACATAATAAATTGGCACTCTCCATGTTGAATATATAGGATTATGTCTTTTGTAGTTAAAGCATTTGTTGTATACTTTGTCTCCTCTAGTGGTCTGACAGTTCACTACATGTTAAGAGTTTACTCAGCACAGGTGTGTTATTCATTAAAGGCTTTTTATTTACATATGCTTGCAAATGGATTTTGTATGTCATAGGTTAATGATTTAGACTTTACAGAAAGCCTTTTAACATGTTTAGTACTGTATGTACAGAATCACGTGTCTCTCGTGGAGTATATGTGAAAAACATTTTAAGCACTTCAATTATGCCAAGGGGAGGTGATAAACTTTTGCAAAAAATAAAAACAAGAGAAGAGCCATTTGTTTGAATGTGTCATTTGAGGCATTTTTAACAACAAGGCACAGTACTTTTAATGTAAACATCATATGGGAATTTAGCTGAACAGTTTTTCTATTTAATTTCATGTATAGCACTATATAGGCTTTGGGATTAATGTTAGGTTATTAGCTGCTTTAAGTAGTGGGCCAGTTAGTGAATTTGTTACACCCAATACGTGTAACAAATGGCTTTGTTAATCCGAAGGTAATTCAACATAGAATGTCTAATTTTAATATTAAGAGCGCTTTACAACATTTAGTAGTAGTAACCCATCAGTGATGAAAACTTTCTGTACATCTTTTATTTATATAATATTTTTTTTTTCATCATAATGCAAAATTATACTAACCATGATAAAAGCGAATAACTGACTTGGAGCAGCCTCATGTGTTTTCTTTTAACTGTTTTGGAACAGGCTGTCTGTCTGTCAAATGAAGAATTAACTCTTTAAACAGAAAGTGAACCTGTACAAAGCAATTGCCCATCTAACTAGACAGTGGAGTCAACTTAATATCTTAAGTTTATTGAAACTGTTTTTTTAAGTTTACTTGATTAAGGTCAGTGGAAGAAACGTGAAATGATTTATAGTGATGTTCTTGACCTTGATAATGTTTGACACCTATCTACAAGTCAGCCATCTTGGGGCAGATGGCAACTCAAACATGTCTATACATACATGTAGCATGAGGAAATGTAACATGCGAATTCTTTCCCATTGTTCAGTACAATGTTGTAGAGATCTGAAAGCAAGGTTTCAGAATTTCTGGAAGTTGTTCCAGACAGAATTCCCTGAGTAATAATCAGAGCAATGCTGACCTAAGAAGTGGGTTAATATTGTAGAAGAAGATCATAGATATTATAGATTCTTAAGCTATTTACTGGTTTATAAATGACAAGAATCAATTGACCAAAAGACAAGCCTCATTTCTTTAACTTTAGGAAATTTATAGCATTAACTAGTATTGATTGATTTCACCTAACACATGTTGTCTTTGTATTTAAATGACTTGTCAACAGACAAAGTTTTCCCATTCTTGGAAAAGGCTTAACCCATTTTTAGAACTGTGCCAGAAGGTGTAACCGTGTCTAATAATTTGTTAAGCAATGCACTTCTAATGAGTAAGACCTATAATTTCTTTTCCACACCCCGTCAAGAGAAAGCTACTGACCATCTGTAGGTTTGGCTCCAAGCAGTTTAATCTATTTTTAAATAAAGAAGTGGACTAAATTTCAGAACTGAAGGCCCTCAAAATGGTCTGATCCAACAGACATGGGACAAAAGCTCCCAGTTAGAGATGTTAACATGACTGAATGTTTAGCCTTTCATGCCTAACACTGACTACTGTTTTAATGTTGCTGGGGGACATTATTATTCAACACAAGCTCTCATAGTTTTGCTTCACAGCTTTTGCCAAACTGCAAGTGACTAAAAGACACAAGATGCAAACTAATACAAACTAATAATAAACGCTCTTGGACTTGTTTGGCAAATGGAAAAAGTATACCCATTAATACAATTGTGCCTCTGCTACACACTGCAACACCAAACACACCACCGTGGTTCTATGCACCTCAAACACAAGCATTGTGCAATTTAAATAATCTCACTTCAAATTTAGATGTAACACTTTACCACCTTTATCACTTTGTCATTTGTTTCTGTACTTTATAGTGCCAATAAAAATATTTAGAACTTACATGGTGCATCATATGTCTGATATTACTAAAAAAAAACTTACAGTATCAGTTTCATGGAACTGTTTTGTCAGCTTCACCTCTGCCACCCCAACCTAATATTATAGGAGGAATTCAAATGTGCTACCAAGTAAAAGTCTTTAGCTGTCCAAAGTCAAAGATTTAAGGCCAGGTTACAGATTGTTCGAAGATGACTCATAGTTGGTTCTTAGTGCAAGAGTCAGTTGTATTTGTCCCACAGCAGAACAGGGAGGTGAGGAGGCCTCAACATGCTGTGTGTATGTCACTCATTACACTGAGCAGAGTTAAAGATGGAAAGTCCAGAGATGTATATCACTGTCACAACCTCTTGTCTGTATGTATCAGTGAAGTAGATTAGCCAGACAGCTGAAGTAACACACAGGAACTTCCCACATTAGTCCATGCATGTGTGTGTGTTTCTGTGTGTGTGTCAAGCACGGGGAAACCTGTGATGGACAGAAGTGTGTGTATGATTTCTGCTGTGGATATACCATCCAGTTTATGATAGGAATGAAGAAGCCTATTTGACATGTTTGAAAGTGTGTGTTTGATTAGAATTACCTGTGTGTGTACAGTATGTGTCTCTAACCCTGTGTTCAGTGCACAAATCTTAGTTCCATATCATCCTTGTGAGGACATTGTGGCAGTCCTTACAACTTTAAGGGACTCTGGCTATAAGTTAGAATTAAGGATAGGTTTTCTCAACCACTGTTTTCTTATTGGTGTTTTCATCATGGGGACTTTATTTTTGCTTTTATTCCTTTACTGGGAACTTATCCTATTCGTAAATGAAGTCTCCACCCCTATTTGTTCTGTTATCAATGTGAGAATATTCATTCACAAAACACATTCCCTAGCTCCTTAACCTAACCTTAACAATCAACATTGACTCCCTTATCTCCTATCCAAAAACCTAGTATAACCCTGATTCTAACCTGAGCTCTAAAATCAAGTCACACTACCTGCGACATATCCCTTTGGCAGTGACAGCTTCCACTGATTTTCAGTGAAAACCCTTACTGGCTGCTCACCCCTATGTAAGGAAAAGGCAGAGAGTGAGCTACCCTACATGAATATATTTTAAACAAAACAAGGAAAAGCTTATCACAGCAATCTTAGTTTACTTGATGATTTACTATGTATGTTTAACACGTTATGTAACGTAACGTTGTTGGTGTGTCTGCTGGTGGCAGAGACAATACATCAGAAAAAATTGTATATATAGTGTTTAATAAGTGTTTAACCTAGTTAAACACTTATTTCCATACAATTTCTCCTACATTACGTAATAAATTATCAGTAATTATTAGTAATAAAATACTGGGTCATTCACTGGGGTCCAGCACCAGTTGTAATGATGAATGCTGAACCTATAAACATGAATGTGTTGGGAACATATGCAAAAGTCTATAGTGTAACAGCCTAGCAAAAGGTCAAACATACAGAGTCATGGAATAGGGGTGTCAAACTCTGGCCTTCATGCGCTGCAGCCCTGTTGTTTGCCAACTACCCACTGCTCATTAGCAATGTGATTTACTGGGTTCAGTAAATCAGAGGCGAGAAGGGTTATGCAGGGATAGCTGGAAAAAAAGAGCAAAGGACCGAAGTTGGTAACCACAAGAAGGGGTCAAGTTTTAAAAAAAAGCCTTGTTTAAGATACTTTACTATACATCCAAATCCAAATTTAGCTTAGCAAAGAGTAATATAATACATGTAATGGTGTAATGTAATTAGGGTACAAAAAGCTTTATTGAAAATTTATTTTGCTAAAGTTAGAGCACAGAAAAGACATAATCAGATTATGGTTGTTGATAACTAGAATTAGAGCACTGTGACAGCATGGGATGGCTGTAGGTCAATTGGTAGAGCAGTCGACCACGAACCACACGGTCAGTGGTTCGGTTCCTGGTCCTCCTAGCTACAAGTTGAAGTGTCCTTGGGCAAGAACTGAACCCCCAAGTTCTTCCTGTGTCCACTACAAAGCTGTAAATTGATATGGGTAAAAACATGTCCTAAATGACTAATTGTAATTGCATGTCTGTCGAGAATGATTAGAGTATAATGACTCCAAGTCTATGTGTTTGCCAGATCAAATAAAATTCCCTACAGGCATTTCTGTGATATAGAGTGGTGGGCATGGGATGGACATGATATCACAGTGACTTGTTGATAACATACCGACTCACCCAAATTACTGAGTTTAGATATCAGTCTTTGAACATGAGAATCAATCCTCCATCGATATGCACTTCAAACTACGCACATTCCCAAGTCTATATTTCACAGGTAGCAACATGCAATCACTGTGGCAGTCCTGGCCAAGTCCATAGAAAACAGGATGGAGCCCATCTGGTCCAAACTGCTTTATTCTTTTTTTTTTTTTTTTCTGAACAAGGAATCGTCTGCAAATATTACTTAGGCTTCTTTTCATGTTCTTTGGCAAAAGCTAATCTTAATGTTTGTGTTGTTTTGTGTTTTACTCTTATGTTAATGTTAAATGTGAGTTGATGCATTGTTCATCTAAAGGACTTAAGTGACTGTATTTCATCACAAGGCTGTGTAAAGAATGAATTGTCATGTCATTATTTATAGATAAGAACTTGCATAAAAGTGGATTTGAAGATGGGCTTGAATTTAAGGGCTTTGTCAAATATTAATATGAAAGTGATGAAATAGGATGTGAAAAGATCTGCTAGAGTAGGGAAATGTCACTCTGTTGGATTTTCTGGAATGGAAAACATTTAAATATGGCAGTGTTACAGAGTGTAATATCTTCTACAAACATTTGGCAACATACAGACGCAGACTACAGAGATCACTAAAGCCAACAAGTTGCTCACACAAATATTGTTCATTAGAGACAGCTGAAAATACAATTTAAATGCAATCGTCAGTCACTGATGTTCCTTTTTATACATGCACAGTGTTACATTATTAAAAAAAGTCTTATATTATATATGCTGTATTATATGTACACAATTTTTACTTTTCACTTCAAGTGACTAAGTGCAATGTTTATTTTACATCAGGCATCAAAATCATATACACAGAAGTATACCAATCAGTATAGTTTGTTTCCTGCAGCTGCCCAGCTGGTCTTGCAGGGACCTTTTTATAGTGGCTGACTTCTGAACACTACAGCACAAATGTTTTCTGGAGCGCTTTATCCTGCGTGGATAGGGTTACATGTGCACAGACATGCGCATACACTTGGACTTAACAACACACACGCAAATTAATCACTTTTATTTATATCTCTTTGTCTAATACTGTTCTTCAACATAAACATAAACCTTTTTTCAAAACTACAAATATTGCATATTTGTTACAGTGGGAGCAATAAAGTTGTATACTATACATACATATTTACTGAATACCAGTGTATGCAGCAGTGTGTCTCTCACTCAGACACACACACACCCACCCACATATGGACCCTGCCTGGCCTTAGTGGGTATTTTCATGTTAAGTCAGGCACAGTCTCTGTGTCAATTCTCTCTCCTAGATGTAGCAGCAAGGCTGCATAGGGACATCTTTGTTGGTGGGAAAGACAGACTGAGAGAGACAGACTCTTTGAATTTTATGTGTGTTTGAGAAATTTGCACAGTGGCCAGGACGCAATTTGGATTTCCACTACCTGCCTCCCTTACTGACTGTGAGGGAGCTCCTGTCCTCTCTTCTTCCCATTGATGTTTGTATGACCGCCTGTTTTTGTTTGTGTGCCTTTCTGTCTGCCTGTTTACTTGTCTGTCTACTTGTCTGTCTGTCTGACCTACTGACTGACTGGCACAGAGCGAGGGCAACCAAGGATGACAACCTCCACGAGCTCCTCCATCGGCTTAGATATCCTGCTTTCCACGCTGCAGGTAGGAATCCACAGCACCAACCTGCGCCTGGTTCTGTTTTATATTATATATGCTGTATTATATTTAACATAATGCACAGTATGTGAGATCATCATATGAGCTACTAAAGGCTTTAAGTGATGAGACCATAGACACCAGAATTAGCCCTGTATCCCCAGTAGAGTTAAGGATCTGTTGCTCCATGCTGACATTTCAGAGTACAGTGTGTTCACAGCACGATGGCACCTGTGTCACCAAAGCACACAGAGAGAGACAGAAAAAAAATCACACAAGGGAAAGGACCTTAAATTAAAAAGGTCTTTTTAATCTTTCAATTCTGTCTTTCAACAGCATTAGTTTGGTGTTCTGAACCCCATTGAGAATTTTTATGCAGTGGTCCTACTCTATTATCAATTTAAGATCTTAGTGAAATATTTATGCCACTCTTGAAAGAAAGAAATGTTGTGCCATAATGAAAGTTTAACTCAGTTCAGGAAAATATTAGAGTGTGACTTATTTTTTGGCCAGGCAGTGTATTTTTCTCTGTAAATGGTCTTCGG
Source organism: Channa maculata (assembly GCA_020496755.1). Taxonomy (NCBI): domain Eukaryota; kingdom Metazoa; phylum Chordata; class Actinopteri; order Anabantiformes; family Channidae; genus Channa; species Channa maculata. The sequence continues at coordinate 15,682,940 of CM035601.1, read as the reverse complement.
AATGGGACTTTTTTTTTTGCTTTGTGAATTAGCATCTGAATGCACATTTACAGGAGTTTTCCCAGGACAAAGTTAAGATATACCTCTCTCATTAATGTCCGTTTCACCACATCATGTGAATTTATGCTCAAAGTCACAACTTATTTTATACTTTTATTCTGAAATATCCTATTTGCAACATATGAGCAATAAGCCAGTCCTGTCAAACATAGTTTCTCGTAGCTGCCTGTAGGCTCTACTAGTCTCTTCACTAAAGCTCAAACAAAAAGAGTACTTGAGAATATACTGTCAGTTTAGCATAGTGCAACTACTAAAAGATGAACTCTAAAGTCAATTTTTGCAGTAAAAGATTGCTGAGCATTTTGTCTTCATTGTTTAAAGAGTACACTGTCTATAAAGAGTATTAACCCCCTTGGATGTTTCACACTTTTATTCATGGTCAATGTAAGTTATTAATGAGACTAAGTAATTGCAGTATAAAAACAAATGTCTTGAAGTTCCAGTCACTGGTTATTCAGTATTCATGGCTACCATTACACTATGAATACAAAAGAACACTCCAAACAACTCAGTGTTAGACAAATCAGGGCATAAGGCATAAGTCAGGGGATGATACAAAAAGTAGCAGGCCTTAGCAGCTGAGATGGTAAACTGTGCATACAACAAATTTTGCCTGGGTTCTTCTTCATTCAACGCTTCTCAGGAGACTGTCAAGGAGAAAGCTACTGTTGAAAAAAATGTCAAACCACCACTTGAGTTTACCAAAAGGCAAATGCAGACTCCATAGTCAAGTGGAAAAAGGTTCTTTAGCCTGATGAGATCAAAGTGGTGCTTTTTGGCCATCAGACAAGATGCTATGTTTAGCGAACACTGACATTGCACATTTGCACAAACACACCATCCCCAATGTGAAAGCTGCGGTGGCAACATCATGCTGTGGGGATGCTTCTCAGCAGCCGGCCTTGGAAGGCTTTTGTAAAGGTAGAGTAAAATGAATGCAGCAAAATAGAGGACAGTCGTGGAAGACAATCTTCTTCAGTCTGCAAGAAACTATGGCTTGGGAGAAGACTGGTTTATAAATAAATTAAAAATATTCAGCTTCCTCCATTTGTCATTCAAATCATGTAAACAATTACTTTTTACCATGTTATAGTAATACAATGAACAATAAATCATTTAACATAATTACATTATTTTTGTTCATTGCATCACTGCAAAATGGATCTGACAATAATTGCATTCTGTGGTACCTGAGAAACTGATGAAATACAGAGGTATTTTTGAAGGTCATTTGTTTGATTTTTATGGCCATTATTGTATATCAACAGTGCAAAAATTAACTTCCGATTCACTTCACAGTTCTGATTTTGACATAAAACCAAAAAACTTTAAAGTATATGTTAGTTATTTATTAATTCACTCATTCACTCTTTATTTGAACTGAAATATTTAAAAAACTTTTACAGCAAAAAAATATTGTATGCAGATGATTTAGATTACTTAATGACCAACATGTAATTATTTGTTTGACAATTTTTATCACTTTAGCCCTAAAAACTTGAAAAGCCACAAATTTATCCTCCAAGACAGTTTTTTAGTGTTTCCACAGAAAGCATGACCAAGACTCAAAATTCAAATTTCAAAGCTTTCAATTAATCCTGAGAGAAAATGTCTTGCAGTTGCAATGTTACAGGTGCTGTCTGCTTTAAAGAAGAGGATAAAGAACCACAACAAAACAAGTACAGATATCTTAGTAAGATGTTTTTTTTGGGTGTTTTCAGTCGTGAATAAATAGAAAGGAAACAAAAAACATAATAAGGGACAATTGAAATAATAATAATGTTCGTAATAATAGTATAAATATGTGGACAGAGCAAATTAAACAAAGGAAAGGCGTCTCAGGGAAATATATCTTATCAGCTTCTTCCATATTTCTTCAAACTTGAATTTCTGGAGCCTTTGTAGATAATATCATACCAGTCATCTATAGACGGTGTATCTGTTATTTGCTTTTCTAGCTGCTGTGCTCAGTATTCCAAATAGGCGATTTGATTTAAGATTTATCGGTGTTGAATGTGGAAACCCAAAGAGGTGTTCGTCCCAATTTGGATTGAAATGTCCTTTAATACAGTGATTAGTTGTGCATGGCTCCTACACCAAAAAGCTTTTATTTTTGTGGAGGCACAGAACAGATGAAAGTGATTGGCTTCTTGGAAGCCACAGTTCCTCCAGCAGCTAGAAGAACCTGAATGGCAGTATTTCTGAACAGGTGTAATGAAATATCTACTGCGGCTTTTCCATGCAAACATTCTCCATGAAGATGAGCTTGATATCCTCGACTGAAATTGACAATATTTTGTCCAAGTTTCCTCTAGAACATGACTATTTTCTTTTTCCACTTTTGTTTTAAGTAAGGGGTACTTGCTAATCTGATCTCCTGAAGTCCCTTATATAACCTTGAAATTATCTTAAGGCCCAAGTTGTTGTGGCAGAACGGTAGAAACCTAAAAAAGTCACTATTAGTTAGCCCGTACGATTTTTTCAATGTGTGAAAATCTTTATTATCCCCTGATTAAAGAGAGTGCAGTAAATTGAGAGACCCTGGTTTACCCATCCTTTATAACTTGCATCTTAGTTTTGGGTATGTCAAAGCTGTAGGTGGTCCATCCCAGGAGCTTTATCTGTTCAGGCCAAATGATACTTGACCCATTTATTACCTTTCCATTAGATTTTTTATTTGTTTCTTTTGTCTCCTAATCATTTTAGAATTAGGGTTGCTCCAGATATAGTTTATTCTATTTCTTTCCATCTTCCTTGATAATTGAGGCACCAACAAATTAAAGCTCCTCAATTGAGCTTATATGTAGTAGTCCTTTAGGCAGGGGAGTGTGAGTCCCCCCTTGTCCTTTGTTAGCTGAAGAGTTTGAAATCTTATCCTCTGCTTCTTCCCTTGCCATATGTACTGTACTTTGATATTAATTTTTCCCATTTATTAAATTGTCTATCAGTTATTACGGTTAGAGTTTGGAACAAATATAGTACTCTGGATAAGATATTCATATTTACAAACTAAATTTTTGATTCAAAACGTAGTATTGGTATCAGAATTTAGACGATTTAGGGGAAGGAGTGCATGGCCGGAAAGCGGTAGGGCGATCTGAGGGAGGAGAAGAGACAGAGATGAAATAATAGTCAGGCATGGGGATAAATCTGAGGAACAACTAGATGTCTTACTCGCCAGGGTGTTGCAGTGGAGACCAAAGGGTGCAACTAAAGGCGGCTGGGAAAAAACCTCCAAAGACTGCCGCTGGGGCCGGGCGGCAACAAAGTGTCACAAACTAAGAAAAAACAAACAGGCTCAGAAAAGAAAACACAAAACTCCAAAGCACAACAGAGCATGTTACCTGGAGTGATATTACCAGACCAGAGTACTAGGTCAGAGATTCGCAGGTTACTCGGGAAAGTCAGGAAGATGATCTGAAAGAGAGGGAGAGGTGAATGAGCCATATATATAGGGGAGGCACAGGTGAACGTAGTGAGGCTGATTAGGGACCAGGAGAAAGAGGAGAGTGTGGATTGATAAGGCAACAAGGGTCAGCCTGACAACTGTTAAAATTGGGATTAAATTCCATCTCTTCTCATTTGTTCAACAAACTGAAATTCAAGGTATAAAAATTTGTTAGGTCTTTTGGGATATTTACTCCTAGGTATTTCACAGGCAGTTGTCCACGGACCACAGGGTCAGTGGTTCGATCCTCGGTCCTGGCTATATGTCGAAGTGCCTCTGTGCAAGACACTGAACCCCTAAAAGCCTATTCCCTTCCCCAGCTGTGCAGTGTCGGTCCAAGCTAGGTAGAAATTGGGAAGGGTTGCGTCAGGAAGGGCATCCGGCGTAAAAACTGTGCCAAATCAACATGTGGACAATGATCTGCTGTGGCGACCCTGAACTCACGGGATAAGCCGAAATGACAAAAAAAACAAAACAAAACTCCTGGAGGCCTTTTTTAGGCTACTGCCTTATCATATCATATCAGGATCTTTTTAGGAATGATTTGTAGGACCCAAATAAGTGCAGAACAAGCAAATGAGTAGGAAGGCAATAAGTTTATTGTGCGTAACGAGTAGTGGAGGAACAGGTGGACGGACGGACAGGGCTGCTGGAGGTATATGACTGCGGTGACCGATGGGCTGGTGCTGGCAAGGAGTATCTGAGGAGGAGAAAGAGAGTGAGCAATGGGAAAACTCAGTATTAACTATTAGGAGAATAGGATTCTTACTGTAGGACTTTTCTTCAGCAGCAACTGGGAAGCTTATTAGAGTTGATGGGAAAATGGATGGAGCCAAATACAGGGAAATCTTAGAAGAAAACCTATAAGAGTATGCAAAAGATACCTTTATTCCACCACCACAACCACCTTTTATAACTGTCTTATGAATTAGTGGTTCTAAAGTAACTGAAGAATTTGGTCATGCCTTAGTACTTACACATTATAACAGAAATTGCATATACCATATGAAGCAATATACACAATTATTTAACTCAGATTGTTCACTTCCAGTCTGCTATATATAATGCATCCCTAGCAACATCACAGAAATAACACCTGTAGTCCTGTGACATCTCCGAAACAGCCTATACAGTTCACTATTGCTCATGTTTCTGTAATCAATGGGTACGATGCCCTCTAGTGGCACAAAAATAGGTACGGCATCATGCCTGCAAAGCTCCACGTGCTATGTGCTTAATCAGTATAATCAAATGGTTCTATTGTTAGCTAGTGTAACTGCTAACTATCATATGACAGCCTCAATTACTCAGTCACTCTACAGTGACAAATTATTTACAAACAGCGATTTCTCCCAATCATAGCAACTGAACACATGTGTCATGCTGCTAACTAACTTACAGCTAAATGTGACGGACAAGACAATAACAATAACAACAATCAGTAACTCTCCATTGAAGTAACCAGAAAAGTCCCCAGCTTGGTTACTCATTGGCGTTAGACTCACTTCACATCAAATGACAGCTAATACAGGTTAATGCTGAGTCCTTTGAGTCCTCTGCTGCTTGGCTAATTCCACTGCCTCTAGAGTGAGAGCGTCAAGTCCTTGTCCAGAGAAAATAGTCCTCGTGAAGTAGGAGTGCTCGAAGTAATGTTTCAGGTAATGAAAGCTGCCACCAGAGGGAGCCGTATTTACAGTTTGGCAGTTATCATGCTATTCAATGGTTGTTATCGTGCTTATGGTCGTGGTCCAGTAGGCCACCTACTACTACCAGTAGACCAGTGGGTTTATTGTTGATGATACATGTGATAATTTTACAAAAACTAGCAGTGGCAAAAGAGGACTTTTAAAACTATAAGAAAACTATGTTTCCTGTTTAAAACCAACAATGTTGAACTTTTAGTCAGTGATGTTCTGTACTCTTGCTGGGTTTTGACCTATGATTTATTGTCCGGTGTCTTTTAAGTTTTCACTGAAACACTGCTTTAATCATTTCATACCAGGCAGGAGAACATGATGAATCACAAGAGAATATAAAAATCATATGTCAAGTAGCTGTTGTCATATCGTCCTTTCTTCACCTTGCTGCTATCCTCTGCTATCTTCATTGCATGAGCCACTAGTGGATGATAAAGTTGATGGCTCAGGTTCAGAGTTACAAGCTGGTTTGTATTCTTTATGTAGAACTTTTATACTAGCTGAAACAGCAGAAAGGTGGTGCAAATGTCACTGAAAAGTACCTTAGTAAAAATAGAGGTCAGTGTAGAAGTTGTATTTAATTTGGATCACAAATTCAGTCATTTACACTGTGATACATTAAACACCGTAGAACTTTGCCCCTTTTGCGTCAGGTGACCCTGTGATTCTGTGGACAAACAGAATGTGTGGTGGTCACAGCCTGATAGCTAGGGGGAAGAAGCTGTGGTGGAATCATCCTTTTTTGTATGGATCCTGCAGAACCTCTTCCTGGAGAAGTACAGAGAAGGTCATAGGGAGTTGCATTATGTCTTCGTAGATTTTGAGAAAGCGTATGGTGCAGAGAGAGGAGCTGTGGTATTGTATGAGGAAGTCTGGAGGGGCAGAAGTATGTTAGAGTGGTGAGGGACATGTATGAGAGCTGTAAGACCGTGGTGAGCTGTGCTGTAGGTGTGACAGAGGAATTCAAGGTGGAGGTGTGTCTGCATCAAGGATCAGCTCTTAGCCCCTTCTTGTTTGCTCTGGTGATGGACAGGCTGACAGATGAGGTTAGACAGGAATCTCTGTGGACTATGATGTTTGCAGATGACATTGTGATTTGTAGTGAGAGCAGGGAGCAGGTGGAGGAAAATCTAGAGAGATGGAGGTCTGCTTTGGAAAGCAGAGGAATGAAGGTTAGCTGCAGTAAGACAGAATACACAAGTGTCAATGAGAAGGACCCAGGTGGAACGTTGAGGTTACAGGGAGCAGAGGTGAAGAAGGTGCAGGACTTTAAGTACTTAGGGTCAACAGTTCAGAGCAAGGGAGAGTGTGGAAAAGAGGTGAAGAGGTGAGTGCAAGCAGGTTGGAACGGGTGGAGAAAAGTGTCAGGTGTGTTGTGTGATAAAAGAGTATAAGCGAGGATGCAGAAGACAGGGTTAGATGGAGGCACATGATTTGCTGTGGCAACCTCTGAAAGGGAACAGCCTGAAGGAAAACAATACTTCAGAACCTCATCCCAGATGGCAACAGGGAGGGCAATACATGGTTAGGATTCGTAGGGTCCCTGAGGATGTTCTGAGCTCTGGTCAGGCAGTGTTTCTTTGCAACATCCTGTATGGGAGAAAGTGGGGACCCAAAGATACTCTCTGCTGTCTTCACCACCCTACGCAAAGACTTCCTGACCAGACTGCAATGCTGCTGGTGTTTGTGATCTTTACCCCAAGGAACTTAGTGCTGCTGACCACCTCCACTGCTGCATTATTAGCGGTGGAGTAGTGGTGTGATGATTTGATGATGGTTTATTTTGTTTTTTCAACATTCAGGGTAAAGTGTTTTGCTACAAGATGGTTCACTTTCTCTGTATATGCCCAGTCATTGTCATCCTTTATGAGGCCCACCACTGTTGTGTGATCTGCATACTTCAATATGTAGTTGGTGGTAGACATGGCATAGCAGCCGTGGGTCATCAAGGTGAACAGCAGAGAACACAACCCTGCATTTAGGGACATGATGTGCTTAGGGACATGATGCTTGAGCTGTTTCTTCCCACCCTTATACTGTATACTAGGGTCTGTTGATGAGGTAATCAACCAGCCAGTACCAAAAGAAGTGTTGTAAACCAGGAGTTTCAGTTTGCTTAACAGATGTTGTGGGATGAAGGGACTGAATGCTTATGAGAAGTCCACAAACAGCATTTATAAATCTCTCTACTTTTAAATTTAGGCTTAAAATCTTTCTATTTGATAAAGTTTATAGTTAGTTTTAGTTATTTTGCTTTAGGCTGTATATCTTTATAGTCTGGACTTTATTATGTAAAATGGCTTGAGATGACTTTTTTGTGAAATAGCACTATATAAATAAAGTTGAATTGAATTGAATTTTATTTATCAAGCAGTACAAAGTACTAAGCATTGTGGGGGCTTTAAAAATTGGACCTGTGTAGGATTTTGATTGCCAATAGAACAATTTGGAATCTCATGAAAAAAACATATACAGAAGATGTCAGCAAAGGAAAACCACAGCGTGAACAGAAAGGTTAAATCATAAGAAGAAACCAACAATTTGGTAATGTCAGTGTGTCACAAAATTGATGCAGTTATTGAAAATAAGGGATTTACAACCAAATATCATTATAATTACTTTTATTTGTGTTAAATCTATTTGTTGGAGGAGACCAAGGAAATTCATAGGCCATCATCATGGAAAATCAAGGTAGCAATGCAATCAGCGCCTCCCAGAGACACTGTGACCCAAACCATACTGCTTTGCATTTTATTTGCCTGCAGCAGTAAGTGGCTGGATGCTACTGAAGGTTATTCAGTACATGTGACATAACTTGTTTCATAATCAGAGATGCTATTACCTCTGTTTAGCAACAGTCTCTCATTACAGTAGCTCAACACAACTCTGTACTGTTTGTCTCTATTTGTAAAGAGGCAGATTGTTGGCGACTTAACCTGGCTGTCTGAAAACATCTTAAGCTATTTATATCAGGCAGACAGTTGACTAGTAGTGGAACACACAGTTTAATGAGGGAGATTTTTGGCAACACCATAAGATTTCTAATTAGCCACATTTTATAGTTGTACCAAAACACCTTCAACCACACTGAGACTATTTTATAGTCTCAGTCTCCTATGGGGAGAGTATATCTCTAAATAACTTTGGTTTGGGGAAACCATTTTCACTCATGCAAGACTAGAGGGGCAATGGACCTTATCGAGATCAATACTTCCATTTTTGCACCATTATTTTCAATTTAATTTGAGCTAAAACTACAAACAAAAAAGTTGTTTGTAGAAGCAGTAGTACAGTACTGTAATAGTAGTGAGAAAATTTTTCTAATAGGATAACTTTATGCTGTACTTGCATCTCTTTTTTTCTTGTCTCTGCAGAATGCAGAGGACGTGGAGGGCACCTTAAATATCCTCAGTGTCCTGGATGAACTTCTGACAGCTGGTAAGCTCAGATAGAATCAGGTCTTGACCAGAAAAATAAAATAAAAATAAAATAACTGATGAAAAATATTGTTATTCAGAAGTAAAAATAAATTACTTGCAAATTGCCATTTCTTCATTAAATTGCCATTTATCTTCATTATTTAAAAGGAAACACTTTTCTACACTTTTTTTGCTTGGAATCCAGTACTGATGCTGTGTCAAAGCTCATGATGTGTCATATGGATGTGATACATTGGGTTTGACCCTCTCTGAAAGGCCATAAGGGTGAACCTCGCTCAGAAACCTATAGAAAAGAATATCTCTGTACCACTGCCCATACTGGTATGTGAGTCTGTATCCCAGGAGGCATCAGCAGAACCTCTCCACATTAAGATATGTTATGAAGTATATTTCTATAAAATTTTACATTTCTGTAGCTTTGAGAAGTTAAAATTTGACTTTGACAGAAATGTTCATGTCCATATTGGATCAACAGTAAATAGTTTAAATTAATAAGGGCAGTCCATATTCAGTCCATATCTGCACTAAAATGACAGTGATAAAATAAATAAAATAGAATAAAATATTGTTTTTCATTTTACTGACATAATACAGGGTTGCTCCAATGTACCCTGCCTCTTGCCCAATGACAGCTACTGCTCCAGCCCCACAATGTCCTTAAACAACAAAAAAGCTGTCTAGATAAGAATGGCTAGATGATAGAATAAAGAAGAAATAATATATCTTAAATTCTTCTTTTTCTGCTTATATTCAGCAAAGTAAGCTCAGCTCAGGCAGGCTGAAGCAGGAGCCACATAATACTGTATGTCCAAGCCACGTTTTTTCCTATAGCAACCATCTTTATTTTGCTAACTTGGTTTTGGTGCATTTCAATTTGAGCATCTAATAAAGATGTGTAACTGGATTTCTGGTCTGAAATTTAAAACATGTCACATGTCATGAGATTATAGGTTTCCCTAGTGTTTTCCTCAAGCTAGTGCTAATGCATGCAGGTATTAATTTAAATCTAAAGTTAAATAAAACAGATTGTTTAGATTGATGACAACAATGGCAAAGCACTACTTTACTTTCTACAGGTACAGATCGACGGATCTACTACATGATCAAGAAAGGTGCTAGTGAGGCCCTGCTAACTGCACTGGTCAAATTCGCCCACACTTTCTGTCCCAACTACACCATCCTGCTGCCTCTCATGCACCTGCTGGCTAAAGTTGGACACAGAGGTGAGAATAGAAAATGAAGATTAAGTTTAAATGTGAGAAAACATTAGAGACATCAGAACTCTAATGGGGTGAGGCAGCCTTGATGTGTGTGCCTTCTTCACTAGTTTTCTTCTTACACTGTCAATGAGTTCTTGAGGACAGTCTGTTCAACACAGATTTATTCCTGTGCCACATTCCTTTTATTTCTCACTGATATATGTAACTGTACTCCACTCGTACTGTACTACTCGACTTCTGCATTTCTATAACTTTTGTTTGGAAGGAGGTTAATTCATTTAGATTATTTTGTAAAAAATCTGTTTGTACGGAAGCCACGAAAGGCAAGTGGAAAAAGTTTCTGGTGATCCATTTTCTAAGCCTGAGCTGTTTTTATCTCTCTCGCTCTCTTAAGATAAGTTAAACAAATGTTTTTTGCCTTGAAATCAGTGGAACTTGTGAAAAAACACATTTGAAAAACTAATGCTACCAGGATCTATTTCCTTAGTTTCTATTTTTTTCATTTATGAAAGAAGAAAATAAAATATTTTTAATTTGTGAAAAGAAGAAAAAAAATTTTTTTTTGGTTCACTTGCTGTTTCTCTTTGTAAGAACTTTGCAATAACATTTATGTACCTTAACTTTTTAATGCTTGGAGAAATAAAACTCACTTGGAAGAAAATATGAAGGCTTTGAGTTCCATTTAGAAGCCAGACCATCCATCCATTACATTACCTGCCTGTACTGGTCACCAGGGGGCTGGAAGGTCTGACAGCTATCACTGGGCAGGAAAAGCGATATACCCTGGACTTGTTGCCAGTCTATCCAACCCGTTGGGCACTCTCTATCATAGCCAGAGCATTCTCCCCATTTAGAACATTTATTTAATTACGTTTAATGGTGCACTCTTGTGAGTGAAATGATGATTACAAAGTGAAAAATCTCCCTTTTCCCAAGTTTCACAAGTGAAGCAATTTTTTTCCTTTCTTCACCTTTTTTGTTTTTATAAAAAAAAAACATTCTGGCAACACTTTATGTGGAAAAGTTATTCCACTGATTTTTGGGAAAAACTAAGGAACTTTGAAAGATTAGCAAGACCAAAAAAAGTTCCTAAGCCACAAACACAGGAGAGAGGAAAACATAAATAGCTCTGTCTTAGAAAATGGATGGCCAGAAATTTTTTTCACTCCGTAGTTTACACTTTGACAATAAAGGGTCTTTTTTATTGGTCTGTGTAGAAGAACTCCTATATTATGTTATCCTATATTATCAATAATAATACATAACTTTTTATGTTGTAATGTCCATAAACACATGGCTTGGTGTGTGTGGTACATTTATTTACAGAAACATGAGGTGAACCATTTGAGCTGCATGTAAATCCTTGATAAAAGGGACAACATTCTGTATGTTTCTGTGTATGCATGTTTGCAGTGTGCACATGTGTTTGTCTTTCATGGAAAGGTGAGTTTATCAGCAGGAAAAGATGACAAACTGTAACCACATCAGGTAATCACTGCCTCACACACACGAGTGCACGCACACACCCACACACACAAGCCCACACACACACCCACACACACATACACACACACAAACAGTGTTCATATACATATAGATAAAAACTTTAGCTATGTCGTGCAGTATTAGTATCATTTCATCCATTTGTTTTTTAGGAAACTAAATATCCCTGTTCATTCATATTGAAAAAAATCTCTTGAATGGTGTGATTAAGAAGCTTAATATTACTTTACATCACAATCTTTCTGATAAAAAAGTGTAAAGTATGTGCAAATCCCAAACGTTCCTAATAATGTGCACACATGATATGACACGAGCAATCAATGGATTAAGCAGGTTAGTTTTGGTTTGCAAAGTAATAAGGAAAAACACAGCCACACTGAAGTACCTTACCAAACCCCGGCAGCAACAACCGTAGTTTAACAGAGAAGTAACATAATCAAAAGGATGTGCGTAAAGTGAAAGCAGCACAACATAATTTTAGCATGTCCACTACCATTTTTCACTCCCCCCACCCACTGCACAATGTGCTGGCTCATCCCCCATCTGTAAGGGGGGGTGGGGCTGTCATCGCTGTCAATTAATTTTTTGCTCCACATGACATCAATTCAATTCAATTCAATTCAACTTTATTTATATAGCGCCAATTTACTACAAAGTCATCTCAAGGCACTTTACAGAATAAAGTCCAGACTACACAAGTATGTAGAAGCAACCCAATAAATCCCCCTTGAGCAAGCCCTAGGCAACAGTGGAGAGGAAAAACTCCCTTTAATGGGAGAAACCTCCAGCAGAACCAGGATCAGGGTGGGCGGCCATCTCCCTTGACCGGTTGGGGTGAGTGGAAAGTGGAGAAAGAAAAGAAAAGAGCAACGAAAAGGAACAACAAAACAACAACAAATCACATTTTAATGTATTTATTTTTAGATTTTCTTTGTTGAAGAAGGTTTTTTGCTTTTATGTTGGTGTGTTTTTTGTTGTTTTTTTTTTTTTTTTACAGAGAACCGCTGTAACAAGGTAAAGCAAATTAATAAAGTTGTTTCAATCTTGAATCTGCCTAACCTTAACTGAGAAGCTGTTCCTTGGTTCCTAACTGAACTAAACTTCAGAACAGGCAGACCAGGTGAAGAAATGGAGAGCTAATTTACCAAATTATAGCATATTGACGTGTGCTTGGTGCCAGACAAAGGTATTAGTAAATTCAAAGTGTATTTAAGTTGTAATTAATGTAACAAATGTATTTTATGCAAATGTTCAAAAATTACCGCAATACTCAGAGTACACATCTACAGTAGGATGCTTTATTTACATTCCAAATAACTGAATATGAGGAACAGAACTTCAGCATATGGTGACTAATTAAACTTAACATGATTCTAAGCCACAGTCATTGGGTCAGAGGTGGGGTCCACCATGGACAGCTCTCCAGTCTATCTCAGAGCCAATACAGTTGTTTAGTAGCTAATGCTACATAACTTCAGTATCTACACATTCCTAAATATATGTGTGTACTGTATCCGTGTTTTGGCAGACCGTCGTATTGGTATGAAAGCAGAGGAGGCTGGAGCGGTTTTGCTGATTCTAAATCTGCTAAAGCACAATGTCAAACATGCCACGAGGGCCGCAGCCTGCCTCTGGGTCATCCAGGTGTTCTCCTCATCAGGTACCATCTTTCTCACTCAAACACCTCACACACCTCACTCACCTCACTCACCTCACTCACCACACACACACCACAAACACCACACACACAACTGCAGAAAGTCTGGGGACTTATTTATCATGGCACATGCAGAACAAAATCTTTTATTATTCTTAGAAATTTAACAAGTGAGTCACACATTCTCAACTCCTCACTGAGCTTCTTCCACAAATTAATTCTGATAAATGAAACACATCTGTTTTTAACACTTATTCTTAGTTCTTGCACTTTTTAAGCAGCCAAGGCCTTGTCAGACCCCACAAGTTATTATCACTGTTTTGAGAGGTATCTGTTTGGCTGAACATATTGTACTCTCTCTAATACGACATTAAGAAATCATGATCAATGGCATCAATAAACACCACCAAAGTATATTCTTTTTTTCTATTGATCTCGTTTTCTGTAACATCAAGTTATGCTAATGAAGTAGATCTGTTTTTTCTAAAGCCATACTGGTTTTCTCATAAAGTATCATACTATTAATAAACCCTACCTATTAATAAAACCATATAATCTACAAACACTTTTTTTGCAGAAACTATAAGAAAAAATTAGATGCAGTTTAAGCACAAAATCGTGCATACAAACAATTAATAATTGTACAGTCCCTTGTAAATCGTTGCAAGTTGTAAATTGCCTGTCCCTGTCCTTCACCAGACAAAGGTATGCTGAAAGTATAAATTGGCCTTAACATCAATGTTAATGACATGAATACAGGGGCTGTAGGGTATACTTTACACCCCAGATCCTGGTTTGTGTAAACCTGAGGAAGACACTTTTGGGGTGAGTAAATGAAATAATAAACATAGACTGACAGTCTATTCATTGGTTATCTATAACAGGTACAAATGAATACTAGCAGTGCTCCACTAGATGTCAGTGACGTATAAACCAAAAACGCACCCTGGCCATATCCACCACCTAATATTTCCAAGACTGCACTGGATTTGTCACTTCTAGGAGTATCTAGTAGAGTATCAAGCCACATTTTTGGTGTAAATCATTGTGTCTGATTGTCTTTCCTACCTCTAAAACAGGATTTTACAGTTTTGAAATCCTACTGCTCTCCTGAAACTGAAAACTTCCTCAACTCTCTATGCAACACCTGTTGGTGCTCCCATCTATGTTTGTTTTACAAGATGTTTATGATTCATTTTAAAATCATTTTAATTTGATTGAATATAATTACTTTGTCACAGCAAATACACTTTATAAGAATTGTGATACATTTTTCTATTAACAGAACCAATTTGGCAATATACAAAAGGTTGGTACTAAAATTTTCAATATATTTATTTTCCACAAAAATATCTGAAACTAAAGGATCAGATACAACCACGGTTAAAGTACTGGAAATTTATATATATTTTTTTAACAATGAGCTCTACCTCCTGACTCACAATTGCCCACAGTTAGGTGAGGAAGATTTTAGTGTGGTTTAAAGCAAAAAATACAATAAAATTCAATTACTTTAGATGGAAAAATGAAAATAATGAAAAATCACTCAAAGTATCAATCTTAAGTAATTTGTATAAAGTACTTCAACTTTCTGTTTTAATTGTTTATTGTTATGAACACAATTCTTTTAGTTCAGTAACTTGGACAAACCTTTGTGTCAGAACTCATATTCTGACCTCATTATGTGTTTCTACAGTTTCTACGGCAAACCTAATAGGAGAAAACCACGGACTTGACGTCATCTTCAGCCTCATCCCTGAGTATACCACCAAACATCTGCACACCATCAGGTATGTAGGCTTTTTGCAGTTTACACTGCCCCCTGGCATCCACACGTCATGTGCCCGCTCACTCAGTCTAACTGGACTTGAGGAAACTGGTCAACAAACAAACAGTAGCATAGTACAAAGTGCTGCAAGTTCACCTCCTTAGGCGCCATAACCAACGGGTGTCATGTAACAATAAGTAACAGAGGCTCTGGGCCCTGGCTGACCCATATGAAATTAAATTATTTTCTTAGGCCTGACTACAAAGGTCAGTCACTTATACAGCGTGAATTTTTTATTTATATATTGGCAGTTTGTGTTGCCAGGAGGTGGCTTGGCAACACTTAGCTCATTTTATATTTCACACAGGAGTCAGTGATGGTTCAATTGTGTGGAAGATTGAGTTTACTACACAGGATAAAGTAAGTGCTTGGATGACCTACACCCGGAGTTCACCTTGTATCTACATGACCTTAATGGTACACTTTTCAAAAGACATATTTTGAGGAATGTATAATTCCCTTTAAATAGTAACTGGTCTGCACATAGTATAATAACACTATTTGTTCCACAAAACACATGGATGTTAACTCCTTTGTTAGATTATGTGTAGTGTAATCTAACAAAAAAAAAAAAGACGTGCTGCCACATTATGAATCATCTGGAGGTGTTTGATTGTGCATCCTGGTATCCCTGTCAGCAGGACGTTGCAGTAGTCAAGACAAGATATAAACAGTGCCTGCAGAAGGAGTTTGGTTGCATATTCAGAAATAATCCAGCAATTGTTTCTGACTTTAAGTGATTCATTAAATTCAATTCAATTCCACTTTATTTATATAGTGCCAATTCACAACAAAGTCATCTCAAGGCACTTTACAGAATAAAGTCAAGACTATAAGGATGTATAGAGAGAATCCAACAATTCCCTTTTGAGCAAGCCCTAGGCAAAGGTGGAGAGGAAAAACTCCCTTTAACAGAAGAAACCTCCAGCAAAACCAGGCTCGGGGTGGGCGGCCATCTGCCTTGACTGGTTGGGGTGAGTGGAAAGTGAAGAGAGAAAAGAAAAAGAGCAACAAAAGCAACAACAAAACTTTGGGCTGGTTGGTAGGACCAGTAGCTGCACAGACAGAGAAGGAGAGTCATACAGTCACTACCGTATGACATTAACTCTGTGTGTTTTCTCCCGTAGTTCTCTTTCTCCTTCTCTGTCCCCCTCTCTCTGTCCCCCTCTCTCTGTCCCCCTCTCTCTGTCCCTTTCTGCAGGTATCCCTGGCTTTGAAGCTGTGTGTTTACCAGTGTGCA
Organism: Channa maculata; assembly: GCA_020496755.1. Lineage (NCBI taxonomy): Eukaryota > Metazoa > Chordata > Actinopteri > Anabantiformes > Channidae > Channa > Channa maculata. The sequence continues at coordinate 15,666,847 of CM035601.1, read as the reverse complement.
GCTACATGTTCTACCAACCTGCCCGATGCTTTGTTGTTGCTTTTGCATGATTTTCCCATTTGCTCTGTACACCTTGAAAGCCCACATATATTATGTTAAGAAATTCAAATAAATTACAAGAGTTAAAATCCAAGATGGATGCTCTGTTTATCAAAACAGTGTAAGTAGTAGTAAAATGCTGTTTATTAGCACTTCTGGTGTCTTAATTAAACAGTCATACATACTGTACTGATCAACTTCTATCTGTGAACATCGATCAAGTTATATTTAACTCCAGGCTGCTATCTTAATTTTAATGTGAACCATCTCCATGCACAAACTGCACAGCAGTATTAAACTTTACGGGAAACATCATCATTAGGTGTCAACATATTATATTATTTTTCCCCTTAAAAATTTAACTCTTATGTAAGCAATTCCTCCTCCTCTTGGATTATATGTCCTCTTCCCATCAGCCTCTGTCAGAACTGATGGCACTTGGCTCACATAACCAGCATCCTCCAGTTTACCCAGTGGACCATGCCGGGAGCACTAAGAGTACTGGCCTTTGCCTGGCCCTATTCCAAGCAAACCAGCCCCTGATCAACCAAAGTGAATATGAAACTCCCTGGCGGTGTAAGGGAATCAGATGCTCTGACATCACAAAATTTTAGCAATCAGGAACAATTTTACGTATCATTTTTATAACGTAGCCAGCTGTTAATTGTTGATAATTAGAATTTCTGGGACTGGTGATTGAAGCCAGACACTACTTAGGGTAATTTGCTAGAATTGGCAGCTTTGAATTCTTCTGTGATGTAATGAGAGCATCAAGGCAGGAGATATGCTATTTCCCTTAAGTGTGAGAGGTAATTAGACATGTCACACTGATTTATACAATCACATTACATTTCCTGTGAACATAATAAGAATATGTTGACATGCAAAGAAAATGGTGAGTTACAAATGTTAATACTGCATAAATCAATGAAATATTTCCAGATAACATACTTTTGTCTGCCAAAATGTCAGACCTTGCAGCAAAATATCCGGTTTCTGCTATAATATGTGATCCTGCCGTACAATGTCCTGTTTGAGGCTTTTTAACCAATCTCTTTTAACTTAACCAATGGCTTTCCTTTACCTTTACTACTTGACCTAAATACCCAGCCCTAATATCTTGATGTCAAGAGCTATCATCTGCCAAAATTAACTTCTGGCTAATATCCATTTCTTCTTACTAAGATTGGTGGTCCACCATCAGTTTCTGCAACCAGATACCCCTGTCTGGGATTTGACATTGTAGTGGCTGAACCTTGGTACTGCAACATCGGCATTGATCCCCAGACAGTTGGAACACTATCTGGTGTATATGAATTTGTGTGCACAGTCACACCGATCCATCAGGTGTTTTTATTTTAAAGCGTGTGTTTATTCAAATGTCTGAGATACTAATTGCTCCCTCTGTTTCATTTCCAGGGCAGCCATTAATGCCTTTGCTGCTTTACTCCGCACAAGTAAGTTTTGACCTTCATCATTCCTAGCTGATGGTTTTCATCATACTGGATGTACATCATCATCATCATCATCACCACCATCATCACTACACAATACTACTTAAGCCCTTTCTCCAATGGCTTTGCGTGGGTTTGTGAGGCAATTTTCTTATTTTCCTTTATCATCCTCTGATAGCATGTATTTCATCTGAAATACAGCCTACTCTACCCAGTGCACCTAGAGTGGCCCATCCATCATCCATCCATTCATTAGTTCATGTTTCCTTCTAATATTAAAAGTACATTCTTAAATAAGACTGTTGCAATAGCTTTCTTCACTATAAAAATATGGGCATTTTTGTTTATCTATAAACAGATCCACAGGCTAATAGCATCCATTAATGTTATTTTAATTGTTTCAGACAACAATATAGGTCTACTAACAGACTATTAAGCTTACTCAAGTTCTGGATTTGGAGCTCTTATGGTTAGATACAAGCCTTGGATGGTTTTGTCTTTGTCATCTTCTTTAAATTTATTTAAAAAAAATTATATTAAAGAAATATAAAACTTCACCCTCTTTACCCTTACACAACTAAGAATATTTGGGGTCTGGAAGTAGGATGTACAATAATGGACAATCCACTGCAACACTGAGCTCTTGGTATTCTCAGAAAGAATAAAATCTTGAAAAAAAGTGCCTGAAATTTGTTTACAAATTGAAGCTTATAGATATTGTACAGAGTTCAGACATTATAGTGACCTCCAAGTTGTGTAGCTGCTCTTAAACATTAAAAGGAGTCTCTGACTTGTCACCCATAATATTTTGGCGTCACAATCTAATGGTCTCTTCATTTACTTATAAGTGGATGTGGGATATCTCTGAAAAAGGAATTAAGATGTATTTATGGGTTTTTTCAGAAGAGACAACTCCTTTCAGCAAGTAGTAATTTCTCTTCGTTCCATGACCTCTGCAGTTACTTAATAACTTGAGGCCAGTCTCCCTCCTTTGTTCAAACTACAACGTGCACCCCAGAGCCTTATCCAAAAGACCTAATGGCTTCGCGGATATACTTGTAAATAGAAACCAATCATGCCTGACAGAAAAACCATGTACAACAGTTTTCAAATTTTTAACACTTAACATGTCAGTTTTGGCATTATCTTATAGTCCAGGTGATTGCATTTAACAAGGGGATTTTTAGTGTTCTTTACTAATTGCACTGGAATTGGTGATGGATTGGGTGGGTTTATTGTAGAGTGGTACTGAATTTCTTTGGTGTATAGGCTGAAAAGTCAGCTCAGTATTCTCTTCTTTCCATGGTTCTCTAGGATGCATGTTCCTTCTATTGTCTGCTTGTGCAGACAATGAAACGAGTCATAGATGTTTCATAGAAACTCTGTCGCTCTATAAAAAGCCCCATCTGTACAAATGAACTGGGCAATGTGATGTTAGGCCTACTGAAAGGGCAGTAGGGGTGGGGTTTATGGTTGCCAATAACTTGGTTGTGACAACTTTGTGACACATACTTTTTTCTCTGACAACACCACAAGGCCTAATGAAGAAAGCGTGGAGATCCATTCGGTGGTCTGGTCTAGCTTGCACCGGGTCTTGGCAGCAGCATCCTATTGATTTTGCAATTTCTGTGGTTAAAACTTGTTTACTTTGTAATTGTACTGAAAAATCATAGTGGCCCTCTCATGTAGGCGTTTGCTTCTCCTGTCTATCATACCTAGGTTAGACCTGTGGCTGATCCACTGTACAATGTTAAACAGAGTCTGGCTGTACAACTGGACATTAAGCTCAGATGAATTGGGCCATTTCTCTGAGAGAAGCATTATTTTTTTAAAGATGTGAGACTGCAGAATTTTCAGTCTCTGCAGAGGCAGGCATTTATAAATGCTTCTAAATCGTAAACCTCCAATGCCTGTAATAGTAAAATAAGAAAAATGGTTCGACACTTTCCTCACAGCAGAAAATGTGGAATTGTTGGCCACAAGCACTCATGCTGGCAGCACAGAGAGAATTTTCCAGAAGGGGAATGCTTGCACTATTGCCCACAGGTAGCATAGCAGGCAGCAGGAGATGCTACAACCAGACCTCCACAATATAAGACAAAAAGTAATAAAATGTACATAAAATGCAAGTTACGCAAGAGAACTGGCAGCACTAAAGGCTTCAGAGACAGAGACATTGGTGCCAGGGAAACCACTGAACTGGTGACAGTAACATGGGACACCAAGGCTTATTGGTGCACATGGGGAGAGTGTGCTGGCCCATGTAGTCTGATCCAGTAGGAGAGCTACTGTAGCTTACATTGGTAAAAGTTTAAGGTGCATATTGTATGTGTGGCTGTTCAGCTACATTTATGAATAATTTATTTTTATACATCAAGTGGATGGCTGGGTGCCTGTGCATCGCTTATCTGGTGAGAGATAAGAGAGCACAGGGATACACTATTGACAGAAGGCAACCCAGCAGAGCCAGTGCGATGCTTTTGACAATTTGCTACTGGGAATCTATACAATATAAGGCTCAGTGATACCAAATTAGGAGCCATTTGGTAGCCATTTGGGAGCTGTAAGACCTGTGTAGAAGCGATCTTACTTGTATCCAAAAATTATCCACTCTGGAGATCATTGAATGACGAACACTGAACATTTATTGAATTCCACGTTTCTCAACTTAGCCGATAATGGTTATAACAAACTTGAAAGGTAAACTTCAAAGGCAGTTATGTAATGTCATTGATGACATCCTCACTACGCTTCTTAATCTAATTAACCTTACAATACACAACATAAACAAAAACAGAGAAAAACCCTGGTTGGCTCATACAAGCTGGCTCTTTTAAGGGAGCCGAGTCGAAAGAGCCGAAACTTTGAAAAGAGCCGCACCTCCCATTACTACCCTTTGTCTCTCTGGCCACATGCAGCATGTTCAAACATGCTCTTTTCTCCTGTGTGACCAAGCAGTAGTAGTTCTTTTTTGATTTTTACATACAGACAGATAGACAGACAGCATATTCTGTCTGTGTGTAAGTCGATTAAAATCTGGCTTATGGAATTAATTTAGAAAAAATACACTTAGAAATCATCAAAAAATATAATCAAAAATAAAGGGTTTTCAGGTGCATGCTCATGTGGGTGTGGAACAGGAAGTGTTTTTGTTTATGTTGCTTGTTTGTCAACAATTCAGCTCAAGCTACTTTAATGATAAACTGAATTTAAATTAGATTTAATTAAGTTCAAGAAACATTTTAAGGACCAGTCAAGCAAACAAGATGCACCTGAACATTGTTATTTTCCTGATCTCTTCTTCAATTTTCTGTGTTGTCTCTTCTTGGAATTGATGTCTTCAATTATGTGCAGGTGGTGATTGTGCTCTTTATAATTAATATGTGGCCAATGCAAATATGACCAACTCCAAAACATTAACAATTACAATATGACTCTTAGCCAAACAGCAGCTAATACAGTTGAGCCTCTGTCATCAGAAACTGATGTAGCATCAGATGACAGGCCAGAGGACAGACTGTTATAATCAGCCCTAAGTGCATTTACCAGAATATAGCAATAATGTTTGATATTTTTCTATTTACATACTTTTGTACCAAAAGGGCAGAGAAAAGGAAAAAATGGCCAACCACACAAGACAACTGCTTTGTCTAAATTCTGATCAATCAGTCTTGGCAACAGGCTTCAGAGGCAGGGCTGACAGGACAGCAGCTGTATAACAGAGCTCACTCTGAGACATTAAACAGGATCAGGAATACAAACTGAATGCATCCCCGAATAGTCAAATGAGCAGTTTCTGTGTTTAAAAGGCTATGCAGTGTGCACAATTTATTGTCTTAAATTACCATTATTCCTAGTGTTCAAATGTGTGAAGCTGTGTCCCACACATACTGGGTTGTGTACATTGGACATTGTTTTAAACCTTCATTTATTACAAGTCTGGATCATATTCACACATATATCCTGCCCAATACAGCCACAGACTGACCTGCTGGTCAATGAGCACCTCTACTACAGCAGTTGGGAGATTAAAGCTGGACTCCCAGTCACAAGCTTGCTTTACTGCCGTTTGCAACACTAGTGTCCTCTTCTGTATTTGTAATATTCAAAGTTTTAATTTAAATTGGGTATTAATTCACAGTATGCGTGTGTGAGGGAACCTATTCTAAAAGTATTGCGATTCGTGGTTGAGGACAGCAGTCTAGATAACAGTGCGCACACAACGTTTTTTTTGTGTGTGTGTACGAGGCTTTATGAGTGTGATACTTGCATGCGGACGAGACAGGGATGTCACTTTGCACTTTCAATTTACATTATGTGTCAGGGCTCCATTATGTTAGGATTACACATACTTAGCTGGGTTGTGTGATTTGCTATTTTGGCTCTAGTTTGTATTTTTCATAAGCAGATGATACAGATGTTACAAAACACTGAATGGAATTTACACTTCTTGAGACTTTGTTTGCTGCATCTATGATTTACAGTCACATCTATGTCCTAAACTCATGCAAGTGTTGAGCTCTATCCCTCAACTCACAATAAATGAGCAAGCCACAGTTCTGGCATTGCACACCTACAAATATTTTTCCAGTAGTATATGTCCAGTAGTACTAGGAAACACACACATTGATTCACAATAACCACTAAAAGCCTCACAAACAATGAACAAGTTAACTTAACAAGTAATAAAAAAGAAAAAAAAGGATGGAAAAATACTGCAAATCAACCAAAAAGAAGTGGTGGACAGCCTTTCCCCTGTCTGTGCTCAGGGGCCCATTTTCTCAAAATCCACCCATGGCACCAAAAGCAATGATAACAATAAATAATTAAAATGAAAAAAATCTTTTATATCATGGAATCATAGTTGATTTTATTTGGCTTTTGATGCTGATAAACAGAAAAATACTCATATGTCAAAGTGAAATAAATCTTTGACAAAGTAATGTCAATTAATTAAAAATACAAAGCTGGAAGTAAGTAATTTTATCTCCTTTAACCTAACTTGTCTAGATAATAACTCATGTGTCCACTAGGTCTCAGTGCAGTAATTGTAGTATGCAGTATCACATAGCCAGTTTAGAGCTTCATCAACGATTATAGTCTCAAACCCTGGCTCCTAAGAAATGCATTTATGATTCTGTAACCCTATGTGAGCTCTTTCCTTACTTCTTTTGTCATAAATCATCTTTAGTCAAGGTGCATTGCTAGATTGTTGAGTCCACTCATCCATTATGGCAGTAGATGTCAACAGCAGGAGGATAAAAGAGTTGAACATAATAATGTCTGTCCTTCCCTCTCTGTGTTTTCTCTCTCTCTCTCTCTCTCTCTCTCACACACACAGAGGCTAATGTTTACTCAGTGGTATCAAAGGGTTACATCTCTGGCCTTTTACGGCTTTATGAAGACTGGCACAACAAGGATACTCAGCATGTTGCTATATCAATTTGCCATGCACTGCTGCGCTGCCTCCATAAAGTCACCCACATTACTGCAGGCAGACAGGCTTTCATATCCCAGGGAGGCATCCAACTGCTGTATCAAACTACCCAGGTAAACTTCTAATTATTATTAATTTGTTTTTGTCAGTTTTCCTCTTTTTTCCTTCTTTGGTGCTTTTTCCAAAAGTGCTCTACTTTATAAACCACAACAATGTCTACATTTATCACTGACCACTGTATGACTGTTGTCACTTACAATATGGCCCTATTTGTCCCACACTGAAGGTCAAGACCAGCGTGAAATAACTTACTGTCGTTATTGTGTATTACACACATCACACTACTGTATATGCATGGTAGACCTAGTTTGACTTTAGGGAAGCAGGGTTTTTAGTCACCTACCCATGTCTAAATAGTGCCTTAGGAGAGGGATCATGATTTCAGACACAGCCAAAGTATTTATGTGCGTTTAAAGTTAGGCGTTAGCTGTATGATGAGTTAAATTGTCATGTTGTTGTCACACTTTTGAGGGTATATTTAATTTTGGTAAGACCCAAAAGAGGAGACAGCGAGGGGAGGTGTTAAGGTTAATGAAGGTTTGCAGCCCGGGAAGCTGGTCCATAGGAGGTTGGACAGGAGGCCGGCGATGACGCTGAAGCCCTCCGGGGGCCGGACAGGAGGTCTGGCACGAGGCCGGATATTTAGCTGGAGGAGGCATCGACCAGCTCGGAGACAGGAAGAGGAACAGAACCGGAGGCGGAGTCGACCCACTCGAAGACAGGAACAGGATCAGAAGCAGAGGCATCAGCCGACTCGAAGACAGGAAAGGGATGAGCAGTAGCAGGAACTGGATGAGCAGCACCAAACCTCAGCGCCGGGACAGGAACTGGATGATCAGGAACTGGACGAGTGGCGGCCAAGCTCTGGGCCTCAACAGTAACTGGAAGTGGACGAGCGGCAGCCGACCTTGGCGCCGCAATAGGAACTGGACAAACTGGATGAAAAGGAGAGGCCTGGGCAGGATCTCCATAGGCTGCGTCGGCTTGGACAGGCCCCACCGGACCGCAGAATGCGTCGACCCATTCTGGAAGCTGGATCAAAGTTGCAGTGTCTACCTTGGGGAACCCCTCGGGGCCGCTGGCGGCATCAACCTGCAGTGGAAGAAAAGCTGAGGTGGAGGCGTCGACCCGCACTGGAGCAGGAGCTGAGGTGGCCGCGTCGACCCACACTGGAACAGGAGCTGAGGCGGTGGCGCTGACCCGCTCGGAGGCAGCAGCTGAAGTGACAGTGTCAACCCGCCCGGAAACAGGAACTGGAGGTGCAGCACATGAGCCAGGGGAGGGGTGTCCCTGTTTACCCCTAGTCCTGTTATTAGCCAGGAGCTCCAATAATCTGGGTACCCCAGGCACGTTGTTCAGAATTCGTTCCATCTAGGAGATAGTCTCTCTGCGTAGGTTTGGGTCTGCAGACCGGTCCCAAGTGTCCCTGAGGTGGAGGAGCATGATGACTGGGCTCTGTTTGCCCACGTCCAGAATCAATTCCTGATCCCACTGACTCAGCACAACCGGGGTTTAAAAAACTTACATGGATGATGGCGCTAGGACTGGGGCAGGACGGGTTCCCTCAAAACCATTAGGGAGAGGGGGGTGGTCAACAGCCTCAGGTCTGTAGCCTATGAAGGGTTTGGAGGCTTCCGTGGCGTCCATACTTAATACGTTTAATGCCCGTCTCCTGGGTCCTAGTTCTGGCCAGATCGTTCTGTCACACTTTTGAGTGTATATTTAATTTTGGTAAGACCCAAAACAACAGAAAATCACTCTATGAAGAGGGCGGGTAAAACACACAAAGTACAAACAACATAAACCAGGTTAAACAGACCAAGAACTTAAACATGCTGGAGAGGGGGAATAAACTAAATTATAACCATATTGGGAAAGCAAAGGAACTAACTAAGAAACTAGGGAGAGGAAAACAGGGAAAAAAACACAAAACCTGGACCTAACAAGCAGAGAAAACAAAAACCTAAACACTGAAACAGAATGAATCAAATAGCAAACCAAACCTCAGACCATAATGTAAGGGAAGAGAATCAAAACTGAGCACTGGGGAAACGCACAATGGGGCAATGTCCAGACGTATTGACTGTCCATAGAAGGGTTTAGGGACAAGGAAAGGAGAGACAATCTGGCAGGAACAGTGGTTGGTTGAACAGAGCTGGGTATAAGTACATGGGGGCACAGGTAAAAACAATCAGGGTTAACGAGAAACAAGAAGCTAAATGAAACTAACTAGGAAGTGGTGCTGAGGGACTACAAAATAAAAGCCAGGACCAGGAAGTAAAACTAAAGAGAACTGACATGTCAGAACCGGGAGTGTGACAGTTGTCCACCTTGACCACAGCAGCTATTACAATTAAATAAAATATAAACAGGTCGTTTATAATTTATACCATTCGTTTATACCAGGGTTTACAAGTAACATGTTGCTTCAATGTTTCTGTGCAGACTTGTTTGCTGGATAAATGTCTGGAGTCTCTTGTGGAGCCTTCTGTGCAGCTGATGAGAAAATGTCTCCCCAAAACTCCATTACCACTGAGTTCAGATCTGTCTGCATACACCTTCCCACTTCCTGGAAGACCAACTGTTGTCCCTGAAGTGGATGTGGAGTCAGGTACGATGTTTGTGACTAGTGTGGAGCAAACAAGACAAGATACACTTGACATATCCTAAGCATATCCCTTAATAACACTTACATACAGTTACATGCATAGGGGGACTGGTGGCTCAGTGGTAGAGCATTTGGCTGGGATGCAGAAAGAAGCAGGCTCAAAACTCACCCCACCAGGTGTGGCCCCACCCACCCACCCACCAGGGTGACCCCAGTGCCAGTCCCAAACCAGGATGAAATGGGTGGTTTGCAGCAGGAAGGGCATGCAGCATTAAAACACATGCCAAATCAATGTGCAGAACATGTTCCAATGTGGCGACCCTTGAAGGGACAAGCCAAAAGCTGTTGATCTTTGACATACAGTTACATACATACAGAACACTGATGTTTTGTTCTCACTCTATCCAGATGAGAGCAGTGAAGAGAGTGATATAGAAGAGACTGACAATACCCAGGAGGGAGACAGCAAGGACTATGTAAGTGTGTGGTTCTGCATTTATTATAATATTGTAAATGTGTGTTATTTTAAAACTTTTGGTTGGGGACCAGTGGCCAACTTTTTTTTCTTTATTGTCATTGCATGAATGTGTAATGAAATTGTTCCCTTCATATAACATTTTAAAAAGTGCCTTTCGCTAGTTTCTGTTCTTTAACAGCACTTGCAGCAACAGTATAAATAGCTGGTGACCTGAGTGAGATGAGTCTCTTTAGATGTTTAAACCCTGTAGTTATATACGTAAATTTCTTTTAACATTAACTGTGGACTAATAATATGTCGTGCTGCTTTAATGATTATCTGTAGAACAGCTTTTTCTGCTATAGTGCATCTGGCAAACCACAATAACATACCATATGTAAGGTTACTTTCGACAGAGCTGTGACAGAAAGATATTAGCATCTTCTGAGAACAATATTTTTTAATGTTCCAAGAAATTGTTCACATTAGTCTACATTGGGTCTTTGGAGATTTGTGTGCATTGGAAAATACATGTGACATCCTAATCTGTTGCATTTGTAGTTATTTTGTTTTGTGCCTCAGGTTGTACAGATATTGCAGTATACCCAGACATGGACTGACGGTCAGCCATACTGATAACATATTGAGATAAAGCAGGGGCAGTCAGAAAACCTATTCTTTTAGTGCTAACGGCTATATACACACATTTGCAACAATAGGTAGTGTTTAGCATCAGTTCTGCAGCTGAATTACCACAAGCTAATCTGCAGCAGGTGCAAAAAGTTAATCATGAGCAGCTTGACTGCAGAGAGAGAGGGATGAATGAGAAAGAGTTGAAGAAAATGCTTTGAAAGAGGCAAAGGGACAGGTGGACAAATAGCTGTTGATTCAAGGTGTTCGAACTGTTGAAAAGGTAATAGTGATCACTCTTCACACCACTGTTCAGATCTCTGCACTGGCTTCGGGTAGCTGCCCACATCTGGTTCAAAGCTCTTACTCTTGCCTACATAGTGGTCAACTCAGCAGCACCTGCCTACCTGTACTCCCTCATTCAGGTCTACAATCCCTCCCACCCACTGTGCTCCTCTAATGAACAGCGTCTGGTGGCCCCATCACCACATTAAAGATCCCAAGCTAAAAACCTTTTCAGCTCAGTGACCCCATGCTGGTGGAACAAGTTACCGAACTTGCCCAGCAGCCTCACTCCCAATATTAAAAAAAAACTGCTGAAGACAGATCTCCCCTGCAACTTTATGCCCTAAATCTTATCTGTTTTTTCTTGCACTCTCAAGAAATGTAAACACTTCTTCTGATAGCACTTTCATGTTTTTTCCTTGGCTTAGATTTTTTTTCTCCCCTTGTACAGTGCCTCATTTGTAAGTCACTTTGCATAAAAGCATCTGCCAAATGTAAACATAACTATGTGCATTAGTTAGTAGATTCTAAATGCAACCATTTTAATAAAATTTAAAAATGCACAATATTTTGTCTTTAATCCCACTAAGCAATTTAAAAATTCATTGAGGAGGAAGAATGTGAGACCCCCATTGTGCCGCTCCCACTACTTTATCTCTATTGTCAGGGGGAACTATTGGGAAGCAGACACAGGAGCAACTTCAGACAGAGCAACATAAGCCAAATCATCCGAATAGGTAAGAGGAGTAGGAGGTTTTGTAAACTGAATATAATTTTATCATTAAACTCACATTGCAGAATCTCTAACTCTCAAACAGGATCTCCTTTCCACCACAAAGAAATCATGCCCTTAGGTATTTTTGGATGGACGTAGCAAACATAATGCACTGGCCAAAAAATCTGACACTGTTCACACTGGCCTTATCTGACATGAAATTCAGTCCAGACTCGCCTTTTGCGTCTTCGTCAATCTGTCTTTAGTTATATGTAGTTTCGATGCACATACTCATGAAGTGATTTTGGCAAGTTCCATCATCTGATGATTACATTTACACAACAGTTTTATTAATGGTGAAGAGAAATGATCTTAAAAAACCCATACACAGACAGCCTTTCTTAGGAAGAAAAACAAGATAACTCCAATCTGTATCATATGCATATTACAAATACAACAAAATCTACACTATAATGTAGACTGCACCACTTCTGTTCATTTTTGTTTGTCCTATACTGACAACCCCAAAGTCCTTACAGTTTTGTAAAGTCTGATACTAGAGTTTTAAACTATCCCTTCAGGCAAAATGGCAGATACAATATACTACTTCAACTCTGACAGTGAATTTATATTCTAAAGAGAATTATAATGTATCAGAATGCTACAGACCAGCAGGAAATTAAAAGAGTTCTTTCTGATATGAGACTTTTTTCCACAGGATAAAAGTGCAGATGGAATAGTTAATCATATGAAGAGCTGAAGAGTTACCTGCTAACAAAACCAGATACAAACTGAGATTATTTAAATAAAATGACCACTTACTACACATCTTAATGGTCAGTATGTTGCTGAAAGAAAAACTAAACAACAGTGTGGAATATCAGCAGTGTTAGCCCGGTGCTCCCAGAGTATCTGTGATTAAATGGGGCCGATCAAGAACACATAAGTTATCTGATTCATACTTTACCTGGAAATTGCAAGTTCTTGGAGCACTGGTCATAGGAGCACAAGAAGAGAGACAAGACTGAAAGGGACCTTTTCCGTACCCTAACATTTTCACTTTTATTTCCTTTATCCAGCATTTCATGCAGCAAACCAATAGCTAGTAGTTAAAAACCTTGTTCTTTTGGACATTTTTCTTCTGTCCATTCTATCATATCAGTAAATAAAAAGCAAAATGCTCACACAGTTTTATACTGTTGTATTCATGTTTTGACACGTGTATATATAACTTGCTTGTAGTATTTTTAGAAGTTGCACTTCCCATAGTGAAATGAAATTAACACATAAGAAAATTTTGATTTTCACTTTTATACTTTGTTGGACTTAGATCCCAATGCTTGATTTGTAAAACTGGCAAATCAGACTATTATATTCACCAGTGTAATAGGTGTTTTTTTGGTGTTTTATGAATGCAGTAGAGCCGCATTTCCAGCACATCTCATATGCATGGTTGCCCCAGTAGTGGTTGTGTCCTGTCAGAGCAGCCCCTTTTCATTCCAGGTGTCACAAAGTGCCGTTTTGTCCAGTCCCTTTTGCATTACATGCTGATACTTAACTACGCATTTGTTTTAGTGATCTAAGCTCTAAGCTTTCAGTGTAATACAACAGAAACCATTCCTTTTATCCTTTCATTTGTTCCCTTTCAGGGGTTTCATATCTCTGCATCCTCTTCTCCCGCACCAACTAACTTGTAACTAACATGTCCTCTCTCACTACATCCATAAATCTCCATTTTGGTGTCCTCTAGCACTCCTGCCTGGCAGCTCCAACCTCAGTATCCTTCTACGGATATATTCACAATCTTTCCTCTGAACATGTCCAAACCACCTGGGCTCTCTGATCTCCAAAACATCGTCCTAACATGAGCTGTCCCTCTGATGTACTCATTCCTGATCCTATCTGTCCTCATTACTCCTTTTGTCACACAATACACCTAAGACTTTTCTCCACCCGTTCAAACCTTCTTGCACATGGCTCTTTACCTTTTTTCCACAATCTCTGTTGCTCTGAACCGTTGACCCTAAGTACCTAGAAAAATCTTGAAGATGTCTGCGAAAACATAATTTTCTGTTCTGCACAGTCTGTGCAGCTTTTGAGTTCAAGCCATGTTTAGGAGCATTTGCAGAAGTCATTAAATGCTACTGAATCAAAGTGATTTTACATTACCTCTGATTAACAAGCCCTGTACAAAGGTTGAAATTTTTTTAACAGACTCTTCAAACCGTAAATTCATCATGAGATGATCGCTTCTTAGGGCAGTTTATCAGGAAAAGATACTAGCTGCATACTGTATATATTTTATAATGAATATTAATTCCTAAAATTACGTTGTGCATATATATGATACATGCAAAGAAACATCTTGTGTAAGCTGGCACAACAGTGAGAACTTATACTGCCCTGTTGTGCAGGGTCCTGATGACTCGTAGTTTGTGTTGCAGTGGGTGGTGGGAGTCCAACGGTAGGTAATGGTCAGTGTGTGTTAGTGTTCTGTAGATTTCTATTTCTAGGTTGCCAGAGAAAAGCACCTTACTCTCACCTTCCTTATTACCCACTGAATGAGGTTACTCAGGCCAGGTGAGAAACGAGGCCTACTCAGCTGCTTGGATGACTAGAAGAAAGTTTCAAACCAAAAAAGAAAGCCAGTTGACATGACTCAGCCTTCAGATATGTTGATTGACTAGACACTTTGCTAAAAATAGATGGTAGATGGTGAGCAAAAAAGGTAATGTCAAGCCCAGGTGAGAGTGGAAAAAGTATAGCAAAAATAGGTTTTTCATCAACTGGAGTCAGGCATTAGCAAACTTGGAGTCCAGTCAATAAAATGAGAATAGAAGTATGGTTGAGAAGTATTTTGACTTACAAATACACTCAGCATCAGTGTGCTATTCAGAGACTGCATTAGCTGATGTGAGCCATGCCTTGCAAAAAACAAAACAAAAAACATTCCAAAAAACCACCACCACCAACAACAATAACAACAAAAAAAATCCCAGAAGACGAGAAAGAGTTACAAAGTCAAAGGCTCAAAGACTTAGATGTACTCTAGCTGGCAACTTCATTAGGTGCACCTGTACAGTCTAATGCAATGCCATCATGTTAAAAGAGAGAATGATCTGGGGAAGGGGTCTAGAGGAGCATCCCAAGGGACTCTCTTGGAAGGGTTGGATGTGAAATGTAGGGTGGATGCACTCCACTGCTCCAACCCACATGTGGCATCAATTTCAAAAATGAACTGTCTCTGAGAGTATGGGATGGCAAGAATGGGAGCTGTATTGAACCAGTATCTTAAGTGAGAAAAGGCTGTCTCTGCCTCAGATGACCAGACAAACTGAGAATAGGTCAAAATGGTGCCTGAGCACCAATCCATTTGGAGATTATGTTGCTAAAGCCAAGGTAATATCCAAATTAACTAGTGTTGTGGGGAGCAAAATGGGTGAAAGCACACATGTTTATGGTGGTCATGTGATAGAATGATGTTAACAGTCTTCATTTCATGAGTGACATGGTGTACGAGGGGGTTCGCTCACCCTGTGTGAGGACTGTAACTCAGTTCTCTTTTTCTCCGCATCCCCTCACCTGTGTTAGCTCCTCCAGCGTGCAGACTTCACTAGTTGGGCATCAGCTCCTGCCTCTCTGGAGTTTGGGTCCAATAAGTCTGTTACTTCTAAATCATTATACCCTGGTCACTACTGAGCCCTGACTTTTACTGGAAACAATTGACAAAATGACAATCCTGACTAAAGTACAGGCAGAGGCTACCTTGGAGGCAATCCTGTTTTTCCTTGGAGGTGAGCCTGGTCCAGACTTTAGCAAGCCCCCTTGGCCACACCCTAATATGCCCTTCATTGTAGTTAACAAAAGGATACAACTGACAAGGTTAACATGCTTTTCATACAGGTAGCTGCTAATCAATATTGACCGCACAGTGTTAAAAAAAAAAAATAATTCCCCTCAATTGCATTACAACAAAAGGTACATGAACTTTATACTCCTTACATGTTTTGAAAATGTATTAAGTACAGATATTTGTGTACTACAGCAATGCATGATGTTCTGTATTGATCTATAGAACCATGTGTTTAGTATCACTAAAAACACAAAATCAGGGTGTTTATCAAATTAAATATTTAAATGCAATTCAGGAGCGGTTGTAGCTCAGTTGGTAGAGCAGTTTTCCACGAACCACAGGGTAAGTGGTTTGATTTGATTTCAAGACACTGAACCTCAAGATGTGCGTCAGATGAGCATGTTGCATGGCACCATTATGAATGTGAAGAAACATTGTAAAGCGCTTTGGTTAAAGCTCTACATAAGTAGAGCATTTAATTTCATGATTGTTCATAGTTTAGAAACCATTGCATGTTTTATTTATTCATATTTAAAATGCAAATAGTCTTATTAACATAGGAGATGACACTGATGACTTTCTACAACAACAAAGCCCCACAGACTCAATATCTCCCTAGTGTCTGGATTAGTTTTTAACATGGATCCAAGAGCAACAAGGCGAGAGGGGTTCGATGGGAAGATTGAGCTTTATTTATGATGATAAAACAAGACAGGGAAAAACAACTAACAAAACTCTCTCATATAACGGAGGACAAACTCAGTGGGAATACTACAAAACTAGAAAACAAGGAATTAACTCGAAACGAGGCATTAGGAAATTAACAAGGGCGGAATGGGAGATAAACATGGAAGAAATAGGAGGTAACTAAAAACTAGAGACAATGACACTAACAACCAAACCGTTAAACAATAAACACAGAAACCTAAACCATAACCAGGGGAGTGGATACCAAGAATGAACTGAACGAAAACTAAAACAATGACCCAGAGAATATAACAAACACTGGAAAACTAGATATTCATGTAACCATCAACTTAACCAAAGTACACTGGAAAACAAGTCATACCCTCACCCGACAAAACCCACACACAGGGAAAGACTAACACAGAGTGAAAACCAAAAACAAACCTCAAACCAAACAGAAAACAGAGTCCACAAGAACTTGGTCATGAGTCCAAGAACCTTGAGTTGGGTAAACTAGGAGACGGCGTGTTGCATGGATGGCAGCAGCGAACAAAGATCCGACCAGGAACAGGGGGAGAGCTGGGTTTAAAAAGGGCAGAGGAATAGGTGAAAATAATTGAGGGCGGTGGTAAAGTTGTAGAAATAAACTGGGAACAGGAAGTGGAGAAAAGGGTTAACAAAATAAAAGTCCAGAGCTGGAAGTGAATGAGAGTGTCAGATCATGACAACTAGATTCAATTCAACTTTATTTATATACCAATTTACAACAAAGTAATCTCAAGGCAGTTTACATAACAGTCTACGCAACAAAACAAATCCCCCTTGAGCAAGCCCTAGGCAACAGTGGAGAGGAAAAACTCCAGCAGAACCAGGCTCAGGTGGGCGGCCATCTGCCTTGACTGGTCGGGCTGAGTGGAAAGTGAAGAGAAGAAAAGAAAAAGAGCAACAAAAAGCAACAACAAAAACATTATACAGGCTGTTAGGATGAGTAGCTGCACACTGGAACCACACAGCTCCAAAGCCAAGGACATCTGCAGGAAGGGACAGAGAGAGGGAGATGGAGGGGGGGAAGCACAACTACGGGAGAGAGAGGACACAAAATTAATAGCATGCAGTGGTGACAAATAAATGAATAGAGAGAGAGAGAGAGAGAGAGAGAGAGAGAGAGAGAGAGAGAGAGAGAGAGAGAGAGAGGAGGGGAGCTCATTGGACTTGCGGGAGTCCCCCAATACTCTAAACCTATAGCATCTTAGTAGGAGCAAGTTCAGGTTGACTGAGCAGTTTTAACTAAGCTTTATCAAAAAGGCTTTGTCTTAAAATTAGAGAGAGGGTGTCTGCCCCCCGAATTTGGATTGGAAACTGATTCCACAGGAGAGGAGCTTGATAGCTAAAGGCTCTGCCTCCCATTCTGCTTTTGCAAACTCTGGGAACCACAAGTAGGCCTGTATTCTGGGATCGAAGTGGTCTAATCGGGCGATACAGTATTATGAGATCTTTTAAATATGATGGAGCTTGACCATTACAGCTTTGTATGTAAGAAGGAGGGTTTTTAATTCTATTCTAAATTTAATGGGAAGCCAATGGAGAGAAGCTAATGAAGGAGAAATATGATCTCTCTTGCCAATTCCAGTCAGCACCCTTGCTGCAGCATTTTGGATTAACTGAAGGCTTTTTAGAGAGTTATTAGGACACCCCAAAAGTAGGGAATTACAGTAGTCCAACCTAGCAGTGACAAATGCATGGATTAGTTTTTCGGCATCACTTTGAGACAGGATGCTCCTAATTTTAGAAATGTTCCGTAGGTGGAAGAAGGCTGTTCCAGAGATTTGTCTTATATGTGAGGTAAATGACAAATCCTGGTCAAAAATAACTTCAAGGTTCCTCACCGCAGCACTGGAGGCCAAAGTTATGCCATCTAAAGTAACTATATTATTAGACAGCATATTTCTCATATTTTTAGGCCCAAATAGCATTATTTCAGTTTTGTCTAATTTGGAAGGAAATTGTAGGACATCCAGGACTTTATATCTTTTAGGCATGCTTCAAGTTTGACTAATCGGTTAGTATCTTCTGGTTTCAAAGATAAATAGAGCTGGTTATCATCTGCATAGCAGTGGAAGTTTATGGAATGTTTCCTAATAATTTTGCCTAAAGGTGACATATACAGATTAAAAAGTATTGGTCCTAACACAGAGCCCTTTGGAACTCCATAACTGACTTTGGTGCATAAAGAAGATTCATCAGTAACATGAACTAGTTGGAATCTGTCTGACAGATAAGATTTAAGCCAATGCAGTGCGGTTCCTTTAATCCTAAATCCATGTTCCATTATTTGTAATAAAATGTTGTGGTCAATGGTGTCTAATGCTAGATCTACTAAGGTCTAGTAGGATGAGTATGGACACAAGTCTGTTATCTGAAGTCAAGAGAAGATGGTTGGTGACTTTAACCAGTGCTGTTTCTGTACTATGATGTACTATGAAATAACCTGGATCAAGACAAGGTTTTTTAAGTAGCGGTTTGATTACATCAACTTTATAGGCCTTTGGTACATAGCCAGTTTCTAACGATAGGTTAATATGAACTTGTTTATTAAAGGTAGAACATCTTTGATCAATTTGGTTGGGATAGGGTCTAAAAGACTTTTGAGGAAGCGATAGTTGAACTTAGCTGTTGTACATGAAGATATATCTGTAATATTTGTAGGGAGGATCTGGGGAATTTTTTCCCTAATGGCAAAAATTTTATTCATAAAGAAAGTCATGAAGTCATTGCTGCTCAGAGTTAAGGAAATACTAGGCTCAACAGAACTGTGGCCCTTAGTCAACCTGGCTACAGTGCTGAAAAGAAACCGGGGGTTGTTCTTGTTTTCTTCTATTAATGATGAATAATATTGTGTTCTGGCATCACTGAGAGCTTTTTTGTAATTTTTTTAACTGTTTTTCCAGGCTAACTCTAACTCATTCTTCTAAATGAGTGGAACGCCACTTCCTTTCTAACTTTCGTGATGCCTGCTTTAAGCTGTGCATTTGTGAATTGTACCATAGAGATCGGCTCCTCTGATTCACTGCTTTTTTTTCAGAGGGGCAACTGTATCTAGTATCATATGCAGTGAGGCTGCAGAATCGTTGACTAGATCAACTTGTACAGTAGTAAGCTGGCTACTAACCATAGTATTGACACATGGTGGTGAAAAAGATGAAGAAATCATTTCTTTACATTTATTCACAGCATTTTAAGATAAACATCTGCTGTAGTGGATTTTTTTACTAACTACTGTATAGTCCATTATTGTAAATTCAAATGTTATCAGAAAATGGTCAGACAGAAAAGAATTATGAGGAAATACTATTAATGTCTCAGTTTAAGGTGCAGCTGTAGCTCAGTTAGTAAAAACAGCCGTCCACGGATCACAGGGTCAGTGGTTCAATCCCCAGCCCTGGCTATATGTCGAAGTGTCTCTGGGCAAGTCACTGAAAACCTAACAACCCATTCCCCTCCATCAGTTTCAATGCCATATGTAAGGACAAGGTGTGAATAAAACAGTGAGTGGGTTTATTTTCATTTTGGGAAAAACCATTTGAATCTAGTAATGAATTAACTCATCCTCTATAATGACTTTATCTGTACTAAGCACTAAATTGGATAGAAAATCTGAAAATTCAATCAAAACCTCTGAATATGGGACTGGAGGATGGTACACGAAAACAAATAGAAGTGGTTTTTGAGTTTTCCAATTTGGGTGTAAGGCTCTCAAATGAGTTATAGCTATGTTTAGGTCTAGGGTTTATTTGTAAGCTAGAGTGGAAGATTGCTGGTATTCCTCCACCTCGGCCTGTGCTTCTAGGAACATGATAATTAATATGACTTGGGGGATTGACTCATTTAGACTGACATATTCTTCCTGCTGCAAGCAAGTTTCAGTTAGACAAAATAATTCAATTTGATGATCATTTATCAAGTCATTTACTAACAGAGATTTTGAAGAGAAGATCTGATATTTAATAATCCACATTTAATTGTTTTGGGTTTTGGTTCAGTATTAGCAGTAGTCTTAACTTGTATTAGGTTTTTATGATTAACTCCCTTTGTGTTAATTTTTGGTTTGTAAAGTTTAGGTGGTCGTGGAACAGACATAGTCTCTATAGGGCAAAGAGCAGTGTGGTTAAGATCTTAACATTCATTAAAATAATAAAATTTAATAAAAGTTAGAATCCATAAGAGCTGCATTTTGTGTGTTGGTAACGTCAGATTCTATAAGTATCTCAGCCTGTGGATGTGGTCGGGGGTTGGAGCAGAGGATGCAGGAGAGGTAAGCGCATCAGAGCCACAGGTGTTTCCACTGGTCAGTCAGTCACCGCTGTGGACAATGTTCTCAGTCAACATCCGTGATTCCAGAAAGTTCGGGTGCAGTCCATCTTGTTTGAAGTACTGAGGACGATCCTAGAAAAGATTGAAATTGTCCACGTAAAAGAGTCCGTGTGCGGAGACTTGTAGTTGAAGCCTGGTGTGCAGGCTGAGGAGTCTGGAGAACCAGGCAACACCGCGCATCAGCAGAACTGGACAAAGGTAATAGAACAGAGACATTTGACTTTTATATACAAACAAGATGACAGTGTAAAGTGACATTAAATTAAAATACTCAAGTATAACCAAGTGTATCTTTATATTTGTATTTAAATACAGTACATAAGTGTATTTATTGACAAAAATAAGAAATACTGAAAACAGCAGAGTGGGAGACCAAAAACAAAGTGATCCCAAAGCAGAGGATACAAATACTGTTTTGGAAGTGATGAGGTAGGGCAGAGAGGGGACAGGTAGAAAAGGATGAACAATAAGATGAGTTAGAGGAGGGTAATGAAAGGGAAAATAAAGTGTGGGTGGTTCCAGTATGAAGACAATATCTTAGGGGAAATTGACATAGAAGAGATGTAGGGGCATAGAGGTACAGAAGATGAAAAAGTCAAGAGAAGATAGGAACACTTAAAATTAAAAAGCCGAAATCTGAGGAGAAAACAGACAGAAAAGCTGAATCCATTTGTAAAACACATAAGAAATGGATTGAAAAAATGAGGTGGAAAAGGACACAGAAAGAAATTGCAACAATTTAAGACATTTGTAAGGGGTGAAGGGAGTTGTAGGAGGACAATAGGACTACAGTGTTATATTTTGGGAATATTAAAGGTAGTTGCTTCCTCTTAGTCCTCATACTTTGTCTGTCCCTGTATTTGAAGACATACTCTATGATACTTTCAGTGAAAATCTGATGGTAATTAAGCAGAAATTATAAATCTGTGTTAATGTCACTTAACTGCATCATATGTCAGAAGGTTTCATTTAAAGGTATGTCTTCTGGTCTGTTTTACAGAGTGAAATAGTCATTGGTAGAGAATAAGTTAGACAAAAATTTTCATAAATGTATTTAATATCATTGTGTTTTTTAGTAATTGGTATCAGCGACATATGACATAAAAACTACAGGCAGATCTAAAATAACTACAGATTTACCTAAATGTAGCATTGTTTACTAAAGTTATTTTACATCTATGTCCCTCTGTTGGCTCTATAGTCTACATTGTCCTCTCCTATATTCATGATTTTGCTGCTTTATTTGCCTTTTGTTCTTTTATGCAGATGGTATTAGGTTAAAAAATATTATCTGCATTTTCCACTAAGAAAATGTAAACAAAATTGTTTGTAGTAATTATTGCAAATCGTGTATATTAATTTAAATTACTTAATAAAAAATTGGGATTTAAGGTCACTGTTTATAAAGGGGGAGCTGATTCTAACCACTTTATGTGCTGACAGGGGGTTAACTAATAATGATAAATCAGCATTTACTACTTCATATTATTTTTATAAAAAACATTTTTATATTAAGACCACCTAGTGGTATTAATATTGTAGCTGACTGGTGTATACTTGAAAGATCCTTCCTAAAACACAAATCCAGTTTCTCATAGTCAATAATTCAGGAAAACATAAATGTAAAATGTGTTTCACAATAAAAGCACACTCCTTAGGAGTGTAAAATGCACGTTCACAAGTCTTCTCTAAAGTCGAAACACACCACATCAATAAGATCCAGTCTCCCATTCCCTGCCTTGTCCAACAGCTACAACTGGTGCAAATTAATGAAATCCTAAAAATTTTAAAATAACTTAATCATGTACTCAAATGTTCAATTTGTTAAATTTTTCCCCTAATGCCATTTACATAATATTAGAGTGCAGGTATTTGGCTTTCTCATATTTCTTTTTAGCTTAAAGTAGTTTAATATCCACATCAAAGTTGTATTGAATTTGTCTTCCTTTTCTTTACATCTCTGTTTTCAATTCCTTTCAATTTTTAACGATAAGTCACTTAAGGAATACTTTAATTTACAGTCAAGAAGTCTGTCTAGTAACTTGCACATCGCTGATATGTAACGTTAGAGTTTACAGTCCTCTTTGTGTGATTTAGGCTCTGCAAGGAAGGAATTCAACTCGATCATTTTCGTCTCCTTCCCATTCTTTTGTCTTGCGGACAGACCTCCTTCATCAGTTATATTGTCTGTATAAAGATTCAAGAAAAACAATTACTTATATTTTTTTTACTTTTCCTTATTGGTTTTGCTCACTACACTTTCTACACACAGTGCAACATATGCACCACAAGACTTACCTAACTGCTGAAGTAGTTAATTTTACACATCAAAAACAAAAGTATGTTTTGAATGGATAAAGTTGTATCACTGGTACAGCAGCTTGTGTAAGCAGGATGTCTGGCCTGCTCTAAGCTCAGCCAGATAATCCACAGCAGGACTGGAATCATTTTGTTTTACTGAAGGTCCCTCCAGCATGATCTGCACCAAGTCTTCAGTTATACTCCAAGGCAGCTTCTTTGCAGAAAAACCTCTGTCATTCTGGGCAGCTGAAAGGGAGAATAACATCATAACCTGCACCAACTCCAGTAAGTTCCAAGGGACAAAATAACATCTTTAAAATGTATTTCCACTCTTCCACTTTTCTCTAGTGCAAACAAATTTGCATATATAGAGATCTATCTTTGAGATTTTGCCTTTTCTAAATACAGAAAGAGACTATATTATCCAACTAGGATCATATACAAAATTTCATGTTTGCCATATCACTGTCTTCATCGGTCAAAAAGGCCGGATAATGTGCTAACTTAAGCTTTGCTGCAAGGCTCTTTTTGAAGTTTCCTCCAATTCCTCCAATCATTTGTCACTGTCATATGTTGGATTTAATTCTTGTGCAGGGTATTAGGTTGCCCAGACTTCTCAAAGGCCACATCTTCTTTTGCAGTATAACATGAAAAAATTAAAATCTATTTTTAGCTGTCTCATTTGTATTCATTTTGAAGAGCAGCACCTACTTTCTCACAGCCACCTGTTTTTTTTTCTCACAATGAATGCATCTCTGCACAGTGCAAATCCCCACAAGCTACTATTTACTGATATCTTATTTTAAATGAAAATTGCCGATAACAAAGGCCAACTTGCCAATTTTCTTTTTCTCCTAACCTTTTGCAGTACTTATGAAGTAAATGAGGTTGTCCCCTACAACAATCCGTGAGAATGTTCTCTGCCACTGAGGGTAGAAATTATACTTTCTAGGAGGATCAACTGGTATCACCACCTGGGACTTTATTGGCTTTGTTGTCTGTCTTCATCTCTTCTTCAGTGCTGACTGTATCAATTGAAGCTTCAGTTTCTGTCACACGAGGTCTTTTGAACTAATAATTATAGGCTTCATACTTTGCACAAGTTGCTAATTAACATTAGCTATCTAAATATTGCAACTAACTGCATGTTAATACTTAACCTTTTCTACGGTCTTAAAAGAGTGTCTAAGGTCTGCAAGTGGATCACATGACTTTTTTCACTGGACAAAATTGGTTTAGTGCAGTAGTCATGTCATGAATATCAACCTTTTTGTTGTAAAAAGAAAACAAAAAAACAAAAAACAAAAAGGTGGCTGCTTTGCCTGAATTTTTAAAATTTGCACACATTGTCTTAAATACATTTACAGTTCTTAAGCATCTGTTTTTACTCTCAAACGTGAGTGCACTGCTTGCATTAAGGACCTCTGCATCCAATTTGAAGACCTCAAAATTTTTACTCAGCATTTGGCAGATGATGTGATTCTCTTGTCTTCATCAGACCATGATGTTGAGCATATAAAGTAGTTTGTAGAGTTTTATTGTGAAGAGGATGGGATGAGATTCAGCCTTTCCCAATCTGAGGCCAGACTGGAAGTGAGCTGCTGCTCCAAGGGAAGAACTTTGTCTTGTGGTCTTGGTCATGAAGTACAGCATTGACAGCCTGCGAGGGGCTGCATCTGCATTCGTGATGTTTTTTATCTTTTTATTTCACATTTAGTTTTGCTTTTCTGAACGTCCCTCTGCTACTATTATGTATGACCTGGACGTAATGTTATATCAGTGGAAAAACATTGCAAATTGTATCCAGTGTTATCAAAAGTAAAGTGAAAACTGATGTTACCCTGTCATTGTAAAATCAAATTCACTTATGTGGATGAAAATGAGAGATACATTTTGAGCTAAAGGGTCAGCTAAAAGCTCAAAAGCTGATACTGATTTCTTTTAAACAGTTGCACATCTGTTAGCCTATTCTAGGCAGAAAACTTTAAAACTAATAGGTTTATATAACACACATTGTGCTTTGTAGGATTTGTATTTCATTAAAAACACAATTGTGCACAAGAAACAGGACAGTTTTACTTTTTGGTAATGTGTACTTAACATTTCCCACTTGTTGGTTTTAGCAAGTTAACCCCAAGAAAGCAGGGCACAATATAGTGGAAATTAACTAATCCTGCTTAACTGGCAGGAGTGAATAAAAGCATGAAATGTAATGTAAAACTGGTACTTGAATACACAGACTCTCGTGAACCCTTGCAATTTGCCTACTGCTTTGTAGTAGGAAGGTTAGGTTAGCGGATAATGCAGTAGCTCTGGTAGTCCACGCTTCTCTGGAACACCTGGCCAATAAGACATATATTTGCCTTTCCTGAACTACAACTTAGCCATTGCACCATACAGCCTACCAAGCTTGTTCTGTTTTTTAAGCTGGTGGATTTCTCGAAAAGGTTTGTGTATTAAAGAGGACCCAAAAGAGGTGAGGGCGAGAAGAGGGTTTATGAAGAAGGATTTTATTATGGAACCAAAAACAAACAAAACCTCACTACAAAAGGGAGGACAGGAAAATGCACACCAACAGGTCAGAGACTAAAAAAACAATGAATAGAAAGTAAATCAATAACTAAACCAAGTGTCTACACAAGAACCAACAGTGACCAAAACCAGAGAACCGAAACTCAATACTAAAACACAATCTAACAGTCAATGGTAAACAAACACTAAACAGAAAACAAACAGAAGACCAAACCTCAAGAGTCCAAACAATGTCCAGTGGCCAGTAATGGGCGAAAACGAAACGGCACGTTGCACGCTTTTAAAAAAATGTATGACCGTGTAGAAACAACATTTCATGAAGCCTTTTAAATTTGAGTAGTTTACCACTAGGGGTCGACTACCAAGGAATAAAAAACAGTAACTGATGCTGCTGAGTCAGTTGACACTTGCACAACATAAATATTAAAATGAGTTTAGGCTGATCCCCAATCAGTGATAATGGCTGTTTTGAAGCTCACCAGTTGTGAAGCGGTTTCATTCAATGACACTATGGAAGCATTCAAGGAGATATAGACAGAGAAAAGAAAAGAATATTTGAGGATTTAATTGAAAATTGGAAGGAACATGAAAGAGAACTAGGCTACTTGTGTGTGTGAGAAGTTTGATGTGGTGCAACTGAATTTAGTGAAAGGCATCATTTGCGATCTGTATAATCTTGCCTAGAAACCTCTCTTCATCCCTGCAACATACTGCAACCAATTCATACCTTCAACCATTATGATGTGTAATTCATTCCCAAATGAGGTATAGCACATGCATATAAACAATAGTTACAATGATGTAATCATATATAAATAATGGATATAGAAGTTACAATTTGTAAATTCACATTGTGTTATTTGGCAGATACTTTTATCTTAAGGGACTTTGGACAAGTTTTGTTTTTTAAGATCTGTAATGGAATATTAGGATTTCTGCTCTAGTACCCACTAACCACAAACTACAGGCTCGGCAGCAAACTGCCTGCTGGGCTTACACTCAGTATTGGAGCCCTCAACTGTTGCTGTTTGAGCCCCAAAACCTTTCAGCTTTTGACTATCAATGTGTCATGGTCCCAGTGCACTTCCTCCCCTTGGACTTTTATTTTGTGGCCTCTTCTCCCCACTTCCTGTGCCTAGTTCTGTTCTGTGCGGGACCCATCTGGCAATCTGTTCTCTGGGCGTGGGCCCCCAACATAGAAGGTCCAAACCTCAGACCAAACCCCTAGTCCCAGATACCCCTCACTCTGCCCTTGACACTACCCCTGAGCCTGCCAAAGCACCATCTGTCTCCAACCCAGCTAGCTGCCTACCTGTACCCGTTTTGGCTCCTGTAGAGCCCACTTCACCGATGCCTGAGACGTCAGCTCCTGTTTCTGGGCTGGCTTCATGTCCGGTCGACGGTCTCCTTCACTCAGTCATAAGCATAACAGACCAGTCTGCCACTAAGCCACAGGTAGCCGAACCTTCTGTGAGTAAGAAATGCTCAGCAAGACACCGAAGGGCCTGGGACGCCAGCTCCTCCAGACCCCCCAGCCAGGAGCCTCTTTCCAGCACCACCTCGGAGTCTAGCACTCCAACTGTACCAGCTCAGGACGCTAGCCAATGGGATCAGTTCCTTGTCATTAATGGACTACTGAAGATTCTCTTTGCGAAGATGGAGGCCCTGCTACCTGCTGTGCTATAGCTCAGCGAATGGAAGACCTTATTCTGTCTAGGTCTTGGCTACTGGACATGGAGCCTGCGATCAGATATCTGGCCCAATTAAGGGCCTTCAGGGCCGAGCATGGATGGGAACAACCTCCCCTGGCCCAGAATCCCTCACCTGTCCACGTCATGGTCCCCTCTGTGCCTGCCTTCAGTCCCAGGTCAGGTAATACTCCCTCTTCCCTCGCTCCTATCTCTGCGTGGGCCACAACCACCTCCAGTTCAGTCCCTGGTCCAGTTCCTGCACCTGCCCCTGTTCCAGCTCCAGCTTGTCCAGTCTCTTCTGCTTCTGTTTCTGACACGGTACCTGGTTCCGTTCCTGTCGCGGAGCAGGTTGACACCGTCCCTGGCTCTGATCCTGTGCTGGCACCCAACTCTGGGTCAGTCGACGCCTGCCCTTTTCCTGGTCTGCTGTCCGGGTCGGCTATTGTCAACTCGGCGCCTGGCCTGCCACCTCATTTCCTGTTCCGGGGCGGGCCACTGCCACCGCCTCAGCTCCTGTTTCTGGGCGGGTTGACACTGCCACCTCGGTCCAACTCCCTGGGAAAGTGGATGCAGCCTCTTGCGATTCTGCTCTGGCTTGTTCAGTCCCCGTTCCTTGCCCAGTTCCAGTTCCTGTTCCTTTTGCGGCGCCAAGGTTGGTGACCTCTCGTCTAATTCCTCCAGGTCCGTCCCGTTCCTGATCCTGCTCCTGTTCCTGGCTCCGGGTCGGCCGAGGTCCAGCCTGGTTCTGTTCCTGTTCCTGGCTCTGGGTCGGCCGTGGTCTGGCCGGGTTCTGTTCCTGTTCCTACCCCTGGCTCCGGGTCGGCCAAGGTCTGGCCTGGTTCTGTCTCTGTTCCTGTTCTTGGCTCCGGGTCGGCCGTGGTCCGGCCGGGTTCTGTTCCTGTTCCTACCCCTGGCTCCGGGTCGGCCAAGGTCTGGCCTGGTTCTTTTCCTGACTCCGGATTGGCCGTGGTCTGGCCTAGTTCTGTTCCTGGCTACGAGTCGGCCGTGGTCCGGCCTGGTTCTGTTCCTGTTCCTGGCTCCGGGTCGGCCGTGGTCTGGCCTGGTTCTGTCTGTGTTCCTGTTCTTGGCTCCGGGTCGGCCGTGGTCCGGCCCGTTCCTGATCCTGCTGCTGCTCCTGTTCCTGGCTCTGGGTCGGCCAAGGTCCGGCCCGTTCCTGATCCTACTCCTGCTCCTGCTAATGGCTCCAGGTTGGCCGAGGTCCGGCCTGTTCCTGCTCCTGTTCCTGATTCCCGGTCCGCCGAGATCCGACTCGTTCCTGATCCTGCTCCTGCTCCTCCACTACGGGGTTCCTGTCGTCGTCACAGGCCTCCTGCCCGGCCCCCGGAGGGCCCTTGCCTCAGCCGTTGCCGCCGGCCTCCTGTCGGGCCCCCTGAGGACCTTCCCCTCAGCGGCCATCGCTGGCCCCCGGATGGCCTCAGCCGTCACCACCGGCCACCTCCCCAGCTCCCTGCTGGGCCTCCTGTCCAGCCCCCGGAGGGCTTCTGTCGTCGCCGTCAGCCGCCTGCCTGGCTCCCTGCTGGGCCTCCTGTCTGGCCCAGAAGAGCTTCAGCCCAGCACTCAACACTCTGAACTCTTAACAAACCTGACTCTTGCAATTCTGACCTTGTATTCTGGACTCCGTGCATCTGTAACCTTTGGTCTGAGGTTTGGTAATATTCCTGTTAGCAGTCTTGTTTGTCCATGTCTCATATGTTTAGTTTTTCTCTCCTCTTTAGTAATTATTGTTATCTGTGTCTTATTTGTTTAGTTTATCTCTGGTTGTTAGTTTCCTTAGACTTCCATCTGTGTTTTTACCTGCTTAGTGGTATATGTTTATTAGGGTCTTATTTTTATCTATATTTATATATCTAGAAAAGCCTGCAGTGACTTTATTTTATAAGGATGTTTTAAAAAGCAGGACTTCAGTCCCTCACCCAGTCTCCTCTGGTCTCAAAACTTTGTAGACACATCAAGGCTGGAATAAATCTTGGGGCATCTTCAGCAAGCCAAGCTAACCTGGACACTCTCAGTTTAAGTAGAGGAATTCAGGCTACAACCTGGGGTTGAGCCATAACTGATAGCATCAGTGCAAACAAGACCAGACTCACCAACAGCTTCTGTTCAGCAGCTATTAGACTGGATGCTATAGGCTGGAGTAAAATACACAATACCCCCACGCTGCCCTGCAATGAAACCGAGTTCTCCCCCTTTTTCTTTATCTCCACTTCAGGACATGGACGCATACACAACACACACACAAAAAACACACCTACACACACACACACACACCTCAGTCTCAAAGTACTTTACTCATACGCCTTCTGTATGCTTCAAAATAAAGCTAATATTGAGTCATTATTCTGTGTATTTAACTGAGAATACTTGAAGTTGTAATCTAATCTGTGCAATGTCAAGCCTCTTAATTGCCATAGGCGTTACGGAAAGTAGTGCCCTTTTTGAGCTATTGCATTGACGAATATTTTAGTATTTAAACTGCACTACTAATGTCTCTATTAGTGTAATATCCATGTCTCACCATATATTAACAAAGCTTTCTGTAAGATTATGTTACCTCATACTATGACTGTACTCTTAAACCTAATTTCTTTTTTCCCAGCAGAAAAAGTGCCTTCTTGTGTTTTTGTGTGGTATTTTTTGAATAGTATATGTAGTGTCTTTTATGTAGAATTTAGTTTGAAATAACTGAGATTGTGTCATACCCTGTGCCTCTAAGAAAAACCACTGAGAGAACCATGCAACAATTTCATGCACATGTATGGCTTCATCTGTGAAAACGGCAAATAAAGAACTTGACTTGACATGGACACCTCCCACTGGAGATCTTTTTGAGCACATCCAACTGGCAAGAGAAAGCAGGGTAGATCTAACACACCGGAGAGACCATGTGTCTTATCTGTCTGGAAATGCCTTTTTATTCAAGGCTATTAAGGTGGAGACACACACGAACTGTGTGATAACATCATCTAATATGTAGTTACTTGTTTTAATATTTGGAGATAGATTTCCTAAACAAGGTTCAGTCTAAAGGCAAGTCTAAACTCCTTGGTTGAAGGGGGTATGGGAATGTCTAATGATCGTTTTGCAGTTTTTGTGACCAGAAGAATTTATATATTCCAGATGCAATTTGGTGCAACAATGTGCAATGTTGCAGACAAGCAGAGTAAGGATGAGTTCTCGGAAAGAAAGTTTATTTCTGTGAAAGATGGAAAGTTTCAAAGTTATCAAAGTACTTAACAGTACAATTACTAATATTATAAATTGCCATAAAGATGCTGTCAAAGATAAAATTAAGTGACAGCTGATTTGTATCGGCGCAGCAGCTGCTAAGCTATTGCAGGCTGGTTATACTACACAGACTGTCTTCCTGTAAATTAAGACTAGGAGGTTGGGTCGGATAGATGGGTCAACAAGGCAGAGAACTTCCAAACAGGAGACCAGAATTCCAAGTCCAGTGTGAAAGAGCTTTTTGTGGCTTTCCTGTAACAGGTCTCTTGGTGTGAGTCATGTGGCATATCACACGATGAGTCAGTGATTTGAAGCAAAACCACAAGATTTTAACAGTCCCTTTTTTTATTTTGTGCCTAACCCTAAGTTAGGGACAGACAAGTAAAACAAGTAAGAGCTCTGTTCTTTTTTAATATGTGGAGATAGATTTCCTAAACAAGACACAGTCCAAAGGCAAGTCTAAGACCTCTGGCCTTACTTGACATTCACTTTTTTGCTCACCAGCCACTGTGGCTAGTGGTTTACCAAAGAAGTAGCCAGTGAGTATTTTCACTTGCCACAATTGTTTGTTAAAAATTGAATAGAGATTATTGGAATAGAAAATCCCAACCACAAACAACCTACAGTTAGGGTTAGTCAGCATTATTGTCAGCATTCATTGGGGAGCTGCTTTCTGATGTAACACAGATGACCTATATTCAATCAGCTGTTTGATTAACTTGGTTATTGCACTCAGCAAAAACAATATCAAGGTTATGTCCATTTCGTACAACAGGTTGATAACAGAATCATTGCGACATGCCAATCTTTGGATTTTGTTACACCTCTTATGTCCCACCACATATCTCCACTAGTTCATATCTAAACCACGTTCATTGATGTCTTTTTTACATTATTGTATCATTTAGATTCATCTTTCCATTTCTATATGTGGACATAGCATCAGGAAAATAAATTATAGTACAATAAGCTAATGAGTGTTTAACCTTCACTATATGACTCCACCTCTGAGCCCATATTTACTTATAGGTCAACTTTTTTATTAATGGTCCAAGATAGATTTAGAGATAACTGTAGTTATAATATATCATTTCATGTTGAGCTTTGCTGGTCCTGCACAGATATTTGCAAACTGGATCCATGTATGATTCCTCTCTGGATTATCCAATCTATAGCTGCAAGTATTTTTGAACATAATTGGAAGTGACAAGGTTGAAAACTTACTTTCGTGATCTTTTTTGCTTTACGATATTTTGAGTGCACCACATTTGTGGAGGGATAGCATGGCTGATTCACACCTAAAAATCTATGTCACAGGACTACAGGGTTGGTCATTTTATCATAACTGAAGTACTTTCATGCTAGTGATGGCATGAAAATTGCCCAGCACTTGGATTTGCAATAAAAGTGAATTTGAGCTTATCAAAAATGAGCACCTCTATGTTTGTGATTGGTTTGAATGTATCAACCCCTGATTGAACACAAAAATGAGTTTTTAAACACTTTTTTACCAGTGTGCACATATTTCATAAGTTAACATGTGTGTCTGTGTGCGTGTCTCTGTCTTTCTCTGTCCAGGATGAGGACTTGGAGACGGACCTTAATAAACTTGGTTATCATCCTGACCCACATAAACCTAAAGATCTACTGCTACAGTACAGTTTCCTCTGTCCAGAACTTTCACATGACTTTCAGGTATGTACGTGGGTATTTGTTACCTACTAGGGCCGAATAAGTTTTTTCAGTTTCAACATAAAATGCCCTTCAAAAGTATTGGAATGACAAGACCCATTTATTTGCATTTGCTGTGCACCGCAGAGGTTTAGGTTTAAGATCAAAAGATGTAAATGACACAAACGTTTAGAATTTCAACTTTTATGTCCTGATGATTACATTGCATACAGTGACACCACACGCACTCTCAGGCAGCGTTGCAGTCAAGCTAAACAAAGGTGGACGAAGGATAAATTCCATGTACTGTATCTCTGGATATTCTGAGGAACTCTTTGCTCCTTTGTTCCTTTGCTGCTAAATTTCAATATTTATCCAGCCTTATTAATAACAACTGTCACCGCCCTAGCTTCTTATTTAGTGCCATTCATTCTGTAATTATTCCGTGCATTTCTGTGCTGATAAATATACCAAGAGCTACCTGTGATAAGTTTCTTAATCATTTTATTGCGTAAATAGCCACATATAGACAGCTCTTACTGAGATGGTGAGGCAAGTAAAAATCTACTCATTGCCCTTTGGATATTGTTCCAGCTAAGCTTTTAAAAGCGGTTTTTAATATTGTAGGGCCATATCTTCTTACTTTTATTAACAACTGTCTTAGCAAAGGAGTTGTACCACAAGCATGCAGTGGTAATGCCACTTCTTAAAAAGCCTCACCTTGACATCTCATTTTAGAGCTGTGCGACTAAAGGTTTTTAATCAATTATAGACTTCTCTGGAAAATAATAATGCCCTTGAGGAATTTCAATCTGGCTTTAGATCTCAAATACTACTGAATGGACTTTGTTAAGAGTTCATAATGACATTGTTTTATCTATTGATGCTGTGTTGGTGCTTCTGGATCTTACAGCTGCCTTTGATACTGTGGATCATGCAGTCCTCATCTCTCGCCTTGCTCAGTGGGTGGGTATCCAGGGCACTGTTCTTAGGTAGTTCCAGACCTATTTAGCCAATAGGAAGTTTTCTGTAATGATGCATCTTCTTTTTGTGCGTCTCTTTCCTGTGGGGCGCCTTAAGGTTCCATTCCTGGCCTTATCCTTTTTTTTTACTGCATATGCTATCACTAGGGTCAATTATCCACAAGAACATTTTTCCACTCTTACGCAGATGATTCGTAGATCTATTTGTCAGTCAAGCCAAATTTGGACAATGCACTGCAGTCCCTGTTTAACTGTTTGGATGATCTAAAGCTCTTGCTGTCTCAAAACCTCCTCATCTTGTGTGAGAGTAAGTCAGAGTGTATCATGTTTGGCGCCTCTGTTAAGGATAACGTCTTAAACCTTGATTTTGGTAGTCTAGCCACTTATCTTAAAACATCAGTAAAGAATCTGGAGGTGATTTTTGACTGTGACATACGATTTAATTAACAGATTAATTCTGTTGTAAAAGCTAGCTTTTTTAGGCTTTGGCTCCTGGCAAAAGTTAAGCCATTCTTATCTAAAAAACATCTTCAAAAGGCAATTATTGCCTTGGCCACTCGAGATTGAATTACTGCAATCCACTTTATGTCAGTGTTTTTGCTATCTCGCCTCCAACTGGTTTAAAATGCTGCTGCTTCACTTTCAACCAACACCCCTAAGCATGAACACATAACTCCCATTCTTTACTCACTCCACTGGCTTGCAGTACATTTTAGAATCATTAAGAAGTTCTGAGATCAAGGTGTAAAAGGTGGGGAAATCATCTGTTTGCTATTATTGCTCCAAAACTGTGGAACTCCTTACCACCTGAAATCTGCTGCATTACAGATTTGGCATCTTTCAAATCCAAGCTGAAGACACATTTGTTCAAGCTTGCTTTGATACTAAGTAGCATACTAAGTATTTATATGTATTTGAATCATTATAAAATTTTTTACTATTATTTTTTTAATTATTTTAATCATATTGGTTTTAATCATTTTATCATTGTTTTTAATCTTACTTTTATGCATTTATGGTTTTGTAATTGCTTGCTTGGATAAGCACTTTGGTCAATATCCTGGTTGTTTTTAAAGCCCTATATAAACAAAGATTTAATTGAATTATATTGAATTAAATTGTATCAGAACCTGAAATAATTCAGTGACTGTGGTACCATAAAGCAGCACTGCACTGGAATTGGCTTTGATAGGTGATCAGTGTCCTCTTGTTCAAAAGCTGTTTTTTAACATGATTACATTACTATGTTAGTAAGGTTTGCATTTACAAGTTGGATTTTTGGAAAGTGCACTTATTAATTTACATTGTTTACATAATCTTTGAAATTATTAGGTCTATTTGGTTTCATGCAGTGACTTATTGCAGTTGTTTGTGTCATAATTCCCTCAAGACAAATGTCTTAATTAAGAAATAAATGTTCCTTCATCTTTATATATGTATTTTTTTACAATAATTGATCCACATATTAACAGATTTGGTAATTTCTTCTTTGACTTTGATATGCCGCCTAAACTTGAAAGTTTTTTTTTAAATCAAAAAAGAAAAAAATGTTCTCTTATAACCACCAACAACACTCCAGGATTTAAATCTAAAATTTCCAAGTATTTGAATGAGTGCCCTATAAAGGGTTGATAAATGTATATATTTGTAAGTATTAAACTTACAATTAACATATACACATATAATTTGCACAGTGATGATCAAAGTTATTTCCTCTGGGTTGGGCTGTGGTGACATATATACATATTTATCACATTATTTAGATAATGCTGTCTTTGCAAGTTTTCATTGGATTGTAACCAGACTAGGATCAAACATTGTAAAACTAATACTTTTCAGGTTCTATGAAACATATGACATTAGTTACCACAGAAATTTTAAATGTACGAATATTTGGACACTTTAGCAGGTGAGGCACATGGATTTTGGTGGGTATATGATGGCCTCTGGTTTGCATCAAGAAAGGGGTACAGTTATAAAGTCACAGAGCCTGGCATCCATCCACATTCCTCTTGGAGACAGGTGCTTGTTTACTTTTTAGTTCAGCAGTTATTGTGATGATATCAAATCAGAAATGCAACAAAAATCAATGAGCATTATGCAGACAGATTTCGAGATAACCTTTGGCGCAGGAAGATAGAGCGGTTGTCCACCAATCTCACAGTTCTTGGTTCAATCCCCACCTCCTCCAGTCACATGTTGAAATGTCCTTGAGCAAGACACCAACTTAGACTGAACCCCAACTTAGTTGCTCCTGGTGAGTGTTGGCCAGCTGCATAGCAGCTCCCCCATCTGTGTATGAGTGTGAATGGGTGCATAAGAAGCAGTGTAAAGCACTTTGAGTACCAATAGGTAGAAAAGTGCTCTATAAGTGCAGACCATTTACCTATGCAACAGAAATGCAACGAAAATTCTGAGACATCTAAATGAAATCATTATTTACAAGGTTGTGCAGGAGGACATGACTAAATAGAATGCCAGAGAGAGGGAGATAATCTGTCACACAGTGTGTTTGTGCGTGCGTGTGTGTGTATACACACGTTTTTATTTAGGACATTTTGGTGGGTTAGGGTCCTTAGACCTTCTTTCATCTTTCTCCCATTAAGGTGCATTAAGTTAGCAAATCACTGGTCACAGAGCAACAATTTCAGACATTTAGGCTGGAGTGTGTGTCCAGTATGACCTGTCCTTAAGCTCAGTTTTTGGTCTCCTGAGGGGCAACCCTGGTCTTTTTCTGCTGAATGCTCCACTGTGTTCACTCCCTGATCTTTTAACAGTATCTTTTGTTTGCTACTGAGCAGGTAATAGAAAGTACATTTTTAAGCTTTTTAAATAAAAACAATAGAATTTCTTTATATAGCAAGTGAAGACTTGAAACAATATCTTCTAATATTTGAATATTTCCCTACTACAATTTGTATTCATTTTCAGTCAAAGCATTGTAGTCCATAGAATACAACAATTGTTCCCTATGCCAAATAACAAGGCTCATGACATTTTTCCAGTAAGTAATTAAGGTCAGCTGCATTTGTTTCAACCTCACTAAGCTTCACTCAGACTTTGTTCCACTTTGTCGGAATTTGGATTTTCTGGCTCTGATAACAGATAACAACAATGATTAATAATCATGTGGGCAACATCATGGCCACATTTTCCGATATAAATAAAGGAATAAATACAATGAAGCACTATACATGTTGTATGAGGCCTGTCCTAATTTCTTTAAATGTGACTCCTGTGTGTGTGTGAGTGTGTGTGAGAGAGAGACTGTGACTGTGTGTGCGCATATCTGTCTCTGTATGAGTGTGTTGAGACAGAAATAGATTTAGTCAGAGACAGATGAGAGGTAATGAGCAAGTGTCTCAGTCCATAATATTTCATGTCAGGATACCATCTGACTTGATCCATGATAAATGTATTAATACCTGATTAATGGGAATTACATTCATGCTAATATGTCAGAATATATTAGGGGATAAAATCAGGCCCAAAAGCTTTTTATCCTGACATATTTTCTGCATTATAAAGCATATGGTGACTAATTATTTATACAAGAGGAATGTGAAATTTGTCAAATGAACCATCATACATGTAAACTGAATGCATATAACTCTACAGAAAGCGAAACCAGTGTTGTGCAGAAATGATGTGTCACTTGCTTACAGGTGATATTCATCAACAGAGCGTGTTTGTGCCCCTGGCTGCATTGTACTGTAAAATGACACCATGTCATCTGGGAAGCAAAGATGTGATTATTATAACAGCATACATGTTTATTTTTTTTTTTGGTTTGTATTTACAATGGGGCAAAAAAGTATTTAGTCAGCCACAGATTGTGCAAGTTCTCCCGCTTAAAATGATGACTGAGGTCTGTAATTTTCATCATAGGTACACTATATTTTCGAATTTGGAAAAAAATCCAGGAAATCACACTGTAGGATTTTTAAAGAATTTATTTATATATTCCTGCGTAAAATAAGTATTTGGTCACTTACAAACAAGCAAGATTTCTGGCTCTCACAAACCTGTAACTTCTTCTTTAAGAAGCTCTTCTGTCCTCCACTCGTTACCTGTATTAATGGCACCTGTTTAAACTCGTTATCTGTATAAAAGACAACTGACCACAGCCTCAAACAGTCAGACTCTGGGAGCAATTATTAGAAAATGGAAGACATACAAGGTCATTGATAATCTTCCTCAATCTGGGGCTCCACACAAGATCTCATCCCGTGGGGTCAAACTGATCATGAGAACAGTGAGCAAAAATCCCAGAACTACATGGGGACCTGGTGAATGACCTACAGAGAGCTGGGACCAAAGTAACAAAGGTTACCATCAGTAACACACTATGCCGACAGGGAATCAAATCTTGCAGTGCCAGACGTGTCCCCCTTAAGCCAGCACATGTCCAGGCCGGTCTAAAGTTTGCCCGTGACAATGTGGATGATCCAGAGGAGGATTGGGAGAATGTCATGTGGTCAGATGAGACCAAAATAGAAATTTTTGATCAACTCAACTCGTCGTGTTTGGAAGAAGAAGAATGCTGAGTTGCATCCCAAGAACACCATACCCACTGTAAAGCTTGGGGGTGGAAACATCATGCTTTGGGGCCATTTTTCTGCAAAGGGGACACGACGACTAATCCGTGTTAAGGAAAGAATGAATGGGGCCATGTATCATGAGATTTTGAGCAAAAACCTACTTCCATCAATTTTTCCATCAATTTCCCTCATTCATATTGCTTTTCCAGACATAATAAAAATGCTTGTTCACATGTTTGGTCACGTTCAATTAAACAAAGCATCTAGCATAAAACCGGTGTTTTGACAGATGCCAAAGGCCTTTGAGCATTAACTGTAAACCAACATATGTGTCTTCTAGGAGCTGGATCGAGATTCAGAGCCAGAGCA
Source organism: Channa maculata (assembly GCA_020496755.1). Classification (NCBI taxonomy): domain Eukaryota; kingdom Metazoa; phylum Chordata; class Actinopteri; order Anabantiformes; family Channidae; genus Channa; species Channa maculata. Next base: position 15,628,917 of record CM035601.1, on the reverse strand, counting down.
GAGTTCAGCATCATCCTCATCAGACAAGGAAGCTGTGCTGCTCCATAGTTTCCCTCCTCATTCCTCCAAGATGGACAGAGTGGGGAGCAGCAGCAGCTCACCTACCTCTTCCTTAAATCTTCATGCTAAGACAGAAATGCACACAGAGAAGCAGGCATCAGGTCAGAGCCAGGTCAAAAAGAGACCGATACTCAAGTTTCACCTATTCTATTTAACATGTAATAGTTAAATGATTGCAATCACCAAATGATTACCATTTCACTGATGTTCTGATATTTTTGTACAAATAGCTTCAGGGGCAGTAGGTGCAAAGAGCACAGAGGAGATGCTGCAGCTTCTACACTCACTCTCCACCATTTCCACCTGCATTCATCAACAACAGTATAAAAAAATCTTCAAAGTAGTTTTAAGAAAATACTTCAGATGGAATAATACTAATATAAGTGTGTACTAGCTTTTTTCAGTACATTTCTGGCCTGCAATTTATACAGCATTAACTTTGTGCATTGATGCTGGAATTCTAAACAAAAATATCTCACTTCTCTTCATCTACAGACAAGATTGTTTTTACTTCATAGTATTTATCCATACATCAAATAATAAACTGAATTTCCAATAGCAGGGACGTGGTTGAATGGAAATAAAATACAATGTAATGACTTGGAAATAATCTGAAACCTATTCTTTGTACATAAATTAAACAAAGACAACATATCTAATGACATTTGTTTTCTGAAAAACATTTGCTATAATTTAATTTAATACCAGCAACAACTTTCTGACATGCTAGGCCAAGGGATAAAAAGACAGGAAACTTTGTTTATTACATCTCATAAATAATGAGGTTGTTAGATAACAGGTCAGTTTTATGATTGGGTATAAAGAGAACATCAAGTTGTGTATTTCAGAAGTAAGAGTACAGGGTGGTTTAACTACAAGAACATCATCAGTATCAATTGTTTTGTCCTTCTTTCTCTCTAGCTGGTGCCCAGTTAGAAGCCCAGGATTTCCACAGTCACACCAGCATCCTCAGCACCAGTCCCAGAATCAGGACCATAGTTAGAGAGGCAGCGTAAGCTAAAAGTTTCAATTCTCTCTCACTGTATGTGGCTTAAAGTTTTTTTTAAGGCCATGATGATGATTGAAAGCAAAGATAATCTGATAGCAGAAAAGAAATATGTCAAAGAAGTGATGGAGCTCATCTGTAGTCACAAAATTAGTTTGTCGAATGGGTAAAGACCTCAAATGTAAAAACCAAACAATTAAAATCTACTATGATAAAGCACCTATTGCTCTTCAGTTTATTGACCCTCACATCCCATCCTCTTCACTGTGGCTGGTTCATGTTGTTAAGCCCCGTATTGTTCCAGCTGAGAGAAGTATGACATGCTGCCATTTATAATAGTATGAATATGTTCAGTATGAACAGTCCCACACAAAGACTCACTCACCCACTTGTCTGTTGTTAACACCACCACATCAGGGCCATTAGGTACATTCTCCACATGCTAGTAGGCTAAGTAGGTCATTATCATGTGACATCACGCACTGCTTTTTCATCCAAGTGGGTAAAGTGGGTAATGATAAACAAAAGAAACGGACTAACCAACAACGACTTAAGTAACTTCACTGAGTGGGCAACGAACTAGTGTCTCTCTTCTAATAGATTTGTATTTTGTCACTCACACATCAAATATGATCACTTCTCTAAAAAGATTTTTATTTGACTTTACATTACATCAGCAAATGCCACTCTGTAATGCACCTGTAATATTTACTATGGCTACAAGATGTCTCTAATTTTCCCCATTTCCCTCTCTCCATCACAATGCCAGTAGCCAAAACATAACTGTAATCTGATGATGACTGATGAACTCGACATTCAGTCGTATGATGTGTTTAAATTGGCTGACTTTAACTACACAAGCAAATGTTATATATGTTTGTTAGGGAATTTGTAGTTATTTTGCAAGCTGGCTATCTGACATCCATCAGCTCATGTCAACAATTATACTGGACCCGGTTTAAAAAAACCTTCTGTATGTTCTGAGCCATCCACATTTTGCAGTTTTTCTTTACAAGATTGTGTTTTATGCCATATACTTTATATCTCTTATCACATATTTTAAAAGTCTCACACAAAAGACAGTCCCATAAACATAGAGAAAATAAGAAACGTATTGTATGTAAATTGAGGGTGGTTTGCAGTTGCTGCTGAGCTGACCTGTATGTGGCACTGGCTTTGAAGAAATCTCCTTGTGTTGTGTGTCACCTGCCGGTTAGTCTGTTACAGAACAAACACAGCAGCCTGTCATTCTCTTTTCTAGCTCATCAGTAATGTCAGACTATTTTCATCAGTCTGACCTTTGTCAGTGATGTTAGGTGTCTGATCCCTGTTGTGTGTCATTGAATCAATCTAACATTTTCACCTGCTCCAACCTCCATTTTCACATTTTCACAAACTTGCTGTTTGGCGTTGATATCTACAGTTGCCCTCAAGGACAAAGCACATATAGTATTAGGTTAGATAAGACTAGATTTAGATTTATTATCATATTTGCAGTAAACTAAAAGTTACCCAGAACAATGAAATGACTTTGCATGTTCCCATAAAATAGAATAAAATAAAGACTAAAATAAAATGAATATGTGTTCTATGCAGACTTTAATGTGTAAATCTTTCAAGGAGGGTGAATAATATATACTACCATAGGCTGAATTATAGTCATTGTACTGTATATCAGTACTCATTAGTAGATTGTCAAACTCAATGCTGGTGCTTGATGTGGTGTTAATAATACCTAGCCAAGGTGGCAAGACATCTGACAGCAAATGCCATTTCCACACCTCTCATTCTGTAATTTTACAAAGCTGGTCTCAATTATTACTTTCAAACAAACATGACTTTCAAACAATACAGTGAAAAATTCGACATTAGTCAGAATGACACACTTTTATAATTTATATACACTACAAAAATGCTACCAGAATTAATATAAAATTATTTATAAATAAAGTTAGTTATGATGCCTTCAATAGTAGTGACTTTTTTTGCTGACTTTGAGTGTATAGGTACTGTCAGTTACTAATTCTGGAAGCCTTAGAAGTTTTTTTTCTTCTTGTAGGGGAGAAGGCTCCCCAGGTCAGTGGGGGAATGAATGGGATGATGAGGAGGACGAAGCAGAAGAATCCCACCATTTTGCCACGATAGACAGAATACTAGAGAGATGTGGAGCCTGTATTCCCCATCATGAACCCAAGTTGTACTGTGCAACAGCCGCCAAAACAAAATCTATTCCAGGGTTTAGGATCTTGGCTTTCCCTGACTTTTGGGGTCACCTCCCACCAACGGGACATGAACCAATGGCTCCACGGAAACCCAACATCCAGAGGTACACCATGCTCATTTACATTTACTGTAACTGATGTTTATCAGGTAACATATAGGGTTGGTTTAAAAATAAATAATTATGTATAGTTCTCATGTTAAAGGACTTGGAGAGTCACATAACTTAAACTAACTTACCATTCTGATGAGTTTACAGGGGTGGGAGGGTATTTTGTAGAAGCCGGTATTATTTAAACATGATTTATTCAAGCCAAATATAGTTTACGGTTGATCCTATTAATGAAGAAGATTGGCTGCCTTCAGGTAGCTGTGGAGATGTAAAGGGAAACAGTATTTTTTATGATCTGAAGCAAGCAATAGTCAATTGCACATGTGTGATATCCTTGCACGAGATATCCTCATTTTCAGGAGAATTTCAGAATAAATTCTATTCCAAACATTTTGTAAATGAAAAAACATGTCATTGAATAAAGCAGTGTGTCTGGATAATGTGTTTTAACTGTCTTTGGAGAATAACAGAGTGCTATGGCGCAGGTAAATAAGATTATCCAGGCTGCAGACTGATGGACCTGTGAGTAGAGGAGAGTAATTGTTGACTTTAGTGCCTGTGTGGGGATTATTGAAAATACAGTTAATTTAGGAAATGACCATAATAATTCTTTAATGAACAGAAAATAAGCTTTTTATACAGTATATGGCAGCTGTGGACAACAGATGTCAGAATAAATCATATTGTTATATAGTGTAGTGCTTCATCTAACCATTAATATTTTTTTTCAGACATTAATTCTCTGCAGCAACACAAACTTGCTATACACTTAATACTTTATACTTGCCACCTCATTGTTTTTATCCTTCTTTCTGTGCTGCATGCCCGTGCAGCACTTGGCACTAAAATACTTAAAGTAAGAAAAAAAACATTTTAATTTCAAGAAACATTCAGATAAATTCTGATGCCCTTTTATTGGTCATTTTAAATGTATGTACACAACTCTCCCTTGAGTGATAATGCTTATACCATATTTGATCTGGACACTTGTGGGTTGTTTTTTATTTATCCATGGTATTATCACATGGTCTGCTTTTATGTATGTGGATATGCATAAATCATGTGCATAATTTTATGTCAGATCAGTGATTCTTAATAGCATATTCAGCAACACAATCACATGCAGTTTCTTTTTTTCACACAAAAGTTTTGACTGATGGAGCTCAGGATTCAACCTGTCCTCCTACCACGTGAAGCTCCATTGAACCTTTCAGCAAATCCTGGATTGCATTAATTTCATTAAATATTTAATTAATGGTGTATGTCATTAATCTGTATTGGATGAATATTTGAATTTTTTTTATCAACAAGGCCTCCAATCTGAACAGCCATATAAGTTGTTTGTCTCTACCATCTCATATGGCCCATAGAAGCATTTGTCAACTATATCAGGTAATGTAACTCTCTTGTGGTCACAATTTCATCAGCAACAGAAAGCTGTTTTGACCTGTATTCAACCTCCAGTGTGCTTCAGTAAAATACTCTGCTTTTTATACACAGCCACCAACCCTGAACTCCTGCCCATAAGAGTTTAAATTTACCAAATTCCTGACCACGTCATGTTCATTACAGCCATTAGATGTCATCCAAATGTAAAACTTTTCTGTGGGTCATTTTCTGCTGGTGGTACTGTATGCTACATAATTACACCAATTCTTGGGCTGAGCAGTATTTAGTTCAGCTGCCACAGCCAGTCAACCTGGGGTGTATGCATCAGTTCAGTGAGTCTGATAGGTCTCACTAATTACTGTCTTCCCAGGTCCTAAAGTGTTCCTGAAACTTTCTGTCATATTCCATTTTCTCCATGCCCATCTGTCCTTTCATTATGCCATTATCCACTTTCCAGCAGACATGGTAGGTGTACTGTAATATCCCTGCTCTATAGCCGTCTCATTGAAATTGTCTTTTTTTACATCCCTTCCCTGCATTCTTTTGAATGTGCTTCTGTGACAGAGTAGTAGAGAAAAAAGGATCTGTGAGCAGAGTTATGTGTGTGAAAATCACACTGCATTTCAATGTGGCTCTGTTCATTTCTATGCCGATTGCTGTTGAGTGCCCCTTTTTTAGCATCAGACTCAGCTTCAAGTTCTATATACTGTAGGTTATTGAAAAAAGGAGGTTATTTAGAGGTGCAACTGTTACAACAGCTCTCTACACTAAACGCTGGAGTAATTAGATATATAATTTTAATTTAATTTTACAAACATACTCATGTAAACATGTTTTTACTCTCTGTCAGGTTAAAACTCAGGTTTCTCAGATCTTATTGGTGACTGTAGCTTTGCTAAACACAAAAGTATAGGTGAGAGTTATGTTTACTATTAGGGTTGTCAATTGATAAAACATTTTAATTGCAATTAATAGCATGAGGTTTCTTAGTTAATTTCAACGAATCGCAAATTAATTGCACATCTTTTATCTGATCAGATTTTATTGTGCTAACCATGAGTTGGCCATAACAAACATCATCTTTGAGCATAGTGTTGTTCAAAAAGGTTCTCATCCAACAGCGGAGGACAGAGGAGTCCCAAGCCATCAAATTGCTCTGGTTTGTTACATCCTTTGGCGTATTATATTGATGCAATATTTACCCCTTTGCATCATTATTGGACGCTCTAAAAGCACCACTGTTTGACACCATGGGAACAACGACATCTTATATTTATCTTGAACATATGACCAAGAATTTCTCCAGTATTCTGAGTGAGGCTGAGAACATGGAATATGAGTGGACCAAGTTTCAATCCTTAATTGTGGAGTAGTTAAACATGTGGTGTGGTCAGCAGGTTGTTTGCGACTGTGTAGAGCCAACCTGAGGACTCACTGGAATCAGAAATACTTTATTAATCCCAGAGGGTAAATTGCTTTCACCCCAGATGCTCTATGCAAGAGTAGGAAATTTCTCATAAGAAACTTGATACAGTATATAAACATAAAATGAGAATCAAATACAAATAAAATATGAAGTTACACATTTACAGATAAATATGGTTCTGAATCACAGTATCTGATCTCAGAGGAAGGAGCTATAAAGATTGATGGCCACAGAAAGAAATGACTTCCTTTGGTGATCAGTATTTCACGTTGGTATGAGTATGAGTATGAGTCCTATGCTTCACCAGAAAGTCGTACAGAGGATGGGAGCCATTCTCCATTATTCCTCGAATCTTTCTGCTTGACACTGCTGTTAAAATGTCCAGCTTTATTCCCACAGTGTGACTGGCCTTTCTGATCAGTTTAATGACTCTGATATTGTCTGCAGCTCTCAGTCCACTGCCCCGGAACACAACAGCAAACAGAATAGCACTGGCAACCACAGACTCCTTTAACATCCACAGCATGGTTTGACAGATGTTAAAGGACCTGAGCCTCCTCGCAAAATACGGGTGGCTCTGGCCCTTATTGTAGAGTGCTTCAGTGTTCTTAGCCTAGTCCAATTTTTTGTAAATAAACACTCTCAGGTATTTATAATCCTCCATAACTTCCACACTGTGACCCTGCATAGAAACTAGAGCCACCAATGCCTTAGCCCTCCTCAGATCCACAACCACTTCCTTTGTCTTTGCCACAATGAGCTGCAGATGTTTCTCCTCACATCATGTTACAAAGTTATCCGCCACATGTATTCAGACTCATAACACTTACAAATATGGCATCCAACTGTGGTAGAGTCATCAGAAAACTTCTAATGGTGGCATAAATCTGGCAGCTGAAGTCCACGGTATAAAGAGTCAAGAGGAAGGGAGAGAGAACTGTCCTTTTTAAGGCCCCAGTGTTACCACTCTGTCTGACACTACGTGATGCAAAGGTACATACTGTGGTCTGCCAGTCAGGTAGTCAACGCTCCAGGACACAATTTGAGGATCTACCTGTATCACTGTCAATTTCTCGCCCAAAGGAGCTGGTCCAATGGTGTGGAAAGCACTGGAGAAGTAAAAAAACATGACCCTCACAGTTCTTGCGGGGTTGTCTAGATAGACATATGCATGGTTCAGTAGGTAGATGATGGCATCCTCTACTCCTAACTTGGAGTTGGTAGATGAACTGGAGGAGGACCAGGTGGGGCCTAACTATGGGCCGAAGCCGCTCCAGAATGAGTCTCTCAAGGGTCTTAATTATGTGTGACGTAAGTGGTGCTAGTCCAAGACACTCCTGGGTCGCATGGTCTTTGGCACTAGAACAACAACCCTGCAGTGACACATAACTGTCCTCTGCCCATCTCCTCACTGACGTCATGGTCACAGGAAGCCTTTTAACCGGGGAAGGTAGAGAAACACAAAGTTGTTATCAGATCTTCCCAGAGAGGGAAGGGGGGTAGAGCTGTACATGTCCTCCACATTTGCATACAGTAAGTCCAAGGTCCTCTCCTGTCTGGCCTTACAGGTCACACACTGGGGTGAATTTGGGTAGTGTTTTGTCAATTTAGACATGATTAGAGTCTCCTGTGATTATTATGAAGGCACTCGGGTGTTTAGTCAACAGTCCAGCTATTGTAGTGTTGATGATGTCACATCAACAATACTACTGCACGGTAGCTTTTTCTTTAAATGGGCTCTTTTCCTCCGCTATAGAAATCCTTTCCCTCTGCATCCCCAGTGTGTTTACCTCCAGAGTTTAGCCATCCATTGCTGTGGTCTAAATGGCCAGTTTCAGCGCTAACAGCTGATGCCTGGAGTAAACAATGTGGTGTTGTTAAGCCACGACTGACTGGCAGAATAAAAATAGCAATTCGCTGTGGAAAAACAGGTCAAAATTCTCTAAGCAAGCATGTTGCACGGCTGTTACTTCAGGAAGTAAGAAAATAAGAAAAAAAGCCAATAAAACAATAAGTAGGAGCAGAGCAGAGCAACTGAAACAGGCTTCATACACCTTGGCACACATTTTCTGAGGAGGAGGAGGCAGAGCCTGAAAACTCAGGAGAAAGTTAATACATGTTGCTGATTTGAGGTCTCTGGGATAGTTAAAGAGCTTTTTAGCACCAGTGCTCTAGGCGTGGATGTGATTTGACCTGAGATGTCGAAGGCCCTAGACATTGTTGGGCTGTCTTGGCTGAAATCCCTGTGTCACATGCGCCGTCACAAGAACAGGTACATTGCTTGAGGACTGGCACACTCATGTGATTGTCAAATTCAATAAGGGTAGGGTGTCCTCCAATTATTGTGGTATCACACTGCTCAGCCTCCCTGGAAAAACCTATGCTGGGGTACTGTAAAGGAGGCTCTGACTGATTATCAAACTTCACATCCAAGAGAAAAATTTAGATTTTGCCCTGGCTGTGAAACAGTGGACCAAATCTTTACCCCTCCATGACTACTGGAGCAGTCGTGGGAGTGTGTCCATCCAGTCTATATGTGTTTTAGGGACTTGGAGGCCTTAAAGGCAAGGGCTGTTGTTACAAGCCATCTGGTCCTTGTATAACCCGAGGAAGAGTTTTGTCTGTATATTTGATAAGTCAAACACATGCTCAGTTTTAGTCGTTCCTCTATCAGGGTTGTCACCAATCTTGTTTGTGATTTTCACTGATAGGACGTCAAGGTGCCGTGTCCAGTTTGGGGATCTTAGAATCGCTCACCATAATATCTACCTCAAAAATATTACTACCCAACATTCATATCACCTTTTACCTACTTACATATTACTTACACTGTGTATTTATTTGACATTTAAGTGACGATTGAGTATATTTAAATAAATGAATGCATTTATAATGTGAATCTGTACCTTATCATAGTTATATGTTTATGTTTGTGTGTGTGTGGGTTTGCCAATTGTTAATGTTGCGCCTCTGAGACATCTTTTCAGCACTGTCAAGAGGGGAAGCGATGCTGACATTTAAATGTAAAAAATGCAATTTCACTCTGAGTTTAATCTAATTATGGTTCAAGTCTGTTCTCACTCATCTAAAACAGAACATTGTTTTGAGTTTGTGCCACTTTAGTTAGGGGCTGTTTTGTGAGTAAATTATCTCTGATGTAGAATGTGATTAGGAATCTTTCTAGCTCTATCTTATTCTAAACCCAAACATTCTCATGGAGTTGATAAATATCTTTCAAAAGATTTTTAAAAGAACATCATTGAGCAGGAAAACATGTTGTGGAAAAGTAAATCTGGTTTAACAGTAAACCTTACATTTGCATTGATGCAATACATTTATTCATGCATTTACATTGCTTAGACTAATGTTAATGGTCTCAACTGTGTTGTGCTCTGGATGGCTAAATCTATTCATAGTCTTAAAAGACAAAGGGTAACTACCGTAGCTCTATACAGCTCCTCTGCCACAGAAAAGCATTTTTAAAAGAAGAAGTGTAAAAGCCATTTTTTACACTTCAGCAGGTTATCTTTACCATGCCTACATACCGAAATGCATTTTATTGCTGCCATGTGATTGGCTGATTCTATATTTGCATTAACAAGCTGTTGAAAAAGTCTACTTATGAAGTGACTGGTGAATGTTTGTAAGGGCTGTGGCAGACTAAGCTGATATTACGCAACTAGTGCCAACAAAGGCCAACTGCTGAGTTGTATCACATTGGTTTTGTGTGGGTCGACAAGTGTATCTAGTCCAAGGTCAGAGCTGGCCGGCATGTACAGTAGCACAGCATGATCTGTGCTTCAATGACATAAAGAAAAAGATGAAGCCCTGGAACTATGGATATAAAAACTCCAAATTCCGTAATGTATTATAATAAACTAAACTGAAATTCAGTGAAAAACTAAACATAATGTAAAAACATGCAACTGTTTACTAATTGGAAAAAAAAGTCAGTTGAAGATGCTTTTATCAAAAGCTACAATTGTACCCTAACCTGAGATTCTCATTATCGTCACAGACAATGTTATCTCTAGCCAGTCCTCAATTGTTCTCGATGTGTAAATGGTGCAGACGGTGACATAATTGTTTTTCATGAGTTTTTCACCAAATGTTTAACTGTCATAACATGGTATCTTTTCATGCACTGATTCAAGCTAGTCAGAATGGTCTGATTTACCAACCAACACCAATTCACTGTGTCAACTTGATTAAATGGGCACTAACAGGGGTCCAACTAACGTTGGCCCCTTGTGTGCTACAGCCTCAAACTGGCTGTAGCACACCTCAGTGTGTCTCAGCCCTTAAACAGCACTTTAACTTAGCACATTTCTTTTAAGATTACACAACATTTAAGTTAGTTTGAGCACTGAAAGATTTGAATAAGAGATTAATTTCATGCAATTGTAGTTCTAAGTAGCTCTAAATAACTGAATATATTGAATGTCAAAGTGTCTTTGACCAAGACACTGAACCGTAATTTAGTTGCTCCTGGTGAGTGTTGGCCAACTACATAACAGCTCCCCAATCAGTGTGTGTGTGAATGTGAGTGCGAATGGGTGAATGAGAAGCAGTGTATAGTGCTTTGAGTACCAATAGGTTGAAAGGCGCTATATAAGTGCATCATTTAACCATTTATCTGGTAGTGAGGTAGATGGGACAACAAGACACAGGAGACCTGGGGTTTGACTCCAGTGTGAGGTGTTGTGTGCTTAAATTATGTTACAGGTGATGCACAGGGTAACTATAGTAAGGAAATACGTGTATGATGTTGTCACCGTATGTAGCGTTTTTGTTTTTTTTTTTTTATGTAGCTTGTCTTGTAACTTAACCTTACCTTGAAGTTTCTGTGCCTAATTCTAACCCATGTTATGTGTTAACATAATATTGAAGAGGTCTAAGTTGTTTACCCTAACCCTAACATAGTTTTGAAGTTTTGTTGGTTTTTATCTCATGACAATGCCCATTCAGTTTAAAACAGTGACTCTACAGTAAATAGTACGTCCAGCACCAACATAAGTTATGATCGTTCCTGTTGCATCGCTGATCTTTATTGATGATAGAATTCATAATGTAGCAGAGAAATACATCAAACCTAATGTGGAGGAGCTTCATCTTTTACCAAGACAATGATCAAAAACATAATGTTAACTAAACAAAGCGCTTCATCAAAGGGAAAAAGTGGAAAGTTTTAGACTGACTAAGACAATCAAAAACCTAAACCCATCTGAACATGCTTTTCACCTACTAAAGTACACAACAACAGTTCCAGGCTGCAGTATAGCCCGGAAAGCAAAGCAAAAAAAGAAACCCACAATTTGGTGGTGCATTCAAATATTAGGTTTTATATATTTCACTATGTTGTACTTTAAAACATTGTTTCAATAATTTGGCTCAGGTAAATGAAATCCATCTTACTATGTATAGATTTAATAATAAAACAAATGATTTGTCATTTTCAGGACACTGTTCTTACAAGAATCAAATGTTTAGTAGTTTTGTGATCTATGTGTAATGTTGTTCTCTCTGTTTCTGTACATTTCTTTTTTCTTGTGCCTACAAAAAAACCAACTCTTCACCGTAGATGGAATGGTGTTGACTTTACAGTATGATATTCCTAAAAACCATATTAATGCTGAATTTGCTCATTTAGTTTGGTGGTCTTAATGTCTTCATACAGTCCAAGCAGCCATCTATTGAAATATCTTCTGGTGTAAAAAAAAAGAAGCTTGAAGTTTTGTTTGTGGGGTAAACAATGCTAATCCAGTCAACACTCCTGGAGGTGTGCTTGCTATCTCCCATCTCCCCCATTTCCTGTCGGCTTCCTACTATCAAACAACAGAAAAATGCACATACACAGGCATAACAGATCTCTGCTGATTTCTGACATTGATGACATGATGAGAAGAGTCAGTATGGTAGGAGTGTGAGCAAATTCTATCTTACAAATCATCTAAGATTTGGTTTCTCCTATTTGAACTTGTGTAACTTCCTGAACTTTAGTAAGAACTTAACTGTGATCAATTCAGTTTGTTCAAAGGTAACATTACTGTTTAAAAAAGGTTTGCACTTTTTACCCTCACTGTTAATATGTGCATGCCTACATGTGTTTGTCTTTATCAGACAGAAGGTGTTGGAAGACATCCAGCGTTTCCTCAATAATGACATCATCAACCAGGTAGTCTTTGACCTAGAAGATAGCAGGTAGGCAAATAACACATATACAGCTTTTTTACAATATATTTCTTAATATTTTTAAAATCATTATTCACTAAATATCATGAATGACCAACTCAACTGGTCATTTCCTTTTTTTTCTTTTTCTGACAGTCTCCAGTCTCCTTCTGATTCATTGAGGTTTTTCTCTAAGTTTGAATGCGGAAACCTACGAAAGGCTGTTCAGGTCCGCAGGTACTGACACATTGTGATCCAATGTGAAAGTATCACTTCAACACAGTTCTGAGAAAAGTAGCCCCCATCACTAAGCCATAACAATAATACCATAGTCACAGTGTCCTCTTCTCTCTTCTTGTGTAGATATGAATATGATCTCATATTGAATGCAGATGCCAACTGTTTCCAGCATACCCAGTGGTTTTATTTTGAAGTCAGTAACATGGTGACAGACACCCCCTATCGTTTTAATGTCATCAACTGTGAGAAGAGCAACAGCCAGTTCAACTATGGTGAGAGCCATTGTGTATTTATCTTGTGGCCTTGGGAATGTGTACTCATACTGCGTATGGAAACTGCAGGGAACTACTGAATTGCACTAAACCTGTAACTTTTTAGTGGTTCTCATGTCTCTCAATATTTTAAAACGTTTAATATTTGTGACTCATATCAGCAACAACAAGGGTTATATATAATAACTAGAAAATTACCTGAAGTTGTCTATGATTTCAAAAGTTGTTTACCTTAATACTCCCCTGTAGACTTTACAGTCCAAGTTGTCTATACTTCTCCATTCAGGATGTCACTCTAAATCTGTGCTTTGTTTGTCCTTTTTCTTTTTTTGTGTGTTCTTTTCAGCGAAAATTGCTCCGTTTATTAAACACCATGCGCTACCATATGTGTTTTGGCAGAAGAATGCCAAAACAATTTTCATAATCAATGGATTTGCTTAACTGCAATGGATTTCTCTAGAAGCTTACAGACATTCAACCAAGAACCTGTAGTTGTGGATGTTGCTGTATAGTTGTAGCTGTTCTCACACATTAGCTTTTGCTAATGTGTTTATAATCGTGTAATCTAAAACACATTAACTGTCCTCACGACAAGCTTTCTTACATTTCTCCAAGCATTATATAGATGTCCATTGCTGCTCCATATCTTAGTTCTCTTTGATGCCTAAAACCCAATCTCCTTAGAGCTACAACTGGATAACACAGAAACCATACATTTTAATAGGTACATTAAACTTTGTATTTGTAGCATTCAGCATCATACTAAAAAAAAAGTCTAACTTAAATGAAAAGAGGTATCAGTCTTCATATAAGCTAAAAATATGTGAAATCACTTGTGTGTGCAATATTTTAACTTTTATTTTAACAGTGAATACTGTGAGCAGTCACAGTTTTTAGTTACAAATTCTCTATAATGCATTATATGATGCTCATTTTGGAAATGTTCAAAAGCTACTCATTCAGCAATGATCATTAGGTAATACCACTCTTAATTCCTCTGTAACAATTTAAAACATTTTTTACTGTATTGCAATGTATTATTAAAACAAACTTGTAATGAATGCAGATTTGTGGCCAAATGTGCCCAAACATGTAATCTAATTATATGGGAGCAATACTATATACTGTACAATCAGTATTTGCCATCATTAACACATTTGCAGAGATACCAAATGCAAGTGCAGTCTTCAAACTATATCTTGGCTAATTTGGATTTCTTCCCCAGACAATGTTTACAAAGTGTTTACTGTGATACTCAATTATTTGCTGCCTTGGAAAGCCATCGACAACTGTGGCAAAAGAAGTCCAGCTCCTGCCCATGTATTCGGTTGCAGAATGTGTTGTGCCAAAAACTATTGCTGAGCTAAACAACTGTCCAACTTTCCCGCACCAGAGGATTTCATTACCAACAAGTCTTCAACTTAAATTACTATTTACAGCTGGGTGAGAAGGCTTAGATCCCCGTATTGTGAATTGTCAAAAAGAGCAAAACGAAGAATTAACAAAAATTTTCAAGGAATGGAAAACCAGAGATCGTAAAATAGTGAAACATACATTAAAGTAATACACCCTGCAACATAATAGCTAGTTGTAGTCTTGGATTTGATTAGGTCACAGGTCAAAAAAATTTAATTTTAATCCTTTAGCCCCAAAATCCCCCAATCACCACGGAGATCAGCAATTATGTGCAAAAATAGGTCTCCAGATGTAACGCTGAACTATACACAGAGAGAGAGAGAGAGAGAGATTCTTTCTCCACTGAGGTAGAGAAGTCATCCACCAATCCCAGGGTTGTTAGTTCGATCCCCAGATTCTTTGGTTACATGAACCCTTAGTTGCTCCCAGTGAGTGTTGGCCAGCTGCAATAGCCCCCAGCTGCATAGCCCTGGCTGGCAGGCAGCTGACTACACTGTCTTAATGCATGGTCTTTATTTTTTAAGCCAGTAACTGACATGATTTAAATTGTAGCTCAGTAAAAAAAAAAATACAATAAATGTACTCAAGTACAAGAAATTTTCAATTTTTAAAAAATATCTTTGTCATACTGTAGTAACCTGAGTAAATGTTATTTGTTGATTTCACCCATGTACACACGTTTACACAGCCAAAGTGGAGACATTCATTGACATAATACTTTTCCTAGCCCCTTACTGTTAACCTACCCATCCCAACTTTTTTTACCCTTGTATCTTTTTTTCTTGTTCACATTTTCTTCCATCTTGGAGTCAGCTCCACATGCACAGTAGTGGGCCCTGCTATAATAGACCATCCATTACAACAAAATAAGAACACTCCAGTAGCAATCTAAGTTTATCAAAAATACTACACCCTGATTCATATTATGCCCTTTGTACTGAAAAATTGCCTTTTTTTACTGCAGGCTCAAGAAATCGGTTTCATCACAGAAAGAATTTAATGAATAGGAAGGATATCTGTTCCAAAATAGTCAGTATTGCATTGTACACAGAATGGCATTTCTCCTGACACACTGTAAAAATCCTAGCAGGCTAAGTTATTCAGATATTTACTTTTAACCTTTGAATATTTGATTCAGCAAAAATAGCAGCTCTTTCATACTTAAAGCCCCATGTCTACAGTAAATACATTATACCTTTATGCTGAGCAGTAGTTTATTTGTGAACCAAGACAAAAAGCATTACTGCATTACGCTTAGTAGGGATATGAAATCCACGGTCTCCAGATTTTAAAGTTAAACTACAAAAGTACAGTGTTGTGAATAATTATTTGCCACTTTCTTGATTCTTTCCATTTTTGTATATACAGTACTGGAAGTCTCAAAAAATGATTCTAATCTTTAAATGTATCCTCTGCCAATTTATTTTCAAACCATTTTCCAAACCACTGCTAACCGAAATCAACATAAAGAGCACATGTTGATATACCTTAAACCTTTAAGCAGAATTTTCTTTAGACGAATGAGATGAAAGTTTAATTGACTGGACGAAGGTCTCACTACATCTGGCGGAAATCCAACAAGGCATGGTCATCATAACTGCAGTTAAGCATAGTCAAGCACCCCTGAATGCCTCAAAAGAAACTATGTTTTGGACATGGTCAATGAAATGTCAGGATCTTCAAAAATGTAATGCATGCTCAAAACCCTTACTGTGGTTGGATTACAACTATTTAGCAAATCATCTAAAAAATGTGAAACACTGATTTTCAGTTATATGAAGGGTTTGGTTGCAGGTGTTACTGCTAAAGGCTTTACAACCAACTATTAGTATCAAGGGTAATTAGTTGCTGACAGTGACACAGTAAGGGCTGTAACAAGCTTCCAGTGGAGGATTGTATGGCAGCTCCTCTGCAGGTGAATGTGCACCATTTGCAGCAAATAATGTGTTTATAGTAACATGGGCCTTTAACGGCTGCTGTAGTAGTAGAAGAAATCAGGTGAACCCAGACATTATAGTTTTTTGTCAAAACTTTATAGTACTTCTACGTTGGTGTTGGAAAGAGGGGGATAAAGAAATGGTTGGGTCAGGATTCCACTCAATCAATAATGCAATCACCAACAAGTAGACCCAGAGTTTGAAAAATAAGTAGGCATGCACCAAGTCCGCATGGGCCTCCTTTCATGCAATGGCCTTAACCAAGGGCATGTCTGTGGGGAGCAGTAAGGGGACTTTTGGCTACTGTTCATAAACCTAGACACTCATTAAGAGACTACCAGTACAAACTATCTTATACTGTATGATATGTGCCACTGGGCAATGCTCTGTACTTGTCGCTATACATGAATAAATACAAATATTAATTTATGCAGATTCCCACAGAGTCTGTCACATTTAGCAGACTGATACAAATATTAATTTATGCAGATTCCCACAGAGTCTGTCACATTTAGCAGACTGGAGTGAACACACCCCACTGCACCGTTATGACATTTCCACCAGTTTACTGCCATGACACTGTGTCTGTTCCATGTGGCTCACTGTCTATCTGTGTGTGTGTGTGTGTGTGTGTGTGTACTCCAGGAATGCAGCCAGTACTATACTCAGTAAGGGAAGCACTGGAAGGTAGACCACACTGGGTCAGGACGGGAACTGATATTTGTTATTTCAGGTATGAGTGAAAAACAAAATCTTTTTTTCCAGATCCAAAACCATAACATAAAATTTAAGATTTTTAACAACTACATAAAGCATGAATTAAGCAGATTTGATGAAAGGGATTCAGTTCTCAGAAATATATGTCATTGCAATTTTCTCCCTTCAACCCCTTTTACCAGAGTGGTTCTGAAAACTGTAACATTCTTCAGCTTTTTGTATGTAGTATAGATTAGCCATAACTGAGTGGTAAAACATATGATTTACCATAATGTAAAATCCGGGCAAGATACAACTATACAGTACCAAAGAGCTTACAGAGGCTCTTGCACTTTGATTCTCTAGTGACAAACTCTGAAACTCTCAATGCTCTGGCAGTAAGCACTCAGTGGTGGATCTGCACATATTATTCTTTCTTGTTCACTCTGCTCTCTCCTCCAGGAACCACTTTTGCTCCATTCGAGGCAGAGGAAAAACAACCTTTTACACGCTGACGTTTACCATCACCTTCAAGCACAATGAGGATGTCTGCTACCTGGCCTACCATTATCCTTACACATACTCTGCACTGAAAGTACTAGCCCTTCCGTCCATACTATACATGCACCTTCCCATCAGATTGTCCTTTTATATATTAATAAGCAACTATTTACTCATGAAGTTTCTCCACTGCATAATATGAATTAACTCTTAACAGAAGTGCACTACAGACTTTCATTTTTACTTCTTCCAGGGCTTTTACTACTGCTGTGTCACTGAAAACATGATAAAACCATCAGCAGAGTCGGGGGCGGGGGCTTAAACTTTCAAATGATTTCTCTAAAGCCCCAAATCTTTCTTAAAATGCGTCCACTGCTGTGTCATATTTCCCTCAGTCCTTCTGTCTGAGCTGGTAGACCAGTGGAGCAACAGTTATATTACTGTGGAAATATCTCCATCCTACACTTTCTCCATAGGGGAGTAAAAATAAAAACAACTTATAAAGGCATGTGGAAGAGATAATTCACATTGTAATTAATAAGGGATGCTTATGGGTGAATCCACAAAATCATTTGTTGAAAGAGCCTCCCCCCGTCAGCAGATGGCTGTTGAAATTGCAACAAAATGGACCCTGTTGTCTCTTGCAGTGGCCCAGTGGCTGGGAAAATTCACGGTTAGGCTTAAAGTCTCTCCTTGCTTAATGTTACGCAAAGTCATATATGTACATACTGTATGTCCTTGTGGTCACAATAAAAACAGAAAGTTGTTTGCAGTGGACTTTATCTCCAGTCCAATATGGGAAAGTCCCATTTGTTGACCCATCCACAATGTTTTAAAGCCAACAAGTGGTATTAATGTTGTGGCTGATCTGCATATACACATTATTCAACTCCACATGTGTATATTTATTGTGTCTTTTAGGCTCATCTGAAGGTGCTGCAGAAATCAGTGGATCCTGCCAAGGTGTTTTTCCAGCAGCAGATTCTTTGCAGGACTTTGTCTGGAAATACTTGTCCATTGGTCACCATCACTGCCTGTCCTGCCAGCAGGGCCTGGAAAGACATGCAACAGCTACGTGAGTGTGTGTGTTTGTGTATCTGTGTGAAGAAAGTTTTTCATTTCCTGCAGAGTTGGTGTTTTAGGAATTTAAGTAGCTGTGTGATTTCACCAGTGATTTGTAATATGAAAAAAATCTAAATTATTCTTTAATGTTAGCTTGTAGTCATTATTGTAAGAGGAAGAAGATCTTCATATTGGGTCTCTACACAGATCAGACACAACATTAATTTTGGTTTTAATGGACAGTTATCAGCATGAGCACCAGTGGTTCTGACACCTGTTGATCATAGCAACCATGGAGATTATGAGAAAATGCACTCCTGGGTGCAAACATAAAAAGCCCCCCCAGCCTTTATTTTGTGCATTTTTGAATCTGTTTATTTGTTTTTGGACCTTCTGTATCTGTTTTATAGTACTTTTGTGTCACATTTTTGAGTTGTTTTACATTTGTTGTGGTAATTTATTTCTCCTTTTTTGGCTTATCCAATAAGTTTAGGGTCACCACAATGGAACATTAGTCTGCATGTTGACTTGGCACATTTTTACACTGGATGGCCTTCCTGACACAACCCTCCTCAATTTTACTGGGCTTTGGACCAGCACTGCACAGCTCGGGGTGGGGGATGAGTAGTTTGGGGTTCAGTGCCTTGTGCAGGGACAATTCGACATTTGGTCAGGGAGAGCCGGGCTCTCCCTATGGACCCTATGGTCAGTGGGTGGCCACTCTACCAACTGAGCCACTGCCACCCCTTGGTAATTTATTTCTCCCAAGGTCTTTAAAACAAGAAATATGACTATTCAGTAGTCCTGTTCAGTAATCCATCCATGATGGCCAACATTCCATTTGTCACCTTTGGGTGCTGTATATAGGAGATCTCTCTCGTTTGACTGCATTTACATGCACTTAAGTAACCAAGTTATTAAGAGACCTCAGCTTTCTTGTGTAATCAGGGAACAGTGTTTGCATTCTGAAAATCTGTGTATTCATGCAGCAGAAGAATAATCTGATTTTCCTCCACTTTTGACTTATTTTGAAAGCCTGGCGAAGTTTTTACCTGTATAGTGACAGAAAACACTGCTTTCGGATTGTGTGTGTGTATGTGTGTTTGTATTTGTGTCACAGCAGAGTGACAATGCAGGGGGAGAGAAAGGAAAAAAAGGATGAACACACAGCTGATCCACAACAGGAACTGTCTAAATTTTTAAAAATCAGAAGGGAAATGTGAATTATTTAGAATTCTACGAGGCAGTGTGTAGAGGCGATTTTACTCGATTCTGATGTTCCAGCACTCCAGAGATCATTGTATGACAAACATTGAACATTTATTGTACTTGCTTCTCAACTTAGCCGATGATGGACCAATTGTACATACAAGTTTAAGTACAGTACTCTCACAAGCACATTCGCAAACAGCTTTATCAAACAAGTTTCTCAAAGTATGGCTGAACTCACAGAACTCTGTAAGAAACTGTGTGCCTCCAAAGCTACACACCAAACCTTTTTCTTCTACCTTGTTGCGGTCCACAACACCTTGTAGTTAGTTCCTCTGCTCCAGCTACCATGTTATGTCTGCGCCCTTCAGTAGCTGATCTGAACTGAACAAAATCATTGCTATCCGTTGTTTCCTTGACAACTGGACAACAAAACTTAAAAGGTAAACTACAAAGGCACTCATCACAGGCAAACTATCAAAGCTCTATGATGTGACTAATGACATCGTCAGTACACAGAAAGATAATACAACACACAATACTATACACAATACCGACTGAAGTCCAGCTTGGGACCAGGAGAACTGTTGGCCAGCTTGGTAACAGCAATAGACAGGATGCCAGCTAACCCGAATTCAGGAGAACAGGAACAGGATCAGGGGCTGAGGTGGCGGCGTCGACCCGCTCGGAGACGGGAGCAGGAGTTGAGGTGGCGGTGTCGATCCCCCCGGGGGCAGGAGCTGAGGGGGCGTTATTGATCCGCCCTGTGGCAGGAACTAATGTAGTGGCTTTGACCTGCCCGTGAGCCTCCAGGAGATAAGTGGCGGTGGCGACCTGCCCAAGAGCAGGAGCTGAAGGGGCGGCGTCGACCCGCCCTGGAGCAGGACCTGAGTCAGGATCAGGCGGGGCATCTGAAGCGCTCTCAGGGGTGTTGACCAAGGCAGGGGCGAGTTCCGGCAGGTTGTCGGTGGTCTCAGGGACAAGAGCCTGAACCGGTGAAACATTGGCCAACTCTGAGCCCAGTGAACAGTTCTGGACAGAAGGGTGTTGAGGTCGACTCACCTCCGTCCTGAAAGCCCTCAACCTTGCTAGAAAGGTGGGCATCTCAGGCAAGTTCAACAGCCAGGATCTGGAGCGGACCATTTCCTCCAGCTGGCGTGCTGCAGAAAGGCAAGCCTCGGGATCCCTGGAGGTTGTTAGTAAATCAAAATAAACACTAGGGAAACGACTAAGGTTTAAATCTCGACTACAAAGGGGGAAACCAAATTAACACTCGGAAAAAGACTAAGGGGACAAATTAACACAATAACACATTAATTAACACACCAAACCTCAGACCAGAAGTTGCTGGGAAATAGAGTCCAATTTACGGGAGTAAGGATTGCTCGGGTGAGGCAAATCATGAGCTCGGTATGTGGGCGGGGAGTAAGATCAGGATCTGGCAGGGAACTGTGGGGAAAGCTGGACCTAAATAGTAAGGGGAACAGGTGCAAACAATAATGAGCGATAACAAAAGGTAAAGCTAAATGGAAAAGACTAAGAACAGGAAACGGGGAAACAAAATAAAAGTCCAAAGGCAGGAATTGAGGGCCAGATTGTGACAGTAATGTGGATATTTACATGGCTGTAGTTTAAGTCAAAAGTTGTTAAAGTGACCTTTAATCAACAAAATGCAGACCTGGTAGCCAACATAATTGGCCAGCTGTCACTATTACTGACAGCTTCGTACATTATTGTTATACACAAAGAGGATAAACCATCAGCATAAATTAAATTAAAGACCTGATCAAGATAATTGAATGATGCGTGAAACTCAGAGAACCTTCCCACAGCGATACAGATGCTTCCCAAGGCGTCAAATATTGATGTTTATTAGATCCTTTGGCATCTTACTTGGACACTACTGGTACCCTTTCTCATCACTATTGAAAACTCCAGGAGCACCACTGTTCGATGCCACAGGAAAGATGATGCCTGTCTGTTAAATCACTCGTCATTAAAAGGTGCTGGTACAGTTGTGGAAACTTCATGGTTTGGTTGACTTTATGCGCAAACACAACTGGGATATGATTAAGCAACACAAATTCCAATAAAATAAATTATTTTCATCATCATTAAAGGACACAACATCTCACAGTGGCAATCAAGCCAAGTGGTGAAGTCCTATATCTTGTTAAAAGACCCAACCACTTGGTTGACAGACCTGTGCAAATGGGTAGTGGACTAAGCAGTTATTTTTGAGACCTTGGGAATAATAACAGGCTGTGTAGATAACAAATTGAGGCATCTTTTTAGTGAGTGCTGATTGACAAATCACCACTTTCTTTGCTTGACCTTTACAGATATAATACCTGAAAACACAATGTATTGTTACTGAGCAAGTTGCAGAATCTCTATCTCTCCATATACTGCTGTACATATGATATTGGCAGGCAAATGACAAATGTGTATGTGTCTTTCTGCAGGTAATCGTCCCTGTATTGTGCTGACAGGCCGAGTCCATCCCGGTGAGTCCAATGCCAGCTGGGTGATGAGGGGCACCCTGGATTTCTTGTGCAGCAATGACCCAGTGGCCCAGTGTGTGAGGGAAGCCTTTGTATTTAGGATTATCCCCATGCTCAACCCAGATGGAGTCATCAACGGCACGTAAGTGGGAGGCAGGAAATCCACACCATATGATGTATTTTGCCTTAGAGATTAATATGGTGAATTGCAGCAAAGGTAGATGGAATTAATTATGAATATAACTTAATGTCAGTTAGAGACACATACATGAAAGTAACCATCAACAATACTCATGGCAAATGCTTATACTGTGAAATATGGCATATAACTGTGTAAGAAAACACATAACTGGATAATTTCGCAGGAGATGTACATTTTTAACCCAAATTTATATATAGATAATTATTTTTGCAAATGTTCACTATTCATGTTCATATGAATAGTGAATGTGGGGCCATGCACTAAGTTTACTCTGAGCAGTTGGAGCTTTATATTTAGTGTATTCAGGGTTGATATTGTTGTACGACCTATCTGAGCTGCTTTCCTTTACAAAAGAAAGAAATATCACACAAACACAAACTGTAATGAAATCTATGTTTGGGCCAGTTTAGCATTTTGTTACAAGGTGCCAACATGTTGGATATTTAGCTGTGATCACTGCTCAGTCACATTGGAACAGTTGATGTGATTTTACCTGGTCTTTTGAGTTTGTACACTGGGTAAGTGGTCACATCTTTACGGGGTTATTTTATGTTAAGTTTCATTTCCTTCTTTGTTGTGCTGTATCTGTACTAAATTAGATGGTTAAAATGTTTTTAGAAGCTTACCAGAAGAAAGAATAGGCACATATCTATAGAAATAGATTAGACTTAAGGTTCTCTATAGGGACACTTCTGAATCTGTACACAGATGATCACGATCAGCTCCGACGACCATGTCTTGACCAGAATTGCAGACAGTGTTTCTCTAAGCAAAGTTTCACTCCTGATCAAATGTTTAGATTCAGTTACATGTAGCAATTAGAATCCACTGTAACTCTGTTAGAATTTCTGTATTTATTTCTGTATTTATTGCATTATTTAAGTATTTAAGTGTTGAGTGCTGTAGTAACGCCTCATGAATATAACTGCAAACAGCTGTGATACTTTCAAGGCAGGTAATTTTCTTTACTTTTGTTTATCTGTTTATAAACACACAATTGGATTAAAACTGACTTCTAGCCTCATCCAGCTCATAGGAGACCCCGGGGTAAACCCCATCAATATTTAGAGATTATATATGGCCTCTGCATCTGGCCTGGGGACATCTCAGAATCCCACCATATGAGCTGGGGAGAGACACAATTAGATCAGCAGAATTGTTTAAAAATTTGTGTTTAGTCTTATTGCATTGTAATATCTCCATAATAAATTACACACTATCCTTAAAAACATAAAGTTAAACTATGTTGCGTTAACCAAAAAAATAAATAAATCCACGGTCAAATATAGGGGGTTGTTATATTTTACTGGGGCACAGCAGATCAGCACTGGTTCAGGTGATGTCACAGTGAAATGGGTGTGGTGGGACCCCTGCTGAGTTCTATTCTATGCTTCCATTCAATGTGGACCACAACACCAAAACAGGAGTAGTTTGTGTTTTCATACCATAATCCTTCACTAACTTTGAACAACAAAAGACAGCTCACGTTCAGACTCCATACATGTGTAAGTGAAGTGGTCGATCAAAGAAACAATGAAATGCAATACCAATGTGCTCTAAAAAGGTGAGAAAGGGTACCGCTCAGTGGGCCTCTAAACTAAATATGATTGTGGGAATGTTGAGAATTAAATGGTGATAAACTCTCAAACTTAGTGGATGTTCAGGTCATACATGCAGTTTTAGAGGCATGTGAACCGTATCACTTTAGGAGTAGAGAGAGACACTTTTAAAAATGTAATTCTAATATTAGAGTATAGGGAAAATAACTGCATGACTAATTTGTTTCATAAATCATTTATCATTGCATGGAAATGTCACTATTGTCAATATTAAGATGAGAAAGGCTGCAGAGGAGCTACTCCAGCTCATTTGACAAGAAACCTACAGACAATAAGATAAGATAACTATTCCCCACTATCCCACAGTGGGGAAATTTCCATCTAACAGCAGCAGCAAAAGTGTGCAAATGTACCCAAAATGTGATAGCAGCCCAAGATAAATATAAACAACTTGTAAAAACTAATCATAGTCAGCAAATCCACGTAATTCACATAATCTTTTCCTTTCGGCTGTTCCCTTTCAGGGGTCGCCTACCAATACTTTAGAGTCACTGATCTCTTTCAGATTACAATGTCTACACAAGATGTAGTCCACCTGAGTGTTTCTACCTCCACTCCTATACGTCACCCTATGTTCCTGCGTTCCTGTCCTGAAGACCAAATCTGCCTATTACATTCTCATCTCATCTGTTCCCTTCACCTACATGTTCATTGAAATCTGCTCCAATCATCACTCTCTCACCTCTAGGGATGCTCTGCATCACTTCATCTAAATCACTCCAGAATTTCTCCTCCTATTCTAACTCACATCCTACCTGTGGGGCATAACCAATAACAAGATTGAACATCACGGCCTCAATTTCTAGCTTGAGACTCATCAACCTGTCTGATACTCTTTTCACCTCCAGAACATTCCTCACAAACTCCTCTTTCAGGATAACTCCTACTCCATTTCTTTTCCTATCTGACCCATGGTAAACAACTTGAATCATGCTCCTAAGCTTCTAGCCTTGCTACCTTTCCACCTGGTCTTCAGGACACAGTGTATCCACCTACCTTCTCTTCATCATGTCAATCAACTCTCTAGCCTTCCCTGTCATTGTCCCAACATTCAAAGTCGCTACTGTCAGTCCTACATTCTTAGCTTTCCTCTTCTCCCTCTGCCTACAAACACACCTGGGCGTGTGGTGACTGTGGCACAGGAAGGTAGAGTGGTTGTCCAATCTCACAGTTGTTGGTTCAATCCCCACCTCCTCCAGTCACATGTCGAAGTGTCCTTGAGCAAGACACTAAACCCCAACTTAGTTGCTCCTGGTGAGTGTTGGCCAGCTACATAGCAGCTCCCCCATCAGTGTATGAGTGTGTGTGATTGTGAATGGGTGAATAATCTAAATAGGAAGCAGTGTAAAGCGCTTTGAGTGCCAATAGGTAGAAAAGCACTATATAAGTGCAGACCATTTACTTTCCTCCTCTCCTTCTTTGACCAGCAGTAGTCCAATTTCCACCAGTACCCTGTAGGTCAACAGCACCAGTGGCAGTCGTTAACCCAGGCCCTAACCGATCCAGTATGGAAGTCATTGTCATGATTTGCATTTTTAATTTGGCATGTGTGTTCCCTTCTGACACAACCCTCTGCATTTAACCTGACTTGGGCACTGGCACAAGAAGACAGTGGTTTGTGTCCCCTTGTGGTTGCATTCCAAGTAATTCACATAATGTTTAATTGTATTTATACACAATTTGCTCCAGTGCCCAAAATTCCCCCCCGTGAGCATCTGTGTAGTTTGTCCAACAAGATACTGGTGTGTTTTAGAACTATGGTTACAACTAGAGGAAGAGAGGAGAACTAATCAAATAAAACAATGAAAATCTTTTAAATCTGCTTATGGCTTATAACTGAAAAACTTGGCTTCATGGAACAAAGCTGTAGTTGAACTCCAACTGGTATTTAAGTGCTGAACAAAGATATAATAAAAAATAAAAAACACGCTACTGTTAAAAGACTCAAAACTCAGTTTCATCACAAGATTTTGTTGAGCCAAAAAAGTTTTTGGACACAGTATGAATTTTTTATTTTTATTTTTATTTTTTTAAAATCGCATCTCAGTTAAGCTGTATGATTAAGTCAACAGAACAAAAACAACCAAAAAAAGTGTGACATTGTTTAAAACAATATGACATCTCACATTTTCTCTCTTTTAACTCTTCCCTCAATTGTGGTCATTCAGAATTAACCATGGGTGTATCAGGCAGCAGCACATCTACCTCTCTGTTTCAACACAGACATGCAATAAAAAACAAAAAAAGGGTTCTGTTTTACTAATGCAAATGGTCCTCATGACCTAAAGCATCCCAATTCTGTCTCTCCCTTTTCATGCCATTGCTCTGTCTCTCTGAAGGCCACATTCTCTCCCCCTACCTTGTGTGTGATGCAAGTCTTGCAACAGAGTTCTGTCAAATCACACTGCAGGGATTTATTCATTGCTCTGCCTGCTTTCTCTACATCTCTTTTCTTTATTTCACCGGTTGGTTTGCTGAGCTTGAAATTAGTGTGAAACTGGAACCATATTACAAGGGGATTTATTGTTTTAGTTCAATTCTGGTTACAAGAAATCTAAATATGAATATATGAACAGATTTCCTACCTAACAACAACACAGACTGCCAGGGCAAAAGTCTGACTGACTATCTCTCCTTTGACCCAATCTTATATAGACAGTCTGTTTTGCTGCTGCTGCAGCAGCCTCCTGCCAGTGTCTCTTTCCAGGTTGTCTTCCTTATTTGGAGATTTATACATTAAGGCTGGTTCCTGTTCTTCAGCCGACCCCCTGTTCTTCCATCTGCAAAACAACTCACATTCTTCACCCTCACTGTGCTCAGTTTTACTATTACTTATACAATATTCTATTCATGCTATGTTCTGTGCACTTCTTAGCTATAACAACAAGTTACATATGAGACTAAGTTATTAATACAAATAAAACCAAAATAGGCACATTCAAGTAATATTTTCCACAGGCCTCAGGGGTGGAGGTAGAGTAATTCTGACTCTCAACCCTGCTGCCCCACACCCACTTGCAAAACTCTCCAGTGTATGGTAAAGGTTGTGGTCTGGTGGTGCCAAAAGAGCCACATTATCAGCAAAAAGCAAAGAAGCAAATATGAGGTCCCAAAATGCAACTGTCCTCCACCCCTTTGTGATTTTCATTCTAGAAGATGTCAAACAGCATCAGTAACAAGGAACAACCCTGGTGAAGGCCAGCTCCAACTGGGAACATGTTTGACTCCTTGCCAAGAATATAGATACAACTCTCATCGTCTTATAGAAGGACCAGATGGCTTGTAACAATAGCCCTGTCACCCCATGGTCCTGCAATAGTCCACATACAATAACCTGAGGGGCACAGTCATATGCCTTCTTCAAATCAATAAAACACATGTAGACTGGATGAGGAAACTCCCATGACCCCCAAAGTAGCCTTGCAATGGTGATGTGTTGGCCAGCAATTCTACCGCAACTCAATTCTGACTATGTGTTCTAAAATCTGGGAGACATGGACAGGATTACATTTTCCCGTGCTGACTCCTGTCTACCACAACATCAACACCACCAGGAGTGTTAATATTTTTGACTGATAGGTATATAGAACATGCAGGTATATGAGAAAGTTTGTTTTAATACACAAACTCACACAAAGAAACACAAAGTGGAAAACATATACAAAGATTAAATAATGCTGGTTTATAATTAAATAAATGAATGTGAGCGGTAGGTTAAGTTGAAGCTTACAAGATCAAATTTTATCTAGTACCAAATTCTCAAGGATATTCACTGTTGATATGGCCATCTCAAACAAATTTTCGCACACACAGACACCCAAGGGGAGGCAGCTGCAGTGCTGGGCAGAGGGGACCAAATGCTGTGGAAAATAGCAGTTTACAAAGAGTTTGAAGTGTGTTAGATCCCTGTGTTTGTGTCTGCACCCTGGGACAAAGCTGAGGCTGAGAGGTCACAGCACATACAGACAGACGGAGAGAAAGATTAGAGCAAGAGAGTTGTAAATAATGAAAATAGATAAATGAGGAGGAGAAGGCAGAGAATGCAGCTTCAGAGGAACACACACATTTGCCTCCTATTGGAGGATTTATCCATGAAAACGGTGGCTGCCTAGTTTAACCCTAGTCCAGACACAGAGCAGGGCAATATAACAATTCTATTTAACTTTGTTTATATAGCGCCAATTCACAAAAAAAAGTCAAAGCATTTTACAGAATAAAGTCAAGACTATAAAGATGTATAGAGAGAACCCAACATTTACCCCTGGAGCAAGCCCTAGGCAACAGTGGAGAGGAAAAACTCCCTTTAACGGAAGAAACCTCCAGCAGAACCAGACTCAGGGTTGGCGGCCATCTGCCTTGACTGGTTGGGTAAGTGGAAAGTGAAGAGAGAAAAGAAAAGAGCAACAAAACATCAGGCAGGTTGGTAGGACCAGTAGCTGCACACTGGAAAACACAGCTGCAAAGCCAGGGACACCTGCAGAAAGTGACAGAGAGATGGAGACAGGAGAGACAACTACGGGAGAACACACACAGAGTTAATGTCAAACAGTGGTGACAATTGTGGGGTGAGAGGAGGAAAGGAGCTCAGTGCATTGGGGGGTGGGTCCCTCAGCAGTCTAAGCCTATAGCAGCATAACTATAACTAACTATAAGCTTTATTAAAGAGAAAGTTTTTAAGCCTAGACTTAAAAGTAGAGAGGGTGTCTGCTTCCCAAATCTGAACTGGGAGCTGGTTCCACAGGAGAGGAGCTTGATAGCTAAAGGCTCTGCCTTCCATTCTACTTTTGGAAATTCTGGGAACCACAAGTAGGCCTGCATTCTGAGATTGAAGTGGTCTACTGGGATGATATGGTACTATGAGGTCTTTTATATACAGTATTGTTCATAATAGCAGCACACACCCCTTTCAACTAATTGCTTTATATGTAAGAAGCAGGGTTTTAAATTCTATTCTAGATTTAATGGGAAGCCAATGGAGAGAAGCTAGTGAATGATCCCAATTGAATCATTACATTATAAATCACATTAAACTAGTGGTTTACTAGTGCTGCCCTTCATGCTGTTTTACTGCGGTATTATGTTTTGTTTTTTTTAGGCTATATACACGTTGAATAAATTTGAATAAAAGCAGTCTGCATCTTCTGCTGTGTCTCCTCAGGAATCGCTGTGATCTAAACAGTGAGGATCTAAATCGTCAGTGGTGCAAACCAGACCCAGTTCTCAGTCCAACCATCTATCACACCAAAGGCTTCCTCTACTACCTCAACAGTATAGGAAAAACTCCACTGGTGAGATAAAAAACAAAGTCTCTTTTTTATAAAGTTATCGTAATGTTCTAGCAAAAAAACATTAGAATTATTTGAATTAGTACTGGCATTAACCAACCATAGAACAGATTGGCTCAGGTCCGAAGGAGTACTGCAGTAAACAGAAACTGAACAGAAAACACCGGGGAGACAGGAGACAGGCTGGGGCAGAGCACAACAGGTTTACAGCACTGACAAGGTTCAAATCTAAAGAATCCAGTGTCCAGATGACTGAGCACAGGGTCAGGTTCAGATCCAGTAAGCTGACAGAGCAGTTACACAAGGCAAAGTCCACAATCCAAGAAACAGAGTCAATAATGAAATCAGAGTTCTGAGCCAGGCCAGAGAGAAACACAATCCAGAATCCAGGTCAATCAAGCAGAGTTCAGATAATCTAAAAGACTTATGAAGCCAAGAGGGCAGACAGGTAATCAGGTTCAGGGACAGATTTGAGTAGTACCTGGTATGCAGGTGAGCTGGAGAGGTGCTTCACAGAGAAGTTTGGCAAGCAAACTGATCAGACAGACAGTAGGAATGTTAGCCACCTGGCAGGTAGGCATTAGGCAGATAGGTTAGGATACGATCCAAACAACACGTTGAGAATGGCTGGAAGGCTCACTGAAGTTAAACATAGAAACTGTCTGGAAGGGAACTGAGGCAAGAGCCAGGTTTAAATAGCCAGAGGAACAGGTGAAAACAATAAGGCGTGGTAATTAATGTAAAGTAGCAGAACAGACAAGGCAGGAAATGGAACAGAAGACCGTGACATAAGCACTACATTCATAACTAGTGATGGGTAATATTAAGATTTTAATGTTACTTTTATAGATTCTGCTTATGGATCTGTACTTTGTTTTTAAGAGATAGAAACAAATTAGGAACAAAATTAATACAGTTTTATTACATGTAGTGTTTGTACATTAACATTTTTTAGCTAATACTGCAATAGCATTGTTCTTAACAAATCACTATTATTGACCATAAGGTGATTAATAAAATGTATGTTGACCAATTATTTACTGTAAAAGCAAATCCAACGACGTATAGCAACACATAGAGGGGCATGCAGGTAGGCTACAAAAAAGCTGACGGCCTGGTCGCTTTGGAGGATTGGGCAAAAAGCTCCCTTGCAGAATGCACGCCATCCACAACAATCTTAGTGTGACACCGTATTTGGAGCTGTGACTGAACCTGCAGCAGCAAACATTGCAGTTTTTTCTTGAAAGAACAGTTTCAGTGGTAAAACATTGTAGTACAATGTGTGTGCTGAAATGCTTTTCTAACATTTTTAGTCGAAACGTGTTAGTTATCTTACTACAAGGAGGGGGAGCAACATGCAAATTTTTTTTTACATTTTTTTATGAATACTATGAAACTGCTTCCATTAGAATCTGATTAGTTGAGGATTGCATAGCTAGTAAGGCAACGTGAAAGCATCAGTAGAAATGACTTAATAAAATGTACTCCTACAAACTGGACTTTATTTTTACTTTGCTCTCGGCCTCCTCTGCATCCTGATCTGTTCAACACACATACACAGCCCTCAGTCTGCTCTCTCTCACTCACACTTGTTTGTTGTTTGCCTGTTTTCCTGCCCTACCCTCTCTCTCCCAGCTCTTGTTCTGCCTTCTCTCTCTCTTCTCATTACCTGTCAACCACCTTCATCAGTTTTCACTAACATGATTAAGGCCTGCTACACGCACACACACACACACACACACACACACACACACACACAGGGTGTTTCTCAATACAGAGCAGGCCAAGGTCAGACCTCTAAACTTGGGAAATCGGACTTGGCAAGTTGGAACTGGGTGGTTATTTCCAATTAGAAGAAGCAGTATTCTTGATGACAGAAGCAGCATAGCTCAGCACTGATGATTACACTTAAACACAGCTGTACAGTAGATGTTGTAAAGTAACTAAAATAATCTGAACTTCACAAACTGACTTTTTCAGGAAAGATATAACCAAGTGATGGCGATTCTGATTATGTATAAACTTGTAGCTGCATCTAGGCTTATATATTAAAAACAATCCAATTTACACCACACTACTTCCATTAATATTGATTTATATAGCTCTATATGTGCATCTATGTAGTCCATTTTTCCTTTAGACAAACTGGCAGCAAAATATTTCAACTCTAAGACTCTTTCGTCTTCACAAATGAAGAATAACTATATAAGAAAATGCTGCACACAACAGACAGCGCAGTAAAACTACTATACAGCTTAGTGAAATAAGTCTGTCCTCGCCCAGGATGACAGCGAAAGTCATCAGGTCAAACCCTCCCACAAGCAGGGCCGGAGGCTGCTTACATTACCACTGTCTTATCTGACTGAATTGTTCTCAAGGTGCCAAAAACATCCTATTGAAGTCAGACTTAATTTGAATAAACGGACCACATATTATAAATCTAAACTTTCTTGCATGAAAAAAATATCAAAAGAAACTAACAAATGAGGAATAGCAGTACGAGGATAACATTTGTACTAAATTTGAACTTAGCTCACACTCTTTGCCAAGGCCACCTGGAGAGGCTACACAGTAACCGGCTAGAAAAGGATCCTTAATAAAAGAGGCAGATCAAGAACATTTCTGGTTATTTGATCAATACTTGGTTGCTAATACTTTGAATTGACACAGTACTTGGGCTTTAACTAATGAGTTTAGACGATTGTAAGTACAGAGAGGAGTGCAGATCTCCTGCTTCCAGTTCCTTTGTTTTTCTTTCCCTCTGCTCGCCTAGCCCTGCCTACTCTCAGCTGGAGCTTATTTTGTTCATCAGCCTTACCATTATTTAAGCTGCTTTACGGCCTTAACTTTGTGCTGGTTTGTCTCATCTACTTTACAGCGTATCCATGCCTTCTTTCCTGGACCATGTTTACAATTTGCTTTTGTTCAATGCAGATTCTAGTTATAAAAGCAGTTCTTCTGGAGAAAGAGCAAGATGCTTATACCCATCCTTACTTTGGACAGGATGTCACTGATTTTATTAAAAATATAACTTGTGTTCAAAGTGGAGCATCTAATTCTTTTATACCACTCCACAGTTTACTGAATAATAATGCATGAGGTTTTAATTAAATGTAGGTACTGATACACCTCTTGCTGTGCTGAAACGGAATTTTTGAGGCACAGTTCAGATGATGCTCTATGAAAGGAAAGGTGTTCAAGACGATGATGAGACCAGCGATGTTGAACGGCTTAGAGATAGTGGCACTAAAGAAAACACACGAGGCAGAGCTTGAGGTAGCAGATGGATAGGATCAGGAATGAGTACATCAGAGGGACAGCTCATATTAGATGTTTTGGAGATAAAGTCAGAAAGGCCAGATTGAGGTGGTTTGGACATGTTAAGAGAAGCGATTTTGAATATATCCATAGATGGATGCTGAGGTTGAAGCCGCCAGGCAGTCTAGAGGAGGACCAAAGTGGAGATTTATAGATGTAGTCAGAGAGGACATGACGTTAGTAGGTGCGAGATCTGAGGATGCAGATGACAGGGTTAGATGGAGGTAGATAATTTGGTATGGCGACCCCTGAAAGGGAACAGCCAAAAGAAAATGAAGAATTTCAGATGATGCTCTGACTATTTCACATTGAATTTATAAACACTCCCATAACCGCCAGTTGGTTAATTGTTGCTACTGTTTCCACCCCTAGATGCAAAAAGACTTGTTGCATTTGCAGCAGACAGATTTTTTGAATGGTGATTGTCAAACTGAAGGAATTGTCAATTTTAAATTCAGATTGTCGTCTAATTTTGCTGCTAAAGTGCCAAAGTTTCAAAGAACACAATGCTGTTTTTGTTCTGTAGACATAAAATGCATAAAGCTGAGGAATATTATAAGGATGAATGCAGAAGTCAATATCAATGTTCTGTTGACCATATTTGATTAATTTCAATGAGAAAATAAGGTAATTTCTAATGAGATCACTACTATATGGAGAAGAGATTAAAAATATTTCATAAGAAGCTGGGAGAGATATAAATGCATCAGCCACAGCAGTGTACTGCAGCCATTTTTCCCTAGAAAATAAGTCCCAGGTTGTATTATCAGAGTAATTTTATACCACATATCCTCTTATACCTAGGGGGCTGTTTGCGATGCTTTGAAATTTTTTGATTTGCTTAATGCATTTTATTTTTCAGTTTGGTTGAGTTGGGGTATTGTGTGGATATTTAATGCAGACCTGTTAAGCTCAATTTCCCTTCTGTGCGAGCCTTCCAGGTTTTCTGTGACTACCATGGCCACTCTCGAAAGAAGAATGTCTTCCTGTATGGCTGCAGTGTTAAAGAGACTCTCTGGGAATCCGGCTCTGCTGTTGACACTGTACAATTGAAAGAAGACCCTGGATACCGAGTAAGACACACACAAACACACACACCTTAGCCAGCCATAGTTGGTCCAGTTTAAAATGTTGAGTGAACAATTGCATTTAAAACCAAAAGAAAACAAACCACGAACACATGCCTACTAGTGTATTTGTTATGGTTTATCAATGTCTCTTTCTCTTTCTCTGTCATTTGCCATCTATTTATTTAAATTTTCTTTCTCTAGACCATTCCAAAGACACTGGATCGTATTGCACCAGCTTTTTCGTTCAACAGCTGCAACTACTTGGTAATACCAAAAAAATCTTTATATAAATTATCATTATACAAAGCCCATTCACAGAAAAGTTATAAAATGCAAAATGAACTACACTTTTTGAAGTGCTGCAGGTACCAAGATGTAAATTTGCTTTTATTTACAATAGGGATGTCCTGATGCTGATACCAGTATCAGTTATTTGGCCCAATCCTGCCTTTGTGTACTTGTAATCGTACTTGTAAAACTCCAATACTGCTTCCGATACCACATTAACTTCTCCAGGTAGGTGCAGGTGTAAAAATGTCTCTGGTTTAGAGCTGAAAGTAGAGATGAATGCAAACTCTGCGATGTAGATAGTCATATTCATGTTTCTCAAGACAACGAGAGTGATGCATACTAACTAGAACTTTACGCAAAATTGACTTAGTTATTTAACCTTTATATTCCTCTGTAGACTCTACAGTTCATGTTGTCCATGGTTATTCATCCGGGATCTCACCCTAAATCTGTGCTTTGTTGGTCTCCTTTCCTTTTTGTTATGTTCTTTTCAGCAAAAGTTTCTCTGTTTAATAAACAGTCATCGCCATATTTGTTTAGGCAGAAGAATTTCTGTTCTCACAGGATTCCCTTAACTGTAATGTAATGATAAGGAGTTTACAGTAGTGTCTAGCAACTTATACTAGAAGCCAAACAGTTTAGTACTAGCATTTGTACTCAGTATCAGCAAGTTCTCAATTGTAAATACT
The DNA here is from genome assembly GCA_020496755.1 of Channa maculata. Taxonomy (NCBI): domain Eukaryota; kingdom Metazoa; phylum Chordata; class Actinopteri; order Anabantiformes; family Channidae; genus Channa; species Channa maculata. The sequence continues at coordinate 15,594,222 of CM035601.1, read as the reverse complement.
TGTACTCAGTATGGGAAAAGTGGTATCGGAACATCCTTAATTTGCAAAATACAGTGAATTTGGTCAGTGAAAACACTAAAAACCTTTTCTTTGTATATTTATGAGATAAAAAAACGTTTAAGCGAATTGATAAACCACAGATTTTAGTTTGTATTGCCTTCTAGAACAAGTCTCAATCTCTCTGAAAATGGGATTTGTAGTTTTGTCATATGCATTTTCATTATGCTGCTCTGTTACAACTATCATCAATCATAATTACCTTCAACATTGAAATATTAATTATATTATAACGTATAGGCTTAATTTATTGTGTAAATGTATTTTCCAAACCACTAAACAATGTAAAAATTAAACTAAGTAACTAACTTTATATACATGACTTGGCAGGTGGAGAAGTCTCGTTCTGCCACCGCCAGGGTGGTAGTGTGGAGGGAAATGGGCGTGCTGAGAAGTTATACCATGGAAAGTACTTACAATGGCTGTGACCAGGGAATATACAAGGTGTGTGCAAATGCTGTAGCTGTGTGTTCTAAGCCCAGTCCTCACAGTCAGACTGGATGGTGAACTTTTTGGTGTTTTAGGAATATTCTGCCCACAGTGACAAAAACATTTTCAATTGACAGGACATACAGACTGACAATACAGCACATTATACTGATATCACAGAAGAAAATCAAATCAAGTGTTAGGAGTATGACATGGTCTAGAGGTGTGGGAAGGCACATAAAGTTAGCTGAAAAATATCAGGATCAATATCACTTTTTGGGCCTTCACTTTTTTATTGCCAGAATTGGAAGCATAAAGCCATTTTCAGGGAGAAGCTCAGCGAAAGCGGAGAAGCTCAGCTCTCCCCTCCAAAGCTTGCTGGCAAAAAATTAATTAATTATAAAATGAAGACAGAAAGAAAAAAATATTAAATAACTAGGTCATTACAAGTTCATGTTTTTAAGGTGATAAGCAAGCAAGTCCCCCGAGTCCTTAAATATGTCTTGGTGCCATGTGAGCTCAGAAAATCAATTCTAGAGGTAGAAGTACATGTTACAATAGAACATTAATATTGTATCTTCATTAAATGTAATTGTAAGGCTTGTAATTGTAATTAAACGCACAGTGGGTGCTGCACCAGCTCCTACGTCACTTGCATCTACGGCCAGCTTAAAAGGTAAATCGAATGTTGCAGCAAGGATGGGAGTATGTGTTAAGAGGGCCTTAATACATTCGAATGCATGATGCAATCTAGGGAACAGACATACTTGTTCTTTGAAAGGTTCTGGGAGTGGAAATGCATTTTTGCACAAATTGCTGTAGAAGCCTGCCATCACCAAAAAGACACAACTCACATTTGGAGGAAGACATAGAAAACACTGCAATTGCCTCAACTTTTGACATTACCAGTCTATCATGTCCCCCTCCTATAATTTTGCCCAGGTAGATCAATGTAGCCTGGCCAAAGTCACACTTTGTCACCTCGTCAAAATTGACTGTTAACCTGGCATAAAACCATTCTCAACTGCTGAATGTGGTCGCCCCAAGAGCTTGAATAGACAACAATGTTGTCTAAATATGATCTGAAAGATGTGTGTGTGTGCGTGCATGTGCATGTGCATGTCTGTGTGTGTACATACACAAATAAACTGCTTTAGAAGCAGTTGGTTTTCAAAGTTTTCAAAGAGGTGTGTTTTACATTCAGCAACATACTGCACAGTGCAGGAAACAGCTTTAGGATATCCACGCTGGTAACTGTGCTTGTCAAGTGGCCAACTGTCTGGTCTTTTCTTGAATGTAGGCCTGCTTAGACACAGAAGTCCTCCTCCTCATTTTTGGACTACTTTTGTGTTTCTGTTGTGAAAAAAATTGCAAGGTTAAGAGGTAAAAGGCAGCTCACAAGTTATGTTTATGGTGAGTTTAATGAGCAAAAGGAGAAACACAGCAGATCAGTTTTCACTCAGAGTGGGCGAGTCAGATTGACAAGGCTTTACAGGTTGTTTGGCCTTTTAACCACTCAGCTGGCAGCAAGGTTCACACAAAAGGACAAAGGAATGAGTCGATGCAAATTAACCTTACAAAACCTCAGGTGAATACACACTGGTCAGGAATCTAAGCAAGTCCTTGTCACTTATTCTTTTGTTTCCAGTGTCCGAGTCCTTAAGGCTGATTAACTGTACTAGTTCCTGTGGGTTATATACTGGGAAGCAAATGCTTAGATGTAAGCAGTTTATGGTCGGTATCTAGCTAACACATCAGTGAAGGTAAAAGGTGAACAGTGTATTTTTCAAATTTCTCTCACAGTTCCTATCTGATGGAGCTTTAAATTTAAAAGCGAAGTCCCAGTTTTCTTATAAATAAATGGTACAAATAAATGTAAATGCTCATTAATTAGTAATATGTAATATGATATAAATGTAATCAAAGTTTTTTTAAATATATATTTAGGATAATAACAAAATAAATATGTGTTTCTAAAAATACTATCAATGAAAGTGTCTCCTAGAATTAAGAGGAAACCACATATTATTGAAAACAATATTCATTTGTTGTTGCTTTTTGTTGCTCTTTTATTTTATTTTCTCTTTCTACTTTCCACTCACCCCAAACAGTCAAGGCAGATGGCCGCCCACCCTGAGCCTGGTTCTGCTGGAGGTTTCTTTCGTTAAAGGGAGTTTTTTCTCTCCACTGTTGTCTAGGCCTTACTCAGTGGGTATTTGTTGGGTTGCCTCTACATACCTGTATAGTCTGTACTTTATTATGTAATGTGCCTTGAATGAGAAGAGGAAAGCTAAAAATGTAGGTATGACAATAGGACTTTGAATGTTGGGACTATGACAGGGAAGGCTAGAGCATTGTTTGACATGATGCAGAGAAGTCAGGTGGATATACTGTGTGTCCAAGAGACCAGGTGGAAAGGTAGCAAGGCTAGAAGCTTAGGAGCAGGGTTCAAGTTGTTCTACCATGGGTCAAATAGGAAGAGAAATGGAGTAGGAGTTATCCTGAAAGAGGAGTTTGTGAGGAATGTTCTAGAGGTGAAAAGAGTATCACACAGGTTGATGAGTCTGAAGCAAAAAATTGAAGCTGTGATGTTCAATCTTGTTAGGGAAAAGAGGTGATGAGAATGTCATGGGCAGATTTGGTCTTCAGGACAGGAACGCAAAAGGACAGATGGTGGTAGACTTTGCAAAGAGGATGGAAATGGCTGTAGTGAACACTTTCAGAAGAGGCAAGAACATAGGGTGACATATAAGAGCGTAGGTAGATGCACTCAGGTGGACAACATCTTGTGTAGACGTTGTAATCTGAAAGAGATCAGTGACTGTAAAGAATTGGTAGGGGAGAGTGTAGCCAGACAACACAGGATGGTAGTGTGTAAAATGACTCTGGTGGTGAGGAAGATGAAGAGGACAAAGGCAGAGCAGAGGACGAAGTGGTGGAAGGTGAAAAAGGAAGAATGTTGTGTAGTTTTCAGGGAGGGGCTAAGACATGCTCTGGGCGGTCAGGAGGTGGTTCCAGATGACTGGACCATTACAGCTAATGTGATCAGGGAGACAGGTAGGAGGGTACTCGGTGTGTCATCTGGAAGGGTGGCAAAGGCCAGGTGTGAGGATGGCCGAGGAATGGAGGAGAAGTGTACTGGTGCCCATTTTTAAGAACAAGGGAGATGTGCAGAACTGTGGCAACTACAGAGGAATAAAGCAGATGAGCCATACAATGAAGGTGTGGGAAAGAGTAGTGGAAGCTAGGCTAAGGTTGGCAGCAATATGGTTTCATGCCTAGAAAGAGTACAACAGATGCAGTATTTGCTTTGAGGATGCTGATGGAGAAATACAGAGAAGGTCATAGGGAGTTGCATTGTCGTAGATTTAGAGAAAGCGTATGACAGGGTGCCAAGAGAGGACCCAGGGGGAACGGTGAGGTTACAGGGAGCAGAGGCGAAGAAGGTGCAGGACTTTAAGTACTTGAGGTCAACGGTTCAGAGCAACGCAGAGTGTGGAAAAGAGGTGAAGAGGCGTGTGCAAGCAGGTTGGAACAGGTGGAGAAAAGTGTCAGGTGTGTTGTGTGATAAAAGAGTATCAGTGAGAATGAAAGGAAAGGTGTTCAAGACAGTGGTGAGACCAGCGATGTTGTTTGGCTTAGAGACAGTGGCACTGAAGAAAAGACAGGAGGCAGAGCTGGAGGTAGCAGAGCTTAAGACGTTGAGGTTCTCTCTGGGAGTGACGTGGATGGACAGGGTCAGGAATGAGTACATCAGAGGGACAGCTGATGTTAGATGTTTTGGAGATAAAGTCAGAGAGGCCAGATTGAGGTGGTTTGGACATGTTCAAAGGAGAGACTGTGAATATGTCGGTAGAAGGATGCTGAGGTTGGAGCTGCCAGGCAGGAGGTCTAGAGGAAGACCAAAGAGGAGATTTATGGATGTAGTGAGGGAGGACATGAAGTTAGTTGGTGTGAGAGAAGAGGATGCAGAGGATAGGGTTAGATAGAGGCACATGATTCGCTGTGGCGACCCCTGAAAGGGAACAGCTGAAAGGAAAAGAAGAATTACATATAATAATTCAATTTTTTCCCTACTTTTTTGAGATCAGAACTGTGCTGTTACTTTAGCCGTTGTTTTGGTATTTTATCCCATGCCATGATCAGTTTCCTAACCCTAACCATCTTGTTTCTGTGACAAAAAGCCAAAAGCAGCAACAATATAATACTTAATTTTTCCTCCCCACCTTTGCCTGTATAATATAATGCATTTGTTTTGTTGTAAATTGGTGCTATATAAATAAAATTAAATTGAAATTAATTGACATAAACATTTTCCAAGAGAAAATGTAAAATAATGCTCAATAAAAGTTGGCCAAAGCATGTCACTAATCAAATGCTGATGTGTGACTTAAAATACATTTTTGGATTTTTATATGTCTTGACTTACACCAAGGTGGAAACAGCAGGAGAGTTATCCTAATTCTACAAGAAGAATCTACAAACCCAAATCTTTAGGAACACTCCTGAAGTGTACACATGCTTTTTGTTTAACATACATTACAAATTTCATTTTCCAGAATATTTTCCTGTAAACCAAAGTGTTATATGGTTTGAAAAATCTCATCCTATATACACCAGTAGATCCTGTGACCAGTAGGCCAGGGAAGGTAATTGAATAGATGTTTGACAAATCACTGTTTTTCCATATTTTGAGGTAACTTTTCAACATTTGTTGGCCGTGTGTTTGTTTCCAGTTTGCATGCACCAGCAGTGGGGTCACACCAAGCTGTAAGTTGCCTCCTAAATGCCACTTTAAATGCATCAAAATGAGGACATGAAATGGCATAATTGCTTGGCATTTTACTATAAAGAAAGATTCATAATTTTCAGCTCAATAAGTCAGAACTGTGTTTTTGATAAGTGAGAGGAGACTAGCTATGTCATTTAAACACAAATGTATGTATTATAGAAACACACACAATGGATGATTGTGTTTCTCAGATAAACAAGCAGGCTCTCATTTCTTGGCACACATGTAAAGGTCTCCTGTTCTTTACATTATTGAACAGACATTTTTCTAACACAGATTGGATGAGGAATGTACATACAAAGTTGTGCAGTGTCTACCAGGAGATGTAGGTGTTTTGCTCAATTTCTTAGAGGCCTCATGGGAAATTAGACACACATAGAAGAATGCAGCCTTCTGCACCTGAACATCCACATTCCCTATGTTACTTTCCTTTCACAGCATTGAGCTGCATGTCATTTACTAGTAAGGGGGGACTTGTGAGAAGTAGCAGGAGAGGAGGAATGGGGCATTGGATGGAGACAAGGTCAACAAAATATGAAAGAAGAAAAGAATGACAGAAATTGGAATGGGGCCTGAAAAGAGAGGGGAAATATTGGTAAATGTTGAGAGGGCTAAAAAAAATGGAAATGGTGCACTTCTTTTGACAAGGCAGAGGAGGAAAGTAATACATTTTAAAGTGAATGCTGGAAAATAAAGGCAGACGTGATTTTTCTTTGGCACTATAAGATTTAAGCTAAATCAATGAATACAGCAAGAACCAGATACAATATGGGTTACACACTGAAAAATTAATGTTTAACATTAGAAACAAACAAAAACATTTTGGCTACTTCAGATTGAGTAAACTGACATAGGTTGTACAGTATATATGATTTTGGACTAAAAATGTTTTAGATGCATGTAGTTTGCTTTGTTTTAGCAAGGTTTAAAGGTTCTATACAATTGTGGGTTTTGAGCTGTCTAAGGAGCTAGGAGTAAATAACATTTTGTGTTGCTCTGCTCTAGAGTAACAAATGATGACTTACACAGAACAACGCACAAGCGTCATATGCACAACATTTAAATACAACATTTAAGGTACAGCAGTTTGATCCATCCATTAGCTTTACCCACTGATCCTGTGGAGATTCATGGGAAAGCTTTTTAATTACACACAGTGCTGGTTGGGGTTAACAAAAAGTATGAGTTTCAGTTGATGCCATTTTTGATTGTAAAGAGGTACGATTGAGCTGTTTCTATGTGTGGGTGTGGGTGTGTCCAGGACTTGCAGATGGGAACCAGAGAGCTACAGGAGATGGGGGCGAAGTTCTGCCACAGTCTGCTGTCTGTAACCAATGATATGCAGACTCTTTACAGCTGGAGACTCATCAACCACATGGATGTGGACCATAGTTCTCAAAAGTAAGACACCATGATGACACAGCCAAACATATTGTCAGAGGGGTAGAACAATCAGGATTATAATTTGAAATAAAAATATGAAGCAGCTGCTTGTATTTCACTGTGCACAGTTTTTATGTTTGGGCATTCAGAGTTAATGAGATGATGAGGATAGGTTTGATTTAGTGTTATTAGATACTTCCAGTGTGCACACACAGAGAGTTGCTTCTGCTCTGAAATGCTCCTTCAAAATGATGAAATGACATGTATGTAAATATTTATCGACCTTGACAAATGAAAGGATTCTGCACTACAAAAAGAGGTTGAACACAAACTGTTATTACAACAAGGGTCCTGTTACCTTAAGGAAGTAACATTTTCAATCCAAGCCACCATTTTTTTTTTACCAACCTTAACAACCTTAAACTCAAAAGTAGTTTTGTGCCTGAACTGAAAGAAAACTGCAGTCTTTAAATAATCATAGACTGCATGTTTATGATTGTTTTCATGATGAAAAATGTTACTTAAGTGTGTTGTTGCACAGAACACATAAGTGCAACAACATTCACTTAAGTGTTCTTTGGGTGGTACTCTGGCAGGGACAAGCTGATATTAGAGGACTTGTGATGGTCACAATAACTAAATAATTATCCCCATACAAAAAAAATTATTAAGAAAACTGATTAATATATTAGAATTGATGGTGACTTGAGGATTGTAGAATTTCAAATTTTAGTTGGTTTAGGAAAAGTTTGTTATTCCTAAAAATCATGTTACACAAGATGCCATTTTTGTGTAAGTGATGGCAGGTGCCATTTGGCGCCTGGCACCAAAGGGGTACATTCTCAACAGATGCCTGATGGCCTAAGGGCACTAATGTGTGGGTCATATGAGAGGGTCAGGACAAAATCCTTAAATGGGTGTTGGTTCAATTACTTGATTTGCAATAAATTAGGCAGAAAAGCAGCCCACACAATGTGGTTTCTAAAGATGGCTAATACCAAATAGGCTGGGCCAACAGAATGGCTTGAATTTTATCAGGCTAGCAGCATATTGTAGCCCATATCTGATAGGTTAATGCATTCCCCATTTGTACAAAAAAGACAAATATTTGCAGAACAGGGCACTAATATTTTGATACCATGGAGTAGGCTCTGAGCTATAATGACTATAATGAAATACCAGGAAATCCTGATTGTAATAAAAACAATGACACTCACCAAATATGATTTGATAAATGAGCGGGTATATGATAAAATTCCAAAACAATAGGATTTACTCAACTCACATTTCAATGGATTTCCGCAAACACATTCTAAGTAAATTTATATAGGAAACAAAACAAGAAATATTCATGAATTCTTTTTTCTGTTGAGTTAAAATGCTCTACCCAATGTCGAGAGAAAGGTCCAGTGAATGTAGAATCTACTGTTGCTGTGAAAGTTGTGGGGAGTGAACTCTAGTTTTTGCTGAGTATTGTTTGGCCACAGGTCATAAATGAAGGGTAAAACACCTTGTGCTTACCTCAGGGTCACCCGGGGCTGTAAATGTAAAGTGTAAACGTGCTTATGAAGACACACACGCACTATTAAGATGTGTGAAGGTAAGAAATCTATCCAAATTAAAGTGAGGAAACACATCCCGTTTCCCTTGCTGACTTTGTGAACATCCAGCAGTTTGGTGCAGTTTGGTGTTTTCACTCTTTCAAGCTGAATAAACTTAATAAAACTTAATATGCTATTGGCACTGTGTCAGGGACTGAGCAGGTAGACACAGGACACAGGAATAAAGTCACAAAAGAAAATGGGTTTTCATTTACCCAAATATAACATATGCAAAGAAATTTAAATTTACTAACAAAATGTGGGCCCTAAAAGAGGCCAACAAGAGATAGCTAAACTTAAACTATCAAACTGAAAATACAACTCAAGTTCTAACCACAACAAAACTGACCTAACCTGAGTGACACACAAAGGATTGACATAACTGTAGCTAGACAAATTATAAACAAACTCTAGCCAAACAGTTCAGTAATATTATCCCATTACTTAAATATGCAAAAGCAATAACAAAATAATAAACCAAATAAAGTTTAATAACCTATAACATTTAAAGAAACATGTTCCCCATATTTTCCCCTCTCTGCATCAAATGGGGTACTAGGTACAGTCCAGGCCCAGTAGGAAGTATTTAAAGTTGATAAGGGCCTCAATCCAATCTTTTATTTGGATGGCCAACACCCCTGGACCAGCAGAATGGTAACTCAAGAAAAAGAGAAATAAAATTAATACAACTTAAACTTAATAACAAGAAACTAAACTTTAGGTAAAAGGTAAGTGAAAACATTACCAAACAAACTTAGGGTGTGGCCATCACATACTGGCATGACATTGCATAGAAGGCAGCCCACACAAAGCTGGCCATCAGCCATTGGTAAGCTTCAGCTGTCAGGGAGCATCTATCAGCCTAGTCTTTGCAGCCTTGGCACTAGTCAGACCCCCACCAACAGCTTTTTGGCCAAGTCATCCTTTATCTGTAACCAGTTGTCCTATTTGGGTTGTGGGAATGCTGAAGCCTACCCCAGCTGTCATTGGGAGAGAGGCAGGGTCCACCATGAACAAGTCAGTCTGTCTCAGAGAGACAGAGAGACATACATGGACAGAGAACCATTCACACTCCCATTAACACCTACAATTTATAGGGCAATTTAGAGTCACCAATAAACCTAACATGCATGTCTTTGGACTGTGGGAGAAAACCCACACAAGCGCAGAGTATATGCAAACTGAGAAAGACCAACACAGAAAGGCCAAGATCAGCTGGGGACGCAAACCTGCAAACTTTTAGCTGTGAGGCGGCAGCGCTAACGCCACTGTGCTGCCCACTTTCGGCCAATTCAACAGGCTAAATTGGTTTCAGTTGGCATTGGCCCATGGATAAGTGAGACCGTTCTGATTGGCTGCTCAGCTTAGCAAATTAGTGCCATAGAAGAGAACACAGTATTAACAACATCAGTACAACTTTTATCAGACATATCTTCGATTAGAATGCTTTTTTCAGCTCTCAAATCAAAAGTCAATAATATATGTGACTGCTGTAAGCTGAAAGCTGTATTTAGTTAGTGCACCATATTTGTTCTTCTCTCGACTGCACTTACATTGGCTCGATTTGATCCATCCCTCCATGTGCGATTCGCATACTCTGGGGGTTTACTTGTGGCCAACTGAATTGATTGGAGATACAGTAGTTTAGAGGTAAACACCTGTATATAATTCAGAGAAGGCCAATTCAAAGTGAGTAACCACACAAGAAGGACATTGGTCAGGAAGATGACAAGAAAGCCACTCTACCAGAGATTAAAAATTTCTCTGCAGGGACCTATTTTCTGGGCTATGTGTATCACCAGAAACGCACAGTAACCGATGTGTCGGTCTAAACTGCAGCTGAATGGCTTCTTTAGATTTTTAAATGCGTGTTCATATGTCTCCATGAGTGCTAACAGAACAAGTTGTCTCCTCCCCTGAATATCTGTCTCATGTTTGTCGTGTCATTCTGAATAGTTTTTTATTGTTCTCTCTGCATCCCTTCACTCATCTCTGACACAGCACCTCTTTTTTTCATTCGTCTTCTATGGGTTTTCTATTCATTTTGCTCATCATGACTTTGATTTCATTCACTCTCTCTGTTGTTAGGTGTGCTGCATGCTTGTCAGAACAGCTAAGCAGCATTACTCATGAACTGTCATCCACCATTTACATGTGACTGAAAGGAGATCTATCCCAGATTTCTTGTCATTTACGGATAATTACACGCTACACTGGCAGCACTTATTCCCCATGACATTGATGTGTGACTACCTACATTTCGCTGTATACTGTCTGTAACTCTACATCTTTGCCAGCTCTCAATTTAATTTATTACACTCAACTACAGTAGGAATGCCTCTCTCCTAAACATTATGTTTCTGCACAACTATACTAAACGCACATACTTTTGAAGACAACGGTAAGGCAACAGAATGACATTGTTGACCCTCTGCCTCTAGGGGCGGTGTCAGAGCCAGGATCATTTCACCCTACCTTCTGTGTGTAAGGCACAAGGTGGCATTATTGTTAGATGCACAAAAATTATTTTTGTCATTATCATGTATGATAATTTAGATCCTTGTATCATGTACAATCAATCATTTTTTTAAAAAGTATGATAATTTTAACATGCGTTTCATAGTCTTTTCCATCGAAGAGAAATGGTGCAGAGTTGATTTGGAACCACCCTATTCAGTTGTTGGATGCTTTAATGCTTTAAACTGAGTTTGGATTAAATTGATTGAATTAAAGATCTGCTGATGTCTCAGAGACATCGACTATTGCCATTCACAGCCCCTTATAAACTCATTGTTACAAGTTATTTGTGGTCAGAACTGCTCATATAATGTGAAATGAGAATAGAAGGAAAGTAAATCATTGCAAATGTAGTATTGCAGACTGTAGTTTGGCTTACACACAGTAATGTAAGTGTTTTTAAAAAACTTGATTTAGTCAATTTTATTTACTTCTAGTATACTGTTGTACTTACACAAAGAATTTATACCTGTTTTTCCATAAGCATACCATGGCCCATTATCAGTTTTACAACATTGTCTCATGCTCCCTCTGTCTCTACACCATGTCCTGCCTGTCCTTTATTCTTTTTCTATCATTCCTTTCTTTCTTTACCCACAGGGGCCTCTGCATTCTTAAAAATGGCTATTTAAACTCTTGCTTAGTGTGAGGATTCACAGCAAGTGTATCAGGCTGCCAAGCCTGCTGGCTGCTGATCTTCTATTTTAAATGTTGAACTAGAATTAAAGTGAGCTGCACTTTGTTGGACAAAAGTTAATCCCTCTATGCTTCTTTTTGCCGCTATACAACAAGTATGTAGGTCTACTTGTTGTGTTTAAGTCTCCTGCTCCAGAGCTGAGCAGCACACCTCATATTCAATAGTTATCTTAAGCACATAAACAAGTCACACCAACTTTGTGTTCACATAAGTACAGTATGTAATATTTTAATTCATTTTACAATAACAGACATTTTGGGGCCACTTTGGGTAGCGGGAACAGTACATGAACACAACACTTGTGTGTTGTGTTCATGTTACTTTTAGTGTCCTAGTGGCTCAGTGGATGGATGCAGGATCAAATTTCAGCCCACGCAGCTGGATTGTCCTTGAGCAAGATACTCAGGGTAAATTCTCTGAACACCACCTTTCTTGCCCACTGCTCTGCCCAAGGGGTATGGATTAAATGCAGAAAACTAATTTCACTGTTACATGTAAATGGTCTGCACTTATATAGCACTTTTCTACCTATTGGCACTCAAAGCGCTTTACACTGCTTCCTAATCACCCATTCACACACACAAGCAACTAAGTTGGGGTTCAGTGTCTTGCTCAAGGACACTTTGACATGTGACCAGAGGAGCCGGGGATTGAACCTACAACTGTGAGATTGGTGGACAACCGCTCTACCTTCCTGCGCCACAGTCGCCCACTAAATGTGTTCAGTGAAGACCCTCAAACCTTCTATTCTATTCTAAACAACCAAATTAAAAGAGAGAAGAGACACAACAAAGGTAACAAAGGCCAGCAAATAACAACGTAAGAGAAGACACTTCTCATTTTCCAACTCATCTTCTTCTTCATCTTGCAGTACCTTTTTAACAATGAAGAAAGAGAAGTTGGTGTTTGTCTTTTTTTGACAAACACCTACTAGTATGTGAGGTTATTACCTCGCACACAGGCACACAATTCACATGATAGTTGCCGGTAGTGGTGGTATGCTTAGCTGCTGCTGCCTCACACCTAGAAGGTCCCTGATTTAAATCCCCAGCCACTCGCAGCCTTTCTTTGTGAGGTTTGGATGTTTGCCCGTGTTTGTGTGGGTTTTCTCCCATAGTCCAAAGACATGCATGTTAGGGTAATTGGTGACTCTAAATTGCGAATGGTTGTGAATGGTTGAATCTCTGTGTTGGCCCTAAGATATATTGGGGACTGTCCCTCTTGCCCGATGAAGGCTGGAATAGGCTCCAGCCCCCCACAACTATGAACATGATAAACTGTTAAGATAAGGGATGGATGAAGTCTCTGCATAGTAGTCTCTGCAGTGTGATTAGGTGCCCACTTTTGGCCCAAACAAAGGCGATAACAATTAGTTCCACTGCTAGTTCTTTAAAGTCAAGTCACCTTGGTGTGTTTCTGTAAATTGTCAGTATTTACCAAAACTCTTTCAGTAGAGCCCCAGAATAAAAAATATAAAATGAAAACTTCTCTTCTTGTGATCAACGTGTTAAATACTGCATGTCCAAATCCAGCATTTATACAGCAACATTATTCAATATAATTCATATAGTCACATACAGTATATAATTTACTGTAGATTCACTTTATCATCAGTCTTCAGTTCAACTTTTAGTCAGAATATTTTATTAAATCAAGCTTTATTGAATGTGGAAAAATAAAATGTGGAAGCTTCCAAAGAGGCTGAAAACTTTAAGGCATTGCAATTTCTCAAACATGACAGCAAATAAACTAAGCTAACAAATAAACTTGGCCCTGTCCTTATATAATTTGTCTCCTGACCATCTCCGATTTCAGAGATCAAATATGTATTTTATTAACATATGTAGAAAAGGTTTATATGGAACACTTTTTTCTCCAACTGACTCAATATCCACCTTAGGCACAGCTTTTCACATTCTTGGGTGTGATATCCCAGCTTAAGTAATGAATTTCAATATCTGTTCAGAGTGATAACAGGGGCTGATGGTGAGAAAAGTGAAATCAGAGTATATAAGAGGCTAGTGATGTTTCCACAGTGGCTGCTGTTATAGCAGTTATACACTGGGCCTTCAGAGAATCATCTCCGCCCTGTAAACAAGCTGGCCTGCTTCATTTCCAGGCACAGCACACAGTTCACACACACACACACACAGACACACACACACACAGACATACACAATTAGTTGTTGTTATTCATATTCTAGACATGTTCTCTTTTCCCTCCCTCTCCTCCCTTTCTTTTTCTCGTTTCTTGTCCATACATTTCTTTTCTCCCCTCTGCGTCCCTCTTTCCTTCTGCTAAGTTTTTTGCCTTCTCTCTCCTTCTGTCTCAACCACATTTGTTTTATTTTTTTAGTATTTGCTAACATGCATTGGTCAGAACTGTTAAAAACACATTTAAAACTAAATGATGGCAATATTGTGCATGAACACTATTAAAAATCAATATAAAAATCATCAATATGATAACGTCAAAGATCATAAAAAGCCGCACAATTTGAAGCCTTAGGAAACGTCAATATCTGACGCTGTGGGATGAGAATGTGTTGGATTGCTGGGGGTCCTTACTTCAAAGTGTCCTGATGCTTTGTTCCAACTTTTGTTGCAGGTTTTTCAGTGGTTCAAGTTTTATCCCATTCTATTCAAATACTGCAGTATAAAAATTTTGCAAATGGTGTTACATTAGTTCTTACACTATAGAGTAGAATTATCTAGTTAAATTAGTGTAAACAGGCCAAAAGACATAATATATTTACTTATGATTTGATGTTCAGTGTTTGTGCTCAGTGAATATATGGGTATTGGTTCACTGTAAATTCACTTCAATTATGGTCACATGCCACAGTAATATACTTTGATCAGCCCGAACTTTGACACCACTTCTTTGTGATAATGTTCTGGTGGATAGGGGCCAGCATGGGAAAATGACCATCACAGCTTGCTGTGTAATAGGACTGTGTAGCTGCAGACCTGCAAACCACTGCCTTTGAAAAGATCAAAGAAGAGTTTTAACCAATGTAGTCTTGATGTACGGAAATAATAAAAACAAATGTTATTTTAGCCAACATATTAATTAGACAGTATTGATACACAAACAGAGTGTAATTCTCCTCTCCTCTCATGTAGCTGTTTTGAAGATGATGAGCCCTCATGTGTTGAGGAGGTTGAGTATTCCACAGACTGCCTCACACTTAAAGGCACTGATCTGGATTCAGACATCAACAGCAACACAGGCTGTGCTGACGAAGATGAGGAGGGGGATGAAGGGTACAGAGGAGCTAATCATCAGCAAGGAAGCATTGGGCAAGCACAGCAGTCAAGTGCGAAGAGTCATCCATTCCCTGAGCTGATCAGTCAGGCATTCATTGAGACACTCAGCGAGAAGATAAACACATATAATGGTGTGAGCATCCCGGATAGACAAATCAAAAGTTAAAGGAGTTTTTGTACTTTTTTTAGTTTTAGATCTGCCAAAATACAAAAGAGAGCTTTGGGTATTTTCTAAAAGGTCCTTCTAGCATTCTAAGCTTTCTATAATGAAACATAGGCTCATCTGAATAATTTCAATTTCAACTTTTGATTTGAATCTTAAATTACTGCTTAACAGCACAACACAGAAATGGGCAATTTAAATGGTTTGGGTTTTTTTGTTTGTTTGTTTTTTGGCTAACATGATCTGCTTTGCTTTCATCACAACAACCACAAGATGAAGTAAATATAGACGTAAGGATAAAACTGGTCAGTTAGTGTGTGCCTGTTAACCTGGCCAGACTGACTCAAAGGATAACTCAGGTCATTTTCCAAATTAATCGTATTTACAATACCCAGAGACAGTGACCCTAACTGTGAATTACTTACTACTCATGGTAATGTGTGTCAGGAGAAATAGTTAATAGCAAACATTGTTTGCAACAATCACTTTGAATCACCATAATTCTACTTGCTCATGCACAGTTTACTGGCTTACTTGATGGCTGGACAAAATTATTGCTAATTGGAGCTTCTGGTGCAACATTTGGTCAATATTTCTCCATTTTACATTTTTGAATGAAGCAGCAACCCTGTAGATTGCTTGATGTGGCCCAGCACAGACAAACAAGCTAATCCAGGCTGCTGACTGCCATACTGTTAGATGATTAGAAGGAATGATATGTTTATTATAGATATGTCATAATTTTTAGATACGAATATATACAAATTTTAAAGGCAGAGTTCCATTAGGTGTATTGAGTAGACACCTTTTCTCCAAACGATTTTGGAAAATCGCAGGACCAAATGTCATCATGTTAGGGAGTAATGTTTTATTATTTCTAGGACTTTGGACTAATCCTAATAATGAATCCCAGTCTCGCTTAAAACTGAGACAATCTTCAGTAAGGTTTGTTGTATGAAGACAAAACATTTTGCGTGAATAAAGTGCATATTAAACACAGGCAAACAATGTAAAGGTATTAGGCAACTGTGAGCAGCTGAATATGTGCATGTATATTATATAATCTAAAGCAGTGCTGTAATCTTGTTAAGTGTGAATTGTTGGTGTATGTGGATGTTATATGTGTATGTTTTAGATTTAGACTTAGTTTGAAATGACACACGTGAGATATGAAAAACTTAAATGTTTGGGTAATGCTTTAGATTATAACCAGCAACTTACCTGTAATTAAATCATATTTACACGGTCATTGATTTGTTATAATTGTGTGCCTTTATTGTACTTATATACCTACAAGTATGTTTTTGTAACAAGATGCAGATTTTGGAAAATTGGATAATAACCTGGGAACTTGAAAGTGAATCATACTGTACTTCTAAAACAACATGGCTGTTGGGAAAGTTTGAGATTTTCCTTTCACATGATGTAGTATGTTTGTTCTAGACCACTTGTGTTGATTTAAAAGTCCAGTAATCTAGAGCCTCTGTTTTTTGTCCCAGAGCTCAAAACAGGACTTTCAACAGATGACCTGGTAGGTACCAGAATGACACGGCTTGCCAGATCAGCCAGGCATCCTGCACTAATGATGCTTATGACATCTGACATTCAGTGCATTTACATGGACTTAAATAACTAGGTTACAGTTGGCTTTCTCTGGGAATCAGATTTTTTTAACTGTTATGTAAAGGAGAAAACAGTGTGTCAGGATTCCAAAATAAATCAGACATTGATGAAAAATCAGATTACTCAACTGCTGCATGTATATGCATTGTTAAATAAAATAAACTCATCCAATACACACACACACGATCAGTGAATCTATTCATGTAATTTAGCATAATCTTAACGTAAAGGATTTGATTATGTTATTTGCGTGGAAAAATTCTCGTAAATCAGTGGCCCTACTATTATTGCGTTTCCAGAAAAGGAACAGGAAGTGGCTCAAAAGGGACAACAAAATAAAAGCAGGAAGGGCAGTAAATAAAGCTGGAAAACACAGGGACGAACTAAACACAAGAACAGGATTGTGACACATTACAGATAAATGTGTTTTGCTGCAAAACAAAAACACTGAGAAGACTTTCTCCTTCAAACTTTTACACATTTATTAGTCTATGTTTTAAAATATACAACATCTTTTGTGTTCAACAAAATTTCAGTAAGAAAAAACTTTAAATATACTAGCAGAAAAAAATGTGCGCCATTGTAAAATTTGTACCCAGAACCAAAGTGTAATATAATACATCAACACAAACATTTGTTCAATAAAAGAATATATAATAAAAATAATTAAAAAGAAATAGAAAATTATGGTCTATGGAGTGAAAATTAAGTTTCTAGAACAGTTTTCATTATATTTATATGCCATATAAAGTTTGTGCATCTCTCCATTGCCTAAAAACTTGAGATGTGTGATCCTGTCTGCAAAGAACTGTATAAACAATTACTAAAAACCATAATAATGCTATAACCCTTTCAAATTTTTTAAAGGGTTCCCAAAATATTTTTCTGTACGTGTAGGTAACGTTACTGGGTAACATTCTTAAAACATTAGAAGCCAAATGGTCCCAAAAGATTTTATATAGAATATTCTCATAATGTTATAAGAAAATGTTCTCATAATGTTTTCAATTATTTATTACCATAACATCTTTAGTTGCAAGTTTTTTTTAAAGTTCTTGTATTTCTGTAAGTGCAGGGAATGTTCAGTGTAAAAGTATATAGCAATTAGACAGTCTAAAAACATTTCACATAAACTATTCTTTGAATCTGTCAGGGTTTTGGTTAAGGGATGGACCCAAGAGAAGAGACGAAAAAAGGGTTTTATTTGACAGATACTTAACAATAACCAAAATCGCTCCTAACAGGAGGTGACAAAAACCTGGCTATAGGGAGAACAGATACAGAAATAAAACCTAAATGAACACACGGGAGAAACTTAGACTACTAAATAAACAAGGCACGGATTAACATAGACAACTAAAGCAAGTCAACACAAGGGGAAGGCTAAGGAAAACTATCCTAACATAAATACGCTAAACTAGAAAACACAGAACTCAACTACCAAAACAGGAGGAAGGGTGAAAAACACCAGACAATATTTAAATCAAAAGAAACCTAAAAGTTTAACAAATAAAACCCACGGGGAAAGGCTAAGGATACTAACAGGAAAGTAAACGGGTTTGGAAAACCAAGGCGCACACACACTCTACTGAATAAATGACCCCGCGGAAATGACTAAAGTAAAACAGAGCACGACTTAAAAAACACTGGAAGAAAAAGATAACTAAAGTTACAGAGTTGAGGGGGAGCACAGAATCTAACACAGGAACTCAGGGGAGGTAGACATGAACAAACTGAACAAAAAGCGTTAACAAATAACGAATACAAAAGCATACCTAAGACACAAAAACCTAGATCAAACAGCAGAGAAAAAAACTGAAGACTGAAGCTAACACTGAAATAAACAGAAGGCAAACCTAAAAAACAAAACCTGGGAGCAACAAGCAGAGAAAAACGGGACTAAACCAAGAAACTCTGATTTAGAACAAAAAGCAAACCTCAGACCAAACGACACAGAAGCACAGAGTCCCAGAATACAAATGTCCAAGAAACAAGCCCCGAATGCAAGAGTCCATGAAACATACATACAGATGTGGGGTTGGTGAGGGTAATAACGACGACAACAACAACAGAAACAACAACAAGGATCTGGCAGTGGCGTGAGGGGAAGACTGAACTTAAATAG
The DNA here is from genome assembly GCA_020496755.1 of Channa maculata. Lineage (NCBI taxonomy): Eukaryota > Metazoa > Chordata > Actinopteri > Anabantiformes > Channidae > Channa > Channa maculata. Next base: position 15,575,565 of record CM035601.1, on the reverse strand, counting down.
AGGAGGGAACAGGTGCAAACCATGAGGGACAAACGAAGGCAAAGCTGAGGAAAAGAACCAAGGCGCAGGAAGTAGGGAGAAAGGGCCACAAAATAAAAGTCCACAGACAGGAAGTGCACTGGGGCCATGACAGAATGTTTTAAATTCTGTTTAAAAGTTTAAAAGTGTAATTATGTGAGTGCAGGGAATGTTCATTGTAAACAGTATATAGCAATTGTACAGTCTAAAAACATTTCAGTTTTGATCATAGTGTTCTCAGATCATGTGTCATCCTCATTGTCATCAATTATCCTTGTTTATACATGCAATATAAAATATTTAGTAATGTCCTAATTAAAACACTTATGATGTTTAATTTCTCCTTTTGTGAAATGTTGGCGCAAATTTGTTCTTGGAACATTTTTCTGAGAGTGTAAAACAATCTTTGCTATCATTTCTATAAAATTAAACATTCCTACAACAGGGTCAATTTCAAATTATTAATCATACACACACTTATTATGCAGCTTCAATACAATTGGTAAACATTAAAAAATGCATACAAAGAGTTTTTAAATTAACATGTTTGTTGCATATACACATATGTGTTTACATATATATACATATATGCATCTATATACATCTACAGTATATTCATCTATATACATATATATACACGTGTGTGTATATATATGTGTGTGTATTTATTATATATAATTATATGACATTATTGATTAACATTTAACTATGCATTAATCGAAATCCTATTTAACAATGGCTGAAAATCCATTATAATACAAAAGGTAATACTTCTGTAACACCTTAGCGAACCAACATATGCTCTAGGTGAAAAAATATATATATAACTTGGTTTGGTGCTACAGCTGGTAACTTAACTTAACCAATTAAGTTTCACATTGTGCATGGTCTCCCTTCAGATTGAGGAAGAAGAACCAGTTACATGGTGGGCATCCATCTGCCTTGATCGGTTGGGGTGATTGGAAAGTAGAGAGAGGAAAGGAAAGAGCAACAAGAAGCAACAACAAAACGTTGGGCAGGTTGGTAGGAACAGTAGCTGTGCACTGGAAAACACAAACGAAGACAATGACTATTTAATAAAGCAAAAATCCATCAACAAAATATCACAAGTAGCTGGTTTGTCACAGTCAACAGTTGGCTAAATTCCAAAAAAGTAGGTGTGAACAGTATGGACAAGAAAACTGGCAAACAAGTTGATAAGCTGAGGAGACCAGAGCTTTTAGATGAGAGGACACATAAATTCTTAATACAGTTTGCTTGGACAGCAACTTGAGAATGCTCTCCTAGAAGTAAGTATAACATTTTCTAAATACAATGATTAAAAAATTAAGGGAACATTTAAATCACAAATGGGAACTTGAGCAAATTATTCAAGATGAAAATCTTTGTTAATGTGCACTGTATAATTTGTTCAGAACAAAATGACATAATGGTCAATGGATACCAAAATAATCTACCCATGGAGGGGTGTAATTCAAGATCATATTGAAAGTCAAAGTAAAAAGTTAAAATCACAGGCTCATCAGAACCATGTGTGGATGTTGTGTGTCTGTACACAATCCTAACAATGTCTACAAATGCTAAGGAGTAAGTGGATGGTGCCCTGGCGACCTCCACTCAGAGCTAGATCAGGGCAGGTGAGCTCCTGAACAATCTGTGTTGGTATTTGGTGGCATCGGATGCAATGCACTGATAGATAATGTCCTACAGGTGCTAAATTGGATTTAGGTCAGGGAACCATTATCATCTCGAAACTGCCCAGACACTCTAGCCACATGAGACCAAGCATTCCTCGGTCTGCACCAAGCAACAGAGCGATATTCAAAATAATGTGGTCAGTTCTGCCCTTTTCTCAAAGACTATGCACTCAGTAAACATCAGACAAAGGAAATGATCCATATGATTGATGATACAGCAAGCAATATTTACAATTTATTTTTAAATCTAAAGACACAGAAGAAGTCAATGTTGTTAGACAACACTGACTTAATTTTGTTTGTGGTTTGTGTACATGTACATGTACATGTACACAAACCAATCATATATTATAATTCCTATATAATGTGACATATTGGTGTAAATTTACATCATTGCCAATTCGCATTGGCAATGATGTAAATAGGTTTACAAAATCTCAAATAAATACTCAGGGCAGGGATATTGTAAATTTGGAAGAAATTATAAAAAAGGTCCAAAATATGTTTTTTAATTGGGACAGTGTAGTGGTAAATGGTAAATGTTCTGCACTTATATAGCGCTTTTCTACCTATTGGCACTCAAAGTGCTTTATGGTGCTTGTTATTCACCCATTTGCACTCACAATCACACACACACTCATACACCGATGGCCAATGCTCACCGGGAGCAGCTAGGTTGGGTTTCAGCGTCTTGCTCAAGGACACTTTGACATGTGACCGGAGGAGCCAGGGACTAAACCAAGAAGTGCAAGATTGGTGGACAACCCCTCTACCTTCCTGCGTCACAGTCCCCCAAGTTCCTGCGCCACTCGGGGCGAGTTGTCTAAGATCTGCTGTCATCGTTGTCCTGCCTCTGAAGGGGCTTCACCTTCCTTGGCTCATTGCCCGCCTGCAGCCCACAGAACTCCAACCAGGGATCTGATAACACATTTCCTGAGGGTACCTCTCATCAACTGCAGGACTGCTTCAAACTGGGATGCTCTGCACACCCTCAATACAGACCCAACAACCTTGTGGCTATTGACAGTAACCCCTTGCTGGCTGAGAAGATGAACCACTTGCCTGCTTTGAGGTGGATTCACCAGAGGCAGCCTTTCTCATATAGGTGGGCAATGAGATGAATCCATACTAAAACAATGTCTACCATCTGTTTAGCATTGTAAATAAAAGAACAGTACAAGACACTTGTCTTTCAGGTAGTGTCAGTGCACTTATTTAGTTTGAATGAATGCAACCAAACAACTTTGAAAATGTCCTTTATGTCCCCTGAATGTGAATGATGTGGTGGTTTGTCAAAGCTGATTATCCTTTCTTGGCACTTACTCCACCAGGTTTAACATCTCTGATACATTGATTGTAAATTTGATAAGAAAATCCTTGTTCACAATTTATTTTTTTAAATGTCTTTAAATGCTGAAGGAGAATTAACAGTGACATGACACAAAGTAGAAAAAAGCTTTTAATAGGTCTCTTTAGGTATTGTATAGTTGGTTAGCTTTATATATTTATGTCATACTGTGAATATCCTATTAGTTTTTTTTTATGAGTAACTCAATCGGGATTTGATCTTTGTTGTCTTATCACAAGGCTGCAGTCATTTCCAGCCTCTAGCCTTCAGTATGACTAACACTACCTTAATCTGCCAGCTCAGTGAATGTAGCTGATAAAGCTAACTTGTGACCAGTGTTTCGCTCTTTGGTGGACATTTAGATAAGGTCTTACTCATTATTTTCCCAAGAAAATTACAATTCCCCCAAGGCTGACACTGTTTTGATTATAGTAAATTATTTGTGTAAAACCCCTTTATTTTCAGCCATTTCCAGGGTGCCTCACCAACCCTCTCAAAAATGAAACATTTGGTGTATTCTAAAGATGAAGCCAGAACAATTAAACTCTTACAGAAAAGAGCAGGTAATAAATCATAATCATATTGTGTTGGGAGAACTAGTAGTGTTAGATAAAGTGTCAGATAAAGATAGTTAAACCCAATAAACAGGTCTAAAACTTTTTTCTCCCCACCGGTTTTTTTGTTGAAGGCACAATGATGCAGTAATTAGTGCTGTTGCCTCCCAGCTAGAAGGTATATCCCACCTCTCGCTCAATGACAGCTGGGATAGGCACAGGGAAGGGAGCACTCCTCTAACTCCTCTAGCCTACAATGGCAGCAGCACTTAGCTACTGTGGTGATGTTTTACAGAATTATGACAGAAAGCCTCACCAACAGAAAGGCACTAAGATTCTGACAAGATGCAGCACAAAAACATATTTAACATGATGTCAACATCACATCCTCTATTGAAAGAGTTGCAAGGTCTGCCAGAAAGAGGATCTTAGATCATGTAAATGCCACTTTAGTGCCTATGCCAATGAAAATTATAACATTCAAACAACTTCTTATTAAACTGACAGCCCCACGAATGGTAATCTTGCAGGCACATATGTGTTTCCTTTTGAAAAGGTTCAGTAAACTCAGTGACTAATGATCTAATAGGTTACTGTTTTTAGATAAATCTTTTTCTTTGGCTGTTCCCTGTTACGGATTGTCACAACAAATCATCTGCCTCCATCTAACATCTGTAATGAACACTGGAGTGTTCATTACAATTTCTTTATCAGTCAAATTACCTAGATGAAATTGCTGCAGCCTACCCATTAAGCCATTTAATTACAAGGCTGGGTCCTGGTTTTTTTAATGACAGCAGCCCTTCTTGAGCTTTAGCAACACAGAATGGCTCAGGGGAGGTAAAAAGGCTAGGTTATTTTTTTGCCGGAATTGACTTTTAATTTGAAAGTCTCTTTGTCCCTTTTTCTTGTTTTGCTTATGTCTGACTTCACATCTGATGTGCTGTGTGTCCAACTTTTCTCTTTGTCTGTAGATTTCTGTACTTTCTGTACTTTTCTTTACTTACCTTCCTGGAAAGCAAATGCTATGCAAAAGGACACGTGAGCTTGAGTACAGATCAGGGTGCATATTGATGACCCAATCCAAGTCCAGGAGTATTGTGAGCGAACCCAAGCTAAATCCTACAAGCATGTTGTATTTCATGTTCAAATCTGACCTGCGCTTGACACACTTGAGTTTATGCTGTGATTTTCTAGTATGGCTCATCTGTCCCCTCATGTTTGACTATGAGGAAGACCTATGGGTCATAACATCATTTTCAGCTGACCATCATACTACACAATTTTCCATCACCTGACTGAACTCAACATTATTTAAACATTTCTGGCTGCATTATTGAAAAAAGTATGTAATGTTAGCCATAACATAACCTAGCCTAATCCTTTGTGATAAACCAACGAAATCTGATATGTTCACACAGTTTAATATCTGTTGTTTTGACTCTTTAGCTGTCATCTTTTGTCATTGTACCACAAGTGAGTATTCACCATTTTTTTATACAGTCACCTGCTTCCCTACACAGGGCTGCTATTACAACAAATGGGCCTGTTAGTTGTACAGATGTAGCCATTGAAAGAGTATATATATATATATATGTTTTACCAAGACATGTGTTTGCCTGCCTGCTTCTTCCTACAGAGCTCAGACGAGCGTTCATGCACCACATCTTCATGCACTCTACTGCTGATTGAATCAAGTGTCAAAGACTGCTTTAGTAGAAAGTAAATATCACAAACAGATTTTCACATGTGCTAATATTGTGGACTAAGTTAATGTCACAGAAGTGCCGCGGACACAACCTGTCTGCCATTTTTTATACTGCCCTTTCATCCATCCCCAGGAAGATCAAGACTACTTCACAGAGGGGTTACACACCTAACGACCCCCATCTTAGGGGTTTAGGGATTTAAGAGTCATCTTGATGAATTCACCCTTTTCCCACCTCCTACCTTCACAAGCCTATTCAGGCCAGGGTGGAACAAAAGCCTACTCTGGAGGATATAACTATATTACAAATATTTGAGGTTGGCGTGCAGGCCATGCTGAAACGAAAAAAGATTAAAACATGGACAAGCTTGCAGTCAGGCTATGTATATACATATATGATATGTGTATGTGTATCTACCCTTCTTTTTAATCCTTTTCTCTTTAAATAGAAACTTTTGGCTTCCATTTGATCTGCTTTGAGTCAGTGGGTTGCATACGCATTCCAAAAACAGTGATAACTGAATGTGAATGTCCTGTGTATGTGAGACCGCACAGTCTAATTTGTTAGCGAGTGACATACTACATCTTTAATGGTAGGCTCACCTGGAAGCACCATGCCCACACCGGGTTATTGACAATGCTGTACAAAAGCCATCGCTGTGTAGTAGGTTACGCTTCTATACATATAGTAATAGGTATAATGTCACCAGGATGACCTTGTTGCAACACTGACCTTTTGCTGCAATCACAGGCTGTCAATTGAACTATGCAACAAACTAATTTCAGGTTTATGCATAGTCCTGCCAGTGATTGTTCAGAGAAAAGGTGCGCATAGTGGTAAGTGATAACAATAGATTGTGCAGCAATGTACAGTATAAGCTGAGGGTTGGTCCTGTGGGTGGACATTTAAATATATATATTTTTTTATTTTAAGGCTTTATTCTGACTGGTGCAATCAACTGTTGTGAACTTAAAGTACCCACACAGCATGGTTTGTTTATTCTCTTCAACAAACAACATTGTTGGATGTTTTGTGCATTGTCAAATTAGTTTAGCCTGACTGAGCACAGTGTGTGATACACAGTGCTTATCAGGCATATGGTGAGCAATAGAGAAATGCTTGTTTTTTCAGCATTTTTTCAATGCATGCCCACGTGTTCTCCATCTCCAACATATGTACCTACATATGACAACAGATGCAGTTTGAACCAGTGAAAGGTAAGGAAAATACAGTAAATAAACACAAACTGTTAGGTAACTGTTTAATATGACATCAGTTGACCGCAAAACTTTTGAAGTTTTATCTCACATACAATACACTTATTCATATACTTTTAGTGGAGAATTTGCTCTCCTACACTGGCAATTATGAACAAAAGAGAGATTAAATATTTTTCTAGGAATTTGGAAGCTGTGGGATTTGGAAGCAGTTGTAAAGGGTCACTTACTTTCTATGGCTTTAGGGTGTAAATGTACAATAATACTTTTAAACTTCCCTTTGGCTTCCCCATATTAAAATACTTTTCTGCTTCTAGCTGTCATCCTGCAGATGACATCACTCAGGAGTTTTTCATCATTATGAGTTCAGGTGATGTCATCTGGTGGAGCTGTGGAAGAGCAGGTTGAACATGATTACAAACTCATAGTATGAGCAACAAGCAAATGATTACCTGAACTGAAAGTTACTTTCAAGTGATGTCATCTGAAGGCATTTTTTAGCTAGGAGAGAGATATTTTGATACAAGGAAGTCAAAGGGAAGTTTAATGGCATTTATGTACATGTACTACCCAAACTAGATACAAAAGAAGCAATTTCAAAATCAGTGAAGGCATCCTTTAAAAAAGAAGCCAAATGCAATTACTGTAGTCTGTACTATAACTTGGTAGAGTTTTCTATTCTGTATAGGTTTTTCACTCTATGTTATTACTGAAAAAAGAAAAAAAGAAAAAGAAAAAAGAACACATTCTGTTAATTTGACAAGCAAATGACAGCCAGCAAATTATACTGTGTTTATAGGGGCTGTGTGCTTAGGGTAAATGTCAGGATGTTATGATGAAAATGTCGCCACATACACACAGATACATGTAGCGGACAGTGCTTTTCAAACAAATGGTGAACTATAGAGAAATATTTTTCATAACATGCCCAGGCGTCCTCACATTTTGTAAAATTCTAAGAAGAGGTAGTTCTAACGTTTTGGCCATCCTATTTAAAATGAATGTGTATATCAAAGCACACATTCTCAAGTTAAGTGAAACTTTTGAAGAAATTTTGGTGTGGAGGAACAATTTTTGTCACACACTTTTTCTGTGCTTTGTGCACACTGAACCATGGACAGTTAAAAAAAATGAAACCCCTGGTTGGAAAATGGGATTATTTAAATGAATCACTCCCCTGTGGAAACCGATGTTAGACTTTTTCACAGATCAAAAAAAAAATCTCCTTTACTTTTAAAGCCATACCTGGAGAGGAAAAGGAAATAAATCAAATGTTCAAATCAAAATGGGACACAAAAAGGTTGGGCTGGAGCCCGGCAACGACAGCTAAAGCCCTCTGGTGGCCATGCAGGAGGTCTGGCAGGAGGCTGGCGATAACGGCTGAAGCCCTCCGGACCGGACGTCATACCGGACGTCAGCCGGCCCAGATGCAGGAACAGGATCAGAACCAGGCTGGACCTGACCTCGGCCGACCAGGAGACGTGAACAGGAACAGAATCGGAGGCGGTGCCTGGCGGCCCGGGGAAAGGAGGATCGGAAGTGGTGGCGGTGTCCACCGCCCCGGAGGCAGTCAGTGGCTGGGCTGGCGACAGCTGACCCAGAGACAGATACAGGAGCAGGACCGGGACCGGTAGCGCTATCGAACTGCTCCGAGACAGGAACAGGAACTGAGCCAAAACTGGTGGTGTCGGCCCGCTTGGAGACATGGGCCAACCCAGAGACAAGACAAACAGGAACTGGAGACAGACAAGCGGCAGCTGATCCCGGTGCCAGGACAGGACCTGGACAAACAGGGCCAGGACAAATACGGACAGGACCAGAGCCGAAGGCGGCGTCGACCCACTCGGAGACAGGAACAGGACCGGAGGCGGCGTCAACCTGCTCGGAGACAGGAACAGGATTGGAGGTGGCGTCAACCTGCTAGGTTTCATGAAACAGACACAAGACCGAAGGTGGCGTTGACCCGCTCGGTGACAGGAACAGGATCAGACCTGGAGACAGCATTGATGAACTGGGTGAGCAGGAACAGGAACTGGGCGAGCAGGAATCTGTGGTTGGGAGGATGGTTGAATCAGGAAGTGACACAGGAACAAATGGAGCTCTGAAAACGAATGATCAGGGATTCCCAAAAATAACTCTGGTTATCAACTTGCTCTCTATATCGGAGCCAAAACTCAACTACCGTAGTAGGCTTCATGATGAACCCCTTCCGCGTGTTGCTGGGTCCAGGTTTGGTCGGATCATTCTGTCAGGATTAGTTTTATTAATGAAGACCCAAGAGCAACAAGAAGAGAGGGTTCGGTGAAAAGAATAACCTTTATTTAAGATTATCAAACAAGACAGGGAAAAACCACTAACACTTGCTCCTATAACAGAGGACAAAACAGGGACAAACCTGGAGGGAATACCTCAAAAACTAGAAAACAAGGAATAAATTAGGAAACTAGGAAAGACTAGGAATTTAACGAGAGATGAGTAGACAAACTAGAATCACAATAGGAGAACAAAAGCATTAAAACCGACAAGGGGGAAGCAAACAAACCAAGGACGGAGAAAGTGATCTAAACAGACCCCCAGACCCAAGAAATAACAAAAACACGGGAAAGGCTAAACATTCAGATAACCCAATAAACTAAACCAACACACCCTAGGAACAAATTGTACCCATGATCAAAACCCACACACAGGAAAGGACTTACACAGAATGAGAACTAAAAATCAAACCTCAAACCAAACAGAAAACAGAGCCCACAAAAACAGGGTCAGGAGTCCAAGAATCATGAGTGAGGTAAACTATAAGACAGCATGTTGCATGCAGGGTAGTGGAAAACAAAGACGATGATCAATCAGGAACAGGGGGAGAGCTGGTTTAAAAAGACAGGGGAACAGGTGAAAACAATTGTGACTGATGATAAGTGGTAAAGCTGCAGAAATAAACTGGGGACAGGAAGTGGAGAAAAGGGGGAACAATATAAAGTTCAAGGCTGAAAGTGAATGTGAGGGTCAGATCATGACACTGACAGGTTCAACAAATCTGTGGGAGAGCATGAAAAAAGAGGGTTTTCTATTGCTCTCTCTCCTCTTCACTCTTTTCATCCCATTTCTTTTCCTTCTTTTTTTGCCTTCTCAGTCTCGTCTCATCCCTTTCACTCTTTTCCATCCTGAACTCCTCTCAGCTCAGTTGACTTTGTAACTTATAGAGAAGATCATTCAATTTTACATTCCATTGGTTTAGCTGACAAACAAAAATAAGTTGTGGCATCCAACTGCCTAAGGAGTTATTTCCCCCTCTGCTCTTTTTTCTCATTTCTTTCCCTGTTTTTTTTTTTAAATTCTCTTACATTAGCTCTAACTCTCTGCTTCTGGCTTGTGGTCATAGTACATGTGTCCCCTTCATTCATACCTCTGATTTTCACACTTCAATTCAACTTTATTTACATAGCGCCAATTCACAACAAAGTCATCTCAGGGCACTTTACAGAATAAAGTCAAGATTATAAAGATATATAAAGAGAACCCAACAATTCCCCCTGGAGCAAGCCATAGGCAACAGTGGAGAGGAAAAACTCCCTTTAACGGAAGAAACCTCCAGCAGAACCAGGCTCAGAGTGGACGGCCATCTGCCTCGACCGGTTGGGGTGAGTGGAAAGGGGAGAGAGAAAAGAGATGGTCAAGAGGAGGAAAGGAGCTCAGTGCATTGGGGGGTGGTTCCCCCAGCAGTCTAAGCCTATGGCAGCATAACTATAACTAACTATATGCTTTATTAAAAAGGAAGGTTTTAAGCCTAGACTTAAAAGTAGAGAGGGTGTCTGCTTCCCGAATCTGAACTGGGAGCTGGTTCCACAAGAGAGGAGCTTGATAGCTAAAGGCTCTACCTCCCATTCTACTTTTGGAAATTCTGGGAACCACAAGTAGGCCTGCATTCTGAGAGCAAAGTGGTCTACTGGGATGATATGAGATCTTCTATATATGATGGAGCCTGACCATTCAGAGCTTTATATGTAAAAAGCAGGGTTTTAAATTCTATTCTAAATTTAATGGGAAGCCAATGGAGAGAAGCTAGTGAAGGTGAAATATGATCTCTCTTGCTAGTTCCAGTCAGCACTCTTGCTGCAGCATTTTGGATTAATTGCAGGCTCTTTAGGGAGTTACTGGGGCATCCTGAAAGTAGGGAATTACAGTAGTCCAACCTAGAAGTAACAAATGCATGGACCAGTTTTTCGGCATCACTTTGAGACAGTATGCTCCTAATTTTGGCAATGTTCCGTAGGTGGAAGAAGGCTGTTCTAGAGATTTGTTTTATATGTGACTTAAAGGACAGATCCTGATCAAAAATAACTCCAAGGTTCAAGGACATTCAAAGCCCTTTACATTGCTTCTTATTCACAATCAAACACACACTCTCACAGCGATGGGGGAGCTGCTTTGCAGCAGGCCAAAACTTACCGGGAGCAAATAAGTTGGGGTTCAGTGTCTTGCTCAAAGACACTTCAACACATGTCCAGAGGAGGCAGGGATTGAACCAACAACTGTGAGATTGGTGGACAACCGCTCTGCCTTCCTGCACCACAGTCACAGTTGTAGTGGTGTTTCTCACCACCATTTTAGGGCCGGAGTGTCACAAGTTGATCAGGCCGCTTGCAGACTTTCGAGAGGGTGGATTTCTCTGATATATAAACTGTATGACAGAAACAACTTATTAGTAAGTCATCTGGGAGAGACATTAATTTAATGTTTCAAATGAGACCTCCCAAAGTGACACTATCTTCAGAGAAGACACTGCCTATGTCACAGCACCCTGTCCTCCACCTCCCTGTCTTTCTCCTTTTCCCCTCTCCTTAGAGTGTGAGTGTGTGTGTGTGAGAATAAAAGCAATGCAGCTTTAGTCCATGCATGAGGTAAAATGAGGTCTGCTCTAAACGGTCAAGGTCCATCATATATAAATGATCCCATAGTTCCATGTCATGCCAGTAGACCACTTCGATCTCAGAATGCAGGCCTACTTGTGGTCCCAGAATTTCCAAAGGTAGAATGGGAGGCAGAGCCTTTAGCTATCCAGCTCCTCTCCTGTGAACCTAGCTCCCAGATCAGATTTGGGAAGCAGACACCCTCTCTACTTCTAAGTCTAGGCTTAAAATGGTAAATGGTCTGCACTTATAAAGCGCTTTTCTACCTATTGACACTCAAAGTGCTTTACACTGATTCTTATTCACCCATGTACAATCACACACAACAATGGGGGAGCTTATATGTACCTGGCCAATGCTCACCAGGACCAACTAAGTTGGGGTTTAGTTTCTTGCTCAAGGACACTTAAGGTCACTTACGTGTGACCGGGGATTGAACCAACAACTGTGAGATTGGTGGATAACTGCTCTACCTTGCTGCGCCACAGTCACCCCAAGTGATCTAACTTTCTTTCTTGCTACTAACATTTTTCAAATAAATGTCTCCAAATATTCTTGTGCTCTTTGTCTATACCTTTTTCTCATAAACCCGCAAAATCTGGTCATTTTGAGGTGTTTTGTAGGGTCAGCGAGTAAGACCCCTTCACATTAGGTCAACTTCAGACAGCCATTATAGCTGATTTGGAATAAACCTAAACTCATTTGGTAAATGGTAAATGCTCTGCACTTATATAGCGCTTTTCTACCCATTGCCACTCAAAGCGCTTTACACTGCTTCTTATTTACCCATTCACACTCACACACACACACTCATACACTGATACGGGACCTGCTATGCAGCTGGCCAACACTCACCGGGAGCAACTAAGTTGGGGTACACTCTCTTGCTCAAGGACACTTCGACATGACTGGAGGAGGATCATTTGAATATTCATGTAGTGCAAGTGTCAACTGACCCAACTAACTCAGCATCAGTTGCTGTTAATGTTTTATGAAAGAATCACCTTGTGGCCCTTAGTGCTGAGCCGCTCAAATTTGAAATTTGACAGGAGACAGGATTACACAGAGATGGGTAGGGTGTGCAGCAGCTTAGGGTGAATAAAGATAAGGATGGAAATGTATTGACAGGTGCCAGGAGTGTGATGGGAAGATGGAAGGAGAACTTTGAAGAGTTGATGAATGAGAAAAATGAAAGGGAACGAAGAGTAGAAGACGTGACTGGCATGGAGCAGGAAGTAGCAAAGATTAGGAAGAGTGAAGTGAGGAGGACGTTGAAGAGGATGAAGAGTGGAAAGGCAGTTGGTCCTGATGACATACCTGTCTAGGAGAGGTGGCAGTAGAGTTTCGGACTAGTTTGTTGAACAAGATCTTGAAGAGTGAGAGGATGCC